>OZ020311.1:9757020-10438464 GCA_963971305.1 Arcuatula senhousia | reverse complement strand
ATGGTTATGAAATAATTTATATCTTTTTTTTTAAAGACTAATAAAAATAGTACTGAACTGGAATAATTAATCTCACATATCCAAGGAGAAAAGACAAAACAAGGCAAATTCATAACAAAGCAATTGAAAATCGTAATGGTCCTGACTCTCAAAAGAATGGGTTAAACGCCTCACTTTTCTCTTCAATTGCGGTCTTACGGTCCAGCAACATAAAACAAGACGGTTGTGGGACAACACGGTTGTGAGACATAATAGGGGGTAAAGAGGTGATCATCTCAGTACAAAAAAAAATAATTGAAACAGTCACTAATCCTTTTAACTGATATATTTTTTATCATTTGGTGATACCATTTCAATATCTGTTTAGGTCTATAAACCAAAAATTCTGAAATACTCAAGAAATTATCACGACAATAGACAACTATTTCCTGTAAAAGTCAGACGGAGCACAAAATGAGATTATTACAGTCAACGTTTGACATAAACAAAAAGTTATTCCTACAAAAGTCTGCTTATACAAAATTTAAACACGAAGTACTAGTACTGCAAGGCCGCAAAGTCTTTTACTACTCATAAATGACATTCCCAGAGTTCAATCATCTACGTGAGGCACGGGACTGGAAATATTAACACAAGAGGAAGATCTAATCTCATATTTGGATAACAATTAATCTTCAAGTGCAGTATCTACCAAAGTTCCCAAAATGGCAAACTTTGGTTTTAAAATCATTATTCCATTTACCATTTTTAATCGGCAAATCGGGTTTTAGGTTTAACTTTTTTATCACATTTATTACTGCAAATTAAAAAGTTATTAAAGGACAAAATATGATAAGGGCCCAATTTTGAAATTATTAAAATTGGCTAAAAGTATGTGATATATACTTTAAATTAGTAAAACTTTACTATATCAGCATTATTTTGTTTAAAGTGATCCATTATGTTGTTGAAATAATTACCTTTAAGTAGCTTAAAAATCGTGATTTGGTGAAAAACTGTAAAAAAACCTGTAATTTTGAAATGGTTTTCAGCAAATTTAACTATGAGCCACACAGAGTACCACTGCAATAATTTATGTAGATACATGTAATCATTTTAAATATAGAAACAGACCACAAAAATATCTTCGTTGTACTCCATGTGGCTGATAGTTAAATTTGCCAAAAACTACTCAAAATTTGCATGATTTTTACACTTTTTTCACAAAAATGCCATTTTCACATAATGTGATGACCTTTGATGACGTCACTGTGACATAATTAACAAGATTTAGTTAAAATTAATGTTATTCTACTATACTTTTTTCATCTATAAAAACTCATCTAGAATAATTTAACTTCAGTTTAATAATTTTCAAAAATTGGTAAATTAGGAGGGCCAAACTGTAGCACTTATCATATCTTGTCCTTTATTGTAGCTTGTAAATCAATGATATATATTTATGAACGTTTTTTGGGGACCTGTATACTTTTTTTTCCATTTTGCCTCACTTGCCTCAATGGTAGCTACGGCCATGCGATATCAAAATTCCAGATAAAATGAGACTTAAGTTCTCTGCCAACACATTCTTTTGGGGTTACCATGGATATTCTGGTTCTCGCTTTTATAATAAATCTCCGGAATATAAATACCTAAAAGTATAATGCTTACCCTAACTGCATTCGGTTGCTAGAAAAACTGCTTAGATAGTTATTCAACGTTCTCTGGTCACCTTCCGACATGCATCAAAACTAAAATCCGACCAAAAAGGCAGCCTTAAGATTTAAAATGCATGCACCATTACCAGACCATTACGGTTAGCATTTCTAGATTAGCCTATGGTTTTGAGATGTTATATGGCGTATGGCTATGTTGAAAGTCTAATTCTTACTCACTTCGCTTTATAAATAATTTTTTATCAGAGAGATTTTTAGGATACCAAATCTCAAAATTTGGACGCGTCCCAATCTTCACAGTCAAAAGTTTTATATTTGTTGACTGACATTAATAATATGAAACATTTTGCAGGTGTAACACCGACAGTGTTCTATTCAGGAACTCAAAATGAAACGTATTACAACAGTACAGAACATTGTAAAGCGATGGGTGGAGCTCTTTTGTCATACGGGGAACTTTTAATACGAGCAGCCGAAATATGTGGCGTGACGTATGCTTGGTCTGCCCCGCCATGGTACAATAAATTGAGTAAGTAGCAGTCGTTTGACGAAATATGCGACATTATGTCTGCTTGGTCCACCAGCCATGGTTCAATAAATGGTGTAAGTATAGCAACCGAAATTTTGCGACTTTTAGATGACGAACAATCTTTCTAGTCACCAAGAACTTCAAGTTATGGACAAAGTATTATATGTCAACTCAATGATTTGCTGGTGTCCCCCTTTGTATGTATTAATGGTATTTTTAGATGACGAACAATCTTTCTAGAAACCCAAAACTACATTTTAAAAAAATACTTGTATACAGAATTTAATGTCCATTCTGTAACTGATCGCCCCCTTTTTATGTTCTAGTGTTTAGGGTTTATTGATAATCTAAATCTGTATTTGATTTGATCTTATAATGGCATTACACAATCTGATAAAAATAAAAGCCAAAACAATTATTGCCCTTACATAGAACGTTGTAACTTTAAGCCGGAAGGCGTGTTTTAATATTTGTGTTGCAGTTATCTTGTTCTCATCTCATGTAAACATACTACATGTATGTTTAAATTACGAATCATTGACTTCGTGTGATATTAACTGAAGGTAGAAAGCGTCATTATTCTAATTAAGCATACAAAGACGGAGTTAGAATTTTTTTAAGGAGAGCTGTTGGATGACGGATGTTAGCCTCTTCACGTTTTAAATGTATTCAATATATTCCTAAACTCTCCCCTTCTTATTTCATTACTCACATATCACTGTTTTCCTTTTTCTATTTTTCCACACAGAAAGAAAAAAATAGATGTTGTCTATTGTGCAAATCAATTCATTTTGGTGATTACCACCCGTCATGGCAGTAGAACTCTCGTTCTGTGAGAACAACTTGTTGAGGGAAAATAAGCCAGAGCTAACAAAATCTCTCCTCACTATTTATCAACGAATGAAGCTGAGAAGTATACCAATGGAGCATTCGTATGTCAAAAGTACTAAAGAGCAAAGACAAAATCAGAAAACACAAACGAAATCAGAATAAACAGAAGGGAAAAAAAACCATAAAAACACAAAAACAACTTATTAGCAATCAACAACGCGTAACGGAAGTGAACTAAGGAACCCCGAGTAAGCAGTTCCTGTATGTTGCAATACACCCGTCGTGCTGCAAATGGTCAATTGAGTGTGCTAATTCCGATAAAGGAGAACAAAACTAAATGCTATGACAAACCAACGTCGGTGCTCATCGTCAATGTTTAAACATATTTTAATTGCAGTAAATTGCTATTCTGGAACTGGTGCCAAAGAAGTAGAATTTCAGGAGGAAAACAACCATCTAGCTATATGTACAGACTTTTGTAACGATGATTCATACGACAGAATTGGATTATGGGTATGGGCATATATATTCGTATGCTGTTGTAAGAGTCCCTGAAATATGAAAAAAACTATATATAAAACCAAGCGAAACTACCAGGTTTACTGACACTTGTTTTTATTAGTTGTAACTTTGTATTTATTTATACATCTGCAAAATCATGTAAAAATAATGCTAAATGGATCCAGAGACGATCACATACAAATACACATGTAAAACAATACATTTACATGATGTTTGTGGTCTATATAAGTCATGACAGATTTCTAAGTATTTGCTTAAAAAAAACGACAGATGCCACTTTAAGTGGCATTTTTTATTCTTTTAGTGTTAGCATTTTCAATCTTTTGGTAGAGTGGCTCTAATGAGTAGAAATAGAATAGTGAAAACTGTTCAAACCAAGCCTTGACAAAACCGAATTCAAATTCCAAAGTCCAATTGAATTTGAAATAAGATAAATCGAAATTTAACCTGTTGAAATCGAATAATTCGGGTTAGACATGTCGTAATGTTCTTTTTTTCCAGACAGACCAATGTAAATGCTTTTCAAAAGGAACTGGACTTAAATTAGAATCATGTACATCGACAACATGTCCCGGCAATGTAGCCGATAGATGTGGACAGAATAGCTCGGGTGTCGTTTTCGAGAAAAGTAGGTAAACAAGCCCTCAAAAAAAGAAAAGGTATACAAAACTTGTGAAGATAACTTTCGATTTCTCTTCACTTTACACTTCTATTCCACATAAACAATTGAAATCACGATTGACACAACTGATTTAACGCAGTGTTTTAAAAAAGACTTGAAAACGCAGGTACAAATATCTGGTAGTCGATTACACTAAGACTTACTTTGTCATCAATAAGTTTAAGAAAAAGAACAAATATACCGAAGACCAAATAATAGACATGATCAATTTTCTTATCGACAACATATTTGTTCGGTTTGGTAGACGTGTTCTTCAGCAAACAATAGGGATTCCAATTGGCACTAATTGTGCGCCTTTGTTTGCTGATTTGTTTCTTCATTCATACGGAGCAGACTTCTTACAGTCTGTTCTAGATAATACCCCCTTCACATATACGAGATTTCCTTACGAGTTGTTACGATTTTCAAAATGTATAGTTTTACGAGTTATTGCGAGATTTTCTTTCAACATTTTACGATCTATTTCCGAGTTGTCACGATTTCGTCAGTTGTGCGGAAATTTTACGAACCCCCGTCCAGCGACGATACGAATTTTATTTTCGACGTGTTTACGAGCATGTTACGGCGTCTTCACGACGTCTTCACGAGTGAATTGCGATATTGAAAAGGATATCGTAACTAACTCGCAAACCACTCGTAAAGGAAGTCCTTTGCGAGGTCTTTCCGAGTTAGTTACGAGTAAAGGCGAGTCATTTACGATCACTACGAGTTCTTTACGATTTATTTACGATGTGTTTACGAGTTAAATTATGACATTGTTGTTTTTTCAACTCGTAAAAGTCTTACGAGGATTTTTGACATGTCAAAAATCCTCGTAAAACTTTCACGAGTTCTTGCGATTTCACACGAGCTAGGAAAACCTGTTAACGAGTAACAAAGAGTGCTTTACGAGTCTTCGCGATCGAATACGAGTTGAAAACTCGTAAGAACTCGTAAGGAAATCTCGTAAGTGTGAAGGGGGTATAAACTAGATGGAGCCTTCCCCAGAAGGCATATGTCGCCTGCGTATTTATATTTGTTCGCCAAACAGGAAGTAGTTAATTTTCAGCCATAAAATTGCCTTACACCTTATAGTTCTATGCAATGAAGCTACATACCAAATATCAAGAGGCTGTGGAATGTAGTTGCCTGGAAAACTGCGACGAAAATTTTGCATCTATGTCCATTATATATAAAATGTTAAGTATTTGTCAAACAGGAAGTAGTTATTTTTTGGGCATAAAATCGCTTTACACCTTATAGTACTATGTGATGAAGCTACATACCAAATATCAAGAGGCTGTGGCATGTAGTTACCTGGAAAACTGCGACGAAAATTTAGTATATATGTCCATTACATATAAAACGTTAAGTAATCGTCAAACAGGAAGTAGGTTTTTTTCCGGCATAAAATTGCTTTACACCTTATAGTACTATGAGATGAAGCTACATACCAAATAGCAAGAGGTTGTGGCATGTAGTTGCCTGGAAAACTGCGACGAAAGTTTGGCATCAATGTCCATTATATATAAAACGTTAAGTATTCGTCTAACAGGAAGTAGTTATTTTTCGGGCAAAAAATCGCTTTACACCTTATCATACTATGAAATGAAGCTACATACCAAATATCAAGAGGCTGTGACATGTAGTTGCCTGGAAAACTGCGACGGAAATTTTTGTGACGCTGCAGGACGCAGGACGACGACGCAAGACCAAACAGGAAGTAGTTAATTTTCAGCCATAAAATTGCCTTACACCTTATAGTACTATGCGATGAAGCTACATACCAAATATCAAGAGGCTGTGGCATGTAGTTGCCTGGAAAACTGCGCCGAAAATTTTGCATCAATGTCCATTATATATAAAATGTTAAGTATTCGTCAAACAGGAAGTAGTTTTTTGGCATAAAATCGCTTTACACCTTATAGTACTATGTGATGAAGCTACATACCAAATATCAAGAGGCTGTGGCATGTAGTTTCCTGGAAAACTGCGACGAAAATTTGGTATCAATGTCCATTATATATAAAATGTTAAGTAATCGTCAAACAGGAAGTAGGTTTTTTTCCGGCATAAAATTGCTTTACACCTTATAGTACTATGAGATGAAGCTACATACCAAATATCAAGAGGCTGTGGCATGTAGTTGCCTGGAAAACTGCGACGAAAATTTGGCATCAATGTCCATTATATATAAAACGTTAAGTATTCGTCAAACAGGAAGTAGTTATTTTTCGGGCAAAAAATCGCTTTACACCTTATAGTACTATGAGATGAAGCTACATACCAAATATTAAGAGGCTGTAACATGTAGTTGCCTGGAAAACTGCGACAGAAATTTTTGTGACGCCGCAGGACGCAGGACGACGACGCAAGACGACGGATAGTGCCAAAGTAACCCCTATATGTCGCTTCTGCAACACGTTGCAGGCGACATAAAAAGAAGATCGTAGACTGGCTCTGTCTTTTAACTTTCCGTTATAGTGATGGTGTCCTTTTACCGAACAATTCTCGATTTGGTGACTTTCTACATCTCATATTTCCTCAGGAACTTGAGATAAAAGACACAACAAATTCTAGGAAGTCTGCTTCATATTTAGATCTTCATGTCGAAATAGACTCTCAAGGAAAACTTTCAACAAAACTCCATGACAAACGTGATGACTTCAACTTTCCAATTACCAACTTTCCCTTCTTGTGTAGCAAAATTCCGTCCGCTCCAGCTTGTGGAGTTTACTTGTCACAACTGATTCTTTACTCCAGAGCTTGCTGTAAATACATCGATTTCCTAGGTAGAGCGTCACGTTTGACACAAAAATTGTAATCACAAGGTTATGTTACTCCCCGGTTGCTGTCATCACTCAAGAAATTTTACGAGAGACATCATGCACTAGACAAATATGGAATTTTCATCTCTCAGATGAGTGCAGATGTTTGTTTGTCATAGGGTTTTGTTTGTTTTCCTTTACCGGAGTTGACACACTGAATTGGAAATTAACAACGCAACGGGTGTGCAATAGCAGGCAGGAACCGCTTACTCTTGCTGAGCACATGAGTCCACTCTCATTACGACTAGAGTTAGCGTTGATAATTGATATTCAGTAGTTTTTGTGTTTCCGTGTTTTATATGCTATTCGTCCTGTTCTGTTTTGTGTTTACTGGTTTTGTCTATGCCCTTTTGGACATTCGTATGCCCCATTGGTACCTCTCCTTCTTTCATACACCCCTTTGTGCTTTTATTGAACTTCTTCCATTGCTTATATTTACATGTCTTTTTAAACAACGGTAAAAGCCTTTTATAACCTTATGAATAGGTTCGGTCAATTTTTTTAATCTTGTTAACATGCGTAAAGAAATTAGAAATGTGTATTTATCTCGAAATTTACATTCGAGATATATATCATTCAACGTAATCTCAAATTATTTGATAAATACGCAAACTTAAAGTGAACACTTAAAAAAATGGACTCCTTCTTTGTCAAAATTCCGATAGAGAGATTGAAACCATGATGGTTCAAATTACTAATGTCGTGATTCATACTTGTAGTGTGTCAGCCAATGGGTTTACGATGTCGATTATTTATACTTCTAGTGTATCAGCCAATGGGTTTACGGTTTCGATATCGACAGTTCACTTTATTTATACTTCTAGTGTATCAGCCAATGGGTTTACGGTGCCGATATCGACAGTTCAAAGACAGAAATGATGCTGGTGTGACTGAACATAATGCTTTATGTGAAGACAGGAAACCATTTATTTGTAAAGGCAAGTATAAGAGGGAACATAGGCCAAAGAAAAGATAACTCATGTTGTCCAATAAATACACATTTATTTTTTCTACCATGAATTTGAATACTTTTTTAAGACCAGGAAACTTCAAAATTTCTTGTTTGGTTTGACATTACAAAATGTACAAGCATAAAATACGAAAATTGCATGTTTGGGGAACTCATGTGTTTTAATTTTTGCGCATTTGAGAAAGTCTAAAGACTCTATTCCATCCATTTCAAAATTGATTTGTCACATTGCAAAAAGACGCCAAAAATTCCTTTAAGTTATTTATTCAAACATCTTTTGACATTTTTAAGATGTATTTTTAAAGTAAACTTTTGTCATAAAAACTCATTTCATTTTGAATTACAGTTGGAGTCTCAGAAAATATTCAGTGTTCATTTTCATCTTATGGTAAAGCCGAAGAGCTCTCATCGTCAACATCAACAGGTATTTTGATCTCTTGTATTCAATTACAAAGCAAGTTATTTATGTACATTTCGAAAACACATGGAATATGGTATATGGCAATTTGAAAGAATACGAGTATGGTTTCTACATCATCGGATCATCTTTTCCTAACTGCCAGAAAAAAAGTTACCATAGTTCCACTAATGGCTTTAGATTCCATTATAATAAATGACTGTTTTGTCACTTAGAATTGAACATATTTTAAAATTCCAAACACCAACCATTCTAGTGCCATAAGCCTGGATTTTTCTAGACTGCCCTAGCCCAGACCGCTTCTTCAGTTTGTCCAGCCCAGGTCGGTTCGAGAATTTGTCAAGCACATGGTAGTTCTGGAGCTGTTCAAACACTGTGTAATTCTAAATATGGTTAAACCCAGAGCAGTTCCAGAATTTGTCCAGGCAATATCGGGTCAATTTCTTGTCGAGTCTGGGACAGTTTTATAGTTAGTCATTCCTATACCGGATACAAAAATGCAAAAAATATGGGCAGTACAAAAGTAGCCTAGAACAGGTGTATGTATATTACTATTTCTTCTTGTATGTTTCAGGTACAATAGTAGGAATTGTGATAGCAGTTCTAGTAGTCATAGCTCTTATCGGTCTATTAGTATTTTTCCTATGGCGACGGTAAGTAGTCATTTTCAAAGTTGTCAGAAACGCTATTTTAAATCAAAGTAACAACAAAGTTCCATTTGGTACGACTTATGTGCGTTTTTCTAACCAAGACTTATCAAATGAGTTTTATCCAAAAGGTTGGAAATACCCAAACAACTCATATTACGAATATGGAGCATAGAGCATGGAGAAACTAAATGTATCAGACACACGAGGAAATTCATAATTAAGGATGGAGATGGCATAAGATGAACTAAAACTTTTTCATCAGAACAAGGTTTTTTTTCAGCTCATGAATTCAGGGCATTAAGTTATCATATTTGTCATGTTTGTATGGTATAATAACTCAATGGTCAGACTACATAGCATTAAATAATTTACGAAAACATTTTGGCAAAATTGTATGAACCATTGTTATGATATGCCTGAAAGAATGAAATATTTAGAAATTTTGAAGTGTTTGCTAGTGAAAGAAAAAAACATAGAAATAATGTTTTAATCAAAGCAAAAGTATCATGAAAGAGTCAAAAATTCAAAAATACCAAAGACAAAATGAATAGACGATTACATTGGCAGAAAAAAACAGACAAAACAGACAACACAACTTCAACTTTTTATTGATACAAATGAATCATATGTTCTATCGTACTTTTTATTTTATTTTAGGTATCCCGATACATTTTCTACAGGTTATTCGAAAGAATAAGGTCCAAAGAACTATAAAAATTGTTATGCTTGTAAATGTAATGCCATCGTATTCTGAATGTATTGTTTCGTTTTTTTCTATAAAAAAATATAGTTTGTTTACTGTTATGTATATTGAGATATTGTTGTAAAGCCTGTTATGTATATTGCGATATTGTTGTAAAGCTGGGCTCTTTTCTAACATCTCTATTAGACTACGACTTACAATTATATAATTACATTCTAATTTATAACGACAGTTCCGATTGGTTAATAATGCAGTTTTATTTCTCGATGAAACTCACTAGCACGTGCCACCTTAACAACGACTTGTGCGGAGTAATTTAAAAGAGATAAACCATGCATTTCGTGCAATTTTCTGTGCAAACATTTAATATATTTTATCGGAATGTAATTATATACATTGAATGCAATATTTTTGAGTTTTATTGGTGTGTAAAAGCGTGGACCTTTGCGCACATTTTCAACATGAAGCGCTACCTTCATTAAAAATGTGCTTAGGTCCACGCTTTTACACACCAATAAATTTCAAAAATATTGCATTCAATGTATAAAATAAAACTGTTCAAGCCTAAGAGCAGAAACTATAACATCTTGTCACATTCCTGACTGTGTATTTTAAATTAACGATGTCATGTTACACATTTTTAATTGAGATTTCATTGTGCTTACTTTTTTAACGTCATATAAATAGTATATTAAAATATTGATTTTAAATATAAAACCGAAAGAGAGTAAAAGGGTGAAATTTCTTAATTCTTTTTAAAAACAGTCTATGGCACTGAAGAGATGCCATTTGTAAATAGTTACTGTTTTGTGGTATTGTTTCCATTTTTGTTTGAAGCCATCGGCCCATCATTGGGCGAAAATAGTGCTAATAATTTGAATTTATTGAATGTAATAGGGGGTGTTAAAATAACGAATGAATGATTTTATTCTCATAAACCAATCTTAGTTACAGAGAAGATAATATTACAATATATACAATATAACATATAACATGCATGTGTGGGGAAGTACACGATTTTAACCAGGAGGATTTAACTTCAGTGATATACATTTAATAAATTTACATAACTTTTCTAGCTGAACTATATTTTCTGTGGACATTAAACGTGAAAACGTTACGATATTTATGTGTGATAAATCACATAAGATTAGATATTTTGACGCTCATTTCGAAGAGCATTACATTTAAGCAAATGATGGAATTCATCGCCAATATCAGTAGAACCACAAAGATGACATAATCTTTCACCGCGTGGAATATTATGCCATCTTCCTGTCTCCACTGGTAGTCGGTGATTTCCACATCGAAATTTACAAATAGTAAAAAGTAACCTTGAAGGAAGTAAAGAAAAATATTTTTCAAACTTGAATTCTGTCTTGTAAATTCTATAACAGAAAGCTTTTGGTGAGTTGTTGACATCCGCTAACCATTCTTGTAAAAATTGATCTTTAAGTTTTAATCTGAGGGATTCAATAATCCATTCTCTAGAATATATCTCAGTATTAAGCCAAATATTGCTCATTCCACAATTATCAAAAATATTTTTGATATAACATAACCATTTGTTTTCGATTCCATAATTTTTATAATAAATATGAAGTAATTTGCAAAGTGTAGATGAAATTTTGTTTTCATTACTATTAAGACGTATCCACAAGTCAACCATTCTTAATTTTACATTAATAGATAAAGGATATTGACCAAGTTCTCCATAAATCATAAAGTTTGGAGTAGAGCGTTTAAGTCGTAATACATGTTTACAAAAATGCAATTGTACTTTTTCAATAATATCAATATTTTCGAAGCCCCATACTTCTGAACCATATAATAATATTGGTGCAACAGCTTTATCAAACATATCAATCTGGCACCGTATAGATAAATGATTGAATCTACACTTTTTAATAATTGCATATATAAAGCTTTCATACCTTGCTGTTGAAGATGTTTCCTTGTAGCAAGAAAACTTCCACTACTCGAGAATATTACACCAAGATACTTATAATTTTTCACTATTTCAATTTCTTTTCCTTCGATAAAAAATTTCGGATTTTGGGGAACTCTACATTTAGAAAATACCATAATCTTTGTCTTTTCAACATTAATTTTCAATTTCCACTGATTACAGTAAACGGTAAAAGAATTTATAAGAATTTGCAAATCATCGCTGGACTCTGCTAATAGTACAGTATCATCAGCGTATAGAAGTAAAAATAATTTAAAATACATATCAAGCTCAATTTCAACGTCTGAGCTAATTTATTGTAAACAATTTATATTCAAATTTTCTAAATAGTTTTGTAGATCGTTCAAATACAATGAAAACAATATAGGTGATAGATTTTCACCTTGCCTGACTCCAATTTCACTTGCAAAAATATCTGATTTCTGATTCTGAAAAATTACTCTAGATTTTACATCTTGTACATATTTTTTATAACTTTCAAAAATTTTCCATCAATATTATTCAATATAAGTTTATGAAGCAGAGAATTTCTGTGTACAAAATCGAAAGCTTTTTCAAAGTCAACAAATGCAACGTATAACTTTTTCTTTCTCAAACGTAATAATTCATACAATGCATATAAAGAAAAGATATGGTCATTTGTGGAGTATCCCTGTCGAAAGCCTGCTTGATTCTCACATAATATATTTAATTCATCTGTAAAATCACTCAATCGTTGATTGAGGATCGCTGTAAAAACCTTTCCCAAACAAGACAATGAGGTAATCGGCCTATAGTTCTTGGCCTCAAGCGAGCTACCCTTATTTTTATATATAGGAACTATATTCCCTATCAACCAGGCCTCCGGCAGAATACCTGTATCAAAAATAATATTGAAAAAATTAACATATATATCAAGCATTGCATCAAGCGATGAAGCAATATATTCATTGATAACTTTGTCTTCTCCTGACGATTCATTATTCTTCGCCTTTTTTACCGCAGAGATGATTTCATCCCTAGTAATAGAACTATTCAGTGTCTCATTAGTGGACTCTGAATCTAATCTACTATCTATATCGAATTCATCAGCATAATTATTTATATTTATATTTTTAAAAAAGTCAAACAAAGTTTCAATGGATATATCGCTTGGAGCTTATCGCTGTGTCTTATTAAAATATTTCCAAAACTCTCTTGGATTCGTAGTTCTTAATAGTTTCATTTTATTTTTCATATCTTCGTTTTGTTTTTTAATATTCTTATCCAACGTTTCTTTATAAAATTTCTCACTTTGTCGCAATCTTTCTTTGAATAAATTTGAGCCATGTTGCTTGAAAAGTCTCTTTGACTTTCTTAATTCTTTTCTTGCTTTGCGACATTCTTGATTAAAAAATAATTTGTCTTGCCTTTTTGGTTCCAATGATTTGTAAAATTAACAACTCCACATGTTTCTTTTGCACAATCTAATAAAATATTTGAGATTTCACTTGAGAAATTTTCTATATCTGTTTTATTTACATTTTCATCAACATGATTTGACAATAATGCAAAAATAGCGGTAACTCTATCTTGATCCAAGTTATCTTTAAAAGCATTTACGTTATCCGGATCCCATTTTCTAACCCTTTGTTCTGACACATTATGAATAGTTACATCTGAGTTCAAAGGTGATTTAACTATGCTCAATGACAATGGACAATGAACGTCTGAATATAATTTTGAAAAGTCTCTAACCTCAAAATCATTTATATTTTCTAACATATGAGAAGTACTTAAAATAAAATCTATAACAGTGTTATGTTTAGTTGTATATTTACCAATACTATCATGACCAACTCTTCCATTCAATACAAATACTTTGTTATTCTTACAAAAATCAATTAATTTTCTACCGTAGCTATTAATGACTACATCTGAGTTATTTCTATTTCTTTGTAAATTAAGACGATCTAGTTTAAATACATCTGTAGAATCAATAGGCACATCAATATTATGATCAATACAAAAACTACCTTCGTCATCATAAAAATCTTGTACAGTAGCAATTCTGCTATTAAAATCGCCAAGTAATATAACGTTATTCGTTTGTAGAAGAAACCTTTGAAATTCAACTTCTATGTTATCAAAAGCATCGTCCGATGCAGACTTCGTATTCATAGGTGGTATGTAAACTATACCGAATATAACATTTTCATCAATACCAAAAATACTTTTATCAACTTGAAACCAAAATATAAAATCAGACTCTGTTTCAATAGGCTTAATAAATTTATCTAAATATTTTTTGTAGCCTAAGGCTAAACCACCTGATCTATAAACCGAAATTTAATGTCTGTTTTTAAATTTGAAAACAAATTCACCACAATCTAATAAATCACAATCATCCAGACGTGTTTCACTGAAACAAACTATATCATAATCATTTAATAAAGACTTAAATTCAGGGTCTTGAGTCCACAAACATTTAATGACAAGATATTAACAACATTAATTTGACTAGTTTTATTTACACAGTTATCAAAAGTTGACGCGTCGCTAGACTGGTTACTTTTGATCGTCTGTTCATTTGTTCTGCTTGATTGCCCTCCATGGTTGTCCTAAAATGAGAGATCACGGGGTTCTTCACGGGGTCGTCGAAAGTTCGTCTTCTTCATGGTATCGTCGTCTCATCTGCGAATAACTAGTTTTCATTCGTGTATTTTCTGTAGGTTTGTCGGGAGGGAACACTTCACTTCCATCTACAAACAGTCGGTCTCGTTTGAAGTAAACTTTTCGCTTTTGTCGCCGAGCTTCCTGATATTGCGGCCACAAATCCTTTCTTTTGTCATTAATTTCTTTAGGAAATTGTTCGCTTATGCCAAATACAATCCCCTTTAACTCCTTAGCCGCCTTTCGAACACGTTCTCGTTCTTTAAAATTCTGAAATCTACAAACTATAGATTTTGTCACGTATAATTTGCCACTTTTATCTTTCACCTCGTAATCTTTTCCGAACCGGTGTGCCCGTTGGTATGCACCAATTTCATCCATTTTCAAATTTCTATACATGAAGTCATCTAAAATTCTTTCAGTTTCGTCAGAGTGAGAGTCTTTATTTTTGTCAGTCATCGGTATTCCAGAGAAGACAAGGTTTTCGCGCATTGACCGTGTCTGGAGATCAATGTGTCGGTCATGCAGTTCGTTCAATTCTGTTTTCAGTCGACCCATATTTTCACTGATCTCTGAGTTTTCTGTATTTATTTTATTTAATAAAGCTTTAACTTCTTCGGTGTCACCTTTGTTTGATTCATACGTTTCGTTCATGAATCTCATGCCTTTCTCTATATCATCTACCCGCTTAGTTAAAGTTTCAACAGAGGTAGTTAAGTGTTTTACCGTTTGATCAAAAGATGAAAGTTTTTTAGTAAGTAGATCAACCGAAGCCAACTTATCGCATATTTCGCTAAGTTTTTTTTTGACAGATTATCAAGTTTCTGATTTGTGTTGATCGTATCTGCTTGGTAAGGAATTTGTTGGATGTTACATGGTGTACTTGTGAAGAAGCTAGCACTCGGAGATGTGGGAGACTGATGATGATTCGGGGGAGGCATACGAACGGGGATTGGCAGTTGCTGCATCTGGTATTGTGCTGCTGCTGTGGTATTTGTGTAGGTATCGGGGATTCATACATTGCTATGTTAGGGCTGATCATTTCGTCATTCTGTGTATTGGTTTCCGACGGTTTGTTTACATTTGACTGTTTTACGTGAGTACTGTTCGTTTTCGTTTTTGGTTATTCATTACTTGTGTTATTGTTACCATCCGATTTCTTCCGTTTTCGAATTCTTTTTGCTTCATTTGGTTTATTCTTAGGTCCCATAAAGTCCAATTAAGCACAATAGTCATAAAAAAGTTGATAAAATAAAACTAACAACTTATTGTATCTGAATGAGATGTGGAATAAATGTACATCAACCTTCTTTATGAACTAGTTTTTTGAAGAAGAAAAAACATATAAAACAAAAATTATAACACTAAAGGTAAGCACTTTTTACAAATATAATATTCCGATACTTTATAAAACTATGAATGAGTTTTTAATATGAGAAAAAAATGAGAAATCATATTAAAAAGGGAAATGCCTTATATATTTATCTAGACGCTATGAAAATACATGTTATAATCAAAGTACTGAAAGTACTGGTAGCCGGGATAATCTACAAATTTTAAATTGTTTATGTGTACCAAACATTAAAAATAAAAAGCTACTTTTTTGTAAAAGGAATTTCAACAAGAATTTCTATGAAAGAAAAGATTTTGAAAATCGAACCAAAATTTTAAAAAGTTGATTTTATAGGCGTGGCCTGTCTTTGGTCCCCTGTAGCAATGTATATGAAAACTATTGACATATTAAGTTGACAGAATATGAGGAATTCAATAAAAAAGAATTTTCAAAATTGAATGAATAATTAAAGTTCTACAGCCGTTTTGTCAATACACCAATTTGAGCCCATTTTGCCACAAACCCCAAATACAACACTGTTCTTCCTCCAGTGGATATAATCATCATATTAAAGCTTTATAACAATTGGCTGGCCCACTACAACTTAATTTCTTGTGTAAAACTATTTGCCTCAACAAACTCTTTAAACATTGCGGGTTTTGTTTGGTTCTACAATTTTCAGAAAACGATGTTTGTGTTTTGCATCTTGAAAATAATATATATTTAGTGGTTCTAAAGATGGAAAATTGGGTTGATTTAAAATTTTCAATGAAAAATTACTTGGTCCAGAAAAACAATTTTACAGAAAATTTATATTTAGGCCTTATTTTCGAAATCAATTATAGTAAATATGAATAAGTTCTTATTCAAAGAACAGTTTACAGAACCATTTTATCTGATCAAATAAAAACGTGATGAGGATTTGAACTTTCAATTGGGTAAATTATCCTGTCCATCGATGATTGGTTATTGCACTGTGTATTGCCATCAGTTTGACACTTAATGAGATGCAAATTAGTGAATATGACATCACTAATGAGATCGGCGAACTATAAACAAAATATCAATCCGCTTTTGTATTCTTTATATTAATCATTTTATGCTTTCGCATCAAATATGCGTCTTACATACATGTACAAAATTTGAAAACTAAATAAATAAGTTTTATAACATAATTGAGAGTAAAGCGACGAAAAAAAACAGAGCTATATTGCAAGCGTGTATTGATATTTTAATTGATAGGTTTTTGGTGAACCGCCGGAAAAAACATTTGACAGCTAACCAACAGGCTATCGTTATGGCACGCTATTTTAACAAAAACCCTGGTATTTATAGGATACCTCAGATAGCTGGGGGTTTACTGGCAGCTATCTGGGGGTTTTCAGAGCTAAACTCTTAATTACATCAGGTATTGAGAGTTATTTCAGTTAACTGTGGGGTTCCTATCAGCTATCCCATGGATACCGCAAGAACTCCTGTTATTAAGAGTTATTAAAAATAATGCATTGAAAGCTTAGCTTTGTATTAGTTTTTGAGGTATTGATAGTTTTCAGCTTTAAATTGATAAATTCTGCTTTCAGTGAGCTAAATAGCATTGATTTGCATTATCTGTAGGTAGAAAGGGTTTAATCAGGTATCTATGTGATAGCTGACAGCAAACCCCCAGTTATCAAGATAACTCTTAATACCTGATGTAATTGAGAGTTTCGTCCAGAAAACCCCCAGATAGCTGCCAGTAAACCCACAGTTATCTGAGGTAGCTTATAGATACCAGGGTTTTTGTTAAAATGGCGTGTCATATATCGTAGCTATAGCCGTGGCTAATCGCTAGCGATCACCCCGGCTAAAATGATTTGGGTTCAATATTTAAAAAAAAGGATAGAAATGACATAGTTTTTGGAAACATATATTCTTTGTTATTAAAGGATGTACCTTTTAAAACAATTCAAAGTTCCTAAGTCAATAACTAGTAGTATATTTTTTATGGTCAGTGGCGGATTCAGATGGGGCAGAGGGGCGTACCCTCCTTCAATTGAGAAATTTTAATTTTTTTGTATAAAAAATAACAAAGGCTTAGCCGTTATATTTTGACCAGTTTCATAAAAAAATTTACATTTTTAGCAAGTTCGCTAAAACTCTGGGTCCGTTTCTCAATAAAATCATTAGACGCTTAGTATCACGTCGCACGTCGTTACATATGCACACACGGTACAATCGATGATATATCAGATTTTCTTGTGTGCGGATAACCGACATACCGTAGGCGTAGTGAGATGCGAGCGGAACAAAAAGGTTAAGATTATGAAGTGTCACCGGAAAAAGGATAAAATTTATTACTTTCCCAAAATTATATTTGAATGAAATAAAGCCCGGTCCGAAGCAGTCAGCATTGTCTTCGATTGCTGTTTCTTTCATACAAATCCATGCATCACGTGCTTCAAACACTGTCGAAATATGAACAGCTATAACAAACAAACTTAATTCATGGCCAAGAAGTAAAATTCCAACCTCCTAATACAATATTTTCAACTGACCATATCTTTTTCTATGTGTCTAAGTTTCAGATATGTTATTTGTTTTACAAAAATGGGTTTGTAATATATACGCATTCAAAAAAGTTACGCAACAATACAAAATTTCCTTATTTATTTTAAATAAACCTACCTAATTTTATTTTTGTATTGCAAAGCAATTTCTTAACCGATTTTAATGAAACAAAAACCAAGAAAACGAGAAATGATTGAAATTTATTTTTATGATTATAAAAAATTTTAACTTTACCGGTTTTAAGATATCAATAGTAGAAATCAATTTTTAATTTTATGCGTGAACAACCCGTTTAAATCAACCAACATTTTCCGTGGAAAAACATTGGTTATGTTCTACTCGCGTTCTATCAAAATCCGTAACAGCTAGGATTTTGTCCAATTCATACAAAATAAACTTCACTTGATTGTCTTTTTCTTGGTTTTTATTTGATAAAAAATGATTAAAAAACAGCTTGGCAATATCAATTTATAATAAGGTAGGATTACTTAAAACATATAGGGAAATTTTCCACTGTTGCGTAACTTTTTTGAGAGAGTATATCCTCTAATACCCTTTGGTCGTGAATGCAGAATTGTCGTCCATTTGTTTACATTGAGTTCACGTTATGTACGAGATCGATGACGTCATTTTATTGATTATCCGCGTAGGTAAAACTCAAAGGAATCACCAGATTTATTTACTTCAAAGAGATGAGATTTAAACAGGTAAATATCGATATAAATATGTATGCATGTAAATAAATGTCCAATTATCAAAGGTATTTTTTTCTTCCACTTAAAATAAATTTTAACTACGATATTTCAATCCATTAACCCATTTGTTCCTCTGACCCAGATTCTCGATAGTGTTGTAATCACAGTCCGTGACTGCTTTGGAATGTAGGCCAAGCAAATTACATTTTTTGGCTTAAATAACAATATAAAGCTCCATCTTTCTAAAACATAAAAATGGCCGATTTTTTCGGGAAAACGAGTGATTTTAACAAGTGCTTGGTGTAATTGGAAAATAAAGCAAATTCTTGATTTTTTTTCAGTGAAACATGAATTGAGTTTTTCTCCATAAATCAAAAAGTAGTTGATGGATTTTGATGAAATTTTGTACACATACTCTTCAGAATGCCCTTGTTTAAATGAACTCATATAATTTAAAGTTTAAATGAGATATTAAATGATGTAAAATAATGATATTTTTATATATATATATAAAAAGTATAAAAGTTTTTTCTTTAAATATAAAATAACTTACTTAAAATTTTCTCATGTCATATGTATGCATATACCAGCGAATATGTGTTAATTGCCAATGTTTTTATCAATATTTACATACATTTATTTATGCAAAACACTCTGAAAAAAAACCAAAAAAAAAACAATTAAGATAATGGTGTTGAACCTTTTTTCCATACAAAGTTTTATCTTGATACATTTTTTTTTTCAGATAAATCCAGCCCACCTCAAGACACCTGTAAACAATCCCAGAGGCAAACTGAGGCTATATAGTCTATCTAACCTGATTAATGCCTACACAGCAGTTAAAGATGGCAATATCTCTATCAGTAAGGCAGCACTTCAACATGGGGTCCCATATCAGATATTGAGGGATAGACTTAGTGGAGTTGTACATCCGGACTGTGTAACCATGGGACGCAGCCCAACACTTAACCAAGAGCAGGAGGCCAGACTGGTCAACCATTTGAAAGTCATGGCTTCAATTGGTTATGGATACACTAGGCAGGAAGTTGTGGATTTAGCATCTGAGTATGCTGTAAGCCTTCAAATTCGTACTGTTGACAATCCATTCAGTTTGAGATGGTTTTATCTCTTTATGCAAAGATGGCCAGATCTTAGAGTTCTCAAGCCACGTGCCCTGGAAATAGCTAGAGCTAAAGGAGCAAATAAAAGTACAGTTGATAGGTACTTCATAGAACTTCAAGCAGTTGTTGAGAAGTATGGTCTTAAGGATAAGCCCCACCTGATATATAATGTGGACGAAAAAGGAGTTCAGTTGAACCATAAACCACCAAATATAGTTGGTGATGTTGACTTTCACCCACCTGCTGTGACTTCTGGAAAATCTGAAACAATAACAGTACTGGGATGTGGTAATGCATCTGGTAATTCAATTCCCCCATACATAATCTTCAAAGGGAAAAAGATGCAAACTCAGTGGATGGATGGATCAACTCCTGGAGCTGTTGGCACTGTTTCAGAAAGTGGTTGGTCTAACTCACAGATCTTTTTAAGCTACCTCCAAGTACATTTTCTTTCCTTTATCCAAGGTAGAAATGAAAAGGTGCTTCTTCTTCTTGATGGTCATAAATCGCACGTTTCTATTCCTGTTATAGATTGGGCCCTAAAGAATAACATTATTCTACATGTACTTCCAGCTCACACGTCACATTTTCTTCAACCCATGGATGTTGGGGTATATGGGCCATTTCAGAAGATATATGACAACTTATGCCATAAAAAAACAAGATCTTCTACCTGTGTTATTTTTAAGGATGAGATATCCGAAATAACTTGTAATGCATATCTGAAATCAGCTACTCCAGAGAATTTACAGTCAGCCTTTAGAAAGACTGGAATCTTTCCTTTAAATCGAGGAACAATAGATGATCGTCAGTTGGCTCCAGCCAAGGTGTTTGAAACAGAAGTGAGTGTCGAGCCTGATGTGAGAGAGGATTGTAGTGAGAACTTGGAATGTGAAAGTTTGTTAAGTGATAATGTTGTACAGGAAAGAGATGAGGGGAGTAGAGTTGCAGATGAAGCAGTAGAGAATGAAAGTGACTTCTTTGTAAGTAGGATGCAGAAAGTAAAGAGAGTAAAGAGTGAAAGAGTGATTAAGCCTAGAAAGACGTTGAGTAAGGTTGTTAGTGGTAGAGCAATCACAGAGGATGAAGTTGCAGAGAAAGTGAGAGAGCATGTGAGACAGCAGGGCAAGAGGGTTAGGGAGGATGAAGGACTAGAGAAAGAGTCGAGTTGTAGTAAGAGAAGTCGTAGCAGTGGAAAGAAGAAGACACCAAGTGAAATTAAATCAAAGCGAGGAAAGGGAAAGAAAAGCAACAGAAGCAGTTCACCACAGCCAGGCCCTAGTCATATCTACATTTCAGATATAGATTCAGATGATGAAGAAAGTCAAATAGAAGAAAGTGACAAGTGCTGTGTATGTAAACAATTTACTCCAGATGTTGTTAAGAACAGTGTATCTTTGATTATTGTTAAGTGGGCTCAGTGTGATAGGTGTAAGCATTGGGTGCATCTTGTTTATTGTACAGATGTGAGAGTTGTGAGGAAAGGTGCTGTGTTTATATGTGTGCATTGCAAGGAGTTTGAGTGAACCACAAAGGAAAATTGATCCAAGTTGTCTATTAAAATTTGTAAGAAATAAATATTTATTCAGCCTTAATTTGACATTAAATTGAATATTTTACCTTAAAATCATCAAAAAACCCAATACATGAATTATATTGCCTTACATGATGTTGGTGCTGTACTCCATGATGGAGTTTTGGTAACATATTCCTGCTTTAAAATGACTGATGAGATGTGAAATTTGTGTTAGTTCACTAAATGAAAATAAGACAAATCCCATCAAGAATCTTTTTCACATATATTTTATTCAATTATTTCAAAGTAATGCAGAACATCATAAATTCATAAATTGATGACATTATTAAATTTGCATGGCCTATGAATGGAGTCACATGACATAATGCAGAGTTCACGACCTTAGTGCGCATGACCATCCGCCATTTGCAAAGTAGCGGTAAACAACAAAATGTCAGTGTGTCAATACTATCAATCAAAACAAACCAACAGTTTACACATGGAAGGTTTATTTATCAATGAATCTGTACACAGTCAATTATATTCGAGTTCCTTGCATCAGCTTCACAATTTGGGAAACCTTAATCAGTTCACGACCTTTGGTTGTACGGGGATACTTTTATCCAAACATTGTACGACAATCAAAGTTTTTGACGAGGTGGATAATGTTATACACTCTTTCTGACGGGACGGAACAACAGTTGCTCAAAAAAGGTTAATGGGATACTTTTCTAAATTAAGTTACAGTGAGTTGTCTTTTACCTTACAGGTATTCCAATTGGTATTGCCTATTTAAATTGTCAAATAGGTATTTCAATAGGTCCATTTAAATTGAGGAATTGATTTACAAAAAGGTAGCTCTATAGAAGACCACTCATGCATTCAGATTTAACACCTGGCCAGGTAAATTACAGATGGCCAGATTTACCTGTTGTATAAACATTGTACTCTTATAAATACCTTCTGGGTTAAATCAAATAGGTATTTCAATAGGTCCATTTAATTGAACAATTGCTATAGAACAAGAAAATTAGCTCCATAGAGTTAACACCTCTCCAGGTTTATAATCACACAGAAGTTTTATTAAAAATTTATGTATTTTGTTGCAATTTCTATATATTGTCACTGCTAGAACATAAATCATAAGTTTAAAAAAGACTCTTAAATTCCCAACATAATGTGAAAATGCACAAAGCGTAAGAGTAAATCCCAAAGAAATTGTGAATAACACAGTATTAACACATATATCCCAAACAAAAAATGCATTACACATGTATCCAAAATAATTGTGAAATATACACTGATCATGAGAATTCGAAGTAACAATAATTTTCGAGGAACTTTTGTAAAGAACCAAATATATTCCAAATCAAATATAATTCCAAGAAAGATGTATAAAATATAATATAGATCCAAGAAAAAATGTATGAACACATGTATGAATTATGATGAAGTATTACACGTATATCCCAAATCAAATATAGACCCAAGAAAGTATGTATGAATTAACACATATATCCCAAATCAAATATAAACCGACGAAAATATGTATGTATTGCTTTGAAGTAACACATATATTCCAAATCATATTTGTTAAGAAAACAATAATCCAATAATGTTGTGCAGCTTAGATTAAGGATAAGAATATCCATACACATAAAGAACTTATACCTATTCTTATATAAAAAGCATAGAGAAACTGGTCCTTAATACTACTTTTACTGAGACATTCTATTATTCTAGGTGAGGTCAGGATAGTTTATTTTGAGAAACAATTGTGGATTAAAACGTGTTATTCATAACAAGTTCATATGTTGTAATTCTGTCACTTCTTTTAACTAAATCTTGCTGTTATAAGATAATTAGCACAACTATAAAAGTGAAAGATCATTAAAACAAGATAAGCATAGATATCCTTGCTAACCTTTTATAAAATTGGAATGATATAATCCATTTCAATAGAAAAGAATAAGAGTACAAAACAGCTAAATCAGGTTTACCTGGCCAGGTGTAAAATCTGAATGCATGACTGGTCATCTATAGAGCTACTTTCTGGAAAAGCAATTCATCAATTTAAATGGACCTATTGAAATACCTATTTGACAATTTAAATAGGTAATACCAATTTGAATACCTGCAAGGTAACAGACAATTTACTGTAATAATAAATTTTGGTTGACCACATTCGATACTCTTGAGATTTCATAACATGAGGCGTTTACTACATATATGTATGAATTTAATTTTTTTTAAAATTGCCGTGTATGTTGATAAATTTTTAGCCGGATTTTACGGAGTGAAAAATCAGGGTTATAAAATGGTGAATGTCAGGCGGCGGGCGGGCGAACAAATTGCATCACTGTAATCATTGTCTGTCGTCTGTTAACAATTTTTCCTCAAAAATCTTCTCCTCTGAAACTACTGAACTGAAATTAATGAAACTTTGTATGAATGATCATTAGCATGTCCTGCACCAAACTGGTGTTCAATTTTTGATCTGTCAAAAAACATGGCCGCTGTTACTAAAAATAGACCGGGGGTGTCAAACTACTGTTTTTGGCTTGTAAGAGATTGATAAAATCTGATGCCAATCTACTGGTTCAGCATCAAAAGCACTGTACTAAAGTATCTTTACCGGCGGTAGCAACGGCAGCGGAGACAACGACGACGGCGTTAAATTTTTGTAAAGTTTTTATGAGCACCTCCATATTTCGATATATATATAACTATAAGTCCCAGTCCTAGGTTGATAAATCTTGATATGCATATGCCCTAGTGGCAGCTTAGTACACTGAGTTGCATTCCCATCTTTTGACCTTGATTTTCCGGCTGAGTGACTTTGACTACTTTTATTGCATATATATTAGCAATATTTAAGTTTTATAAATACCTTTTGATCACAGAAACTGAAAATCCTTATAAATGTATGGAAATATAGCAGAAGAAAGAAGAAATTATTGCTTCTGATGGTACCAGCAGGCGGAACAATCTTTGGTGTTATCTAAATTTCTTACTATATTATAATATATAATCATGTATGTATCAATATTACATGCTCATTGAAAGCCCTTGATCTGGACACTAAAAGTTTTTATTTCTATATCAGAATTACTTGTATGTTTTATGTTTTCACCAATAATGTAATGTAATGTAATAATTATAATTTGTCATCATGCACTCATTAACTGGTCTTATTTTATAACATACAATTAAGACAAATAAATTAATTATACAATATTTAAGTATCATTATTGCTTAAACCGAGTATACACGGATATGGGTATTAACCCATATCCTTTCTTGTTAAATATTCAAATAGAAAAAAATAGTCTTTTACGATTGAAATTTTTATCATACATGTAGAAAAAAATGTATTTAATGACCGTTATAATGCGCACTTTTACATTGATTGCGTTTATCCGCGATCATCGGTATCATTTCATGAAACTGGCTTGTGCTCAATGTTCTCAGTTGTAATTCAAATCTAATTGTTTATGATCCAGAAACTGCGCATAAATAATGATATCAAAGAAAAACCTTGTTTATTTGTTGTTTTTATTGCATTTTCTAACTCGCACGTCAGAAAAGTTGTCAAAACATGGATACTATTAAAATATAGTGCCTTTTCTCTGCGTAGTTTGCAGAATCAATTTTCAACTTTTTAACTTTTTTTTTTAAATTCCAAAAATCTCAGGTATACTATTGAAGTCTATGGGAAAAACAATACAAGACTGAGACCAATTAAGACAGACCTTTCTCACTCTAAGTATTCCTTGTATACATATTACTAGATATATATTTTTTTCGATGGTGTTAATTTGCTTTAGAAATAAGATTTCCCTTCCAAGCAGCATTTGAATTAATTATATTAAAGACAGCTCCATGTTTTAGTATAAATATTTGAACAAACGTTTGACGCAACAAAACTGTTTCGTCCCAGCCATGGATACTCATCAGGTGGCTTTAATATGGCTACCACTACAGTTTTTATACCAGTGCACGTAATTCCTATACAAATTACATATATGTGTTTTGCATTGACATCTTTTATTACACTTGAGTCAACATTTTGAACATAACCAAGAATATGACCAAAGGCAATTTTAGGCAGAGCCTTATAGAGTCATATAGCTATCTGATTTTCGCGTTTTTTTCCCGTCTAGACACATGAGACAGGGTAAATCGGTCAGTCAATATTGCTACCAGAGGATCTATTGCAGAACATTAATCGTGTATTGTATTTTAAATGTTATACGGATTGTCTTAAATAGGAGGTACATGTTTATACCCCAACATAAATGCGATATAAATGTGCACTACATATCGTGTATCAATACTCATTGACGTTTACTTAAGCATTGTTGACCTTTGACCTTTGATCAAGTGGGCGGAGCTAAATTACAGATTTCGTAACAAATGTGTAAGTGTGCAGAGCTATAACAAACAAAACTGATGTGCTTTGGTTCAAGTTTATGAAACACAGATTGTTCTTTATTTTGAGTGCTTAGATTTACATTATGTAGCTCTGCCTTTTAACGCTTTAGCGCTTTGATTAACCTTATAAATAAAATCCTTTTATGTTAAACATGTTTATTAGTAAAAAAATAACTGTCGTGTTAATGATACCTTACTGGAAAATTTTGGAATGTTGAACCTACCAAGGCAACAAATCATCAGCAATAGGTGCAAACCTAATGGTATAAATGCATGTAGGAGGTGTATCTTTGCTACAATTCATGAACAAGTAAAACTATAGATATAAGATAGCCACATATGTTAATTGACAAACTCATAAATGAGTGTATTTGTCTTCAAATAAATGCGATTCAAACTGTTTCAATTACAGCTTTGACTTTGATGTTTTGTGTTCATTTTGCTATTGTTATATATATTTTTTTTTCAATTTCAAATCAACTTTATTGTTAGTGAATGTGAACCTGGACTTGTCTGATAAAATGTAAGGACTTGGGAATTCGTTCAACACAATTTATGAGTGTTGGCTGTTGCCTGTTTGCTGAAAGTTTATTGTAATGAGATGGTTTTTTTTTATATTTGCTGTACTGCACTCTTGACTGATTATTGGTGTACCTTAACCAGTGTGGTGCGGGCTAAAAGCTGCTTTTTTTATGGGGGGCATTTTTAAAATTAATTGAATGGTTTATTACCCACCCACGGCCAGATTTGAGAGCAGAAATACCATTGCTTGCTTTTCTAGTGATAGATATCCCACTTGCCAGAGGTAGGTTGAATTATTATACCCCACGCAACGAAGTTGCGAAGGGTATAATGTTTTTGACTGGTCCGTCTGTCCGTCCGTCCATCCGTCTGTCCGTGATCAAAATTTTAGTAACAGATATCTCAGCTATAATTAATCCTAGGCTTTTGATATCTGGTATGTAGCTACAGGTGGGGGTCCCATATGGTGGGATACGTTTTCAGAACTGTCGATCACCTGCTTCCTGTTTAACGAGTCGACTTACACTTTGTCACTAAATTTTCAGGGTTGAAAATTTCGTCACAGATTTCTCAGCAACTATTAATTGTAGGCTTTTAATATTTGGTATGAAGCTTCAGGTAGGGGTTCCATATGGTGGGATACATTTTCAGGTCCGTTGATCTGCCATGTCCTTTTAAACGATTGACTTGGATTTTTTTTCACTTAATTTTCAGGGTTGAAAATTTTCGTCACAGATTTCTCAGCAACTATTAATTGTAGGCTTTTAATATTTAGTATGTAGCTTTAAGTAAGGGTCCCATATGGTCAGATACATTTTCAGGTCTGTCGATCAGCTACTTCCTGTTAAACGAGCCAACTTAGATTTTTTTCACTTTATTTTCAGAATGGAAAATTTTCATCACAGATTTCTCAGCAACTATTAATCATAGGCTTTTGATATTTTGTACGTAGCTTAAGGTAGAAGTCCCATATGGTGGGATTTTTTTTCACTTAATTTTCAGGGTTGAAAATTTTCGTCACAGATTTCTCAGCAACTATTAATTGTAGGCTTTTAATATTTAGTATGTAGCTTTAAGTAAGGGTCCCATATGGTCAGATACATTTTCAGGTCTGTCGATCAGCTACTTCCTGTTAAACGAGCCAACTTAGATTTTTTTCACTTTATTTTCAGAATGGAAAATTTTCATCACAGATTTCTCAGCAACTATTAATCATAGGCTTTTGATATTTTGTACGTAGCTTAAGGTAGAAGTCCCATATGGTGGGATACATTTTCAGGTCTGTCACTCATTTTTTTCCTGTTTAACGAGCCGACTTGGAAAGACAACAACTCTGACTTTTTTATTCCTATTCTCTGTCCATTATGTGGACGCGTGGGGTATGTGAGCGTGGTCACTAGGGTTGTTTCATTTTAATAAAAATAAACTCGTGTAAGGAGTAAATCCCTTGCTTCAGAAGTCATTTATTTATTGGTTAATACATACTCAGTGACACTGCTTTTCATTTGCGTGGTGCGTATTTTTAATTTGTTATATATATTTTAAAATGAACGGATCTTGTATGGCAAAATAAAAATAAAATATTTTAATTAGCTTTTCAGGCCTCTGCTTCGCCTGTTCTGAGACAGCCTCATTGTTCTTTTTCATTGCTTTTTCATTATATAAAAAGAAAAAAAAAAAAATAGCCATCCCCATCACTGCTTTGTGTATTTATAATGTAAAAAGCTGCCTCATCCACTTTATTGACCAAATAAAAAAATAAATTAGAAGCCTCTTTGCCTCATCTGTTTTCGACTAAAATTTTAGATGGCCTGAGAAGCTACAATTTATTTTTGTTTGGTGTGTGCTCATTTCATTGACCTTTTTGGTACTTCTTTATTAATTATTTTTTTCAAATCTTAAATAACCAGTTATGCAAAGACTGCAACACATGAATGATTTTTTTCTCTCGTATCTTTAGTTTTTTTTTTCTAGGGGGAGTGGACAGAGTGGACAGTAATAATGAGTGGTTCATTTATTAGCAGAATTCTTACTCAGATGGTGAAAAGTTTGCCATTCTTTTCTTTGAACTGGTTAAACCGTCGATATATTTAGAGACGTTTGCTGTCACCACATCTTTAAAAAGAACAAAGTTTTGCACTTTGTTAAAGCAGCCACGGCAGACGGCAGATGATTTTGATATAACGAGTTCTTTAAATACATTTTCTGATAGAAATTTAGAAAACAAAGCTTAAAATTTTGAAAGTCTGGAGCCAGAGAGTGAATAGCAGTTTGTTATTTTAGTTCGGAAACAAAAACATCAGCTAATTTCTGTAATTTTCTCAGGCGTCTAAAACGTTGACGCCATTTTGACGCTACTGTTGCTATGTGGTCCGCAGTGAATATCCGAGATCTTCCGAAGTGTAAATTGCAGTGTTTGGTAAAGAGGCGAGGAACGACCCGAATGGATAAACCTGTGAGGAGTTTGCCGTGTGATGCAAGACTCCCTTCATTTGTACAAAACTGTGATAAAAATAGACCTACAAAATAGGCCCTCGACGTTTGAATAGAAGTAAAATTCTTTGGGAACATCGTGGTTACCAGCCCGGTTTAAGAAAGGAATGTCTGTCTCTCTTTCACGGTCCTAAGAACGACAACCATGTTTTGGGATATTTTGCCTATTCTTCAATATTATATTTACTCTCAAATATGATATCGAATAACATTTTCATGGCTGTTTTTATGGAAATAAACATACATATTGAAAATCATTATTATTGTAAATTCATTATACATGTACTCACTTGAATGACTTTTACATAATTATTGTGGGTTCTGAAGCCGCTCTTTTAAGAAAAAAATGTTGTGGGTTGCAAATTTAAAACAGAGAAAGAGTTGGTGAATCAGAAAGAAATTTTCTTTGTAATTAAAATTAAAACAATTACCAAAGTTGGTATCAATAAAAAGAAATGCACTAAGTTATGCTCAATATGAATGAATGCTCATTATTACTGTTAGTTTTATTTATTTTTTTTTTTGATAAAGTTCCGTAATACATTTCAAAATGACATTTAGCAAATTGATAGACCTTTTGAAAACATGTAACTATTAATGCGCACAATCTGAACAAAACAGTGTTCCGTGCCGTTTCATACTTTGCCTTTATAGATATGTTTTCATAGACGTCTTATATATCACTGTAAAATGCTCAATGTTTCCCATGTACTCATTCAGGAATCAGGGCGAGAGAAGGTCATAAGATGTTCGTTCCTCCATTAAAAATTTTACAAGAAAAAACCAAAAACAAACAAACAAACAAACAAACAAACAAACACAAAACAAATACAAGAGGCTCCCAGGAGCCTGAATCGCTCACCTGGTCCTTAAGCCATAAGGGTGTTTTCTTTAAGTGGTCATCTGACAAATGAGACCCAATACAGACCTATGTGAATCCTTTGGAAAGAGCTGCAAGCAACAACTTTTCTCTATCTGCAAAAGTTTTCACCTGTAAAGGGCTACAACCCCTATAAGGGGTCATTTGACAACTTTGACCCAAAAGGGACTTTTGTGAAGCTTAATGAGCTGAACCTTTAAGCAAGCAACAGCTTTTTTCTATCTGCAATAGTTTTTATTCTATATAGGGAGATAATACTATTTTTGACCTGTACAGGGCCAATACCCCTATAACGGGTCATCTGACAATTTGACCCAATGGACACTTTTGTAAAGCTAAATGAGCTGAACATTTAAGCAAGCAACAGCTTTCTCTATCTGCAATAGTTTTCATTCTATAGAAGAAAAAACCCACTATTTTTACCTGTAAAGGGTCATAAACCTATATATAAGGAATCATCTGACAACTTCGACCCAATAAAGACGTTTGTAGAGCTTAATGAGCTGAACACTTAAGCAAGCAACAGCTTTTCTCTATCTGCAATAGTTTTCATTCTATAGGGGAAAAGCTACTTTTCACCTGTAAAGGGCCATAACCCCTATAAGGGGTCATCTGACATCTTCGACCCAAAAGACACTTTTGTAGAGCTTAATGAGCTGAACATTTAAGCAAGCAGTTTTCATTCAATAAGGCAAAAACATGAAAAAAAAGTTTTTTTACCTTATAAGGGCTGTAACCTCTATCAAGGGTCATCTGACAACTTCGACCAAATGGAAACTTTTGTAGAGCTTTCGATTCTGAAGAGCATAAGATTCTTCAGATTTTTTCTATCTGTTATGGTTGCTGAGTTATAAGCCATTTTAAGTGATTTTACCCTATGTTATATTTTTAGTAACAACGACCATGTTTTTTTTCAAATCATTTTTAAATGAGGACTGTTTGTTGCCAACATGTCATTTATCATTCCTGCAAAGTTTCGGTTAAATTGGTTCGGTGGTTTCAGTGGGAACGACGGACGACAGACGATGGACAACGACGGACGCATAGTGATGGCATAAGCTCACCTGGCCTTTGGCCAGGTGAGCTTAAAAGACAAACAACAGGAAAAAACATTGAAATATGCTGAGTTTGTACAGTCGTTTATTAAAAGTATAAAGTAAGTATTTCGAATGTTTAATTCAATTAAATCACCTCGAGGGGTGAAAATTTCGAGGACCTATTTCCCGACTCTCGCCGGGTTGACACTTTTGCGAGGATGGTCTCAACCTTTTTTAACCCCTTCCAAGGAGTAGCATTGGTTTTCCGTGTTTTGGAAGAGAAATTTCCCGTACATGGTACCCTTTTATAGAGAAAGATAACAGTAGACTTAATGGCATATAGAAAGCTACACTAGAAAGAAGCCAAGCAGTACCAATGGGTCATTCAAATGTAAAAGAAAATAATATAACATGCGAACTGAAGATGAATTTATAGTTCTTATCATTACGCTTGTTTTTGAATCCAGGATAAAAAAAATAGATTTAAGCTTAATTTATCCCAAGAAAGGGAAAAACCGATAAACAATTTAACAAGAACGTGTCCGGTATTTTTCAACCCCGCGAATTCGCGGGAAAATGTCAATATCGTTGCGTTGCTTTAAAAAAATACCCCACATTACACATGGTTGTGCTAATAGCAAATTAATTTATTGTCTTTTATTGTCCACCTGTAAATTAAACACATGTCTAGTGGCACATAAGATGCGCAAATTTCTTCCCAAATTTTAAACGTAGGGAAAAAAATTTAATATGGTTTTCATTTTTCTATCAAGTTACAATTTGTGAAGGTAAAACATTTTTTGCATACATTTTAAAAGTAAACTTACCAATATAATCTATTATATAAAATCTTTTAAATATATCAAAATAATTAATGGAAAGTTTTATGGGATTTTTTGTCTGAAAACAGGGGGAGATAATTTCAAACATTTCTAAAAAAGAGGGGGGTAATTCCGGAAGGATGACGGCCATAGCGTTTACGGATCAATTAATTATTTTAATTAGCAATCTGCAGACATAATTGCATATGTGCTAATGAAATTTTCAAAGGGCATTTTTGATATATGAAGCTTAGTCGTAGCATTTGTTGTTTAGGCTGCAACCCGGCTAACAAAAATCGCTTCGTCATTTTAGTAGCATAGATAATGTATTAGACACTTTGTATGCCTGAACTGATGTAATAATAAATGCTGGTATTAATAAACATTAAAAAAAAACTGTTCCAACGCTTCAGTGCCGACATTGTTTGTATAAGACCGTAAACATGACACCCGTTCCCTAAATATATAAATGAATAAATATATATGTACGTAAAAGTATTAACATTTTTTCTCCGATACGATCATTTGTTTGTTTCGTTACGGACATACAGTTAAAGTCTGAAAAATTGTAGATAACGCGATATAGACCGCCGTATTGCCCGAAGTAGAATCTATATCACTCGGTATTCAGTCATGCAGAGCATAAACATATTAAGCTAAAACGTCATCCTTTGTTTGGCTGCAAATATGAGGTATTTCTGAAACGCTTGCACCACCATTATGTGGACTTTATTAATCTGTATAATTCTCTGGAAACAAAAAGGTAAGACAAATTTATGTTAATAACATCAGAAATGTTTTATTAGGTTTATTGATTTTCATTTTTAAAGTTTTTTTAAAGCTTTTATAGGTTATTTTAAAGAAAACTTCAAGTTACTCATATTTTTTTACGGAGAGCCTCAGCACACAAAAAACATTTCAAATACACGTACCAAAGTTGTGTCATTCGGACTGAATAATTATGGAAATGCTAAATCACCGTGTTTTGATGATCAGGGGTTTCTCTTTTTTTCTGTCATCATTACAATTTAAAACATAAACAACAGAAGGGTGTCGATAACATAAAGCATTTCAGGGTCATTTTACCTTTTTTCTGAGAATGAGAAATGAAAAGAACATACCAAATGGGCATTTTAGTATCTCAAGTCTAAAATTCAAAATGACAACGACACAACGAATTAAAGAATAGGGCAAACCAGGACTACCAATGTGGCATATGAATTTCAAAAGGCGAAAGGGCAGAGACAAAACCAGTAAACTCTAACGAGAACAGGGCGAAACATACAACATAAAACACAAACACTACTGAATATAATTGGTGTGCTATAGCAAGCAGGAACTGTTTACTCTTCCGGAGCACCCGAGTTCACTCTTGTTTCGACTGGAGTTCGCGATGTTTATTGATATTCATTATTTTGTGTTTCCATGTTTTACATGTTGTCTGTTTTTGTCCCGTTCTTGTTGGTGTTTACTGGTTTTGTCTCTGCCCTTTCGGACTTTTGTCATTCGGATACCCCATCAATTAACTCTTGGACTTTACTTTTGAAGTACTTATTGGTACGTTTGTTTTGCCTCTTTGTCTACTAGTACATGTTGTCTTCCGTAAATATGATTTACTGAAGACAAAAGCAGACTGTTCGGTTAATATTTCCCGACCTCTGTATATTCTGCTTTTCTCACGAGTTCACGTTACTGATTTTGATATATTTCTGACGTTTACTCTCGTTTCTGTTTGGTGTTTTTTTTTATGTTCTTTTATTGGTCTTGATTTTGATTTTCATAAAGACATTAACTTCAAGATAGCTTTTGTAATTTCAAGATAGCATTTATCTATTTTAAATGTACGGACAATCAAAAGCTGAAAGGTTACTTATCTAACATGTCGGTTTTCCTAACTCATGGATAAAGAAATTTAGAAAATGGATGCCGAAGGAAAAAAACACATCCGGATTTTTCTATTGCAAAATGTATATTCAAATGAGTAAAAATAAATTTGCATAAATATGCGATAACAATTTAGTATTATTTTATAACTTGTAGTTGTTACTTTTCTTGTGTGTTGCCCCGAGCTATTATGATATTTTGCTATTATAATTTTTTTATCTTGTTTCAGTTAAATGGTTTTACAATCATAAAACAATATCTTTATGTTTTTAAAGGAATTTTAAATGCAAAAATATCTAGAGGGATACCCGTATTTATTTTATTATATTTGGTTATTATTTTTTGTTTGATGTAAAATCTCAAACACATCATTCTAAATATTTTGCGTTATTTGAAACTATGAATTTCAATTACACGTGATTTTTGGGGTAAAGACATCCATGGCCGAGTCACATAGGCAATAATTATGCTTCAGCCCACTTCTCCAATTTGCGTTTCATATCATAATGTCTTTTACATGTCTTTTGCCCTTGCTAACACCAACTAACTCATTCATTACTCACTCTTATCTTGTTATTATTTGTCTAGATGCATTAGCCAGCTTCCAAGTATACAAATACGAAAGAACAACAGATGAAGCCGAGTTACACTGTGAGGGACAGAGCGGTGAGCTCCTGGGATATGGACCACGACTATTGGAGGCAGCGCGATATTGTGGTGTGACGGAAGTAGTCACAAAAAGGCCATGGTATCAACAGTTCGGTACTGTATTACAAAATGCAGGGAGCTAGATTTGATGAGGTGGAAATTCCTCCCGCCTCGACTCCCACTTTCCCCGCTTCTCTACCTTTTGACTCCCCGCTTTTCCTTACTTGTTTCATTCCGAGCTACCGGCTTCTGGCTTCCTTGCCTGTTTAAAACTGCGATTTCAAAATCAATGAACAGATAGCTTCACATTACACACTTTGATATTTAAAGAAATCTAAAAACAATGATCGTATTTGTTGTTTAATTTTAAATATATTGAATATTATTCCTTATAATAAAACAGCATTCTGTACATTTACGAAAAAATAAGATTTTACTTTTTGTTTCAGGTTGTTACGGTCCGTTGCGGTCATCCCCTACACTGGCAGGGGAGAAAGATTTTGCGTCAAACCATCTGGCCAACTGTGCCACATTTTGTCCCAAGAGTACTGTCTTTATTGGTGTTCAGGTGAGTCTAATGGAAAACGAACGGGTCTTCGGGATAAAAAAACATTTGACCTACCATTTAACAACAAAATGATAACCAGTTGCTAACAAGCGGGGATGCACATTGTCCAGATAACAAATCTTGAAAAGTTAGAAATAGCAATATAATTTCTAAACGGGGATAATAAATTCCAGATTGACAGACACTGCATGGAAAAGGTGAGAGCACAATGAAACTGACTTTGTATAAGCATTTCAACAGAAACGATGAATTGAACCAGGCTTTTTGGCATCACACGTTTCCATTACGATCTTAGGATTCTGTAGTTGCGAGGCACGACATACGTGTTAAAAATTGCCCTTGCAACGCTAAATAGGTGAACATGAAAAGAATGATAAAATGAACATTAGATGATGACGAGATATGAAATATGGGGATGGGATGGGTAACTGTTTTTACAAGGGATCAATAAATTTTTAAGGAAAGGTGGGTAGGGGCAAAAAAATTAAGCCACTACTTGGCGGGCACCTGGGCACACATCCCAGTCGCTTAATTGACGCGATATGACGACATTATAATGATGTTATATTGATAAGGTAATTATTTAAGTTTTTTAAAAATATTTTTTCCAGATAAATCGTTGTTTATGCTACACATCTCCAGTTGGATTAACATCAACCGGAAATTGTGACGGAATGCCATGTCCGGGTAACCCGATGGAAACATGCGGGACCAACAGCATGATCATGTACAGAAAAGGTTAATTTTGTCCTTATCAACATGATCAAAGAATAAGAATTATTAGAAAACTAGTTTAACAAAATGCTAGAAAAAGTGCACACAGTTCATCTTTTTGAATCATTTGAAGAAAATAATGGGATATGGAATAAGTGTATGTAGTGTGGTTTCCATCAAGCAAATTTTGTTGTGAACGGTTACCTGATTTTGAATGTTTACCTTAAATATGTTTATGTTCTGAATCTATTTCATAAAGAAATTAAAGATTTAATGGCAGTTTAAAATATTTGGTGTTAAGGGACTACCATTTGATTCTGAGGGGGCTGACAGTTTCGGTCGAGACAGATTATTTATTTTCAAAATTTTGCGGGCCAGAATATTCATTTTTCGCCGCTACGCGGCAAGAATAGTTATTTTCTGCATACAATAGTTTATTTGAGCAACTGAAGGATCTTTGGACAGATTATTTATTTTCATGCAAGCAGAGTCCAGATTTTTTATTTCCAACTTTTCCAGGCCAGAATATTTATTTACAAAAACTGCCATCCCCTCCCCTCAAATCAAATGGTCGTCCCCTTATTTCCATTTCTTTTATGTTTATAGTAACAACTTTACCCGATGCTGGATGCCAGTTTGTTTTTATTACCGGAAATGGATACAATGTGACGTCAACAGAGTGTTCGATACCCCGAAACTTTATATGCGACGGTATATAGATGTGACGTTTCATGCTTACACATACATTAGAATATTAAATACTTGCATGTTATAAGATGTGGAATGAGTGCTTTGATATTGGATATGACCCAAGACCCACAAAACCATAGTTACCAATGATACGATTATATTTCGAAAATTTAAAGAGCAAAGAAAAACAAGGAGTAACTACAACAAAAATCATCAGGATGAAACAAACAACATTAAAAAGCACACACAAACGCGAAATAACAATATTAACTGTCTCTTGCAATTTACCGTAATTTCATTTTGGTAAAAAAGGTTTAATTCTTGCTTCGTTTTGCCTGAAAAGGGGACTTTAGTTTAATAATTCTACTTCATGTATACATACTTTTTAGTCTTGCAATGCATACTATACACATTTGAATAAAGTGTATAATAGACTTAATTTTGGCAAACAATTATACCATATCATGCTATCATATTATAGCTGGAAATCGTACCATAAGCAATATTGAATGTTTGAATGCGAACGGACAGACAGACCCGCCAGCAGTAATACCACAAGAGAACTTGGTAGACAACAGTAGCTCTAGCTTAGGTATACAAATAAGTTATTGTCAAATAAATATAACTAATTCTCCATTATTACAAAAGCATAAACAAAGATTGAAGTCTATGTAGGTTGTAAAAGTCGTACTGCTCCGTCTATCACTTATCTATTCTTTTTACATATTTTGGGTACTGCGTTACATTTCAATTGGGAACTTCTTATCAAAGTGTGAAATAAAAAAGCTTAAAACTTTACAGTGTATAATCTTTAGAAAGTGCAACATGTGTGTTCGGAGAGGCTGTGTTGCCGAGTGAGCAATAAAGGTAATAACAAAATTTCCAAACTTGGAGGATCAATCTCAAATGTACTTGTGTCAATTACCAATGTAGATGAAAGCACCAACTCTTTGTAATATTTACAACAACAAAATACAACAAAGTCTGTCCCGGCCGAGTTATAATTTAAATTAATCTCTTACATGCCCAAAGTTGGTAACTTCCTCTGGATACCTTCTTCCCCCAGATGGTTATAAAACTGGAATCCCTTTAAGTTTTTTTCATTTAAAGCATTCTCAACATTTACTAGATTCACAACCGAATGCACGTGTAAATTCTGATTTTTTTAATTTAATTTTTTAATATGCTTTCAAAAATAAGAGTTATTTACCTGTGTTTTTTTTGTCTTTACTTGCAGGTGTTATCCTTGGTGTCATTGTGGCAGTTTTTGTTCTGATCGCAGTTGTCATCGTGGTCGTTATATATTTGCTGAGGTAAATTTACAGGAAAATATAAGATAGTATTGTGATGTGAAATGAATGAAAGACGAAGTTTATGCAGCAAAAAACTAACTATTGTGAAAATCACAAAGATTCATTAGTCTTTGTGAAAGGCAAATGCAATATCTAATACATCATTTTGCAAAGAAGAACTGTGATATAAATTTTTTAAAACTAAAATCATGTGTATGAAAAAGAACGGTTATTATGTTTAAAAATTTACATCTTTAATTTTCTTTGTTATACCTATAAGGGAGCCAAATAATTGGCAAAAATAGTATGATATAAGTAAATGTTGTCCATCTGTTAATATCAATTTTATTCTGATTTTTTTTTCTAAACTAAGAGTAAATACTAGAATGGCGGTCTTTCATGGAAGACATATGTCGCCTGCGTCTAAAAACATACGTTAAACAGGAAGTAGAGATGTTCATGCATAAAATTGTTTTACAACTTGAAATATCATAGAATGAAGCTACATGCCAAATATCAAGAAGCTGTGGCATGCAGTAACCCAGAAAACTGTGACACAAATTTTGCATATATATGGTCATAATACATAAAAACTTAAGTATTCGGTAAACAGGAAGTAGCGATTTTTTGGGCATAAAATCGCTTTACACCTTAAAGTACTATGAGATTAATCTACATACCAAATATCAAGAAGCTGTGGCATGCAGTTGTTTGAAAAACTGTGACGGAAATTTTTTTGACGCCGCAGGACGACGACGACGACACAAGCCAAAGAAACCCCTGTATGTCGCTTCTGCAACACGTTGCAGGCGTCATAATAATGTAGACGGCAAAATTTATATCAAGTTGTTTGTTTTAAGGAAAAGAAGAAAAGATGAAGAGGATAAACATACAATACATCCTAGCCCTGCAACCAGACGATCAGAAAATAATGGCGACTTTATAAACGCGTATCGAGAACCATCAGATTTCCGAAACATTAACTTAAATTTACGGGATCCGGTTCCGATAGTAGCCTTTGGTGGAGACGGTGTTGACCTAGATAGAGAGTCGACGTCATCTTTGGCACCTGTTTACTCGGCTGTACATAAAAAGCCATCTGCTACAGAAAGTACGAAACTAAAACCTAAAGCTGAGCCTGCGTATGACGAAGTTTATCAGCCGTCTTATTCAACCAATGGAACGTCGGATTACAAAATACAAGACAATGTGCCTCCGACGCCAAATGAGAGAACGACATCGATTGGGAAATATGCTGGAATTCACAAAGGACATGCCCACCAGACACATCGAAACTCAAGTCCTGCAATGCAAAATGAGTTGTCCCAAAACAAGTTATTTAATAACAGACAAAGTCGGCAAAGATCCGTGGATGATCTATATTGAGCTTCAATTTATTTGTATTAAATGTAAATAAGGTGAACATTAGTATGCAGTGGTTATGACTGTTTATAAATATCTTAATGTTGTAGATATACTCTCTCAAAAAAGAAACGCAACATGCAAAAATTTTGAAATTACATCGCATACAAAAGTCGAGTTTATATCATCAGTTGTTGCAATATCATTATGAAATTTTACTTGGCAATTGTAGAGGGATCATTTTTTCTTTAATTGCTAAAACTTTTATAAAATTTCGACAATTCGAGTGCGCATGCCAATCAGAATTATGTCATGTAGTTTGTTTGCAAGACAGTACTCAAACTGCCATCCCCATATTCAAAAAGAACGTTCCGTACAAGAGTTCAATATCAGATTCTTATAACCCACAAGTTTGTGCTTTCTTTCCGTGGTTTTTGATTACGCAATTAGGTGTTGGCGCATGCGCAGATCCAAATTAATCAGTAGATGCACGATTTTTCATAAGATCAAAATTTTCTGAAGGTCTTTAAAAAGCAAAAATGTCTTGCGTTTTACGTTTGTTATGTTATTGGTAAGGCATCTCATGTACCCATTTGACTCTTGATGCAGTACACTCCGCCCAATTTTTCAAAATCTCTGAACCGTCCTTCTCATACTGTTTGCCATTTGTTAGAATGTTTTGCAGAAGCTTTCTTTGTAAAAATTTGTATTTTAGTTCACGACAATGTTTTGGTGCTGATATCACGCTGGATGAATAATCAAAGAAGAATTCCCTTCTTCAAAACTCCTTCAACCGATATGTCGTGTGCGGGGGAAATTCACGCATCATGTTGAGCCTGATGTTAACCACTTAAGACGGGATTATCATCATGATAATGATGGTATCAAAGAAAGCAAGATTTTTGCATGGTTATGGAACCAAAAAAGTAACCGTTTCAAATATTAGTTACCAGAATTACTGGATGTTAGCTAAGACTATCAATTTCTATGATTTTTCAAAGTTGGATAAGCGCAAGTGCTAGCGCCACCCGATGTTTTCAAAAACGTGGGGTATGGGAGCAAACGCTTCAATATGTGTGAAAATGGGAGCCAGAAGATCGTTTGCAGTGTTTCTTTAGAAACCGATAGAACACAAGTGAAGTCGTAATTTTATCATTTAGTCGGTATTACTACAGTTGGCGCTGTGCCTTTGTTTGCTGGTAAATTTTAATTTTGTTTATAACATACGTAGGATTAATCATTTTTTAATGATTTTGCAAAATTTCACATTCTTACGACAATATTTAGTTGAAATTCAATAGTATTTATTTCAATAGTATTTTAAATATCTTTATATGTTGCGTTACTTTTTTGAGAGAGTATATAATAAAAAAAAACCATTTTAATATAATGAAACAAAAGCTGCTATACTAAGTCCTATTTAATAGAAATAAAATCTGGTATACGATGTCTTATTTCAAATGCTATCTCTATTAACTACAAAATGTACAAATTCCAATTTGGGAACAAAGAATTATGAAAATTCAATTCATAAGCATACTAAAAAATGTTGTTCGGTAGGCGTTAAGAATAAGAGTGTTTATATATACCTTCCCACTTTTCACAAAAGGACATTATGAAATGATTCCATGGTGATTTATACAAATACATTCAAGGTAGACACAAATCCTCGTGTCCAGAACTTGTGAATGGGAGATTCCTCATATAACTTAATACGAAAGGGGTAGCAGTCAATTTTTTTTCAAACAATCTACACTAAAATGGCACACACATTATCTTGAGGAAAGACACCCTGTTTTCTGAATCCGTTACTATATTCAAATTGCTCTGGCAATAAAAACACAAATAAGATTTTTGAAATATTTCAAAGTATGAAGTATGGTTAGACGTATTAATGAAGTCGACAAACAGAATACGAATACCTATGGAAGCCCATTAGTGCCAAATAAGACTGATACATTTTTTATTTATCAGGAGACCGCCACTTAATAATAAGATAATTATATGGCGGCCGCGACTTACTATTAAGCGGCCGCCACTTATTATATGGCGACCGCCACTTATTAACTGGCGGCCGCCACATAAATTATCCGGCGGCAGCCATATAATTTATATGGCGGTCGCCACTTAATTATCAAGCGGGTGCCATTTATTATATGGCGACCACCACATAATTATATGGCGGCCGCCACTTATTATTAGGCGTCCGCCACTTAATTTATCTGGCTGCCGCCACTTAATTATCTGGCGGCCGCGAGATAAATTAAGTGGCGACCGCCATATAAATTATATGGCTGCCGCCAGATAAATTATGTTGCGGCCGCCAGTTATTAACTGGCGGCCGCTAGATAGTAAGTCGCGGCCGCCAAATAATTAACTGGCGGTCTCCTGGTAAATAAAAATGTTTCAGTCTTATTTGGCACTAATGGGCTTCCATAAATACCAAACACTATGAACCAAAATAATGCCTAACACCACCATGTACAATTCAATTCGATCTTTAAAATATGACTGATGCGAACATCAACTTACGACAATTAGGGGCGGATCCAGAGGTCAGAAAAAGGGGGTGGGGACGTAATTGCTAAACATGTCAGATTTTGATGAAAATTTGAAAGAAGCTTGGTAAATTTTAACACAAATTTTTACACAAAAATTAAAATTTCTCGATTAAAGGGGAGGCGTACGCCCCTCCGCCCCCTCTGAATCCGCCACTGAAATTGTCAATTCATCCTCAAAATGTTGATCTTACCTGATGCAGCATCTTCAGTAGCGATCAACAACCATCTTTCCATCGTTTCAAGCTGTCACAAACTAATGCAGACGAGGTTTGAGAAATAATGTGTGATAAGTAAGAGAAAAGGCGTATTCGTATGATCTGGTCATCGCTTTGAACTATCTTTATTTAATTTCTTTGAAACGGCCATTTTAGATTATACAGCAACCATTATTGTGACCTACTTATTTGTAAAACCGAAAGTGAAAGCAGGTGTTCCGAAAGGGTTCGACGTCTTATTGCTGACGTTTCTTGTTATTCTCGCTGTTCATCTCTAGATTGCAATAAAATCATAACTTTTTACGTTATGTGTGTATACGTAAATGTAATCCTTTTCAACAAACAGATTAACCGTATTTACATTTAAATGTTCATTTACAGGATCATTACAATTTTATTATTAATCATTGTAATGATCCTGCCCCTTAAGGGACCATAATTGGTAATAAAATATGTCTTATGTCTTATGTATTATGTAATGGCATTTAGGTCCGTGATGGTAATCCTCTATTTAGTTTTTGACATATGCGTTTTAATATCCATTTTTTACAAACTGTTGAACAGATAACCTCAATTTATGGATTCCTTATCATTCATCGTATATTTTTCATCGCTGTTTATAAGTAAGTATTACCATTTAACATTAATTCGATGATCTTGACTTGACGTTACAATAGTTCCAAATAAGAGAAACAATATTACAAAACTTAAAGGATCAAAGATTGGGTAGACAATACAAGGCATACTTACACACTTCAAACAATTGAAGGCCATGCACGATGGTCCTGACTTCGTATAGGCTTCTAAGTTGAAACATATATATCTATCCTGGATTGGGAAAACAATATTGATGCTTATTTTATTTCTCTCCATCTTGAGCCTTCTCTAATCGATTTCTCCAATAGCGTCTTTAAGTTGCACAGGGTATCGCTGTTCTAATACACGGAACAACTTTTTTTCATCTCTCACGAAGGACAAGCATTGTTTTTGAGACCATCCTCGCAAATTGGTGTCATGAGAGAATTTGTCAATTAAATTTTCATCCCATACAAGGATCGAACAACGGACCTAGGATGTTAATGGCCCGGCGCGTTCACCACAACACAACCTGCTTCTAGAGAAAGGGTGGACTGAGCCAGGAATGATGGTTTCAAACCTCTCCCTCCTTATTTGGGCTTTAGGGTTCGGTAGATTTTCAGCTACAATTATTTTTCAGCAAAGATAATTATTCGTTATTATATACAGATAATAGTTTTTAATTCATTCGCAAGAATAACCCATAAGAAAGCAAATACATATTTTTAAAACAGGAAAAAAATCCTAAGATACTACAATACAACCTAAAGACACAGCAACTGATTTGAGTATTTGAATTATTTCATTTTAAAAAATAAGGTCTTTTAAATGTCTTTATATAAACTCATTTGCTGAAGAAGGTCTTGTATTGTATTTAAAGAGTGGTATTAGAAAATAAGAAAGTCTTTTTCTATATATATATATCAACGCCCATTTCTGCAATCGATGCTTATTTATAAGTGCAGGTAATTTTTTAGCGGTCTCAATGAAATACAAATGACAACAAAGTTCCAGACAATCAATTTTGCTATGCCTGACGCGCGCTTCGTCTATTCAAGACTCGTCAGAGGCGCTCTACCAAAAATATTGAAAATGCCAAACACTGTATGAATATGAAGAGCATAGAACAGTATAACCAAAAATACCAAACTGGGGAACCAAATTATTAGTAAGATATTCAACCTATGTCTTGGGTAGGAAGAACCTTAGGGTTTAGACAATTTTGAAATTTAGACGGATAATTTAAAGCTTTGATGTATTCTCAAAATCAAAAGTGTTGGTGCCGGAGCGGGCTTACCTCGGGGAATTTTAACTCCACCAGCAGAGCTAACCTTCACGTGTGTTCGAAATACAAATGACAACAAAGTGAAAAGCACAGCTTAGGCAAAGCGTGGGTAAGACACAATAAAGAATTTGCCTTCGTTGTGATTTTAATACTTATAATATTTTCAAAATATAACGAAACTCATTATCTTTTTTCTTCTTAGCTTGCCAGTGTGGGTTTTTCTACATTAATGAATCATTAAGCCATGCTGATGCTACTGTATATTGCCAAACACATGCATCTGGAAATCTGGTTGAGTATGGTGTAGAACTACTGGAGTTCTTAGAATCATGTTTTATACAAGACCAAACTGTTTGGCTTGGTAAGCCATGGCCAAGATATCTAGGTACGTTACCCAATTTTCATCCTTAGATCATATGTAAAAAATTCATACATGTAACTTTGATTGCAATGACTGTCGACCGGAAGCCAAGGCAATTAAGAATGTTGACCATGATTCCAGATCATCAACTTATTTTCATTAGGTAGATTAACATCATAAATTGTGACTTTTTCAGTTTTGACCTGTTTAAGGAAAGTAAGCAACAACAATATAATCAAACTGGAAATCAATTTTGATATTAAGGAATACTTTAAACTTTTATAAAGAAAAGCGCTATTATCCAGACTACTTACAGACACTTCAAAAGAAATGGATTTGACCAACTGTATGACAAAACACAGTTCTCCATTTTACCCCGCTTGGTAGTAATACATTACAACACAACACATGGAAAAGAAAATTCAACAACCTTATTAAACTATTTACGACCTACTTCATTTTCTAAAATTTGGTAAGTTCTCTTTATAATGGCGGATTACGATAGAACATTTTTAAGGAAATTTATTAGAATGAACTGAATTAACACATTTCTTTTTTTTCAGTTGTAATTTCATTTTTTGATAATTAATTTGAAAACTAAATATTCTTGACTTCCTACTTTTTCAACTTCTAAATTGGATTATTCAAATTTTGGAGGTTATTTAGTACATGTATGTTATATTTTTAAATTAAATCCTTATATAAAGTACACTTCGTATATTTATAAGTCCTCTTTTTACGTAAATAATTGCATGTATGACTAGAATAAATCATTAAGCAAAACCTGTGTCTTCTTAGAACTTATATTACTGCTGCAAGATTCTATTGTTTTTATATATGTATTTTTTAGGATGTGAAGCGCAGAAATTACCTTATAAAATCAAGACAAATGTCCTAAATAATGAAATAGCAGAATGTATCAGATTTTGTGGGGACAACTCCAAAATAGGGGTTCAGGTAATCTAAAAGCTAAGCTTATTTTGTCCAAAAAGGTTTTGTGTCATTCACATAAATAAACACCTTAAAGACTCCGAAATGGAATTCAAACCTATAGTTAGAAAATGTCTTCAATTCATTAAAGTGGTTTCAAAATAAGTTTTGTTTTTAGGCAAATTAAGCAGTTCGGTTAACCTTTAAGAAATTTATGAAATACATAAACCAAAACTTGTTTAAAAACGGGTAATTTGGTCATGTAGTATATTCATATTTCAGGAAGTATAAACCTCTCATCAGCAGCATTTCATTCACAGAGTATAAAATATTCCTATTCGGAATGTAAAGGAATTTAGATACCTGGGATGCTTAATAAATAGCAATGGTAGTCTGCTAAACAGTACTGTAGATATGAAAAATAAGGCCAGAAAAGTACTTTTTACTGTGAACGGGTACACATCAGACTTAAGTCAAATTCCTGTGAAAGTCTCATGCAATATATTTGATACACTCATATATCCTTTTTTAACTTATAATGCTGAAATAAGCTTCATGGACCATTATTTGAAATATTATAGAGCCAAACTTAGAGCTCACAAGAATAATTTAGAGGTAGATCCCAATACGTTTATAGATAAAACACCCATTGAGAAGCTACATCTAAGTTTTTGTAAAAATACACTTGGAACTAAGAGAAGTTCCTCAAATTTAGCAACCAGAGCTGAACTTGATAGACTTCCTGTTGAATCGTTTGTAAAAATATAAACCATATCATATCTTGCTAGACTCTGTAGCAGTAATATTAATCCAATACTAAAGGAAGCTTTTCAACTAACAGAAAAGCTAGATGTGGAGGGATTATATTCTTGGAACACTTTTGCAAAAAATATTTTTGGAAGAAACTAATATACAAAAACATCAGTTAGAAAACTGGGATCCAATAAAGAAATTAGGTCACGTAAAAAAAAAGAATTTAAGACAATGTGACTGAATATTATAAAAAAAAAATAACTATAACAAAATAGAAAATTTAACAGAAGACAATAATGTTCGTTTTCATTACAGAGAAAAACGTGTAAATGTTTTAAAACATCAACGCGGTTCTCCAAATCCCTGGAGTGTAACACGGTATGTGAAGGAAATTCTGAGGAAAACTGTGGTGGCTTTCAGAGTATGGATTTGTACCGCATGGGTAAGCATTGATGGAGAAAAGTGTCAATTTCAAATACTCGAGGAATGAATTTTTATAAGAAGCTTAAAATCTTAACTTTAAAAAAGTGCTCAACCAGGTATCATTGTGTTGAAGAACAAATCAAAGCTATAAAAATGTCTAAACTTTATGGTTCTGCCTACCCCAGACATAGGTTGCTGTGAGTCATAATTTGGCTTTCATGTTTGGAAGTTTTTGTTGTATTATTCAATGCTCTTCATAATCTGCATATAATATTTGGATTTTTCAATATTTTGAGTAGAGTGCATCTGATGAGTCTCGGATAGACAAAACGTGTGTCAGGCGAAGCCAAATTTATTGTCAGGAACTTTTTTGTAATTTGTATTTATAATCAAAGTATAAAGAGTTACTTAGTTTTACAAATATATTTATATAAATTGACACATTCTTGCATTGAAATGACAACTTAGGTGCTCATTTTTGGATATCATTTCATGAGAAAAAGGATTACACATACTACAACATGCATGTTTAGCCCCAAAGACAAATTTTATAGATAACTTAAAGTTAATCGGCCCTTTTTCATCCGGTTATTTGTACGAATGACACATAATTTAAATTTAGCATTTTACATGTACATTTGACAGGAGCATTTCTGAGGAATCTCTCGTAATCGAAACGCGAACTGACTCAGTTTAAAATCATTAGCTCTAACAAATACAATAAAATAGAATTATCAGTGTAACATTTTTATTCTAATTTTAGTCACAAGTCTAGCTAATAGTCAATGCCAGTCTGTTAAGTTTATACGAAAAGACCGATACAAGTTGATCGAGGACAGTTGCAACAACACACATTCATTTGTTTGCAGAGGTATGGCTTAAATTTGATAATAAATTGTTGACGAAAATATAATGTGGACACAACATACATATACATGTCAACAGTCGATAGGTTTCCAATTATCCCTGCTAACCGTATTGCAAGTAGTCTTAGATCTTAGATATCATGTGCATAATTCAAAACTGATCCTAAAATCATCAAAAAACCATTTCTGTACTTCTAACATTAAGACGGCAGGTAAAACAAAAAACAGGATGGCTAGCTGTCAGTAACAGCTAGTGTTCTATAAAGAGTTCCTTTACCGTCCTTTTGTTTGTTCTTGTTTTTTTTGTCTTAGGTTCTCTCTAGTGGAATTGGACATTGATCGATTTGATTTTTATTGTGTGTTTAGTTTTTGTGCTTTGTCTAGGAATATTGATGGGGGAAGGTTGGGCCCAAAAAACTAGTTTAACCAGCCACATAATACATGTGCCTGTCCTAAGCCAGGAATCTTTGACAAAGCTTTCGTTTGTACTTGTCATTTTGATGTTTTCTGCTCCTTGTTAAAGAAGGGGGTCTATCTGTGACTATTTCAGGGGTGGATTTGAATTATATGCATTTTATTTAGACCATGGGCCAATTGCAGAACCGCTAGCAGTGTTAAAATGCCTCGTTGAAGGCTACTGGTGGTTGTCCATTGTGTTTTTTCTAAATTACCGTTTAATTGTGGGCTGTATCGCGAACATTTATTCCACATCTCATTACTTTATATTTGATAAAGATTCATGGTAAAGGACAAGCAAAAATAAGATGTGGCTTGGTTAACAAGCTTGGTTGTTTGTTTGTGTGTTTTTTTGTTACGCACAAACGGTTTAAGTATATGAAAGGATATTGTTTTCGTTATTGTGCATTAATAATAGGCGCGGGTCGTCCACCAATTCCACCTGTTCAACTTTTAAAGTATCTGGCTTGGCAATTTAATAAATTGCATAACCAATTGGTTGATCAGATCAGATGAAACCAGTTGACAAGGATTAAGCAGTGCAGCGCAGAAACCAATATGTAAACGAATCCCAAAATGTGCAAATTAAATCTTTTTTAAGTCTGAATACCAAAGGGCACATTGTTAATTATATCAATATATATTAATCCACGTAAGTTTATGATTTTTTTTCAAGGCAATATCAGTTTTAAGGTTCATCTGTACCTTTCATTAAAAATAGCGAAATTTTCTACCTATTTTTTAGTATATGCAGAACAAAAACTACAAATGAAATAATAAAATAAAACATAGCTAGACCTAGATATGGTAACTTCCGACTCAATTTCTATCAATTTTTAATTTTAAGTTCCTTAAAAATAAAGATATCTTTTTTTTCCTGTTCAGATTTTAAATTGAAAAAGGACAAACTATCCCTATTGTGCCTCTTACATGAAACGAGGTGAACTCTTTTAGTTAAATCCCTTATTGAAAGTTGCACGAAATTTGAGGCCACAAGAAAGGGTGAAAGTGATATTAGCCTTAAATCGTGTGTTTTTAAAAGCGGAGAAAAAAGAGATCTCTTGAATAAAGGATTTTTTCGGGATGAATTCAAAGAGAAAAGGTAAGAATTTTTTATATCTAGGTCCAGCTACACTTTATATTTCAATTTTATGTGCAGGTTTGGCTGTGCATATACTGAAAATAGATTAAAAATAACGCCATGTTTTAAAGAAAGGTACAGATGAACCTTAAGGATTTTTTATACTTTAATTTGTTCAAGGGAGACAATAATCTTGAGTTGTATATTGACAATCACATTTATTGAGTTGACAAAACTTGTCTCCCTTTATTTTATTCAAGTTCCCAAATAATCCTTTAAAAGTAAAATATCTAACATAATTTTCATGCACCTATTATGATTTATATTTATTTTTTTATAAATTAACAATGTACTCTAGGTATTCAGACTTTATAAAGATTAAATTTGCACATTTTGGAATTCTTTTTCATTTTTAATTGGCTATTTGTTTTCGAAATGACCAAGTCACATTGAAAAGGAGTATTCCTTGTCCGAAACAGAACGAACAGTTGGTAAGATAAATTAATTACCTTCACTGCACTGCTAATTCGTTGTCAATATTAGTTTCAGCTTTTCAACCAAGTGGTTAAGCAATTTATAAAATGGCCAAGCCAGTTACTTTGCAAAGTTGAACAGTTGAAATTGGTGGACGACGACGCATATGATTAACGCACAATAAAATGATTGAGGAAACAGTAGACATATACGGGAAATAGCGATCACTTTGATGGGCCAAAATGATGGTGTACTTGGTTGGACACAGTCATTTTCTACCGTCTCCCTTGACTGGATTGACCTTTAACACGCGGCGGGTGTATTGGGCGACGTGTTCTATGTTTTTCCGTAGCGTCGTATTATAAAAACTGTCTTTAATTGAACTGCTCCTTATATAAATCGACGCGGTCAAAATGTATCCTTACAAAGTAAATATAAAACTGTAAAAAAAGTTAATGAACAAGTTATTCGGAATAATAAGGGTTTGTGGACATCATGGAAAGAGATTTGAAGCTTTTATAAGGCATTGAAATGCCAGAAAACGCAGTTGTTATTTTGTTAAGATTTTGTGTACATTTGCTAAACAAACTTACACTTTTATCATATATTTTACAGATAATTCAATTGGTCAAAATAATTGTCAGTTAAACCACTTACCAACAGAAACATCTTTAACGGTTTCAGCTATGCTGCCTACCACAAAGCCGTCAATCGTGAATGATGACACAGAAGGAGAGGAGGTACCTGATGTAGTCTTCGATACTGACAACACAGAAGGAGAAGAGGTACCTGATGTAGTCATCGATACTGACAACATTACCACAACATCAATGCCAGAACCAACTTCATCAAGCCAGAACACAACCGATGACGTCATCGTTGGTGACAACACCACCGCAACATCAATGCCAGAGACAACTTCATCAAGCCAGAACACAACCGATGACGTCATCGTTGGTGACAACACCACCGCAACATCAATGCCAGAAACAACTTCATCAAGCCAGAGCACAACCGATGCCACAACCGAAGCGCAATTGACGTCAACATTAGCAACAACAACTTATAAGTCGGACGCGAAGAGCTCAGCATCTACCATAACGCTAGACTGGTCTCCGCTCGTAATATTCAGTATGGTTACACATATACAAATATATACGACCGGAATGGGCTTCTTCTGACCTTGAACTTGTTTACTGTGCTCCTTAAGAATGAGGTGTTTAAACGTCATTTTGGTGCGCTAATACGATTACGTCGTCTTGCGAATATTTACCTTACATGAATTTTATTTTTAACGCTAGAAAATTCGTATTGTGACTTTCTATAAATATCTCTTAATTCTTAATAAAATTATGTATTTAAAGTTTTGAATTTTTATTGACCCATAAATATTAGCTATTGCAGAGAACTACAAAGTTAGCCGATATTAAATTTTAAATCGCTATTCAAGGTTAATCCAGGGAAAGCCTTTGCGGTCTTGAATAAATAAATAAATAAATAAATAAATAAATGATAAATATAAATGATAATCTATTTATTAATTTTGTAGATGAATATTTGTTTTTAAATAGATGAAAAACAAGCATATTTCATACTGTTGGTGGAATTCTAATAATCAGAGGTTACTTAGCCCTCTCTTGCATCAACTCTTTTTCACGTGTTCAAGGACTCATCAAAGCTATATATTCTTCCGCTTTAATTCAAAATTGTCAAAACCCTAATGTTCTTTCAATCTCCGACATGGGTTGATCCTGGTCAAAATTTGGTTTTTGGTTTTGTATGCGCTTCATATTCATTTATTTATAGTGTTTGGTCTTTTTTATCTTTCGGTGGAGCGCCTCTGATGATCATTTTTCTTTCAAATGTCCAGTTGGTTTGTCATAGGGCGTTGTTTTGTCTTCTTTTACCGGATTTGACACGCTTGAATGGACTATTGGCAACGCGACGGGTGTGCTATAGCAAGCAGGAACTGCTTACTCTTCCGGAGCACCTGAGTTCACTCTTGTTTCGACTGGAGTTCGCGTTGTTGATTGATTTTCAGTTATTTTGTGTTTCCATGTTTTACATGTTGTCTGTTTTTGTCCCGTTCCTGTTGGTGTTTACTGGTTTTATCTCTGCCCTTTCGGACTTTTGATATTCGGATACCCCATTGGTACTTCTGCTTCTTCCAGGGTCTGCCTAGCTTCATTTATTGCAGGAAGTGACTTTTTGTGAATGACATGAAGGAAGGATGAACGACGAAAAATCATTGAAAGCTGATCGGCAATTGGTTGTATACTGTGTCTATGGTTGCATTTACCCAAACTGAATTATATAGAATGATTTAATTCCTTAATTTACCATTGTATGTCGAAATTTACTTTCTTTGAATGATAATTTTTTACCCGTTTACGATATACATATTTGAATCACAGATAATTGCTTGTGAATTTTTTTTTAACATTCACATTATCTGTCATGCAACGATTTTTACACATGCCACTGAGATCATGAAATTGCATGCCGCCGGACCCATGTGCCTTCCCTATAGCATGTATAGATTGATCAGCCTACAAGATCGTTTCAAGATAGTTAAGATTCTCAAATAGTACATACGAAAATTTTTACTTCATTACAAAATTACTTTTCTTTGATATGTAATCGGAGAATCGGCCCTGATTGACTGCCATGGTAATAAGCAAACTTAAATGATTTAAATCTATACACAGGGTAAAATCAATACATATAGAGGGGAGATATTTAAGTTATGAAAATAAGCTAACAACAGGTCAGACATGCGTAGAGGGGTAAAATATGAGGTTATAATGGGGTTTTAATATAGCCGAGAAAACACAAATTGTACCCAAGCACCTGTGATTTCTCTATGCCCTCAAGTATTAAATTATGTTGGTGAACGATTCGAGGGACAAATTTTCCCCTTTGCTGTAGCCGAGTCGAATACTTGTGGCTTTATGCATTTCCTACAAGAACTGGTTACAGATATAAGTGTAGTGAAAGGACGTGAACGTAAGGCAAACTATTTTGATTGGTGTTTTTGTCCCCACCCTTTTAATTTCAAATCAGTAAGAGATACTGAAAAAACTAATTGAAAAAAAAGACATAATGCCCCATCTCGCAACATAAATTTTTTTCCACATTCATTTAAGCATCAACATGTTTGCTATTAAGGCACTTGTCAGCCAGAAGGAATGGACTTTAATTTAACCATTCTTCTATAAATGGTCATTCATGCAGAAAATATAGGTTACTGCCAGAAGCATGCATTGTGCTAAGCATCACTAGGTACACCTACCATACCAATTTGGTTACTATGGCATTTGTCAGTAAAAAGGAATGAACTTTAACCATTCTTCTATTAGCGGTCATTCACACGGAAAATATAAGTCACTGCCAGCATTCGAAGCTCGCATTGTGCTTAGCATCACTAGGTACACATACCATACCAATATGGTTGATGTAGCACTTGTCAGTTAGAGGGAATAGCCTTTTACCATTTTTCTGTACATGATCATTCATACAGAAAATATAGGTCACATCCAGCATCCGAAGCATGCAATGTTCTTATCATCACTAGATGCACCTACCATACCAATATGATTGATGTGGCATTTGTCAGTAAGTGCAATTTTGAAATATGGGATTTGGGACGGACATCCGAACGGACGGACGAACGGACGGACGGACGAACGGACGGACGGACGAACGGACCCGAACACTATATGCCCCTCTACTTTCGTAGATGAGGCATTATTACCTGTTACATATAATTTAAGAAGATCCAGTTCGAATCTGTCTTGAGTTTACTGGTTCACCAAAAGAAAACCTTTTCAATTCCATTTTTAGAATACCGTCACTCTTTGTGGTCTTTCACATCTATTTATCCATTTCTGTACGACTAGTTAACACATAGAATAAATAATAAAAATGATAATAATTACGTTTGATTTTTAAACTTTACACAGTAGCCTAAGAGGAATTCTTTGTTATAATTATAAAAATGAGTGACAATAATATCCATATGTGGCCCAGTAAAATGACATTGCTTAACATAGTATTATATCTATGGGAAATTTTAATTTCAGTGTTTAGGACTTAAAAAATACTTATCTGATAAGACAAGTTCCTCCCATTATGATGTCATTTTGACATCCAAAATGCCATCTTTTTTTAAAAAAATTCCAATTTTTAAAATGTTTTACAGTGCATATTTTCCTTCAGTTATTACAGAGCACATGAAAACAACAACTTCACAGCATTACATCATTTTACACATTTTCACCAAATATGAAATTATCATTCAGATGCATTCACTTTTAAGAATTACACAAAAAAGAGACTCATATGCCTTTCTTTCATTTTCCAAGACATTGAGGTAAACACGGTAAACAAAGTAAAACATGGAAAATTGTATTTTAAAATAAAAATATAATAACCATTATTAAATTTATAAAAAAATAAGATAGAAATTAGATTAGCTAGATGAAATTGTAATTAAGAAATACTTGGCAGATAAAATATGTCTGATTAACTTGCTTAAGAGGTATTAGGCTAACTAAATCAAGGTTATCAGTCATTAATTAATTAGGGTCAACATCCTTCTCAACATCAATTTCTGAATAGTCGTACCTTTTGTCGCTGAAATTTCCGTTTTTTAAAATCAAAATTGTTTAAAACACCAGGTTTCTTTCCTTGTAATGCACACGGTCGATATCCTCGGATTTGGCTTCCTTGTTCGAAAGTTTTGGTTTTGAGTACTTTTCGTTTTCAAGAGTTTTGGAATTTGACCTTCCAATGTTTTGATTTAAATGCTACTGATGAGAGGTTACTCTTTGAAATATCGATATAAAGCATATCCAAATTAACTGTTCATACCTGCGTTTTGGTATTTGTAATTTTGAAACCACTGGGCGATAACCGCTGCTGGTGGACCAGAGGTCCCCGAGGGTAATCACAAGCCTGGTACTCAGACTTGTCTGACACGATTTACCATAAAATTTCTAATATTTTGTCGCTGAAATTTCCGTTTTTTAAATTCAAAATTGTTTAAAACACCCGGTTTCTTTCCTTGTAATGCACATGGTCGATATCCTCGGTGCTGGATTTGGCTTCCTTGTTCGAAGGTTTTGGTTTTGAGTACTTTTCGTTTTCAAGAGTTTTGGAATTTGACCTTCCAATGTTTTGATTTAAATGCTACTGATGAGAGGTTACTCTTTGAAATATCGATATATAGCATATCCAAATTAACTGTTCATACCCGCATTTTGATATTTGTAATTCTGAAACATGTACATGAACACATTTATATGACATACAATTTAAAAGTATCTAAACAACAATTGGTTAAAATTCTAATTTAGTAATTTCTTATGCAACTTCAAATTTTTTCTCCATACTGAATCACAGGCTTTAGGGTTCAGGATTTTATTATCATACGAGAGACCTATTATAGATGTATACTTAGATTCACCCTGTTGTCGATTGCATAACGATTCATATGTTGCATAATAGGATGTAAAATAGTTCGTCATGATGATTGATTTTAATGCAAGTTTGTGAATAAATTAGAGTCTGTGTAAAATTTTATCAATGATCAATTTAAAAAAAAATACCGAAAAGTCGCCATCCGGTGCATTATTGCGCTATAATAGCTGTTACTGCAGTTAAATTTCTTATAATACTGCGCGAACTATTTTTATCTCAGCAGCATAATATACACAAACAGATTGAACTTTTCAAGATATGTTAATTTTTTCATTGTTTTATCGTTTTGGCAACTCTTTACTTATGTATTTATGAACCATGCAAACATTTTGCGATCTTCATGATATAATTTCACGTGTAATTGTTTTAAAATTATCAATAAGGCATTGAAGTCGTGATGATATTTTATGAAATCAAGATGGCTGGATCGATTCGTTCTTCGTTCCATGTGCATGTACACAACCTGTTTGAGAGACATCAGTAATACTTTGACTTGAGGCCCAACGAGATAATCTGAAATACTAACAATTTCTGTTGTCCGGAATACCCTGCAGACCCCGTTTGGGGGGGACTCCAAGTATGTGCGGCCCAGAAGTTCAATTACACCCACCCTATTCATATATTGGCCTGCTGAAAAAAGACACCCATTCATATATTTTTAATGCATTTGAAATTACACAGAATATGCTTAAACTTAACATGTTTTATAGATTTTCTATTAAAATCAAAGTTTGAATGGTAAAAGTTATCATATGCATTGTACAGTTAAGGTTACAAGGAGGCAAAATGTGGATGCTCAGTCACTCTTTTCCTATTGATATATGACATTTGTGAAAAGTATACCTTATCATATATACAACATTGAAATTTCCAACCTTTTAAAGTTGACCCTATTGGGCCACACATATGTACCTACCTTTATAATTGAAGTTACCAATCAGGTCTTTCTGGGATTTTTGTCATTTGGACTTGATCAGATCCACAGAGTCGTAGGAAGCCAAACGTCAAAAATTATAAAAGGCTTTCAAGACCCTTTTGAGCTTAGCTGGGTGGCCTGTCCTATTAACATTTCAAATAATCAGTTTGCAATGCCAAAAACCAGTACACAGGCAAAATTTAGACATACGTCTGACGTACGTTAATAAAAACGTGCGTCTGATGTAGTGCATAAACATGCGTTAAACATACGTTTCTAACCGCTGTACGGTTAACGTACGTCAAATTATTGTAAAAACATATGTCAGACGTAAGTTTTTTAAACGTGCAGTAAACGTAAGTTTACCATACGTCAGACATATAGTTTCCTAAAATGTATGAAGTTAGTAAATTATTTATTTAGTGTGTTTTATTATGAAATAAAAATATTGTCAAGATAAATTTTTAACGTGCGTCAGACGTACGCGGTTAGAAACGCCAATTTAATATGCGTCAGATGACATGCGTTTAACGTACGCCAGACGCACGTTTAACGCAATCAACATTTTGCCAGTGTAGTAGGTGCACCTAATGATACTAAGCAATCGTATGCTTCGAAATTAACTGTTACCTGTTCTTCCAGACGAATAACCACCTACAAAAGAATCATTCAATTCCCATATTGTTTTATAACTAGAAAGTGCCAGAAAAACATATTGGTACGGTTTGTTCAAATGATGCTTATAACAATGAAGGAATCCCTTCAACCTTATCTTTCATTCTATAGTATGGTAGGTATTACTATGATGCTAAATGCATTATGCATGTTTCAGGAGCCTTACTGTGACATATATGTAACTCGAGTACCAATGGATATGGTTTTAACCATATCCCTTCTTGTTATTTATTCTGTTTATATAGAAAAATCTGACCCTCGCTATATTACTATTTGGAAAAAGTATAGAGACGAGATTAAAATTGTATAGATAAAATAAATTCCTGGACCCAAACGCCTATGTACTTGTTTATTTGACTGAATAATAAAAATAAATGACCTGAATTATTAAAAATTAAGACTTATTTTCTGAGCTCCCAGACCAGTGATATACTTTCTGCCATCAGACCAGACAAAACTGTAATTACTGAGACAAATTGTTGCTTTCTATTAGACATGGACAGCTTCCATGGAAGAAAGAAAAAGACGATGTCTATCATAACTATTAGTGTTTACAAGATTGAAAAGAAACAATCTCCTCTTCTCAAGTTTAATGGCCGGTACGTAGCATGTATCCACCAATTCTGTCATTTGACCAGACCAACTTTGTTAAAGACTGTTGGATATTGAAAGCAAATTCTGAAACTGGCACAAATAACTTCTATCCTGACGTGACCCCCCCCCCCCCAAACGTTAATGCAATGCAGGCTTATGTGCCCCCAAAATTAAAAAAAAAAACGACCTCATTGCTTAGGGACGGACCATTTAACTTGAAGGGGGGCTTGGTTTTTTGTTTTGATCAGAAAATTTTTCCCGCGCAGAGTTCGGACAAATTATTGATTTTTCGAAGGCATCGCGACAGAATATTTTTTTTTTCATTATCAGCATTATTTTTTATAGCAGGAATCCTTCTTCAGAGTATTTGTTTTTCTTACCCTCAGCTGCCAAAATATTTTTTTCATCAAAAATAATTTTCAGAATATTTTTTTATGCTGGCGTCACACTATCCCGATTTTGTCCCCGATGGATACACGATTATGGATATTTTCTAAATCGGGGGTGATCGTATCCAAATCGCTCTATCCGTGTTGCCATCTTTTACCATCGTAGCACTATCGGCAGAAATATTCCAAGTTCGGCAACAACTTCGTGATGCCTTCCTAATTTTTTAACATGTTTATGCTGGCGTCACACTATCCCGATTTTGCCCCCGATGGATACACGATTACGGATATTTTCTAAATCGGGGGTGATCGTATCCAAATCGCGCTATTCGTGTTGCCATCTTTTACCATCGTAGCACCATCGGCGGAAATATTCCAAGTTCGGTAACAACTTCGTGATGCCTTCCTAATTTTTTAACATGTTTAAAAACTGCTGAAGGTTCGTGCGAACGCCAATCTTCGTGATGTATTCGTGATTCCATCTTTTGCATCGTAATGCCTTCGTGATTGCATCTTATAATTTCGTGTTGCGTTCTTATTGTCGTCGGTTACATTTATCTTACGATGGCGACACGAATGGAACAAGAAGTTCTCCGATGGTCCCCGATTGGAACACGACGTCGTAAGGGCCTCGCTTTATATTCGTATATCCGTCGTAATTAGAGTAATGACATAGGGTAATGGCATGGCGATGGAAACACGGCACTGTTAAGAAGCAAGATAATGTCAAAATACAAAATTTTGCAGCAGTATGCATTTTGTCGTATAATTCATTTTCTTTTAAGTTTTACTTTATTTCTTATATACTAGAACTTATTTTCGTAATTTCCACTAAATTAAATGTATATGTACATCGTTTCTATGTACTATGATTTAGACACATTAACTTTAAGTTTATAAAGGTGATCATCATTTTTCTATTTGCGATACCTTAGCTTTTCAGGATAAATGCGCTTTCCATTCAAAACAAGGAGAAGACAGCCATAATCTAGAGCATTATGATGCTTTCCTTTTCATTCTGTTCTTTCCTGCCAGGCGCTTCCGTATTCCGCGTCCTCGTCCAAGCTTTGGTGGCATCTTTAAATACTTAAATTTCAATATCACTTTGAACTTTGAAAATTCTCTGAAATTACAGTTTCACACACTTTTTTCTAAACCCTCATAGTTATTAAATTGCATTTTTTGTATGTACTGTATGCAAGTCCATCATTACGGGTTACAGATCAAGTTTACGTTCCGTTTCGGTCCGCAAATGTTTACGGGAACTTTGGATTTTTATATGGGACCGATAAGGAAGTACAGCATGTATTGTAAGGTGAACACGCTTTGTTCAAGAATCGTTCGCAAAAGCTAAAATTGTTGAGCTTTATGCTAAAAGTACGGAAGCCCGTTGGGCTCATTTTGGTAATCTAAAAATCCGCTTTTATCAATTCTCCCGAAATAACACGCTTCTATTCAATAAAAGCGCGTTACTTACGCGTTATAACGGGTTACTCTCGCGTAACTTTCTTAGACTTTGAAAGCTCTTAATATACCAAGTAACATCAGTTTTCTTTGCTATGTTCAGTCTCTACATTAAGATATTACATGCATCCATTCTTACTTGTCGACATCATGAACATGCAGCGTGGGTATACTAAGAATTAAAGCCCTAGTTTTATCTTTTATTCATATATACATGTACCAATAATAAGAGCAACGGACATATTGTAGACTAAAATATATATAATTTTATTGCAAAACAAGTTATTACAATTCACACTTTATTGCAAAACGGGTTGTCCTATTTTAGCGCCATTTGCAATAACAACGCATGCTTTGTTGTAATTTTTCTACATAGTTACAACATATTTTTGCTGTTTTCAGATTATGTGTGCTTCATTCAACTCATACAAGGCACGAACAAAACAAGATAAAGCAACAGCACCTTTTTCTGTTATGCGTAATAGCCTCTACATATTAGCTTTAGATCAAATGTCTCATCCACTCTTACTGGTCGACATCAGGAACAGAAGGGTATATTTGAAAAGCCTTCGTTTTAACTTGTTATGGGAGCAGCAAAGGACAATATATATACAACATGTACAATAAACTATATAATCTTATTGCTAATCGTGTTATTACATTTCATACTTCGTATAACCCTCGGGATGCATCGTAGACCCATCGGAGGCTAAACATAGTGTCGTACAGCCATCGTATAACTTCGTTTATCATTCGAGTCTAATTCTCGACTAATCTTGATAACATCGTAGCAACTTCGTAATCGGTTCGCAGTCATTCGTATTTGCTACTTTTGTTATCGTTTAGCCATCTGTTCTAATCGTATATCCTTCGGCTTTGATTTTGATTTTTAGAAACTTCGGGACTAACTTCGCACGAAGTTGAAATTTTCGCATTCGTGTGTCCATCGTATTTCAAAATCGGGACAGTGTGACGCCAGCATAACGATCAACATCCATCTTTCCATCGTTTCAAGCTGTCATAAACTAATGCAGACGAAGTTTGGGAAATAATGTGTGACACAGGACCTTATTGCAAAGAGAAAGGGATTATTCGTATGATCTGGTCATCGCTATAAACTATCTTTATTCAGAATTCTTTGAAACGGCCATTTAAGATTATCAACAACAACAAAAAATAGAAAACCCAAACAAAAACCTTAATAAAGATGTTCCAGTGTTCCGACAACATTTTCTTAACGTTCCAGTCCGAATTGACTGCGGACACAGTTATGTTCATACAATTCTAAAGAAATATTCAGTACATGTATCAATTATAGACCTGGACAAAGCGTTATAGATTATTTTAAATCCTAAAGTGATATAACTTGGCTCTCAGTGATATTATATGGCAAAACCTTACAGCAACCATCATTGTGACCTTCTTATTGGTAAAACCGAAAGTGAAAGCATGTGTTCCGAAAAAGTTTGACGTCTTGTTGCATGCTGACATTATGTTATGTTATTCTCAGACTGTTCATCTCTAGATTGCAATTTAAATCATAGCTTTTAAGGTTAATGTGGACACCTATACTGAAAACAATTCTGTTATTAAACATTTGATTTTATGGTCTAAAATGAAACATGTTATTAATATCCTTTATTTAAAACAGAAATAAAGATAGGTCACCATGCTCCTTTTTGCAATATAAGTGGTTAAAGTATGTCTGAATTACAATAGATTATATAGGAAAGGCCAAATTTTAGGCATAAAATCATGTCTCAGAAAAATTCCTTACAGTGGGATCTTGTTTTTATTTTGCCAAAAGTTATATTTTTACCTATATATCAAAATAAAACATAGAAAACAGGGGGTCACCAGCTTAGATTTTTGTCTACTATTCAATTCCATTGTAAATTGAGGGTAATTTTGAAGTGAGTAATCTACCTTGTTTTTGTCAAAAATTGTGTTATTCAAGAAACAATTAATGCAATTGTTAAACAATTAAATATTTATTACTCATTTCAATAAATTCAAATATTCTATCTTTTATTATTGACTTTTTAGACACTGGTCTTAAATTTTGCATTTTTAAAAGTACAAAATTCATGTGAAACCTGTCTGTATTAACCTTAACGTTATTTCTGTAAACGTACATGTAATCCTTTTCAACAAACAGATTAACCGTATTTACATGTACAAGCATTTAGGTCCGTGATGGTAATCCTCTATTTTGTTTTTGACACATTAGTTTTAATATCCGTTTTTTACACAATGTTGAAAAGATAGCCTAAATTTATGGATTACTTATCATTCATCGTATATTTTTCATCGCTGTTTATAAGTAAGTATAACCATTTAACATAAATTCGATGATCTTGACTTGATGTTACAATAGTTCCAAATAAGAGAAACAATATTACAAAACTTAAAGGATAAATCTCAAATTTCAAAGATTGGTTAGACAATACAAAGCATATTTACACACTGCAAACAATTGAAGGCCATGCGCGATGGTCCTGGCTTCGTATATGCTTCTGAGTTTAAACATATTTATTTATCCTGGATTGGAAAAGCAATCTATACAACTTTTTGGTTTTGAGTACTTTTCGTTTTCAACAGTTTGAATTTGACCTTCCAATGTTTTGATTTAAATGCTACTGATGAGATGTTACTCCTTGAAATATCGATATATAGCATATCCAAATTAACCGTTTATACCCGAGTTTTGGTATTTGTAATTTTGATGCTTATTTCATCTCTCTCCATCTTGCAGTCTGCAAGTATGGCCTTTGTAGAGCCCCCCCTGAGCCTACTCTTATCGATTTCCACAAAGCGTTTTTAAGTTGCACAGGGATCACAATCCTAATACACGGAACAACCTTTTTCGTCCCTAAAGAAGGACAAGCATTGTTTCTTGAGACCATCCTCGCAAATGGTGTCATGAGAGAGTCGGAAAATTAGTCTATAAAGTTTTCATCTTATACGAGGATCGAACAACGGAAACTGGATGTTAGTGGCCCGGTGCGTTCACCAAAAACACCATCTGCTTCTAGAGAAATGGTGGACTGAGCCAGGAATGATGGTTTCAAACCTCCCACTTCTTATTGGGGCTTTAGAGCTCAGTAGATTTTCAGATACAATTATCTTTCAGCAAAGATAATTATTCGTTATTATATGCAGATAATAGATTTTAATTCATTCGCAAGAATTACCCATAAGAAAGCAAATACATATTTTCAAAGAGGAAAAAAAATCCTTAGATACGACAATACAACCTAAAGACACAGCAACAGTTTAACAAATTTCATTTTTACATGTACTCATTTGCTGAAGAAGGTCTTGTTTTGTATAAATGAATTTTAGAAAATTATTAGTTGCCTTTTAACTGAAAGAAAATTTGGTTTATTTTCTTATAAACGTTTTAAAAGTCAATAGAATTTGATTGGATTAGCGATCATTTAAAGTACACCTAATATCGTAAAGTAAGTATTATTGAATCAAGTTTAACATGTTTAAACCGGAATATAACAATGAAGTTTATATACACGTTGCAGTTGCACAGACGCCACGTGCAATTTGGTGGACAGGTGTAAATATCAATTTATTTAACCAATTTTTTTTAATATTTTTATGGAATAAAATATTTTTAATGAATTTTCGCGCCGAATAAATCAATAAATTTATTGATTAGTTTTAACTGTAATATTTTTTTTTGGTTTACAGAAGCAATAAACTAAATTTTTAATGGTGCACATTTTACATGATTATTCAATGTACTACATGAAAAATTTAGTTTATGGTTCAATAAACAAAAAAAATATTACAGTTAATTCTTAAATGTAAAGAGTGGTATAAAAAAATAAGAAAGTCTTGTTCTAAATATATACTCTTCAAAAAAAGTGACGCATAGGTAGAAAATTTCCTTTATGTTTAATACAAACCCACATCATTTCAAAACAATATTACCAAGCCGTCCATAGGCTGATTTTCAAGAAATAAAAACCAATAAAAAGAAAAATGAAAGAATTCTATTTGTTTAATTTTGTGCAAAAGCGTTTCCTCACTGCTTTTTAAGATATTGCAAGTAGAACTCGAGTGTACATTTTACGCATCAATTTCCCGTTTAAATCAATGCAAAATGTTTCGTGAAAAACATATCTTAAAAGCCATTGAAGTAAGCACTTTGGTCTTTATTAATCAAACAATCTTTATTTCGTTTTCGTCAATGAAAAGCATAGCTTAGGCAAAGCGTGGGTAAGACACAATAAAAAAAAATTGCCTTCGTTGTGATCTTAATATTTATAATATTTTCAAAATATAACGAAACTCATTATCTTTTTTCTTCAAAGCTTGCCAGTGTGGGTTTTTCTACATCCATGAATCATTAAGCCATGCTGATGCTACTGTATATTGCCAAACACATGTATCAGGAAATCTGGTTGAGTATGGTGTAGAACTACTGGAGTTCTTAGAATCATGTTTTATACAAGACCAAACTGTTTGGCTTGGTAAGCCATGGCCAAGATATCTAGGTAAGCTTATTACCCGCTTTTCATCCTTAGATCATGTGTAATAAAAATTTCATAACTTAAAACAAATGACTTGATACCTGAGACTTTCAACCGGAAGCCATGGCCACATAGAACATTGGCCATGATTCCAGATCATAAAGTTTTTTTTTCAATTTAAGTGGATTATCATCATACATAGTGATTTTTTTTCAGTTTTGATCAGTCTTATAAAAAAAACGCTAAAACAAAAATAAAAAATAATAAACTGGAAAGCAATTTCAATATTTAGTATTTTTAGAAAGTCGTTACACTAGTAAGAAGAAAAGCGCTATTTACCCGACATAGCTGCGGTTCTGTACCTCTTAATGGTCCTTTTTGAAATTTTCTTATTTGGGGGACCATAACTCTATGGTCCGCCAAATCAAAAAAATCAATAAGGACCGAGTAGAGCTACGAACCGCAGCTAGACCCGACATGTTACAGACAATTCAAAAGAAGTCTTGGTTTTAATCTACTGTATGAAAAAAACATAGTTCTCCCTGTTGTAATACAGCGTTACACTACAACATAACTAGGATACATATGGAAAAGAAAATTCAACAGCCACTATGCACGACCTACGTCATTTGCTAAAATTACGTAATTTCACTTTATAATGGCGGATTGCGATGCAACAATTTTTTGAGAAATTGTATAAGACTGAACTGAATTGACACACTTTTCTATTTTGATTTGTAATTTATTTTTTTTAAGTAATTCAAGAACTTAATATTCTAGACTTCTTACTTTTTTCAAGATTTCGATCAGTTCACTAAATTGAATTATTTGAATTTGGGAGTTTATTTGGTATGTTATATTTTTGTAATAAAATCCTAATATAAAGTACACTTTGTATGTCCATTAATTCCTCTTTTTGCTTTGAAATTGCATGTATGATCAGAATAAATTACTCAGCAAGACCCATGCCTTCCTAAAACTTAATTTACTGCAGCAAGATTCTATTATTTTTGTTATGTATTTTGTAGGTTGTAAAGCACAGAAATTACCATATAAAATAAAGACAAATGTACAAAATAATGAGATAGCAGAATGTATTAAATTTTGTGGGGACAACACGAAAATAGGAGTCCAGGTTAGCTATAAACTAGAATATTTTATTCCAATTAAGGAATGACTGTCATAATTTTTTTTTCATTGGGGTATGAAAAAAAATTTGCACATTTATAATCAGCGACGCGGATTTTTTTCCCATATCCCCAATGAAAAAAAAATTATGACAGTCATTCCTAATAAATAAATTTTCAAAACGATTAAAAAATCATGAAAATCTTACTAATAAAAGAACTAAAATGGAGGCACTTCCTGTAAAAAGTGGGCGTTTCCCTATGATTTTTTTTTGGGGGGGGGGTATGAAAAAAAAATTGTCCAATCAAATTGCAGTATTTTAATCAAATTTATTTATTTGTCAGACAAGGCTTTGTGTCATTCAGATACATAGACATAATAATTACTCAGATATGGAAGTAAAACCTGTACTAAGAACATATCTTTTATACATTAAAGGGGTTTAAAAATCAGTTTTGTTTTTCAAGAAATTAAGCAGTTCGATGAACCTTTAAGAATTTTTTGAAATACAAATACCAAAACAGGTTTAAAAACGGGTATTTTTTTATGCTGTATTTGCATGAGTAACCGCTCATCAGTAGCATTTAAATCAAAACATTGAATATGGATTTAAAAATGAGTTATTTCATAGAGTCAAGTGTACGTGATGCAACCGACATAAACCAATGGCAATTGGAAAATCTGCAATAGAACCAGTGGTTGCTGTCTTAGTAATGTCTTGCCTTGGTTTTCTTCATAACAATATGATGCAACTGGTTTTATAATCTACCAAAGAATTGCCAACCCCAAAATACTTCTATTTTTGATATTATCATTGTAACAACTACTGAATCATTTATGCATACCAACCATAGAAAAATTTTACAACATCATGTACGACTAATCTTGTTCGTTTTTATTAGAGAAAAACGTGTAAATGTTTTAAAACATCAACATGGTTCTCCAAAAATACCGAATGTACAACTGAATGCGAAGGAAATTCTGGTGAAAACTGCGGTGGCTTTCAAAGTATGGATTTGTACCGCATGGGTAAGCATTGATGGAGAAAAGTGCAATTTTCAAGTACTCGAGGAATGACTTTTTATAAGAAGCTAAAAATCTTAGCTTAAAAAAAGTGCTCAACAAATATTATTCATAACCTGCATATTATAATATTTGGCTCTTTCAAGATCTTGAGTAGAGTGCCTCTAATGAGTCTCGGATAGACAAAATGCGCGTCAGTTGAAGCAAAATCTTTAGTCTGGAACTTTGCTGTGATTTGTATTTATAAACAAAGTATAAAGAGTAATTTACAAATAAATATATATTGAAAAATTCTTGCATTGAAATGACAACTTAAATGTACTTTTAAGCTCCTTTTCCGGATTTCATATCATGGGCAATAAGATTACACATACGACATCATGCATGTTTGTGCCCCAAGAAGAAGTAAATTCACCCTTTTGCATCCGGTAAAGCTTTTATAACATTTTGTATGACACATTATTTAAATTTAGCATTTAACATGTTTCTGATTAATCTCTGATATTATTAAAACGCGTATTGACTCAGTTGAAAATCATTAGCTTGAACTAAGAACTTATAAACAAACACAGTGATATAAATTTCTAAGTGTAAAACCATTTTTTTTTAATTTTAGTAACAAGTCTAGCTAAAAGTCAATGCCAGTCTGTTCAGTTTATACGGAAAGACCGATACAAGTTGTTCGAAGACAGTTGTAACAACAAACATTCATTTGTTTGCAGAGGTATGGCTTAAATTTGATATAAAATTGATTACAAAAAATGATGGGGACACAACATACATATACATGAATCAGCAACAATTTAAAAATCAACAGTCGACAGCTCTCCAATTGTCGCTGCTTACCGTATTGCACGTGGTCTTAAATCCAAGATATAATGTGCATGATTCATAACTTATCCTAAAGTCATCAAAGAAATAAACCCTTTATGGACATAACATCTGACAAGACGGCAGGTAAAAACCATAAGGTTTGAAAAAGATTTATGGTTTAGAACATGCACATTTATACCTGGTGAAAATGTATCTTTACATAGATAATATGAAATTGAAAAATGTTATAAGGGTTTGTGAAAATCATTAGTTTGTGAAAAACATCACTGAAAGAGATTTAAAGCTTTTATAACGCATTTAAAGCATTAGATCGTCAGAACTTGTTTAGATTTTGCGTACATTTCCCAAGCAAACATTCACTTTTATTATGTTTTTACAGATAATTCAAACAGTCCAGATAATTGCCAGTTTAACCATATACCGACAGAATTACCCACAACAGTCTCAACGTTGTTGCCCACCACCACGCCATCTACCGTGCATGTAACCACTTCCACCACGTCATCAACAGTGCTAACATCACAGCAGACGACAACTGATACAACAAGCTCAACATCCACTATAACGCCCTCTACAACAACACACATGACAACAGATATTACAATTACGTCACCAACAACCACAGAAGGAGAGGAGGTACCTGTTGTAGCTATCGTTGGTGACAATATCACCACTGCATCACTACCACTAACAACATCACCAAGCCAGAACACAACCGATACCCTAACACATGAGCCAACAACTTCAACAGCACGAGATACAACAATTTTACCACTGTCGACAACTGAAAAGGTTCCACCAATGTCAGTGCAGATGGCTTCTCTTGGTATGGGATTATTGTATGCATATTCAAATTCTATTCAATAATTCAAGCTATTTTATATAAAACTTTGGTGACAATGAAGATGAACAAGTCTTAATCCAAAAATCACTCTAGCAAACGACCCACAAAAGTTTATTGTGGGTAAAACTAATAAAAGATAAGGAAAAGCCAATTCTTATTTCAAACTTTATAGGCAACAAAAAATGCTATTGAAATAGCATTAAAATAAAACTTCAAAGTTACAGGCTAATAACTTCAAACTGTATCCAAACATTTAATAGTTAAGTGTCACATTTTTACCTCATGTAGAATGAAGGGATACAGAGTATATTTACATGACACAACGACACAATGCTTCATAATAAAGTTACAGATATGTAATCAATTAACGTGCAGCCAACTCTCACATCTCACTGCAAGTTTAGGATGGCAACGGTTTAAGGGGAATTCTTGGCTAAATGTTGCTATTTACACCTGTGTATTGAAGTTCACAGGTGTGGGGTAATCAACAAGTTGCATGCAAATCGGACAAAGAAATATAACAAATGTTTTCTTAGTTTTGCATTAGTCTATACATTGGACTTCTGCACTAGATGCATTCAACAAAGATTTATTTTAATCTTATAGATTGGTTGATGTATACGTTACTAGGAGCCATTGGTCTAGTTTTGATCGTTCTGATAATTTACTTTTGCGTTATTCGTAGAATCAAGTAAGTACAAAGTAAACATGTAAATTTGTGGCCAAAATTTATTCATAGATACTTTAAAAATGCACTCAACCACATTCAAGTTTCTATCGAATGTCTAATTGAAAAGTAAAGCTTATAAAATTACCACAGAGCTGGGATGAACAATCTCCTATGTCCGAAAAGAGAAGACAATACAAGGTGCAAGCACATCTGGGAAGTTAACCTTGCAAAGGTCCTGACTAAGTACAGTCTTTTTAAAAGGAACAGTGGGTTTTATTGGCGCCACAATTCCCTCTTCCATTGTGATATTAGGGTCCGATAGCAACAGTACAGAATAGAATTTCTACCGAACTTTGTCAGTGGGCTTGATGTATCTTACTGGATTTGCAATCTATAAAATCTTAACCCAAATGCTGATTTCCTTTCTTTATTTCTTAATTTACTGGTATCGAGATTTTAACTTTTTAAAATCTTGAAATTTCCAGTACAACTCAGCACAAGATGATTTTAAAAAAAAATAGTTTCAAATTTTCAGGTCAATTCAATGAACATTTTCAGTCTAGTTCTGACCATCTAAAATATTAATCAAATGAAGAAGAACAAATGTATTTATGTTAATTTCAAGTTGTTTTAAAGTGCTGTGGTACATATTTTTTTCGTGGAGTACCAATATGCGTGCAGTCAACCATGAAAATAAGAACCCAACGAAGTTCGTCAAACCACGAAATTAATAGTCCAAAGAAACGTATTTTTTATGGGAAATGATCACCAACGAAAATACATAATCCACAAAGTAGCAATCGCAAGCTTCGTTAAAATAAAACGATAAACAGGCGTGAAAACTGTAAATGGGTATAGTTTTCTAAGTAAAATAAGCAAACTAAAAAATTTGCAATATGTCATAGCTAAGATGTTCGAGTTGATCTTGCTTCTTTTTGGCTGATTGTCTTTGTACCTTTTGTGTTATTTTCAGAAAGAGAAAGCGGAGGTACAAGGCAGTTAGCCAGAAAGAAGACCAAGGACTATCATTGGAGAACTATGATTTTCAATATTAAGAAAAATAAAATTCTATAATTTTATATTTCTTTTTATTTAAATCAGGAAACAGCAAAGTTAATTTCCTTTTGATTTAAATTACATATGTAGTTTTTGTACGAATGGAGCTCTATACTCTCCACATTTGGTGCTGAAAAGTACCGTAGAACAATAGTTGTTTAAATGTTTTATGTTGAAGGTGCCTACTATGTAGTATGTTTTGAATCATTACCAAACCTGTTCATCGCGCATAATTATAAGAGCAGCCTGGCTCTTACAGCAATATCTTTGTGACTACAAAATTATAACTACAAATATCACATGTTTTGTCATTTTGTCAGGATATTCAAAACTTGTCTATAATTGTTTTTGTATGTAGAGATGCACGAAAGCCGGTAGAAAAGACAGATTTTGAGATTGTAACCGTTTCTGAGATAGACAGATATGCTAGAGACATCAGACATCACGATGAAGCAATGTATAGAGAACGGAAAGAAAGGAGAAAATTTAAAAGGAGAGTGTCATCCGAACTCAAACGAATATCACGAAATCTTTCTTTTAATCTTCACGATGCGTGTCGTAAAGTAGGTCACAGTCACGGGCAAGATGAGGAATTCACCTCTAACGAAGATGATGACAAAAGGATTAAACGAACTCGTCAAGCTATGTCAACGATAGAATTTGCTAATTTAAGTTTCAGGCACCGGCCAGTTGAGAATCAACCGTTAGAAAATCTCAGGTACATGTCCCAACATTTTGGTTCTGGACATGGCATACGGTTTTTGTATGACAGAGCGGGGAGCATCGACCGGACGTTCAGCAACAAGTGGCCGATAGGCATTTCAAGTTCATTTAAACCAATATCAAAGAAACACATCGATGTACATGTAAAATCGTCGAAGCAAGATGTAAACAAAAAAATGGATATAGAAACAGCCGATCATCCATTTGACATGTTGGATACAGTTCCAATTGAACAGACTAAAGATATCCAATCTTCAATGCAAAATAAAAATAAGGAGCCAGATTTAGACATAGCTGACACAAATTTTGCAAATATACAAGATAGCAAATCAGGAGATGATTCAAGCATTCAAAAAGACATGTCTGATCAATGTGAAAATCCCAAACCTGTATCGGATAGAAATGTTGAGTTTGAAACAGAAGCTGTACATATTGACATACAACATACAATAACAACAAGACCAAAATCGGATAAGCAACCAAAACGAGGCCAAAAGCCGATCATTACTATCATAGAGACGCATTCTTTGGAAAGCGATTGAATATCAACCTTTACTGGTACAATGTTTGTGTTTGGAATTAGTAAAGTTTGTTATTAGGATAAGCAAAGTGTTCCTCTAGTTTTCGACCGATTTATACAACCGGTCAACAAGTTGAGGAAAAGTATTTCTCACCTCTAGAGAAAATTTTGTTCTCATCGTAATTGTATGTGCAATAGATGATTAAGAATTCTCGATGGTCATGGAATTTCTAACATCTCGGGAAATAAATTTGATATTTTAATCGCTCGGCAAGCCCCGCCATTAAAATAATCAAATTTATTTCCCTTGATATTTCAAATTCTTTAATCATCTAGATCGCGTTGTTAAAGCTATATTTTTATCATAAAAAATGCACGAAATCCAAAATTGCGATTTTGGTCTGAAATGATCATTCCCAGCAACATTATGTCAACAATATAAATGTATGTTACATAAAAAGATAAAGGCTAACGAAATACAATTTGTAAAAAAAATACAGAAGCCGAAAAACGTTTAGTTTAATTATGCTGTGTATAAACATTTCAAGAAGTAACCTCTCATATTAAACTAGATAATGTGTCTATGAGCCACAGGATGGCCCTCCCGTTCTTGAAATATCATTGACCCTCAATGTGTATTATCTGGGATATGGACCTTTACTAGAAATTGATCAAAAGTGTTCATGTGTAAAATATAAGTCGCTGTGACCTTATTTCTGGTGGGTGGTGCCATGTTACCAAGACTCATCGAGTAGTGAAATATTATTGCCCCCTAACATGTAGTATTCAAGATATGGACCTTAACCAAGAACTTAACCAAAGTCATTCATGCGTAAAATATGAGTCACAGTGACATCATTTCTAGTGGATGGTGTCACCTTACCCAAGACACATCTAGTGGTGAAATATCATTGACCCCCAACATGTAGTATCTGAGATATGGACCTTAACCAAGAACTTAACCGAAGTCGTTCATGTGTAAAATATAGGTCACAGTGACCTAATTTTCATTGGGTGGTGTCATGTTACCCAAAACACATCTAGTGGTGAAATACAATTGACCATCAACATGTAGTATCTGAGAAATGGACCTTAACCAAGAACTTAACCGAAGTCGTTCATGCGTAAAATATAGGTCACAGTGACCTATTTTCTAGTGGGTGGTATCACTTTACCTATTACACATCTAGTAGTGAAATATCGTTGACCCCCAACATCTAGTATCCAAGTTATGGACCTTAACCAAGAACTTAACCGAAGTTGTTCATGCATAAAATATAGGTCACAGTGAACTAATTTCTAGTGGGTGGTGTAGCCCTACCCAAGACCCATCTGGTGGTGAAATATCATTGACCCCCAACATCTAGTATCCCAGTAATGGACCTTAACCAAGAACTTAACCAAAGTGTTACGGACGTACGGACGGACGGACAAGGGTAAAACTATATGTCCGATCCACATTCGTGGTCGGGCCATAAAAATTAGAAGGTAACAACCCTAAAGCACTGACAGAAGGACATTCATTCCATAAACATTTTGAACAAGGAATGTATTAAGTACTTAATACATTAGTTTTGCAATTGAATCAAGTGAATTTATGCAGTTAAAACGCAATTGGATCTGTTTAATAGAAAATTCCAAAATCTGTAGTTTAATATCCTATTAACCTTCTGGAAATGCTTATAACAAGAACGTTTCATTTCCAAGTCTAGTAACTTAGACTAAGTTGTTTTCTCTAAACATGGTTTCTACACGTTTCCATTCTCCACTATTAGGTAGTGGTGATAGTTTTAAAAGTTTACAAAGAACTTGGTAGATATCCACCGCTCTAACAGGACCTATCTTGTAGTTTTTCTTTATATCTACAAAAAAATTGAACAATTAAGAAAGAAATATGAATATGGATTCGTGCATTGTTTTTAATATGTAAGAAAAAAGATAAGCCGGGGTGTATTACTCTATCAGAACAATTTAAAACTACAGTCTAACGCTTTGCATCTCGTTCAAAAGGGCTTAGAAATTCTATAGAAACAAGAAAATGTGTCAACCAGACACTGTTCTCCGCCTTCATATTTATCAAACAGCTAGGTTATCTATCAATTACGAAGCTCACCTCATTATGTATATACATTGTAGTTACTTAGCGGGAATTGACTTGAACTTTTCAAAATTTTATGTGCTCATTTATGCAGAAAAAGGTCACACCCAGCATCTGAACCATGTTTCTTGCTTGAATTAACTTTGACCATTATTCTGTAAGTGGTCATTCATGCAGAAAATATATGTCACATCCAGCATCCGAAGCATTCATTGTGGTGAGCATCACAAGGTGCAACTACCATACCAATATGAATGATGTGGCACTTGTGAGTAAGTGGGAATTTGGAAATATGAGGATTAGGGACGGACGGACGGACGAAAGTACTTCATAGGCGGGGCATAAATAAATAAAAGGTCAAAGTAAAAAAATGTAAAGCACAGCCCTTAATCCTAAGGTGTCAACATGTTTTTATTACCTTTTTCTGAAAGGATAAAAACTGCTTACGTAGAATTATGACATATCAAATAAGTAAGTAAAAGTTACTTATCTTTTGGTAAATAATTTTTGTTTACTTTAAAAAAACAAAAGCGCATTCAATAGACAAGATTTTGTTTAGGAAAAACAAAAAGGAGAAAAATAAGTCTAAACTAATGTACCTGGACCAGCGGACATGAATATACCGCGCATGTCTTCATCTGCATTGTCAAATCCATGCCAGCCGACCGATTTTACTTCTGGGTTTTGAGGCTGTAAGAATTTAAATACTGGTATAATGCATACATTTCTGGAAATCATTTTTCTACACATTAAAATTTGATTTCCCCCTCATTCAAGTAAATGTATAAGTCTTACATGATAAAAAGAAACAGTGTCTGCAATATATTTTTGACCTGGCTAAGGAATACTCATCGTCTTTAATCAATTACTTAGAACATTTTGACAATTTTTAAAGCAACTAAAACGATATTTCCACACTTCAGACATGAATATGAACATTATTACTTTTCCAGGACCGGATTTAAATAAGTGTATTTTATTTATTTCATAGGCCAATTGCAAAACGGTGAGCAGCGCCTACTGGCCTCGTTGAAGGCTGCTGGCGGTTTACCATTTGTTTTTTTTTTTTTCTAAATTACCGCTTGTTATGTGAGCTGTATTGCGTACACTTATTCCACATCTCATTATTTTCTATTGAGCAAAGTATAAAATTGCAACAAATTAAACCCTGTACGTTGGAGGCCCACTATGGATAGTCTATTGCTTTGATCACACGCAGCCCATGGTGGACTTACAAAGCTTTTTGACACATGCGTCCTGTGGTGTACTTTAAAATGTATATTTGACACATTCATATATACCTACATCATCATCAAATTGAAAAAGTCTTGTTTATATATTAATTGATACATTTAGCCCTCTGACCCCTAATTTTTCTAAAACAGTAAGAGATATTGCAAATAAAATAAAAAAAATTATGGTCGTGGCCCGTCTTTGCCCACCTGTAGCAATTTAACGGTGAAATATATACCAAAACCATTGACACATCTAGTTAACAGAATTTTATGAGCAATTTAACAAAAAAAGAATTTTCAAAATTGAATGAATAATAAACATTCTACAATAGTTTTGTCGATACAACCGTTTTAGCACCTTTTGACCCTTTTTTTCTAAATTCGTAGGTGCCAAAAACCCTAAATACAATTATAACCTTTTTTTTCTGGATTCAATCATCATATTGAAACTTCATAACAATTGGCTGGCACACTAGAACTAGTTTTTTTTGTATAGAACTATTTGCTGTAACAAACTTTTAAATAATGATGTTTTTGCCCCTTTGACATCTAATTTCTCAAAAACAGGAAGAGATATTGCAAATCTGATTGAAAAACGCAGGCAGGGATTTTCACAAGGATACCAATGAAAAATAAATTTGGAAATCAGACCACAAATAAAACTAGAGGCTCCAAGCCTGAATCGATCACCTGGTCTTGATGTCAACCCTATGAAGAACTAAGCTGAACATTTAAAAGCAAGCAACAGTTTTTCTCTTTCAATAGTTTTCATTCTGAGACCAAAAACGTGCAAAATGATATTTTAAGGGCCGTCTGAACACTTTGACTCTATAGAGACTTTTGTTAAGATCTTAATGAACAGAACATTTAAGCAACCAAACACTTTTCTTTATCTGCTTTAGTTTTCATTATTTAAGCCAAAAACATGAAAACATGTTTATTTAGGGGCTGTAATCCCTGTAATGGGTCATCTGACAACTTCAACCCTATGGAGACATTTAGTAGAGCTAAATGAGCTGAACATTTAAGCAAGCAACAGCTTTTCTCTATCTGCAATAGTTTTCATTATATAGACCAAAAACACATTTTTTCGCCTTTAAGAGGCTGTAACCCCTTAAAGGGGTCATCTGACAACTCTGACCCTATGACGACTTTTGTAGAGCTAAATGAGCTGAACATTTAAGCAAGCAACAACCTTTCTCTATCTGCAATAATTTTCATTCTCTATTTTTTGCCTTTAAGGGGCTGGAACCCCTATAAATGATCATCTGACAACTTCAACCCTATGGAGACTTTTGTAGAGCTAAATGAGCTGAACATTTAAGCAAGCAACAACCTTTCTCTATCTGCAATAGTTTTCATTCTATGGGCCAAAAACACGAAAAGTTACTATTTTTCACCTTTAAACGGCCATAACCCCTATAAGGGTTCTTCTGACAACGTTGACCAAATGAAGACTTTTGTGAAGCTCAATGAGCTGAATAATTAGGCAAGCAACAGTTTTTCTCTAACTGCAATAGTTTTCAATCTATAGGCCAAAAACACGAAAAATCACTATTTTTCACCTTCAAAGGGCCATATCCCCTGTAAGCGGTCATCTGACAACATCGACCCAAGTGAGACTTTAGTAGAGCTTTTGATTCTGAAGAGCCTAAGATCCTTTAGATTTTTTCTGTCTGTTCTAGTTTTCAAGTTATAAGCCTTTGAATGTGATTTTACTCATGTTCTATTTTTAGTAACAGCGGCCATGTTTGTTGACAAATCAAAAAGCCGAACACAATTTTTAAACATCATGCCCTGATAAATACTTTGACCAAGTTTTGAAAAATTCCCTTTAGTAGTTTCAGAGAAGAGGATTTTTGAAAAAGTAACGGACGGACGACGGACGCATGGCGATGACAATAGCTCACTTGACCCTTCGGACCTTTTTTCTTGACTTATATATTTTTTGTCTTTCTATCTTTACACTATATCAGACATAACATTATTTCAAGGAACATATGGGTTACTATCAAAAAGCGCGCTTTTAAGTGTAAAGATAGAAAGACAAAAAATATATTAGTCAAGAAAAAAGGGGGGTGTGGTCATTAATGGGGCTCCAAATGGGGTCCTGTCCACAAGTACCTGTGATCGCCATAACATTATACGATCTCAAAATTTTGCGGTCGTATAAAAAGTAAGAAATTTCAACTGCAAAATAAAGTAATAGTACCCTTACCGTTGCAATAAACCATCCACAATCAGCCACAACCATAAGAGGAGGTATAAGATTACATTTACGGTAGTGCCATCTATCGGGAATTTCTTCTCTTTTGTAAACTTTCCCGTGTTGACCTATCTTACTTTGAAGCTCTTTATAAATCTGTAATTGAAAATGGGTGAATGGTTTTGAGCCTTTTACTGAACAATGGCCAGCTTTTATAGTGAAAACGGATAACCTTGAACATAGCAAGCGACACCAAGTAGCTAAATGGCATATATTGTAGGTTAGGGAACAATATTGTTTTTGGAAATAACAAAACGTGGCCCGAATTATCATCACCGTTCGATGTTGTGTTTTATAAGAAGTTGCTATTTCTTACTTCCAAGCTGACATTTCTCAGTTAAAAGTTGACATTTCTTAATTCCAAGATGACATTTCTCACTTCAAATTTGGAAGTAAGAAAAATTCCTCAGTTCCAAGGTGACATTTCTCACTTCCAGTTTGGAAATAAGAATTTTTGAAGGCTGAACGGTTCCCTATTGTTGCAACACACCCATCGCATTGCAAATAACTCTTGGTCACAGTGACTTACTTCTTTTAATCAATATTTTTGAAAGGCAATGTACCAATGCGTGTGGCACTATGACATTGACTCACAGAATATTGATACAAGGGAGTATGTTTCTATGTTCTTTATTAAATGTTTTCAGATCTTACTTCAGTAACATTACCATATCTAATTTATCATTTTGGGGCCATATATTGCACATATGTCCACAGTCTGTATATTCTTTAACTTCAGGTAATTCTAGTATTGATGAGATATCTGTTTTTCGGTCCGGTGAAATAGCGGTCATTCCATGGTCAGAGAAAAGAACAACATTAACTCGGTCCGTTAATTTTTCGTATTCAAGTTGTTGGAATAAACTCTCTAAAACCTTGTCGAAGTTTTGGAGTTTTTGTCGAAATTCAGTTGAATCAGGACTAAGTGCGTGACCTTCGTTGTCTATCTCCCCAACATAAATACCTATGAAGGAAATAAACTTATTTTCAAATACTGTATACTAAGAAATAGAAAAATGACAAATTGTGGAAGGTGATTTTGACAATAATTACTCTTCAAATATATTTTGTCAGTTAAAATAATTATATATAATCAAAGTATTGTATTTTTTTTGTCTTTCCATGGACCATATGTTTTTCATATAAGTACCTCGACCTAAAATCACTTAATATTCGGTTTCCTGCTTATTATATAATGTATGTAGATATAAAGTACATGTATAAACACCGTTATCCATATGACGAAAATCGGATGATGTTTCCTTATAAAATAGTAATACCGGTATAAAATGTCTATTTATCATGTTTATGTCTTAGAAATGCTATAAAATGCTTTTAATTGGATATCACAAAACTATCGACACATACATATATTGATGTAATGCTGCAAAGTGTATTGATTTTCTAGTGTTCCTTAAAACCTATTATAGAACAAAAGACTTATCGGTAGATATTTCGACAGAACATTCAATTTGCGCCAGGTTTTATGGTGCCAATTGTGTTCATGCATGCGATCGTAATGTTCGCACAGATGCTGAAACACAATTATGCGAACAGGAACATGTAATAATTTCAGTACAACACAAAAACAAATTAAAATTTGACAACTAAGAACATGAAGAATCCTTAGGTTAAAATAGTATTTGTGCTGTTTTGGAGTAAAGCAATAACTAACAAAACATTTAGGACATTGATGAAGTTTCTTATATAAACACCTGACCAGCCATGTCTATTTGGTCCTCCTTGAACATCTGTACCGCCTTTTTGACATTTTGGTCCATATCTGCTATCATGGCCCAGTTTTCAGTGTCAACTGGTTTGGAAAACGTTGATTTATGTCCACCCAACGCAACGTCACCACCCGGCCATTCAAACATAAATGTCCGCTTTCCCTGTAACAAAAGACTGCATTAACCTATAGTGATCTCTTTCCGCAGTTTGTGTAGAATATCCGAATAAATATTATTATTCAATATTCAAATAGTTGAGGTTCATGTTCATGTAAGTATTGAGATATCAATTGCTAGCTGAAAAACCACTGTTAACTAGTCAGTTGCCTTGAGCGCAACTCCAAATCAAACACTAATGACTTTTTATCCAGCGCGCGAAGGAAACTGTCGTTATATACTGAGTTGAAAATTGTCTAATAGGTCACGACACATACAAGGTGTGTGTGTGTGTAAGGATTTAACGGTGTGTCTGTGTAGGGGGGTATAGGGCATCTGGTTTGAAATGTGGAGGTAACCGGAGTACCCGGTGGAAACCAACGACCTTGGGCAGGTAACTGAGAAGCCTTTCAGATGAAGAAGTTACAAAACCGTTTTTGTAAATAACAAGCGGGATTCAGAACACCTAGCCTAGATAAGGCAAAATCGGCTTATTCGGAAATTGGCAGAGTTAATGATTAAAGTTCCACAATCAAGTTTCCGCATGAATATTCAAAGATTCTTTTTTCTCCAATAATCTAAATAAAATAAAATTTAAAGGCAAGCTCAATAAGGGAACCATACTCGCTAACAGTTAATTTGAGAGGGATTCTAATAAGCAAAAAGCGTGTTTCCCAAACAAGAATATGTTGATAAATTTAAACTGAAATACATTGAAATTTTCCTAAAACAGAAAAAAGGTTTTTTTCCACGTCGTATGAAACCCCCTTTTAACCCCCTACGGAAGACGATTCCATACCTGTTTGACGGCTGTGATCCAGTATGGCTCTGCTTTATCCCACCATTGTGGATGAAGGCTTCCTGAATTACACATCATGTTAAATTTCTCGTTCCTCTCTTCGTCGTACATGTAGTTCCCGACCATGCCGTGGTCTTCGCAGTAAAGTCCTGAACGGAAAGAAAACAGAAAATTACGTGAAGAAGAGAGTGAGTGGTGACTTACGCTCTAGCAACGCTGTATAGGTAATATCACTAAAGGACGACGATTAAATGAATATGAAATTGAGCTATTGCAAAAAAGGGAAAGACAAGAGGTCGGAAAATATAGCCTTAAAAGTTCACTAAATGGTGGTCCACATAAAAAAAACCCCAGAAAATCACAAAAACGGCAAAAATCAAGCTTGTGGTGGAAAAAAGGACAAAAAATGACAGCCAGTTTATCTAGGCATTGGTAATAAGCTGGGTTTTAGTTGCAAAACTTAAGAACATAAATAAATCTATTGTGGCCAAAAAAGTATTAATTAGCTGAAATAAAAATATATCTGGGATTAACATAATAAAAATATATTTTTTATATACTTTGCTTTGTTTTCGCTTTCGCCTTTTGACTTCTATATTTGATAATATAGTAAGTAAATTTAATAATTTTTAAAGCGAAAACCTGTACGTTATTTTTTCGCTTCATGATCATCATCATTTCATGTTCATTTTATCAAGGTCGTCGTGTTCATCTTCGGTCTTACTCAAATTTTTGTGTTTCAATGATATACACCCTACCAAGTGCTTGAAATTCCCCTGTGGAAAGATTCTTCCAGTGTTAACACCTAAAGCCCGACTGCTGTGTTATTCTCTTGGACTTTGTTGTATGATTTTTGTTATAACTTTGCATCTTTTTTAAGATTCAAGTCTGCTTCTCGGGGGTTTAGTAAGAGTTTTCTGGTTTTCTTTAGACCCTAGTTTAATGTAGATATCTATATCAATCAATCAATCAATCAATCAGATTGTTGGATTAAAGCACATTAATAACAATGGGGCTAAACAGCGACTATCAAAACAACGAAATTTGCCGTAGTCAAAACAGCAGCATAGCTAGTTGGATTTTCTTTACAAATGTGACAAAACAGCGACATAAACTTTTAGCTTGAAACATTTTCATTGCATAAAAGTCATATTTTGGGTCTCATTTGAAATATGCTAGTAGTTAAGAACCGCAGATGCACCTCGTCAGTTTTGATGTATCTCTTTCGTACGTTTAATTTATACATGATACTCTGTTGTTGAATTGAACTTCTACCGATTTGATTTTTACTGTGTGTTAGTTTGTGCTTTGTTATTGATTATCAATAGGGGGAAGGTTGGCACCCAAAAACTAGTTTAACCCTGCCACATTTCTAATGTGCCTGTCCTTAGCCAGGAATCTTGATCAAAGCTTATGTTTGTATTTAGTCGAATTTATGTTAATTGCTTTTGTCAAGATGATGATCTTTCATATCACTTTAGGACTGGGCTTGAATCATATGTAGTTTATTTTCAATCAAGGGGCCAATTGAAAAACAGCGAGCAGCGACCGCTGGTCACATTGAAGGCTGCTGGATGTTTAAAATTTACGTTTATATTGTAGGTTGTGTCGCGGACACTTATTTCACATCTCACTTTCTTCTATGGTTCATTTTGCTTTACTGCCATACAACACGAATTCAGCTTTATCAACAACACGAATTCAGCTTTATCAGGAAATTAACATGAAAGGAGTGATAAAATGAACAAGAAAAGAGTGATAAAATGAACATGAAAGGAGTGATAAAAAAATGAACATGAAAGGAGTGATAAAATATGAACATGAAAGGAGTGATAAAAAAATGAACATGAAAGGAGTGATAAAATGAACATGAAAAGAGTGATAAAATGAACAAGAAAGGAGTGATAAAATATGAACATGAAAGGAGTGATAAAAAAATGAACATGAAAGGGTGATAAAATATGAACATGAAAGGAGTGATAAAATATGAACATGAAAGGAGTGATAAAATATGAACATGAAAGGAGTGATAAAAAATGAACATGAAAGGAGTGATAAAATGAACAAGAAAAGAGTGATAAAATGAACGTGAAAGGAGTGATAAAATATGAACATGAAAGGAGTGATAAAAAAATGAACATGAAAGGAGTGATAAAATGAACAAGAAAAGAGTGATAAAATGAACGTGAAAGGAGTGATAAAATATGAACATGAAAGGAGTGATAAACAAATGAACATGAAAGGAGTGATAAAATGAACAAGAAAAGAGTGATAAAATGAACGTGAAAGGAGTGATAAAATATGAACATGAAAGGAGTGATAAAAAAATGAACATGAAAGGAGTGATAAAATGAACAAGAAAAGAGTGATAAAATGAACGTGAAAGGAGTGATAAAAAATGAACATGAAAGGAGTGATAAAATAATGAACATGAAAGGAGTGATAAAATGAACAAGAAAAGAGTGATAAAATGAACATGAAAGGAGTGATAAAAAATGAACATGAAAGGAGTGATAAAATGAACATAAAATGATGATAATGAAGTGGAGAAAAAGAGTACACAATAATTTATAAACATATCATCATTCAGCATTTAAAAAGTATATTGGAAAAAAATCATGAACATATCAATTTAAAACGCATCATTAAGAAAATGAAAATGTTTCGCCAGTAAAAGAAAATAATTTCGTTAAAAAATAAAAACCATAATACATAAAAAGTATTAAAAATGAATAAAAAAGTGAACACTTTAAGAAAAATATACTTTCTGGCCATTTGTTACTTTAATTGACATTTCAATTGGTCTATTTCTGATATTAAAAAGTAATTAATTCTGCATAAAATTTGCTTATGTATACTCTTACAAAGAACATGAATGGTTTCATTAGAATTCATTATAGCAATAAATTGGTTGTCTAACGTCATTTCATTTAAATGTTCAAAAAACCTTGTACATTCTAAAAACAGATCATATCTTAAGTCTCTGTAAAGCGTACATGTCATTAGAAATTTATTTTTTATCAGTTTCGACTGATGAGAGTTCATAAAAACGAAAAGCGGAATTTGCGGCCTGGAGTAACGACCAGTCTCTAGGGACTACGGCAACGAGCCATCGTGAAACATTGCCATCACATACCAACTCAAAGGTACAACCTAAACCGACGAAATAAATATATATCAATAAGCATAATTAAATAAAACCTTAACAGGAAGAAAATCAAGCAATTACTTTGTGAGGTCAAGCGTTTTGTCAACAATACATTACATCTACCTTGAATATATATTTTTTTAAATATAAAGTCGTAACAAAGCTTTATGACCCCCCCCCCACTCCACGGTACAGTTAGTAGCTGTAGTGTCCAAAGTAGACCATAGTAGGATAGTTACAGTATTGTGCCATGGTGATAATTCTACATACCGAACTTTTAAATAACACAAATGATTGTTTTAAAGGACGTACACTACAAAGAGAATATATTATACCTACCTGTCATAAGCGAATAATAATTTGGAAAGGACAGAGAAGGAAACACCGGTTCCATATAATCAGCCCTGGTTCCATTCCCCATCAAACGTTGGAAGCCCGGAAGTTCCAAACCTGGCAATTCTGTGTAGTCCCATTTAAACCCATCACAAAGAATTACGAGCAGCTTATTATGTCCTGCCATAGTCAATTCCCTTGTTATTGTTTGTAATTAATGCCTATAAATAAACTGTGTGTCCCGGTAGTACAATGGAAAGATCAATAGCTTTAAATATCTTATTGCATATTTTTATACCGGTATTTACACGTAATACGTAATAGCCTGAATGGTTCAGTGGTTCATTCTCGGAAAAGTGCTATTGAATGCATATATTGATGTATTCATTGAATCTTTCGATAAGGGATGAACTATTTGAGCGTTTGATCTTAAAGTATTAATCTAAAAACGCTAAATAGAATCTAGCCTTGCAATATTTTGAATTCTGCTACTCTGTTAGTATTTGAACAAGTGTCATTCAAATGTTCAAAAAATAGTGAACTCATTGGAAATTCAGTCTCCAATCTTAATCATTTTTTTTAGTTATTGCCACCACTTGACGTCCGTCGTCTGTCGTATGTAAACAATTTTCCAAAATTCTTCTCTTCTGAAACTATACTGGACAGAATTAAGTTTGATTCTCAGGGTGTCATGCAAAAAAAAAATCGATTTCTAATCCGTCAAAAACAAGGCCGCCGTTGCTAAAATAAACCTTGGGTCTGACTACTGTTTTTGGCTTCTAAATAAACAAGAACATGTATATGTATATGTTCTTATAATGACTGCAATTATCTTAAAATGAAACTTTTTGTTTGTTTATTATGATTTATTTTATGTTTCTTCTGTATAATTGAATTGTAATTCATTCTGCCTGTAACGGGCACCTTTAATTGGCCAATAAAATCTGTTCTGTTCCGTCCAAAATGCATTATTCCCCATCTCGCATCATTTTTTTTCCAAAATCACTTAAGTAAGAAGGAATGGACTTTAACCATTCTTATTTAAGTGGTCATTCATGCGGAAAATATAGGTCACACCCAGCATCCGAAGCATACATTGTGCTTTTCATCACAAAGTGCACAAACCATATCGATTATGGGAATGGAAATTAATCATTTTTAGCTCACGTGAGCTATTGGCGTCACTTGGCGTCCGTCGACCGTCCGTCGTCCGTCGTCCGTCCGTCGTCCGTCCGTAAACTTTTTTCAAACGTTAACTCCTCTGACACCATAGGTCCAATTGCAACCAAACTTGGTATGGTTGTTCATTAGCATTCGGTGCTTAGAACTGATGTGGTGATTTTTGATTCGTCGTAAAACATGGCCGCAATGGCTAAAAATATAACATAGGGGTAGAATGCAGTTTTTTGCAAATAACTCAAAAACGGCTACAGATATCAAAATTCTGGCACGAGTAAAAGTGATCAGCACCTCAAGATCTACATACCCTGATATTTTGAAGAAAATCCAACAACCCATGTAGGAGTTATTGCCCTTTTTGTGGATTTTTTGCAAATTTTGCACCTGTTTAGCTCAATATCTTGAAAACTGTACTAGATATTTTAGAAATTTAAATTGCATATTGTTAAGCACATCAAGATCTACAAAATATGTAATAGGGTCAACGTTGTAGGACCATTGCTTTTAGGAGTTATTGCCCTAAGAACGTCAAAATTGAGCACTTTAACAGCATTTCCTCATTACAATGAAAACGTTAACTCCTCTGACACTTTAAGTTCAAATGGAACCAAACTTGGTATAGTTGTTTATTAGCATTAGGTGTATAGAACTGATGTGGGGATTTTTGATTGGTCGTAAAACATGGCCGCTGTGGCTAAAAATAGAACATAGGGGTAAATGGCAGTTTTTTTGCAAATAACTCAAAAACGGTGACAGATTTCAAAATTTTGATTGGGAACAAAAGTGATCACCACCTCAAGATCTACCAGCTCTGAAATTTTTAAGAAAATCCAACAACCCATGTAGGAGTTATTGCCCTTTTTGTGGATTTTTTGCAAATTTCGCTCAATATCTTGAAAACTATACAAGATATTTGAGAAATTTAAATTGCATATTGTTAAGCACATCAAGATCTACAAAATATGTAACAGGGTCAACGTTGTAGGACCTTTCCTTTGAGGAGTTATTGCCCTTGGAACTTCAAAATTGAGCATTTTAACTGCATTTCCTCATTATATTAAAAATGTTAACTCCTCTGACACTTTAAGTCCAATTGGAACCAAACTTGGTATTATTGTTTATTATTATTAGGTGTATAAAACTGTTGTGGGGATTTTTGATTGGTTGTAAAACATTGCCACTGTGGCTAAAAATAGAACATTAGGTTAAACTGCATTTTTTTGCAAATAACTCAAAAAGGGTGACAGATTTTTAAATTTTGATTGAGAACAAAAGTGATCAGCACCTTAATATCCACCATATTGTCAGATGACCCCCCTTATTAATCTTATGATCCTTTCAACGTCAAATAGATTTTGCCTAATAACCTTTACTTCAGGCACATATGTCAGGTGAGCGATTCAGGCTCCTGGGAGCCTCTTGTTCTGTAATTGGTCATCCATGCAGAAAATATAGCACATCCAGCATCTGAAGCATGCAATGTGCTTAGCATCACTAGGTGCATCAGTTGATGTGGCACATGTCAGTAAGTGGGAATGTACTTTAATTATTTTTCTGTAAGAGGTCATCCATGCGTATAATATAGGTCACATCCAGCATCCAAAGCATCACTAGGTGCACCAAACATTACCTATATAGTTGATGTGACAAATGTCAGTAAGCAGGAATGGGTTTAAACCATTCTTCTGTAAGAGGTCATCCATGCAGAATATGGGTCACAGCCAGCGTCCGAAGCATGCAATATGATTAGCGCACATACCATACCAATATGGTTGATGTGGCATTTGTCAGTAAGAGGGAATTTTGAAATATGGGAATTTGGGACGGACGGACGAACGGACGGCGGAAGGCACCCGAACACTATATGCCCCTCTACTTTCGTAAAAAGCATACTTAGTAAGAGATAGAAAAAAATCTTATGCAACCTCTCTTCTTCCCCTATTCCTCTACAAAAGTCTTCTAGTCAAATGACTCCTTATATATAGGAGAGTTATGAAGCTTTAAAGGTCAAAAGTTGCGTTTTTTCCCCATGCTTTTGCCCTATAGAATGAAAACTATTGCAGATAGATAAAAGCTGTTGCTTGCTTAAATTTTGGCTCATCTAGCTTTACAAAAGTCTCCAATGAGTTGAAGTTGTCAAATGACCCCTTGTGGGGGTTATGACCTTCTAAAGTTTAACAATATCATTTTATTCATGTTTTGATCCTATAAAAAGTCAAAATGGCCGGATCTAGTTTAACAGGAAGTAGGTGAGCCACGGACCTGAAATCGAATCCCACGTTATATATGGGCCCAAACCCTGATTCTGTATACCAAATATCAAGTGGCTGTGTTAAGTAGTTGCAGTGAGAAAACTGTATTGAAAATTTATTCCCCGCCCGCCCGACATTCACCATTTTGTAACCCGATTTTTTTACTCCGTCAAATCTGGCCAAAAACTATTACAGATAGACAAAAGCTGTTCCTTGCTTAAAGCTCCAGCTCACCGAGCTCTAACAAAGTCTCCGTTGGGTCGAAGTTGTCAGACGACCCCTTATTGGGGTTATGGCTCTATCGAGGTTAAAAATAGCGTTTTTCTCATGGTTTGCCCCTTATAAAACTATTGCATACAGGATTATATAGAGAAAGTTGTTGCTTTCTTGATCCATTTACTCTGAGATAACAATAATTATTTTCTAAGATTTACTCATAAGATCTACAAAAGTCTCGTCCAAATGATAGTAACTTGAAAGCCGATCGCGTTACGCATATGTATTTTAACAAGCTTTCTGGGGGAGGGGCACACCTAAACCCTCTTTTGTGGGGCAGTTCCAATGCAAGTTCGAGTTGTGTGTGCCGTTTTTTGTTTCGAGTTGTCTACTGATTTAGCATTTGCCTTTAATATGACCCTTTGTTGATTCTTTTTGTTCAGTTTTGATATCTTCTGTTTCGTATTATTTTTCTTTTTTTTCTCTGCTACTTTTTTAGCAAGGAATTAGATCATTTATAGATCTATATAATTCCTTGCTTTTTGGTACGAGGACCTCAGGCGAAATGTTATATGTATATACAGCGTAGGGGACGACTTTCAAACATAAAAAGAAAAATAGGAAAATGTCTAATGTCTACCACAGGCGTTTGGGTTCAGGATTATTCTTTTATTAATAACGTGTATATAAAAATTTTCATACTCGTCTATCATACTATTTCCGAAATTTTTATATACACGTTATTAATAAAAGAATAATCCTGAACCCAAACGCCTGTGATGTCTACACACTATTAAAATTAACAACTTTTCATGCCAGTATCAATCCTATCCTATAGAAAAACAGAACTGTTCAGACCCCCCTCCCCCGAATCTCTGCACCTTATGACATGTGACTGTGTATAAGAAAACATGAAAATGTGAGCCTGTATGGGTTTTCTGACCTCCGCTATATTTTTTTCATAGATTTATAAGGATTTTCATTAGGTGCTTAAAAAACTTAAAACACTGCTAATATATACAATAAAAATTATCAGTCACTCAACCAGAAAATCATGGTAAAGGTCAAAAGATTGGGATGCAAAGTTTCATCAACCTAAAACCTATTGTTCTTATGATATGGAGGTGCTCATAAAACCTTAACCCTGCTATATATTTTATGTATTGTCAAAGTCACTCAACCAGAAAACCAAGATCAACATCAAAAGACGGGGGTGCAACGGTGCGTAGCTTCTACTGAGGCATATGCATACCAAGTTTCATCATCCTAACCCTATAGTTCTTGAGATATGGAGGTGCTTGCAAAACCTTAAAGGGAACGCAAGGTCTAAAATTATTTTTATATATGTGGTGCACTATGGCATTATATGATTTTTTTCAATAATCAATCATTTAACAACTTTATATTAAATGATTTATTTTAATTTTTTGTGTGCCAACTGCCACTTTATGGAGGCTGACATTTTTTAATCTGTAGCTTTTCTCCCTTATCAATTTTTTCCCATAATGCAATCTGTTGGTGATGTCACAGAGTCAATTCCTGTTAAGAAATTCTATAATCTAATATTAAATGGTTTATAAGAACTTTTTTTTGAAAAACCTTCTTATAAATTTGTGAAATTGAAAAAAGAAATTTATGCCACCCCCTCTACCCTCCCAGTTCTGAAAAAGATCTTAAAAAATAGGGTATGTATGGGACATTAAATGATAACCCGCCACAATATATAATATCAAAAGTCGCAAATCTCAAAAACTTTTTTTTCAGATCATGCTGGAAATTGATCTTGACCTGTATTTGATTGTACTTAACAGCTGTGCGAAATATCATTCAAATCCCATGACGCGTTTTCAAGTTATCAGTCGGAAACTCAAAATTTCATGAAATTTGATTTTTCAAAGTCGCTTATCTTGAAAACTATTTTTCCGATCATGCTGGAAATCGAAATTGACCTGTATTTTATTGTACTTAACAGTTGTGCAAAATATCATTCAAATCCTTTGACGCGTTTTCAAGTTATTGGTCGGAAACCTTCGGGGGCGGACGGACCGAATGACGGACAGACACTGAAAAAAAAATGAGGGTATAACATAATACCCTGCCACTTCGTGTGGTGGGTATAAAAAAAAACTATAAGACGATTAAGCTTGGAACCAAAATTAAACTGAATTTAGATAGATCAATACAATAACTCTGTATTAATGTTTTTTTTAATTAAAATGTTTAGTAAATGTTTTGGTTGAATGAATATGTCTACTCTGATATAGTATATATGTTTTAAGAAAAAAAAAGGGGGTCAATTTTGATCATGTTAGCATGAAGTTGTACAATGCATTTAAATGAATAAATATTTTAATTCCATTTTAAAATTTTGTTAATATATATTTCCTATTCCATATCTAATATAAATTATATTTTAAACAATTATGCTTAATTCGGAGGATGGAGCTATCAAGATCTTGCACTTACAATTATTTGTACTAGAAAAAGTAATAAATATTCCTAAAATTTCTAAATTTTCTAAGTAATATATTTGTAAATAAACTTTAAATAGGCAAATGCTAGATGTCAGAAATAATCTTTAGATTTAATTAACAGCATTATATTTTCTTTTGTTTGACTAATTAAGTCAAATGTATAACATGTATAAGATCAACTATCAGCTATACACACACACACACACCCACACCCACACAGGAATTGACTCTGTGACATCACAACCTAACTTACATAATCTCCAGTACACAAAAAATTGATTACAAAAACAGCTGTAACATGCATATGCAATTGATTTAAAAAGTAAAAGTGGTATTTGTGTTATGTAGAAACTTGGCATAATCAAATATAAAAATATAATTTTTGACCTTGCATTCCCTTTAACATTGCTTTTATATGTTTGAAAATTGTCAAAGTCGCTTAAACGGAAAATAAAGGTCAAAGTCAAAAGATGGGGATGCACCTGTGCTAAGCTACTACTGGGAATATGCTTACCAAGTTTTTTCAACCAAGGATCTATTGTTCTTGAGAAATGGAGGTGCTCATAAAACTTTAACACTAGCTGCTTTCATTTGTATTGAAATTGTCAAAGTCACTCGAGTTGAACATCAAGGTCATGGTTAAAAGATGAAGGATGTATGGTACATATGGAGCATATGCATACCAAGTTTCATCAACCTAGGACCTATAGTTCTTGAGATATGGAGGTGCTCACAAAACCTAAACATTGCTATATGTATTGAAAATTGCAACTGTGCTAAGCTACTACTGGGGCGATATGCATACCAAGTTTTATCAATCTATGACTTATAGTTCTTGAGATATGGAGGTGCTCATTTAACCTCAACACAAAAGTAAATGTCGCCGCTGATAAACACCCATGTCTCGCAGGCAGGACAAAAACTAACATGAAAGTATGAAATACTTTTCAGTCTTATATTTTTTTTTGGCAAAACATCAAAGATGCTTTGTGAAAAACTTCCATGATAGTCATGATAGTAGGAATAAGATAAGTGAAAGCTTTATTAAAGCTCATACTACCCTATAGGTCCAAGGAGTTAAAAATTCATACCAGGAAATAAATTATAAAACCATTTATTGAAAAAAAGCATTAGTGAAACAGATATCATAAAAGATTGTAACAATAAATAAAAACACATTGGTAGCTCTTAATTAACAAATCTTATCTGTAGGATAACAGTACAACTTTAGACATACCATGATTAAACATCGTTTTTTGGACTGTCTTCTCTTTGCCAGCGGTTATCTATAGCCGGTACTACCTCGTTAGAAGCTGTCTTAGTTAAAATAAGTGGCAATAAAAAATACAATTCCTTTCAAATGTTCGTGCTATGCCGGCATAAAGAGATTTCTTGATTTACTTTTCTGATAAAGTACATGTATAATGCTTTCAACTAGTGATATGCCAGTTGTCTTAGGGATTCCCCAATCAAAATTTGGTCAAAATATTCAACATAATGCAGCAGTATAAACTTTCATGCGAAATATAATTCCAAAAATATTATGAAAAGTATATTTAACATTCTAAAGCAAAACTTTAAAAAGTGTTACACCAACATCGGAAAATTAAACTGTTGAAAATAAGGATCCTTAAATCTAAATTGATATATTTTGTACATTTACCGAAATTGGTTGATTTTGAATGTGTGAGAGTGCTTAAAAATATTCTGGCATGGACAAACAGATGGACTGTTGCAACACTTTATATTCCCGTATTGAGTTGCAGAGCAGGATGAAAATCTGTATTTGTTCATGCAGTAATTTATACTTTGGAATCATTATAATAGAAATCAGAAATTTCGATCCACAGACCACAAATAGGCAGTTCAGTTGGTCTTGTACAGTGAGCTTTAGTGGAAAAAATCTTAAAGGTGGGAATGACGTCTATGAAGTCAATACTAAAGAGAATTGACCATTCTTCACAATACCCCCTTCTAGGATTCCAAATTCATGATTTTGGTGAATCTGATTTCTAATTATCAATGAAATGAATATAAACCTTCCAATTCCTAAATCAGTGGTGGATCAAGAGGGGGGAGGGAGGTCCTGGAACCCCCTCTTTTCATTGGATATTTTGTTGTTCTTGTTCAAAGTTTTACCAAAAATTGCCCTGGAAGCTCAATTTGGGTCTTAGATAGCACAGTCACCCCCACCCCTCCCTAATTTTTTTTTAAGATCTGCCCTGTAAATGTAACAAACTAACAACATGAATATACAATGCTCACCAATGTGCTTTGTGTAGAAAAAATATTTTCCTTGCAGCACATTTAATACAAGAAAGTATACAAATTACAACAAATAAGTAAGATGTAAAAATGGAAACAAAACAAATTACAATGAAAAGTTACAAGGTGATTTAAAAAAAAAACATACAACAATTACATAACAATCAGATATTGTCTTCCTCAAACATTCATTAATCAGGCCCTTACACAAGGGGGGGGGGGCAGGCAGGGGGTGCCTTTTGGAGGAAAATGCTTAAAATTCCTAGGGACTTTTTCTTAAACATCCCTAGCTGCACCCACTAAACTTTCTTAAATTTTCTTAAATTACAAAAAAATTCTTAAAAGTTTTATGAATTGCACCCCTTCCCGAAAAATATGTAGATGGGCCTGATAAACATTTCAACAATCTACATTTACTTTTATTTTTTTATGCTCATTGAACATGGAAAGTAGTGGTGTTGCACAATCATTTTCAAATTCATTGCTTTTCTGGAAAAATTCATCAATTATACAGAAATTATCAAGTTACTTTACCAGTTTGCCAGACAAACTCTCTTTATTAATGAATGATACTTCGATTGATATAAAAAAAAATTATTCTTACATGTGTAGAAATATTTCCAGAATGGAAGACCCCATCGTTAATAAACAACAAACCATTATTTATTTTGATCTATTGCTCTTTGATATGCCATAAGTCTTCATGCCTAGAAAACTGTAATAAAAGAACTTTCAGCCGTCATTTTGTCCTATCTCTAAACAGATGTATTTTCATCATATGTAAACACAATGAAGATAATTTTGGTTTTGTTTGATTGGATCCACTTCAGGGAGGATCAAGATATTTTGCCAAAGGGGGTGTGTGTCTTTGATGGACAAAAGATGGATCTCCAAGCTTATCCTATATCAATGATTTTCTGTATATTTAACTAAAATAGTTTTCATTTAAAAAAACCTGCCCCCCCCTCCACCTGGATTCACAAGCACAATTTCCATCTTAACTTTTTTTGCCAGTAGATTAACTAATATTTTGTAATCAGGACTTAATATAAAATAAATTCTGCAGGTTCATCCATAGCTTTTTATAGAGCTGTTGAACCACCAAAATGAACAAGAAAGCAAAGTCTAACAAAGGGCTGACTAGCTGAATCAACACCAATAACGATAAGCATGACCAATAAAAATCACACAGATAAAAAAAACTTGCAAAAATATCAATGAGACATGTCACAAAAATTTGGACATGTCTCTTAACATTAGTGTTACATTCATCAAACTCCATTTAATTGAATGATTGATAAAATATGACAACATTACAATGGAATACATTAATGAAATATAATCTAATTAAGAGTATGTAACATCAAGCAAAGTTCAAGGAAAACATTTGGATTTTTTTTTCCTTGCAAAAATAAAAAAATCTAATTTTATTCATACACAAATATTTGAACATTGAGGCTATTTATACGGCTTTAAATAAACAGTATTCCAACAGCTAAATAATCCAATTTTCAAAAAAAGATGTTCAAAACTATTATTGAAATAAAATAGGTTTCAAATCTAATACCTTAAATATAAAGATAATAGCAAAAGGTTTAAAATAGGAAAAATTTTGATAAATTCATGTCACATTATCAGATAATTGATGTTAAAATTTTTGTGGGAATAGGTTTCCTCTGACTGTTTCATAGGTTTTAAGCATTAACATTATTAAGCTGCTACATGTGAAACACATATAAGAATAAATAGAATTTGATCAAAATTTGTAAAGACTTCGACATTGAGCAAAAGAAAATAGGGGGTTTCTGGGCAAAATATTTTAGGTAAAAACCCAAGAATTTTGAAAAATGAAGACCAGCAAGCATCTGCTTACTTGTCAAATTGTCTAAGACTTAAAGTTTATATATAGTATAAAACTTTTTTTTTCATCAAATTTATGAAGATCTGCTAAAAATTCTAGGCTTAATAAACCTTTGAAGTGTCTATTGGTTGGAAAAAATCAACAACAAAAAATCATCAACATGATATAAGATCTAAGTAAATATTGAACATCTAAAATATTCACAGAAATAATTTGCCCAACATCTGAATAATTCATTAACACATGGAATGTATACCTTTGTACATATGGGTACAAGTAACTTGTGAATATACTTTATATATAATTAAAATCATAAGAAAAAGGTACAGGTGCAGCACTTTCTTACAATAAGATGTTTTAAACACCATACAAACAACACTTAACAACTAATAAGATTAAAACATAACAATATCACACCAAGAGTAAAGTTATTTCTACAGTCTACGAAATTTAGCACTGGCCCACTTGCCCCTGGCTAGTAAAAATCCATTCAGGCAAGTGATATTTGAAGGAAAGGATTATGTTCAGGAAGGGCTGAAATTGGCCCCATATTTTCACAAATTGACAACTTTGTACAATCTTTGATGTAATTCAGTCATTAGATAACCAAACTTGAAAAAAATGATTGATTTCATATGCTGACGACAATATGCATGATATTATGACGTCATAAACATGCAGAAAACTCAGAAAATATCAATATTTCCTTCAGTTTTGAGGGTTTACAAGAGGTTTTTCTTGAAATCAGTATAGAGCGCATTCTTCAACAACATTTATTCTTTGCTCATCTATTTGTCTTTCAAAAATAAGCATTTCATCACAAAATTGTTCTTGTCGATGCATGCGCTCGATGTTAATTTAAGTGATTTCTAACCAAAAATGCTCTAAAATTTCCAAAATTTTACAATTTTCATCAAATCATTTGATTTCTAAGCAAGTTTTCTCCAAGCTGCTGAATATTTTAAATCTAGATGTTGTTTTTCTTAAATTACAGCATTTCAAAACATATTTGGCAGTAACTTCATAAAGTTTACACTGAGTTAAAATTTTGGGCCAATTTTGGTTCTAACCGAATCTTCTCCTTTATCTTGGTTAAATAGAAGAAAATCTTAAAATCAAGTATTCAGGCAAGTGAATCTCAAATCCTAAATTCCTCTGCTGTCTCTTTCAATAGTTTCAATTTTTATCCAAACTTTACATTTGTCTTATTTTTCCACACTTTGAGCAGAAAAAAAAACTTCCGATGCTTTTGTTTACGATCAATCTTGTGCACATTGGATGGGAATTTTAATAATCATAGAGTTCATACACAAATGTATGTTTTTTTTATACACCGAAAAAATATAAATTATACATGTACATGATGTAAAAGGTATGAAATATAGTTTATTTTACAGTTACAGCGACTAATCTATAATAAATAGTTTATATGAAAATTTGTACAAAAAATCTACAAAATAATAATTCTCATATGACATGTATGAGTAAACATATTGTCATGTATAACACTGTATATGAATTAGAATAGTTCTAACTTCGGTGTATTAGGACGAGCATTTTCAGCTCCAAGTCAAAAATATGGCTGCATTGTTAATATTCTTTACATACACCCAAAATGTAGTGCCAACTAAAAGATAAAGCCATACAGCAGTGAAGCCAATGAAAGGATTCAAACTCTCAAGTTAAAAGGTATTTAGTTACTCATAAAAATAGAATTGTCATATACTGCCCTGAGTACTTTAATTTTGTCATTAAGTCCCCAATAATATAAATTGTTTCCTTAAAAAAATACACCTAAAATTAAAAATTACAACAACTTTCACAAGAGACATTTTAGCAAGGGTTAGATGTACCATTACAAAGATAATAAATTTAAACATCATCTAATTCAGCATTTTTCAATGAATTCCGTTTGTGTTATATCAAACTTCTTTCAAAGAATATAAAATATTTATATATAACTTTGTTAAAATTACAATCCAAACAGCCAGGAAATGTTTAGATTATACTATATATTAAGCTATAAAAGAAAATAAATATAGAAAAAGAATAAAAATTTCAATATTTACATATTACCAGGGTTCCCACTATTTTTGGACACAAAATTCAAAGGTTTTTCAAGGACTTTTCAAGGGTATTGAGGTCATTTTCAAGGATTAAAATAGTCGCAAAAATTTTAAAAATCCAATATTTTTCAGCCTTTTTTTATCAAATGGTCAACAAATCTGCATATTACAAAATTCCTGGGTTTTTCAAGGATATTTGATAAAATTCAAGGATTTTTCCAGGTTTTTGAACATTGAAATGAAATTCAAGGACTTTTTCATGTTTCCTTGAATTCAAGGATGGCATGGGAACCCTGTATTACATAATACACTAAAATGCATATCCTATATCTTAATGGCAGTATTGAGAAATGTGTCAAGTTTAAACATACAGTCTGGAAGAATGCAAATTTCATTACAACATAGTTAGTTAAAAGCCAGTAGTCTGTTAGACTTCCTATTAGTCCATTTGTTAATGGTCCAAAATGGAAAACAGTAAAAACAACAACAGAAAATCTGTGAGTCAATGCTCACTAGTGATACTGCCACAATGTAACTATGCTTTGTGTTACAATATAAACAAGGGTGACAAATCTACAGAACCAATGAACTACAGAACTAATGAACTACAGAACTAGGGAACTACAGGACTACAGAACCTAGGAACTACAGAACTACAGAATCAGGGAACTAAAGAACTACAGGGCCACAGAACCAGGGAATTATGGAACTACAGAATAAGGGAACTAAAGAACTACAGAACCAGGGAACTACGATACCATGGCATGGAACTACAGAACTACAGGACTACAGAACCAGGGAACTACGAAACTTCAAAACTACAGAACCACCTAACTAGGAATGAACACAGGTAGTACAGTTAACCCCCTCTTTTTGGAGTGAGTAGGGGTATAATAAGGTGACATATTCAACATAAATCACAGTTATGTTTTAGACACTACTACAAAAAGATCACTATGAATACCCTACTGATTCATTTATTGGTCTCTACATTTTGAAAAATATTTTCTCCTGAATGATATCCCGTAGCAAAGAAATTTCTCCATACATCTCCATATTATGTATTTCTTTCATGCAATTTTTAATGAAAAATTATTAAGCAGTATAGAAGTTGCACTTTTGAGAGTTGAAATTAAAGTAAACCTAAAATATCCCCACTACATAAAATTTAACTATGCGCATCTCCATTACTTCATGTAAATATGTAAAGTTTAAACATGTTAGAAGGATGAACTTATAAGTGGACAAACAAGGTGATTCTATTATACCCCAAATATTCGTTTTCATGGAGTATAAAAACAGTCATCAGAATACATTAATTGGAATAATGAGAAATAAAATCAACTCTGTATGAGCCTCTGGCTCGTAATTTGTACAGGCACATACATTGTTTAAATTGGACTAGAACTTCAGATTTCTTGTAGCTGGGAATATTTCTGGGACCCATCCCGTGCTCGCTCCCCGCCCTGGTCCTGATAAAAGTCATAATCCATTCTCCTTGCTTGGATTTCATCTTCTGGTAATGCACTAAAGTTGACCCGTTCATGGTCATCTCTTAGCTCCACAGTCCAGAATTTGTTCCTATTGGGATGGTTTTTCCACCTCTTGAACAAGATGAAGCCTACCACAACAGCGATGAGTACAGTTAGCATTATACAGACTCCTATGATTATCTTCCCACTGTGAGCTTCTATGCTATCTGGAAGATAAATGAGACATGGTGTTTATGAGTGTATTAAAGTTTAATGCCCTTTTCAACAATAAAGGATCATACAGGGCAGCAAGTTTGAATGAAAGAGGAGACTGGGGTTAATGTATGTTAATGAACAGCTATATTCCATTTTAAAGTAGAATACTGACAGACAGGAAAGGCCCTATAGCCAAAAATTCATTTTTTTCCAAAAATGTTTGACAGATTTTTATGAAACTTTATCATGAAATTCCTCTAATGGTACTTCATCACAGTGTAAATTTCAAATCTTTATTCCTCATAGTTTTGGAGTTTAAATGTTCACAAAAATTTGTTGACGTACAGACAGATAGACAATGTGAAAACTATATTTGTAGAGCTTCTGTTTCCTCAATAAAGAGGACTTATTATGTTTGTTATTAAATAAAGTAGGAATGTGTCCATGGGACACAGATGCCCCGGCTGGCCCTCAACAGGAACTAAAAGTCTGACAGGTCTGAAAGTTGCTAAGAACATATAGTTTGTCATACTGAACCATCCTACCAAGTTTCAAATCATTCTTGAGCACGGATCCTTAGAAAAGCTTGATGGAAATTTTCACAGTCATGTTCACATATTTTCATATTTGCCTAAGTCCCAAACAGGATGTAGATGTTCAACAGGTCTGAAAATTGCTTAGGACATACAGCTTGATGGAAATTTGTACGGACGGACATGAGGTAAACTTAATGCCACCCCAACATGTTGCCGCGGGGGCATAAAATTGTTCTTTGACAACTTAGTGTTTGTTAAAAGATTTTGAGGAAAATCTCCATGTACATATAGGACTAGCAAATCTTACCTTTATGTACACAAGGCTTGCCATTTAAGGGATCACCTATATAATCTTCTAAGCATCTTTCACAACTATACCCAGTGGTATGTTGTGAGCACCCAATACAGTAACCTAAAATGAAAGCAGATTATGGCCTAGATAGTACAGGTATATCATCATTAAGGCATTAGAAAATATTCAAAATATGTACATTGCATTATATGTCTTATAGGCAATACTTTGTTCCTATCATTTGTAATATTGACCTAAATCACACAAAAAGTTAAAACATGATAAATTTTAAATACATGATGAAATGAGCTGATCAGGTCAATTTCTGTAACATATGCTGTTATAAAAAGGATTGCAATCTGGCTTTAATATATTGAAATAAATTTATAAGTATTGCAGCGTGTTAACATTTGCCTTTTTTTTTGGTAATGTTCCATATTTCATTGGATAGTTTGTTTGCTTTTTCAAGTCAGTAAATAGCTGAAAAAATGTTAAAATTTTTCAGGACTTACCTGTAATTCCTAAAAATTTAGTAAATAGATGTAATTCCTAATTTGGCTAGTAATTACAGGTATTAACTGATTTGCTTAGAAATTACATGTAATTCCTGATTTCACCTATTAACTGTAACATATACATACATTTAGCATATACATGTACCCTTGACTGACATTGCCTCTTGGGTAAATGGCCATCAGATTGATGTACAATGTAGATGTGTATTTGGTTTTTACAACATGAGATACAGATTTTGGCCTAAAGGTTTCAGTATATATTCCATATACAGAAATATCGACACATGTTCGTAGTTATTGCCGTCAACCGATTTTTACAAGTGATGCATAAAACTAGTTGATACATGTAATAGAGATTATGAGAAATGGACATCATATCATTCATCATCATATTAGAATGTATGAAAAAATAAACTAGGAAAACTGGAAAATGTGTCAATGAGCAACAGATGGCCCTCACATTCTTGAAATATCATTGAGATAAAACATGTATTGCCTGTAATAGAAAATAATCAAAGTTGTTCATGCATAGAAAATAGGTCACAGTGACCTTATTTTAAGTTGGTGATGTTGTGCTACTTAATACACATCTAGTGGAAAAATACCAATGACCCTCAACATGTAGTATCTGAGATATATGGATCTTGACCAAGCAATCAACCAAAGTCGTTAAAATGTAAAATATAAGTCATCATGGTCATAGTGATTTAATTTCTAGTGGGTGGTAGCCCTACCCAAACACATCTAGATGTGAAATATCATTGACCCCTTACATCTAGTACATGTACTGTATTGAAGATATCAACCTTAACCATGAACAACAAAACTATTACGGACATAAAGACTAACGAGGGTATAACTATACATGAATGACAAACATGGTCAGGCCATTAAAATCAGTAATAAGAATAAACTTGCAATTTTTTTTTCCAAATTTTCAAAATCTGACCAAAAATAAAAAGTTTCAATTTTGACCCGTAATTACACAAAAAATTCAATCAGGCCCATTCTTTAATGGTAAGGAACATCCTTGACAAATTTCATACTAATTGGCTAACTAGGACAAAAGTTATAGTAGGAAGAAATAAAATATTTGAATTTTTTGCCCCTTTTTGGCCCCTAATTTCCAACGAAAAAAGGGGGACCCCTAAAATTAATCCCATCTGTCCTTTTATGGTAATGAACATCACTACCAAATTACAAAGCAATCGGATAAGTTAAACTGAAGTAATCGTGGCAAAAAACAAAGAAATAGCATTTTTGGCCCCTAATTCCTGAACAAAAAAAGGGGGGACCACCAAAATCAATCCCATCCATCCTTATAAGGTAAGGAACATCATTCTTAAATTTCATAGCAATTGGATAACTAGAACTAAAGTTATTGTGGGATCACTAAAGTTTATAGACAACACAGACGACGATGCAGACGACGACAGCATCATACCATTATACACATTTTTTTTGGGGTCGTATAAAAAGTTTAGACTGGTATGAAAGCAATTTCAACCCTTGTGACTTTTTCTAGTCGCTTGCGCAATGACCTTGGACCCATGTGTGTTTACAAAAGTCCATTAAACCACAACTACATAAGACTCACCTGAGCTAGGGTCACACACTTCAGAACGTCCTCGACATTGGCATTTCCTACACGGCTGATTTGAGGCATGTCTGTAATATCCAGCCTTACATAGCTCACAAAGCTTCCCTGCATATTCTTCATTACATCTTATACACCATAGTTTATCTTCAACTGAAACAACACAAAACTTACGGTAACTCAAATAATTCAAGCCCTGTTCCCTCTTTGTATACCTATGCCGAACAGGGCATGAACTCCTCCAATGAAAATACTTTTTCACTAGCTGTCCAGTTCAGACAGCCAATCACAATCCTTTGGATGATGCTAATTACCGGTAATTAGTTCATAAGATTAGTTTGATCTTTTCTAGAACAGATATGTAAAAAGTTTAAATTATGTGATTACTTACATGTATAATTGATTTACAATAATTATTTTAACTACACTGGTCCAAAGAAATTTTGGTCGACACAATATGCTCAACTGACAAATTTTGAACCCCCCCCCCAAAAAAAAATTTAAAAAAATTATTGGATGAGCATAATGTAGCGACTGCCAGAAGTGAAATATAACAAGTAATACTGTGAGCGAGCTCACAAAAGGATACCCCCCGCTTCATATTGGACTCAAATCTCAAGTCCAATTATCTCTCCTGAATGATGTCAGAGTGCATTGAAAATTCTTCATGCACATCTACATATGATGTACTTCCTTCATGTAAAGTTTCATCAAAATCCGTCAAGCGGTTTAGGAGGCGTTGCGCTTACGGGGTCTCCCATTGAATAATGTATTTTAAAAGTCTAAGTCCAATTATCTCCCCTGAATGATGTCAGAGTGCAATGAAAATTCTTCATGCACATCTACATATGATGTACTTCCTTCATGTAAAGTTTCATCAAAATCCATCAAGCTGTTTAGGAGGAGTTGCGCTTACGGGGTCTTCCTTTGAATAATGTATTTAAAAAGTCTAAGTCCAATTATCTCCCCTGAATGATGTCAGAGTGCAATGAAAATTCTTCATGCACATCTACATATGATGTACTTCCTCCATGTTAAGTTTCAGCAAAATCCTTCAAGCGGTTTAGGAGGAGAAGCGCTTACAAGTTATGTGGACAGACGGACGGACAGACGGACAGACAGACAGACAGGGTGTTTCCTATATACCCCCCCAAACTTTGTTTGCGGGGGTATAATGACTGTATTATTGGGGTTTAACAAAACTATGAGCAACAGATGGGCCCATCTGTTCTTGATATACAATTGACATGTAGTTCATTGTATCTGAAATCTGGACCTTAAATTCCAAGTTGTTTATCTGTAAAATATAGGTCAGAGTGACATAGTTTTAGAGGATGATGTTGCACTTCATATTCCCCACACACATCTAGTGGTGAAATATCCTCCTAACATGTAGCACCTGAGACATGATCCTTCACCAAGAAATCAACCGAAGTGGTAAAGACAGATAGATGTATAGACAAACAGTGGTAAAACTATATGTCCAACCCATATACATAGGCAGACAATAAAAAATTTATACACACTACTGTATTAGATAAATTTAAAGCATGTGATGATTTAAGTTTTGCTTTAATATTCCTAGTTATCATTTGAAACATTTATCATATGATCAAAATATCAAGAATCAAAATAAATGTTTTTTCATTGTAATTTTTCTAATTGCCATTTCTATAATGTTGGTTGTGTTGTGTACACTTATTCCACATCTCTTTATCTTTTATTAATGTTACAAAACAAATATAATTTTATGACAAATTACAACAGACCAAAAAGAAATATTTTCACTCAGATATGACTGAAAAGCATGCAAAGGTAAACAAATTGTGTATTCTTATTACTATCTTATAATTAGATAAAACTTTGTCTAAAAAGAAAAGATGATTGCAAATGAAGTTTTTCTTGCAATTTTTCACAGGAAGAGTTTTATAAAATCTCACAACTAATCCAATCTTTGGCTATCATATAATGAAATTCTCTCTGTAATTAAAAGACCTATTAACAAATGTATTAAAATCACTTCCTGGCTTTTAAAAATGTCAAAATAATATCAAGAAAATCTGTCAAAAATGGCCAGAATTCATCAAACAGGAAGTAGGTGAGCGACAGACCTAAAATTGACTCCCACGTTATGGGAACCCACGCTGATGCTGTATACCAAATATCAAGTGGCTGTGATTAGTAGTTGCTGAGAAAACTGTTAAGAAAATTTTTCCCCGCCGCCCGACATTCACCATTTTATAACCTGGATTTTTCATTCCATGAAATCCGGCCAAAAATGTATATTCACATTAAATTATCCCAATTACTGAACCAATTCTGAACTTACTAAATTGACAAAGTCCTGAGGAAACTGTTGAATTACATGGACAAGATAAGCATGGCTGTTGAGAATGTGTCCTAAAATATCTTGGTGCACATCTTTCACAAAATAAACCGGTATGTCCTTCTTTACATGTACATCTTGGAACATATCTGGTAAAAGACGAGAGTGCCATCACACACTCCTTCACTTTGGTGCCATATTCATCACAATGGCATTTATCTGCAAAAGATTGTGGTATTTCATATAGAATAAGACTTTTTATAATCAAATTCTTTGGTAGAGTGTTTGGACAGAACTTGGTTGTGTCACTTCAAAAACTTTTTTTTTTCCTTGTTTGTACAATGTCATGTTTTTGTTGTTGTTGTGTTTTTACATATGAATTTATAGGACTGGTTAAGTCTAACTTTACATGTGTGTTTTTGTTTTCTTTCTGCATGTGCTTGCATGAGTTTTTTTTTGGTTTCTGCATGTGCTTACTTATGTTTTTGTTTTGTTTCTGCATGTGCCATCATGTGTTTTTGTTTTATTTCTGCATGTGTTTTTGCAATGAAGCATGTTTTTTTTCTGCATGTACTTCCATGTGTTTTTGTTTTGTTTCTGCATAGCTTTCATTTCTTTTTGCTTTGTTTCTGCATGTGCTTACAGATGTTTTTAAATGTGCTTGCATATGATTTTGTTTTGTTTCTGCATGACCATAGTTGTTTTTTGTTTTTTGTTTCTGCATGTGCTTGCATGTATTTTTACTTCGTTTCTATATGTGCTTGCTTGTGTTTTTGATGTTTCTGCATGTGCTTGCATGTATTTTTTATTTTGTTTCTATATGTGCTTACATGTGTTTATGTTTTGTTTCTGCCTGTGCTTGCATGTATTTTTACTTCGTTTCTATTTGTGCTTGCATGTGTTTTTGTTTTGTTTCTGCATGTGCTTGCATGTATTTTTTATTTGTTTCTACATGTGCTTGCATGTGTTTATGGTTTGTTTCTGCCTGTGCTTATTTGTGTTTATGTTTTGTTTCTGCATGTGCTTGCATGTGTTTTTGTTTTGGTTTGTTTCTGTGTGTGCTTGCATGTGTTATTGCAAGTTAAGTCTTCAGTTGTACTGAAGCATGTAATATTGTGTTAATGGGTTGGTACCTCCATGTGTGCTTAATTCTTTAACTTGCTGCTTGTTTACATTGTGTTGTTTGATAGTGTGTTTTCATTGTGTTGTTTGATAGTGTCTTTGTATATATGTTTTTTGTAAAAGTGTCATGAAAATCTCGTAGTCTTTTCTTTAAAGTTCTGACTTTGGAATTAGAATAATCCTATAATATTTCACTGCTTTACTACATTTACCTCCATCCTTTGTTATCATAGCAGAATCATTAAATGGCAGTTGAGTGGTTATATTTAGAACAGGACTGTCCATATGAGTAACAGATTCGTAGAAAGCTGTCACCATGATCTCATAGGTCGTGTTGGGCTCTAAGTTTGACAAGTGGTACTCAGTCTCATTTCTACTTAGGGTGATATTTTGACGGGATTCTGAAATGAAAAAAAAGTGCTATATATGATGCCCCCTTTGAACTTGGGTTTATTTTCATGATTTTTGACGAGCACAAAGTAATGAAGTTGTTATCAACAGGGTGAAATCCTTTTTATGCTGATATCTGGATGAATATATATATATATATATGTACAGCCCTCAATTTTGACCAGTAAATGGTGGCCTCAGGCTACTAAATTTTCCAAATGGCTACTAAAATTTTGGACTTGGTGGCCAAATGGCTACTAAAATTTTGGACTTGGTGGCCAACTGGCCATTAAAATTTTAACAAAATTATGCATTTATACATACATGTATGTTTGACCACTAAAATTTCAAAATGGCCACTTAAAATTTCATTCTGGTAGCCAAAATGTCTACCAAATATCAAAGTTCACTTTGAGGGCTGTATGTATAAAGTTTCATGGCAATCATATTGTCCTTCTTTTGTGGAGAAGAAACTTTTACCTATTGGGAGCTGTAAAAACTTAGTTGGGACACAAACAGTATACATGTATATGTATATGCCTCTCTACTTCAATACATGTAGGTAGGGCATAAGGGAATTGAACTAAAAAAATTGTCAAAGAGGATGTGGGGTTTCACCTTGATTATATACTGTGGTTCATTATCATTCGTGGGATACCAATTTTCTTGGTTTTCGTGGGTGGCTTTTACCCACAAAAATTAATGTCCCAAAAATGAAAATTTAACATGAACTGATCCCTTTCCATCAAACCACGAAAAGTGGTACCCACAAACAGTAATTTGTATGTGTATCCAACATGTCTTATGGATTTGCTTGAATCTTATGTACATGTATTGTATTTTTAGTCTTGGGCCAATGAAACATGGCAGACAGCAAGCAGCAACCCTTGGTAATGTTGAAGACTGGTGGCCATTTTCCATTGTGATCTTTTAAAATTGCAGTTTCTTCATGTTGGTTGTGTCCCATACACTTATTCCATATCTTTTTATCCTCTATGTCTTAACTAACATGATTGTTTGTCAAATTGATGTTTAAATTCAAAAGTAAGATAGACCTGTTTGTACTTCTATTTCTGGTACAAATGTAGTTTTGATGGCTGCTGGCTGTTTCCCATTGTGGATTTTTTAAATTATCGTTTATATTGTAGGTTGTGTTGTGTCCATATCTCATTATCTTCTATTTGAGTTAGTATGCATTCTGTAAGTACTTATGCCTAATTAGCACTTTATTAACATTAGGCCTATTACCGGTAAATAACATATATAAAGATTCATAATCTGAAAATAGTTATAAATACCTTCTCCAAACTTCTTCCAAGAGAAAATATAGTACAAGAGAAGTGCTTTATGGAAAGGGACTAATTCATGTCCAATCCAGCTGTATTCCTCAAGTCCCACTGTTTTCCTATCCATGCTTTCTGGAGCTTCTGTAACGATGTTATATCCCACATTCCCACCGCCGCCGCCACCGTCTGTGTCTGATTGATTGTTTACCATAGATTCATGAAAGATGAATGGAGGTAAATGCAACTGGTAGTTTTCTGGCTCAAACCAATAGATATAAATATTCTGGGACCCTACATAACCTGCTGTTACATCTTTAGGTGGGTGTAGTTTTATCATTCCAGTTTGGATACCTAGGCCTGAAAATAAATTAAAAGAACCATTATTGTCATTTTCTTTGCGTGCTGAGTTTGATGATTACGTTGTTATGTAGATTTCTTCACAAGCCAAAACCTCATGATACTGAAGAATCAAATATTTCAGTAGTAAGTCTCTCCCTTTCATTTTATTAGTTTCAATATATATTTTTGAATATTTTTAAAATTATTTTCATAAAATTATTTATTTCACTTTAAAATATTCTATTCAGTCATTTATTTTACTTATAAATTATTTTCCCACAGACAGATAAATTCTTATGGATTAGTGTAAATTGAAGAGAAAATTTTTCTCTACCAGCTACTTTTACAAAATGTATCAATTAACATTTTTGGCCTTTTGACCCCTAATTTCTCAAAAACATAAAGAGATATTGCTAATCTGATTGAATAATACAGGCGGGGATTTTCAACCTTATTTCAATGAAAATAAGATTTTAAAATCGGACCAAAATTTAAAAAGTTGATTTTTTTGGTGTGGCCTGTATTTGGCCCCCTGTAGCAATGTAATGGTGCAATAGATATCAAAACCATGGATACATTAAGTTGACAAAATATATGAGGAATTCAACAACAACAAAAATTTCAAAATCAATTGAATAATAAATATTCTACAACAGTTTTGTCTATACACCTGTTTTAGCCCCTTTTGGTCCGTTTTTCTAAAATGGTGAAGACCACAAACTCCAAATGCATTCAGAATCTTCCTTTAGTGGTCACAAACATCATATAAAAATTTCATTACAGTTGGTCAATATTTACTCAATTTATTGCATGGAAACCAAATATTCTCCGACCACGAATACAACAACGACATCATCACCATAACATTACACAAACGCAAAAAGTTTGCAGTCACATAAACAGTCGAAATGTGCCTCATAATCGTTTTTTTCTTAAATGTTTTCTTTTAAACCATCCCACACATCAAACATGTCAAATGTAAAATGCTTTTGATCCAGTTGATGTTTAAATTTTTTCAATAAGTATCTTTAGCAAATATCTTCAATTGATTTTAAACATGTTAAAGATCTGATGGTTATTAACTCGGAAAAATATAATATTTAAAACTTTAGCATATTTACGTGTAGTGTTTAATTTTTACAATAATGTTAATAAATCAATTTTCAATTCATTCCTTGTATCCATAACGGGTCAGGAATTTAGGTCATACCGAAAGTAACATAACAGAAGCATTATTTAATTTGCACCTCAAAGTTTCATGAATGAATGTAACTGTAAAGTGTTTGGGCCTTCCGGATACTGGGATGACTTCAAAACTGATATAAAAAAAAACATATGAAATCATTAGCATCAACCTGTCGAGTATGCTATGCATTTTTGTATTTTAATCTATAGCATTGAATATACATTGTACAGGTCTATGTCATTAATCATTACACAAACTTGTTTATATATTTTTCTTTGTCACTGGGTACAACTTGACTTAGAGTACTGTGTATTACAAAGTTACATGTATGTTAAGGGAAAAAAACTCACGTCTGAGTGTTTGGTGTTTTTTTTGACAGTCATAACTGTTTTACTTCACAATACATCAATTTCAGGTTAGTGCGGAATGACTGGGGAATCCGGAAAAAGTTCTTTTATTATAATTTTTTCTAGACATGACGACTTCTGGTGCAATTAAGAGCAATAGATCAAAATCAATATTGCTTTGTTGTTTATTAAGACAGAATCTTTGATTTTGACAATATTTCTACACACGTAAGAATATTTTCATTCAATTGAAGTATTTACCGTTTATAGAGATATTATTGTTTTGATAATCTCACAATCACCTTTGAATCAGTCTATGAGGCAGTAAACCAGTTTGACTCACAAACTGGTAAAGTCATGTGATAATACATGTATCTGTGTACATGTAATTGAGGGATTTTTCTAGAAAAGCAATGACCTAGAAAATGACGTATTGTGGACTTAAATTCAAATATGAAATACACCTGTTTTGAATGATTAAACTTTTATCTATTTGATTTTAAAGTGCAATACTTTTTTGGGTTTATATACAAAATTAACAATAGTCCCAAAAAACAAGTTTAACTCTGCCACATTTTATACATGTACAATGTATATGTGCCTGTCCTAAGCCAGTAATCCTTGTCAAAGCTTTTGTTTGTCCCTGTTAACTATCTATTTTTGTTCTTTGTCCAAAAAATGGGTCTTTCATTGATAATTTAGGGATTGGTTTTGAATCTTATGTACACATGTATAATTTGTAGGCACTGGCTACGTTTATACGGCTGTGTATACCTAAGAAAACGTTAGGTTTACACATGTAAACATAACGAAAACTTAGGCTTACACGGAAAAGTAAAACCGGATCACAATCCAGACTGTCTCATCTCTTCTTTTCAGTTACCTTTAATCTACTAGCGTATATTCAATGTTAACTTATGCTGTCAGTATCAATTAGTTGAGCAAATGTTCAAATTTTTGACTTTATGATTTTAAACTAAAAAAAATCATGGTAAAAAAGAAAAAAAAACAAAAAAAAACTTCATAAAAATTCTATGGGACATAAATATTAGCGTGTAAAAATAAGGTGTGTTACAATAACTATTATTAACTTATAGCGAATATTTTTCATATGAAGTATTAAATTTTGGATGTTTTCATTCATTTTTTTTCTTTTCGAAATGACGTCAGCGTGTAACAGTTAATTGTTTCACTCCTGGAACGAACTGTTCCATGCGCGTGAACGATGCGCAGTACAGAGCGACGTCAAGGGTATTTTACGTTTTTAAGGGACGGACCATTTAACTTGAAAAGGGGGGGGCTTGGTTTTTTGTTTTGATCAGAAAATCAGAGCGCGGACAAAATATTTATTTTTCAAAAGCATCGCAACAGAATTTTTTTTTTCATTATCAGCATTATTTTTTATTGCAGTAATCCTTGTTCAGAATATTTTTTTTCTTACCCTCAGCTGCCAAAATATTTTTTTCATCAAAAATAATTTTCAGAATATTTTTTAGGAAAAAACCAAGCCCCCCCTTTCAAGTTAAATGGTTGGTCCCTAAATTACTATTTTTCTATATATTTCATATCAATTAAAATTTAAAAAAATATTCCCATGCCATTTCTCAACAGATTTTCATGCATTATTATCTGTAGTTTATATATAGTTCTGTCATCTGCACTATCAATACTTAAAAAAATATATTTTTACATTTCAATTTTATTCATTACATTATTGTATATACATGTACTTGTTTATGTACTGTAATGTTAACATTGTTTCAATCATGACTGTTATATGTAATTGCCCTAATGGGGACCTAATTTGGAAAATAAAAATATTGGTATTGGTATTGGTTTATTTGGAAATCCGAAAGAGAACCTTTTGATGCATTTTTATGCGGTAGAACACACAGGAAAATTATGGAAAAACGTAGGAAAAACATAAAGCGCAAAATTCTTTTGACGTCGAACTGTTGAACGATCGCACACTCTCTCTATGTATTCTATAAGTAATATAATAAAACAGTTATTTAATGCCTGTTCATGGGGCAGTCAAACTATTATGCCCTCGGTGCGCAGGAGATGATTTAAGATCTGTTGCCTTCGGCCTGCAGCCTCAGGCAACAGTTCCTAAATCATCTCCAGCACCTAGGGATAATAGTTTTGACTGCTCCATGACCAGGCATTAAATAACTGTATATTGTTACATGTTTCGGTTCCGATACTGTCATTGTGATCAGGTTTTACTTTTCCATGTAAACCGAACTTTTCGTTATTTTTACATGTGTAAACCTAAGGTTTTCTTAGGTTTACACAGCCGTGTAAATGTAGCCAGTACCTCATTTGTATTTGTACAAAAAAATGTAGATCTTAGCGGCCAATGCAGGACAGTGAGCAGTGATCTCTGCTCATGTTAGAGACTGGTGGCTGTTTTTCCATTGTGATGTTTTAAAATGCCATTTCTTTATGTTGGTTGTGTTGCGTACACTTATTCCACGGCTCTTTATCGTCTATTCAGAGAAGTACAAACCTGGTAAATCATCGCCTGAAATTTTCAGACTCAAAGCCGAAGACAAACAAAGTAACACGAGAAAATAAAGCATTTTTTCAGGTCCTCAATCAAAATTTGATGCAATCATAAATAAACAACAATAATCAAAACATATCGACAAGCTGATAAGTGAAAATTAGAAAATTCTTCAATTTGTCATCAAGTGGGGATACCATATCAAGGGGATGTAAACGTCAAAATCATGTCTGAAATCTATCTGTTCGAAGTTCTCTAGACTTTACTTCAAGCTTGCGAAACAAGAAACAGAGAAATTAAAACGAGAAACACAGAACCAAAAAACAACAGAAGTGTTATTGATAAATCTCAATCACAGGAGTTTGGGTCCAGGATTTTATTGTATTATAAATAACGTGTATATAAAAATTTTCATCTCGTCTATATACTATTTCCATATATAAAGATGAATTTTTTTATATACACGTTATTTATAATACAATAAAATCCTGGACCCAAACGCCTGTGATCTCAATTTCTTTAAAAATGCTAACTACAAATTATTTGTCTATTGCAATATTGAGTTGAAGGATTTAATCCCTGATTCGGGCATTTAGAAAGAGAAAACGAAAGAAAAGTGAAAAAAAGAAAGCAAGAATATGCCTAAAATACAAAACACCCAAATCTTGCAACATTTTCCCCACAATAACCAAACTTCATATTTTGATATATTCATGATGAAATTGAATTCATACTTCTTGCCTGTAAAAGCAACTTATTAAACCTATAGATAAACCTAAAAATAACCCCCCTTTTCCCATGCCGTGGATCAATCAACAATGAATTTGATGTGACAGTCTCATAAAGACTTTTTTCTTTAATATCTCGATGTAATCGTGGTATAAAGTTCCATGAATTGATACCATACAGAATTTCAAAATTACGGAACTGTAGAACACTGAGTTGGGAAACCCTTATCCACAACCTCAAAAATGCATGGTTTGTTTCTTCTAGGTGTTTATTAAAGTGTGGAATTTTTTGAAAGAAAAAAAAAACAAAACACAAAATAAATATCAAACAGCTTTGTTCATGTTATACTTGGGAAAATTAATTATCTCAGCTAGGTTATATTAGGTTTCAAGTGTTTGCATTTTACACAAAGATATATGCTACATATTCTGCTTCTTGGATATCATTATCTTTTCTGCAAAACTGTGGCTGTTTTATGTTGCTCCACGGTTGCTGTCTTCACTCAAGAAATTTCACGATAAACAGACAAATATGGGTCTCTAAAATGAGTGCATAGTTGGTTTGTCGTAGAAATTTGTTTTGTCTTCCTTTACCAGATTTCACGCACTGAATTCGAAATTAGCAACACGACATGTGTGCTATAGCAGGCAGGAACCGCTTACTCTTCCGTAGCACCTAAGTTCACTCTTGTCACGACTTGAGTTCGCGTTGCTGATTTCCGTTCGGTTGATTTTGTATTTTGCGTTTCTTCGTGCTGTTTTTGTTCGTGTTTACCGGTTTCGTCTTTGCCTATCGGACTTTTTACACTTGAATGCCCCATTGGTGCCTCTTTGCTTCTTCCATTATGATTTTCATGATTTTTTTAAAATTGCCATTTCTTTATGTTGGTTGTGTCACGTACACTTATTACAATTTCTTTTTCGTCTACCTTTCTACACCCTATAAAATTTTTGTCAAGCAATAAACAGATCGATAACCCAGGTCAGTTTTTTTTTTATCAAATGCACTCGAAAGGGTCATAGTAAGGTTGTCACTTCCAAACACTTATTATTGCAATTAATAGACAATTAATTGGTAGTCGTTTTTTATTTAAAAAAAAAGAAATAAAGATTGATTAATATCAATTCTCGTTTCTATGTTTCTTTTTTCACATTTTACACATACCCGTTTGGTTCTGAGGAAGTGGTAGTTTGGGTCGAGACAGTTTATTTATTCTTAAAATTTTTGCGGATCAGAAAAAATATTTTCGGCTGCTACTTGTTGACGCCAGATGACAAATTATTTGTTTCCATCTTTTTGCAGGCCAAAATACTTTAAAATTCATAGGAAAAAAGACTATGTAATGTTTGTAATATAGTGGAGGATGAATCTCATTTTATTTTGAACTGCCATAAGAATGATACTATTAGAAACCTGTTTATAAATAGATAAAAAGAAAATATTCCCGATTTTGTTATAAAAAAAAATGATTTATAAAAACTTCAGATAATATTAAACCCATCAGCACATCAATAGCAAATAAACTAGCCTCCTTCCTTCATGTCCTTAAAAGATCAATTGAACTGAAGATGGGAGACTCTTAGTATATTTAGATATAATTAAGATATAAACATGATAAAGTAATTATAAATATGTCACTATTTTGATGATAAGTCAGGATAGCTTTATACCTTTATATAATAGTTGCTATATTTGTGGGTTTTTTTTCTCTATATTATGTACATTTATGTCACAAACTTGTATACATAAGTTTGAAGACAATAAAAGTTTGATTTAATTTGTTTAAAAAAAAAAACTGCCGACCCCCCCCCCCCCCCCCCCCGAATCAAATGGTCGTCCCCTTAGACGAAATGAATACTTTCATGCACCATTTGTAAACGGTCCGTCTGCGTGCAGATACTTTTTACTCTAACCATGGAGTTAATATTATTATAAGATTACCATCATGCTATAACCAAGGAATTCCTTAGTTAGTAAATAATCATAGATAGAAATCTATGATGCCTTGCTATCGTGCAATCAAAGGTTGAAATTTTTGAAAAATATGCAATTACTTTTAACATTAATGGAACTGAGTCGCCGGCCTCACGCCTTCAATTAACCTCAAACTCAGACGTCTTCCAATAGACGAAAAATAGATGTGGAATTAGTGTACGGAACGCCACCAACATAAATCATTAAGAAACAGCAATTTAGAAAATCACAATGGAAAACAGCCAGCAGTCTTCAGCATGAACAGTTGTCGGCTGCTCGCCGTCTTCCTTTGGCCCAAGACTAAACATACAAAATACATAAGATTAAGATTCAAAAATAATCTCTAATTTATCAACAAAAGACCCATTTCTGGGCATAGAGCAAATAAAAAAAAACAGCAGATAGGTGACAGGGACAAACAAAAGCTTCGACAAGGATTCCTGGCTTGGGACAGGCACATGTTAAATGTGGCGGGGTTAAACTAGTTAATTTTTTTTTTGCGGGGGTAGGGGTCCAACCTCCCCCAATGACTTATCTTGTACAAAGCACAACAATAACATACTAAAATTAAAATCGAAAAAAGTTCAAGTCACCAAAAGATAACCTGAGACAAGAGCATTATACTGCAAGAACAACGAGACGTAGAGGAACTCTCTTGGGAACACTTGCAGTTACTTACAGATAGATAAGAAGCTTTATCGACTGATGTAAAAAAAAAAAGACAAAAAAAAAACCCATACCGATTCTAAATCCGACACAACACATCAAACAACTAATGATCTCACCTCCCGAGCCCCCTTCAGCAGGCGATACTTATCTCTTTCTGATAATAAATTTAAGGTACAAACAATACTCCGTAGGCCGAATATGTGTTTCCTGTCTTATGAAATGTGTCGTGTTTACATCGTTAGTTAGTTAGTTAGTTATTGCTTTACTCCCAAGCAGCGCGATTTCGGCTATCTCCGGGAGATGAACATGAAAGTGGTGATACAATGAACATGAAATGATGATGAAGTGGAGGAAATGGGGACACAAGGCCAATCGGGTAGGAGAGTTTTGACTGCCATTGGAATAGGAGTGATGGGTAGGGACGAGAAATTTTGCCTCCTGCATGGGGATCCTACGGGTCCTACTCTTACCGAGACCGAAGGGTATATATAGGACAGGATAAAATTTCCATATTACCATTTCCATTTACATTGTATGATGCCTAACTTCACGAACCTTGTTTTTGTTGTGTTGTTTTTCGCCGTTTCGACACAGGATGTTACTCCTAGCGGTATGTTTCACTTTTTGCCCACTATATGTTTACAACTAATAGCAGAAATTATTTCGCATGAAAAACTATATGAAACCCAGTAAAATTTACGAAGCATTATAATTTAACAAAGAAAACGACAATAATAAAATAAATTGGTAGACGACCATATGATACATTGCCTATTGCCGATTTCTTTTAAGAAAATCATGAACAATTTATTTATTTAATAACTACCTTAAAGTTTTACAATGTTTTAGCTGTCTTCAGATTTAATGTGAATCTACGTAAAATGATTTTAATAAAAATGTAAATTTTGCAAACAAAGATATAAGATTTAAATTATAAAATTAGAAAATCGGCGATTGCAAATATTATCCAATTTTGTTTACTTGACCGGACTCAACTGAATTCTCTTAGATGGCTTACCAAAACCAATTTTAGTCAATCTATCACCAGAGGGAGCGTCTATCAACACTGACAGTGTTGATAGACGCTCCCTCTGGTGATAGATTGCAATTTTAGTGACATTCTTTAACAGCGAGTGTCTCCTGAGTATGTGTGTTGTGTTTTTGCTTAACGCCCCTTTCGACGCACCTGGGCCATGTAGGGCGGCCAATTTTAGTTGTGGAGGAAACCGGAGTACCCGGAGGAAACCATTGACCTTGGGCAGGTATTAACTGACAAACCTAATCGCATTCAGGTAGGGGAAGTCCCTTTTTGTAAATTACAAACAGGACTCGAACACCACCTCAGTGAGACGTGATCGGCTAGTGATAAAAATAAAGTGTGGCTTTTAGACCACTTGCCCACACAGGCCCCTGACTGTCTCCCGAACTCGGACCAGCAACTCCACACGATGGGAGACGGTTACTATCTCCGGTTCAAATGTAACCCAGTGGAGCAACAAACTCTGGCGGTGGTACGTCATGGGCTGGACGACCCAAGTCACAAAGCGAGTCTTGTTTTTAAAATTCGTTGCAGAGGCGTCTAGCCTATAGTCACGATTATGAAAACCCTATTGATTGCTCCAGCGATGATCCCGGCTGAAAATCAAAAAAATATTTTCATTGTAATTACAGGAATGTGTATCTTCAAAGGTGAAAACTACTTCCAAGGAGAGAAATGGGCAGATGGATGCGATTATAACTGTGAATGTATAAACGCTACAACAGGAAGGTGGCAGTGTAAAGAAATGTAAGAATCTTTACTTTGTAAAAGCGAAGGCGAACCATTGGTTCACTGTTAATCCAATGTCAAAAATCCGAAAATGCAAAGACAAAATTGGTAGACATGAATTCGTTGCAAAAACTAACCAAACAACAAAGGAAAGACGCATATATCCTGTATATACACATGTAACGACCAAACCGCAATCATGAATTGTATAAATAATAAAGTTTTTTTTCTCTCAGCTTTAATGCGAGAGAGAGTAAATTCAAAATAAAACGTACTACACAAATTAGGTGCCCTAACAAAAAATCATCCAACAAAAAATAGAATTAGTTCTTTCTGTTTAAAAATCTATGCTGCGTATACACACCTCCCTCAGTGCATCAATAAATCATAATGGATTTCTGTGGGTATTTTTATGTTCTTCTTATTTTATTTAAGGTGCCCGTCGTACGTCCGCTTCGATCGATCAGACTTATCTCAGCTAGGTTATATTAGGTTTCAAGTGTTTGCATTTTACACAAAGATATATGCTACATATTCTGCTTCTTGGATATCATTATCTTTTCTGCAAAACTGTGGCTGTTTTATGTTGCTCCACGGTTGCTGTCTTCACTCAAGAAATTTCACGATAAACAGACAAATATGGGTCTCTAAAATGAGTGCATAGTTGGTTTGTCGTAGAAATTTGTTTTGTCTTCCTTTACCAGATTTCACGCACTGAATTCGAAATTAGCAACACGACATGTGTGCTATAGCAGGCAGGAACCGCTTACTCTTCCGTAGCACCTAAGTTCACTCTTGTCACGACTTGAGTTCGCGTTGCTGATTTCCGTTCGGTTGATTTTGTATTTTGCGTTTCTTCGTGCTGTTTTTGTTCGTGTTTACCGGTTTCGTCTTTGCCTATCGGACTTTTTACACTTGAATGCCCCATTGGTGCCTCTTTGCTTCTTCCATTATGATTTTCATGATTTTTTTTAAATTGCCATTTCTTTATGTTGGTTGTGTCACGTACACTTATTACAATTTCTTTTTCGTCTACCTTTCTACACCCTATAAAATTTTTGTCAAGCAATAAACAGATCGATAACCCAGGTCAGTTTTTTTTTTTATCAAATGCACTCGAAAGGGTCATAGTAAGGTTGTCACTTCCAAACACTTATTATTGCAATTAATAGACAATTAATTGGTAGTCGTTTTTTATTTAAAAAAAAGAAATAAAGATTGATTAATATCAATTCTCGTTTCTTTGTTTCTTGTTTCACATTTTACACATACCCGTTTGGTTCTGAGGAAGTGGTAGTTTGGGTCGAGACAGTTTATTTATTCTTAAAATTTTTGCGGATCAGAAAAAATATTTTCCGCTGCTACTTGTTGACGCCAGATGACAAATTATTTGTTTCCATCTTTTTGCAGGCCAAAACACTTTAAAATTCATAGGAAAAAAGACTTTGTAATATTTGTAATATAGTGGAGGATGAAGCTCATTTTATTTTGAACTGCCATAAGAATGATACTATTAGAAACCTGTTTATAAATAGATAAAAAGAAAATATTCCTGATTTTGTTATAAAAAATGATGTATAAAAACTTCAGATAATATTAAACCCATCAGCACATCAATAGCAAATAAACTAGGCACCTTCCTTCATGTCCTTAAAAGATCAATTGAACTGAAGATGGGAGACTCTTAGTATATTTAGATATAATTAAGATATAAAGTAATTATAAATATGTCACTATTTTGATGATAATTCAGGATAGCTTTATACCTTTATATAATAGTTGCTATATTTGTGTTTTTTTCTATATTATGTACATTTATGTCACAAACTTGTATACATAAGTTTTAAGACAATAAAAGTTTGATTTAATTTGTTATATAAAAAAAAAAAACTGCCGACCCCCCTCCTCCCCCTCAGAATCAAAAGGTCGTCCCCTTAGACGAAATGAATACTTTCATGCACCATTTGTAAAAAGTCCGTCTGCATGCATATACTTTTTACTCTAACCATGGAGTTAATATATTCTAAGATTACCACCATGCTATAACCAAGGAATTCCTTAGTTAGTAATTAATCATAGACATAAATCTATGATGCCTTGCTATCGTGCAATCAAAGGTTGAAATTGGCTCCGTTTTGAAAAGATGCAATTACTTTTAACATTAATGGAACTGAGTCGCCGACCTCACGCCTGCAACCTCAACCTCAGACGTCTTCCAATAGACGATAAATAGATGTAGAATAAGTGTACGGGACACCACCGACATAAATCAAAGAAACAGCAATTAAGAAAACCACAATGGAAAACAGCCAGCAGTCTTCAACATGAACAGAGGTCGGCTGCTCGCCGTCTTCCTTCAATGGCCCAAGACTAAACATACAAAATACATAAGATTCAAAACTAATCTCTAAATAACAACAAAAGACCCATTTCTGGGCATAGAGCAAATAAAAAAAAAAACAGCAGATAGGTGACAGGGACAAACAAAAGCTTTGACAAGGATTCCTGGCTTGGGACAGGCACATATTAAATGTGGCGGGGTTAAACTAGTTAATTTTTTTTGCGGGGGAAGGGGGTCCAACCCCCCCCTATTGTTAATCTTGTACAAAGCACAACAATAACACACTAAAAATCAAAACGACAAAAGTTCAAGTCACCAAGAGAAAACATGAGACAAGAGCATTATACTGCAAGAACAACGAGACGTAGAGGAACTCTCTTGGGAACACTTGCAGTTACTTACAGATACAAATGTAGGTAAGAAGCTTATCGACTGATGTAAAAAAAAAAGACACAAAAAACATACCGATTCTAAATCCGACACAACACTTCAAACAACTAATGATTATTAAAGTATTATATATCATCACACAAAACCGACATATATGAAAAACAATACAATAGTCAAGTCTTTCTCCATAATAGGCTAAACAAAATCCATATAGGACGGCTTCGTCTTCTTTTGAAAAGAATATTCCGTGGGACATATGTTCGTTTATAGATACGTAACTGTTGTGTCTTATCTTGATAAACACATGATTCCCGGAACAATCAATCCTAAGTCTCACCTCCCGAGCCTTCTTCAGCAGGCGATACTTATCTCTTTCTGATAATAAACTTAAGGTACAAACAATACTCCGTAGGCCGAATGTATTTCCTGTCTTATGAAATGTGTCGTGTTTACACCGAATGGTATATATAGGACAGGATAAAATTTCCATATTACCATTTCCATTTACATTGTATGATGCTTAACTTCACGAACCTTGTTTTTGTTGTGTTTTTTTTTTTTCGCCGTTTCGACACAGGATGTTACTCCTAGCGGTATGTTTCACTTTTTCATATTTGCCCACTATATGTTTAAAACTATAGCAGAAATTATTTCGCATGAAAAACTATAGGAAACCCAGTAAAATTTACGAAGCATTATAATTTAACAAAGAAAACGACAATAATAAAATAAATTGGTAGACGACCATATGATACATTGCCTATTGCCGATTTCTTTTAAGAAAATCATGAACAATTTATTTATTTAATAACTACCTTAAAGTTTTACAATGTTTTAGCTGTCTTCAGATTTAATGTGAATCTACGTAAAATGATTTTAATAAAAATGTAAATTTTGCAAACAAAGATATAAGATTTAAATTATAAAATTAGAAAATCGGCGATTGCAAATATTATCCAATTTTGTTTACTTGACCGGACTCAACTGAATTCTCTTAGATGGCTTACCAAAACCAATTTTAGTGACATTCTTTGTTCCTTCTGTATGAACTTCTTCAGTTGAGCCAAATTCTGTTGTGAAATAAGTTTTTTTCATGAAATGATATGTAAAGTAAGAATTAAAGTAAAACAGCGAGTGTCTCCTGAGTATGTGTGTTGTGTTTTTGCTTAACGCCCCTTTCGACGCACCTGGGCCATATAGGGCGGCCAGTTTTAGTTGTGGAGGAAACCGGAGTACCCGGAGGAAACCATTGACCTTGGGCAGGTATTAACTGACAAACCTAATCGCATTCAGGTAGGGGAAGTCCCTTTTTGTAAATTACAGACAGGACTCGAACACCACCTCAGTGAGACGTGATCGGCTAGTGATAAAAGTAAAGTGTGGCTTTTAGACCACTTGCCCACACAGGCCCCTGACTGTCTCCCGAACTCGGACCAGCAACTCCACACGGTGGGAGACGGTTACTATCTCCGGTTCAAATGTAACCCAGTGGAGCAACAAACTCTGGCGGTGGTATGTCATGGGCTGGACGACCCAAGTCACAAAGCGAGTCTTGTTTTTTAAAATTCGTTGCAGAGGCGTCTAGCCTATAGTCACGACTATGAAAACCCTATTGATTGCTCCAGCGATGATCCCGGCTGAAAATCAAAAAAATATTTTCATTGTAATTACAGGAATGTGTATCTTCAAAGGTGAAAACTACTTCCAAGGAGAGAAATGGGCAGATGGATGCGACTATAACTGTGAATGTATAAACGCTAGAACAGGAAGGTGGCAGTGTAAAGAAATGTAAGAATCTTTACTTTGTAAAAGCGAAGGCGAACCATTGGTTCCCTGTTTATCCAATGTCAAAAATCCGAAAATGCAAAGACAAAATTGGTAGACATGAATTCGTTGCAAAAACTAACCAAACAACAAAGGAAAGACGCATATATCCTGTATATACACATGTAACGACCAAACCGCAATCATGAATTGTATAAGCAAATAAAGTTTTTTTTTTCTCTCAGCTTTAATGCGAGAGAGAGTAAATTCAAAATAAAACGTACTACACAAATTAGGTGCCCTAACAAAAAATCATCCAACAAAAAATAGAATTAGTTCTTTCTGTTTAAAAATCTATGCTGCGTATACACACCTCCCTCAGTGCATCAATAAATCATAATGGATTTCTGTGGGTATTTTTATGTTCTTCTTATTTTATTTAAGGTGCCCGTCGTACGTCCGCTTCGATCGATCAGACTTCGGATGGAAGAGATCCTGGAATAATTTATGTTGCTTTGATTATTGGTTTGATGCTTGTGGCTTCAATAGTGGTTGCAATTACACTGGTTACGGTGAAATCAGACCAATAAGCGAAGTGCATATAATAAAGTATGCACCTATTCTGTCCCCAGGCCAAAGTAAGTGTTAAACTTGAATTTGTATGGATTATATCTTTTAGCGCTTATTGGCGAAGTAGGAACTTTTAAGTATGCACCTACTCTGTCCCCAGGTCAAAGTATGTGTTAACATAATATTACCATCTTTAAAAAAATTCCAAATCAGGCCTGGGTTTCTTAAAACATCTTAACGTTTATTTTTTACCTCAAATTTGAGAATTTCTGAAAATCATGTAGGAATTCTTTAACTTTGCCGGGTATAATTCAAGCCCTTTCCGTCGCGGGACAGTACTTAGGGAGTGGAATATAATGGCTGTATTATTCGAAATTATTCGGGTTTGGAATTCTTAAGAGAATATTGGAGATGAGGCCAAGGAACCTCAAAAGGGGCTATAAGAGTTAGACAACAACCAGAGACAAAGTACAAAACGGTGTGAAGCCTTTCGAACCTACATGTAATTTTAGACATTTTCTAGGATAAAAACAAATTGCTCTAGCAATTGTTCATGGCAATGTAATGATCGTTCTATTATGATCGATGACCATTCACTGCACAGGCGTCAGGTCGATGGAGATGAATTTTGAAAAAAATACTTTTAAAAGATTTTAAAAGAAGTTGAGGACATGGATGGTTTCAACAAGAAAATGCAAAATAAAAAGAAACAAGGACAATATAATAAAATATGTTGCAATCGTCATTTTTCCTTTCAGTTTGTGTAGAAACATTCCATCCGCTCCAGCTTATGGAGTTAACGTATCTGAATTGATTGGTTATTCCAGAGCTTGTGGGACATGCATCAATTTCTTTAGCAGGGCGTCACGTCTGACACAAAAATTGCCCACACAGGGTTACGTGTCTCCTCGTTTGCTGTCCAACTTAAGAAATTTTACCGAAGACATCATGCGCTTATGGCCAACCAAGGATTTATGTCTCTCAGATGAGTAAAGATGTTGGTTTGTTATAGGGTTTTGTGTTGTCTTCCTTTACCGGATTTGACACACTGGCAATTCGATGGGTGTGCTATAGCAAGTAGAAACGGCTTACTCTTCCGGAGCACCTGCGTTCACTCTCGTTGCGACTTAAGTTTGCGTTGTTAATTGATATTCAGTAGTTTTTGTGCTTCCATGATTTAAATGTCTGTGTTTGTGTCCCGTTTTCGTTGGTGACGACTTCAGAACCCTAGGTACATTACCAGTGAAAAAAAGATCGTTTACATCGGTGAAAATTTTTGAATTACATATACCTGAGACAATAATTATGATTTTCTCAGCATATACTGAGCTACGATGAAAACGCAACACTAGTATTTACATAAATATTTTTGTGTATAGAAACAAAATTACTAAAACAACTGGTATTTTCAAAACTTCTGAACAATAGCAACAATTTGACGCAAGCGTCTGAATTTAATATTCATTCTATTCTGTGCAACGGTTCTCACAGTTTTCACAGTCAAATCTGAGTTTCCCCACAGTCAGAAGCGAATGTGACCACCATTTTCTGCAACGCATGCGCGACAACTTTGTGGCATTGATCGGATAAATCGACGAATTGGTTCTAGTGGAATATTGTTCCGTTCTTTTTGATGGGCATTTTCAAGCCGTCGAAGCGTGACCGATGGTTGTTGGCGTCTCATTACAGCTCGTTTAATTTGTCTTTTTAGACGTTATCTGTCGTTTACTGAATCCATCTGATAATGTCGTTTGGGAACAAGCGAGTAATTGTCTATTGTACACAATTCATTCGACGAGCACTTTTACACCAAGATATCCCTCCTTGGATCATTGCCAAAACCTCAATGTCTGAAAGCCTTGGCATTATCAAATTTGTGTCGAAAAGAACTTGAAAACTTAGGATGGGATTTTGGTAACCATAAGTTAAGGTTAACAAACGGACTTTTATTGAAGCTATTCATGCATGTCTGCATGTCGAAACAAGAATTTCATGCGTTTGTGCGGGGGTACTGTAGGAAAGAAAGTTTCGAAAATCACTGAACCATGAATGTATCGATTGGTTACTTATTGTTTAAAAAACACATCTATCTTTTCCAATTTATGAAACTTTAACATATAAAAAAAATATTCCGAATATTGCTGTGTTGCGTTTTTATTGTCACTCAGTATATATGCCATTAAAAATTAAATTCAGCACTTTATATAAAAAACATTTGTCGTTTTACATTGAGGCCAAAAACATTTGACGGCTGAAATAACTCCGACAAGACAAACACTAGACATTAATCAATCAATCAATCAATCTTTATGCTTTTTCTAGTTTTGAATTCCTGTGTTTACCAAGGTAAACATTATAACCAGAGTCAAACATGGGCGGACGGCTGTGACTATTATTGTATATATTATGTGAACATGCTTCAACAGGAAAATATACATGTTACGAAAGGTATGTCTTATACCGTACTAATTCTAAAGAAGACGGCACCAAGGTTTTCTTTTTTTGTAGAAAAATTTTGTCTTCAAAGATCTTGCTCTACCAATGCCTTCTATTCCATCTCCTCTGTTATCACAATCTGTCTTCAAGGCCTACACAAAACTGCATATATGTCTCCATCTGATTGTTAAACATTTGCTTGTTTGGTGATCAAAGTTTCATTTTCAATAATAATCAAAGACTTGATGTTGTCTTTTTTTGTTTATTGTCATATATGTATATAATTATGTCACAAATCATTTAAATGTTGATTTCTTGACAAATAAAGATTATTATTAATATGTGTGTTAAAGAATTTTATACAGTTTATTACGACTAACTAGCACATACTTGTTTTCTAAAGATGTAGAAAATACCCGGATGTATTACCAAGTCACTGTACAATGGTGCCTGATCCACATGACGAAAGATGCTGCCGTATACCAAGATGTTTACGTCCTGCGTCTGTAATCCCAACCCCCACCCCACCCAGACAAAATATCCTGGGTAGACGAAACAACTAGAAAAAACTGGCACACAATATCCTGATGGACTTTGTTGACAGTCAAATTAAGCTAATATATTAGTTTGAAATAAAGTTACTAAGTAATATACAATAAAAGTTTTTTTTTCTATTTTGCTTTTGCCTCTTGGATATTTGAAATTAGTAGTCTTTGTTTGGTAAATGTGGCATGCGTTTCTAATGAAACATTTTATACATAAAACATAAGTAAGACCTAGTTTACTAATATGATACAGGTTAAACCTGAAAAGCTCCCGCAGATTAAGTTACTCTCTTGTATACGGTGTCTCATAATTTAATTGAAGCAAGAACTCATTATCTTTCAATAACAGCGAGAAACGCAAGCTTTTGCATGATTTAAAAAGGCACTGGATACACTGTGTATCATTGACACCGGAAATTGCATACTAACGAAGCGTAAAAACTATGATGATAGGACTGACCGGGTCAGATTATTTGTCATTTATGCGCTTCTTATGGCATGAAGCAAAGATTTAACGTGGATTCCAGATTCTTGAAACGTTTAAGAACTTGTTTCTCTTCATTTGATTATAAAAAATAGTTTTTCTGTGTATAAATATGCGCACTTAGGGTGAGGTAGTACCTGTCAAAAGTAGCACTCGTAGTTTCTAAGCGCTGAAATTGTTCATTTAAGAGCTGTTTTGTTGTGACTTCCATCGAATATTAACAGGTTTAGTCATAAATGAATGAATGCCGACCGAATTTGCTTAAGAAATGCTCGTTTTTCTTCTATTTTGAAGAAAACATATTTTGATCGGTGTACGGCAAATTGCGTATGCGAGTTTTTCAACTGTACAGCGGCTTGCTAGAGCGGTGTACGGCGAATTGGTGTGTAGGAAAATTATCTATTAGCTTTTATCTTTAATTGCTTGACCTCCATGACTTTCGCCGTTTACTAAATGTGTTTCTTCTATCTCGCAAAGGGTGAAAAACGATAACAAAGGAAGTTTTGTATGCATAACTCAATAAGTAACCACTCATACACGTGTGGGGAGCAACATTTGAATCAAAATAATTGGAAGGCTGAAAATCACAAGTGTGATCTAAATTAGAGACAAGTTCGAACAAAACCTCCGATGGGTATATAAGGGGGGGGGGTGTACTATCTGAACATGCAAAACTCAAAGACGTGAAGCGTTGGTGTGTTGATTGAGCGGTGTCGTCGTTTGTTTAGTCCTTGTTCCAGGAAATGAAAAGATAATGTAATGGCGGTGACACGAAATATTTATGGATGAGCCATTTAACATGTTTACTGGTTAGTGTTAGAAGAAAAATGACAACAGTATAAGTATTCTGTTCATAGACAAATGCAGTCCATACCCTGCCAAACTTAAAATTATTCTTTTCAAAATTATAGCACAAAGTGCACGCCAACATTAATAGTAATTTTATAAACTAGTTTGCTAAATGTACACAATTCAAGAATTAACCTCTTGTTTGTTGCATATTAGTTTTTTTTAAAATAATTAAAAGTCTTTCTTGCAGGAAAAGCACCTATAACGAAAAGGGAAATAAAGCCAGAATTTTTTTTTCACATGTGCGACTTGTTGGGTGTTTCCAGCAAAGCAAAATGTGTTTAATCTTCAATTGATCCTAAATGAGTCAAAATGTTCTGGTTTAGTTCTTTTAAAAGTGTTTTTGACGAACTTAAGTACACTTGACTAGTGTCTATGTCACGCTATTATGACGTTTCTTGTATTGTGAAATCTCGAAGTCGATTTTTTTAAAGAAGAGGTTCTACAGAGACTGGACATAAGTTGTTTATTTGTTTTTACACAAGCAAGACATATTCAGAACTGTTCAGGCAATGTATACAGTATGCGATTTCTACAAGAGTGACCTGCCTTTTATATATCAGCAGAAGCATCAATAATCATACAACAGCCGTGTACCAACCGAGTGATGAACGTACGTTTTATATTAGGTATACGAGTATATGTGGCTGCCTAACAAAAAAACGCAGGAATAACGCAACACATCATAAGGCTGTTACAAGGTATTCGTATAAGAGTCGCACGGCAAATGCTCATCTTGGCCTCCCAATGGAATCGACAGAGAGCGTAAGTCGATCGTATGATTAGCTTAGTACTATCCTGCGACCGTTACAAAGCTTTAGGAATCGTTGATAAAATGGGCAAATTGAAAACACGTGTATGCGGTCTATTGCAGTGACTTGCCGACTGTCCTGTGACAATATAAATTCGTACAAACGGCCTGTTGACAACAGAGTATCATGGAGTAAATAATCAGGGTGATAAAATGGCGAATGTCGGGCATGCCAGCAGGAAAAGTTTTTCGTTAGTTTTCTAAGCAACTACTGAATGCAGCCTCTTGATATTTGATTTGATTTCCATAACGCTGGATTCGATTTCAGATCCCATTTTCACCTACTTTCTGTTTACAATTCAAACTAAGTTCGTTTTATGATAGAAAATAATTATCTACTTATCACAACCTTTTGATAGTTGGTATGCAGCATCATTTTGGGCTCCCATCACTTGGTATTTGATTCAGGTCTGTCGTTCATATACTTTCAGTTAACTGATAGGGATCAAACATTCAACTTGAAAGGGGGCTCGGGGCTTTCATAAAAAATATTCTTGATCAGATAATTCTTTATTAAAAAATATTTTGTCAGCAAAGGTTAAGAAAAAAATTCTAAAGAAGGCTTTCTGCCATATAAAATAATGCTTATATTGTAAAAAAATATTTTGTCGTGATAGCTTTAAAAAAATTAATGTTTTTTTTTTGCCAAAACAGAAAAACAAACCAACTTTCAAATTAAATAGTCGGTCCGACCCTTCGTGCATTTTTGTAGAAAATTTTTATATTTTTTTTTGTCAGCACCTTATCACAGCCTTTAGAAATTTGTATCTTACAAAATAAAAGCAAACCGTTAGCTTAAACAATTTTACTTCTGAATATCCAATAGATGTAGTAAACCCATCCAAGCTAAACCTCGTGCGAGACCCAAAAATACTAAATGGTGCAATTCCAGATTTTATGTATGGAATTTTTTTATAAGGACAATCAATGTAAAGATAACAATTAGAGGCTCAAAGCAGCCTGAATCGTTCACTGACTAAAATTTCAAGGGCCTTATTTTCGAAATTTTCCTAGGAATTTCCTAAGTTATGTCTAAGCAGTCGATTTAGGAACATCTTAGGGACCTCCTAAGGAACGTCTCAGCAATCGTACCTAAGCTTTCTTAGGAACTTCCTTACTAAGAATTCCTAACTTTGTTAAAGAACTGGAATCGAAAATATTCACGCCAGACAGTCGGTTAATCGAGGAAAAAGTCTGTTGATTTACCTGTATATGCAGTTAAATGGGAAATGAGTCTGTTGATGGAGTCGGTAATAGATCTGTTGAGAGTAAAATTGAAATTTAATTCACAAATTCTCTGGAAAACGTCCATTTTTTACATGAAATAAGTATCCAATCAAAAAACAAAAAGTGTAGGACAAAATGATATTCACTTCAGCATAATTTCCAATTATTCCACAGACAGAAAGCCATCACAGTTTGTAACAAAACGAATAGGCGCAGAGACAGTAGCAGCAGTTTTAAGGACTAAAAAACATGTTTTCACCAAAAATCGATTAGTCTCTTAGAAAAAAATCACAGATTTGGTACCAAAATGTGCAGTTAGTTATTAGCTAAATTATTGGTTATTAAAATTTTAACATATAAATATTTTAGATATGGTTAATCGTCCTTTTATTAAAAATTTGACGGTTAAAGTCTGTTGATGAGTTGGTTAATGTCTTTTTTGTCAGTTGATGCGTCAATTAACCAGTATAAAACGGTAATATAATGGTATACTGAGCGTTAAGAATGTGATGAAATGATGATACTTCAAACTTTAGATACGTCTAATGTCTTTACAAGGCAAAGAAGTCAAATCATATTTTCAATTGGGTGTTATAAAGGAAGAAATGAGTAGAATCATCTGAAAATGACAGGAAAGTCTGCGATTTGTTTCATTTTCGATTTCACTTTGTGTCTGTATGTCAGCCCGTCACAAAGTTTATGGAAGCAACTGATCTGTAACTTTTGAGCATAATTTAGAAATAGTTTGTGAGTAGTATACATGTATCCTCTTGACGTGCATACAATAATTTTTTATCCCGATTTGTGGAGGTAATTTGTACTGAGTAACTTGCTAACAAAACATCTAATCGTCATGTATTCGTCATATTGTTGTTTATCTTCTTTGAAACTGTCCACCATTTTCGTAGTTAAGGGGGATGTACCTTTTAAATAGTGATATTTTTGCCAATGAACCCGCTTTTATTTTAGATAAAGTTGAATTGGTCATAAAGAGCTAATTTACAACATTTTACCTATCTTGCTTTTCCACAAGTTTTTACTCTTAAATAAAGTGTAATGCTAACCTATTAATAAATCAGAAAAAAAACTTTTCCTGCAAAATTTATAACTCCTATTATCTTTAAAACGATTTGGGGAAGCTAAATTTTTTGTTTCGCCTGCGACTTTAGTCGCTAAAGGCAAGACAACTTCTTTCTGTCGTCGGCGGCGGTGTAAATTTATTGTAAGGCTTTTGCGGAAAATCAATTACTAGACAAGTATTATAGCTTGGTATCTGATATTAGGTAAAGTATACAGACAGTTGGGGGTTATGGTCTACGCAACTAACTCCATGCCGTTTGCCATTTTCATGGTTCAACGACTCTGTCAACTTCGAGGTTTTTCGGGCCAAAATACCTCTTTGCCAGGCTTTTGAGAAACAAAATTAAGTGAAAAGTATAGTAGCTAGGCATTTAATATTTATAGACAGTTAGGGATGTTGTCTACGCAACTAATTCCATTTGAAACTAACCCCATTTTCGTAGTACAGCGGATCTGCAGACTTTTTGGAACCATAAAACGCTTTGTAAGACGTTTGGGAAATGTATCAAGTGAGAAGTTTAATAGCTATGCATCTGCAATCTGCTATATTGACACTCCCGGGTTATGGTGTATGCAACTGAAACCATGTCTTATGTTTCCTGGTTGCAAAAATCAAGATAACTCTTAGATAATTAGTTTTATGGGACCAAAAATGATTGAAAATGAAATAAGTGAAAAACATCTAGGTATATGTTATCTGTTAGTCTCGATCACCCAGACGCTAAGAGTCTGGAACAGTCCCATTACCTTTTTTGTTATGTGTACGTTCGGAGTACTTTCAGGCTTTATCATAGTGTTTGACGAAAATCACTCAACCGTATGTTCAGAATTCCGTGCCTATGGTTCAATGAATTTATGCAAATACAATAGCGAGATAACTTCTCGAATTGATGTGAGTTGTTCTCTTATAACATATCATTTCTTATTTTATAATAAGACATCATATTTTACATTTTTTAACACAAGTTGGTTTTGTAAACAATAAAAAAATTCGTTTTATCGTTAAATTGTACTCACGGGCGTCTACCTGGTTTTGGAAATTGTTTATGTTTATTGGAGTTAAAAATTAGGACATTCTTGATTACAGAACCATACACGTTTGACCAATCCGATTCTCGATTTTGCAGAACCAGTTGTCAAAAACCACGGAAGACCAATGAAACGTTGAGTTTTTAAAGTTGGTTCATTTCAGATTGAAATGAATCTTGTATGCTAAACACGTCATATACACACGTGGTAAAGGTTAAAAGGTATAACGATCGCCACCTAGTGGTTACGAGAAATCAATAGGTGTTTTCCAAGACTCACTACCTTGGTAGTATGAGTTTGGGTTCGAGACTAGTTATCTGTATTCACATACTTGGGGTTATGGTGTACGCATCTGACAACATGTCATGTGACCATGACAGTGACCATACGACTTTGACACAATGTCAAATGACCACGACACCATTGCCAGTTGATGTTTGTGTGTTTCTTATTTGTTCATGCGTGTTTTGTTTTGTGTTGACCGGTTTTGCATTCGCTTTTTTCGACGTTTGGCTTCAGAATGCGCCATTGGTGCCTCTTTGCATTATATATATATAATATAATAGCTAGTTATCCAATATTTGGAGGCAGACCATTTTAGTCTACACAACTACAACCATGTAATGTGACTTTGACCCCATTTTCATAATTGAATGTCTTTTGTGAAATTGTGTCATTTTTTCACATTGCTTCGTATGTAAATCAACTCCAGATGTTGCACTGAGTCTTTGTGGTGGGTTAAAGTCAATTTATCACCTCTCACATGACCTTGACCTTAACTATCTTTATCTAAAGCTAGACGCTAGTCCTAAATTAGTTCTTCGAAGGCGTCAAAAGGCGAGGCTTACTTTTAATGGCCACGTTCGTTTTAAGCGTATACAAATTTAAATAACGTGTTATTTTCAATCTGACCAGTGAACATTCCTTACCGGAGCAGTCGGGTAGAAAATGTGGTTTTTTTCAGGCATAAAAACCCTCAAATGTTATACTTTCCATCTCACAACTATATATATACGTATTAAGCAATGGAAGAATATCTTAAATACATAATTATTATACGTTTATTTGAAAATATAATTTTAATGTTAGATAGAACAAATTTAGTTGACGAGAAACAACTTTAAAGTGCATGTACAATATACAGAACAATAATTAAAAATAACTTAACAGCATATAGAGTATACTTAGTTCTAAATGGAAAAAAAAACCAATAAACTCAATATTTCGCGGAAAAACATTATAACCGTGTAACAGTGTGCATCTATGAGAGGATATTTTTAAAGTTCACAATCTGACCAGTGAACATTCCTTACCGGAGAAGTCGGGTAAAAAATGTGTTTTTTTTTTCAGGCATAAAAACCCTCAAATGTTATACTTTCCATCTCACAACTATATATATATTAAGCAATGGAAGAATATCTTAAATACATAATAATTATACTTTTATTTGAAAATATAATTTTAATGTTAGATAGAACAAATTTAATTGACGAGAACAAACACACACAATAGCACAAACAAACCAGAAATACAAAACACACGAAAAACTGAACAGCAACTGACAACCTGAACTCGGGTCAAAACGAGAGCTGACCGGGAAAAGTAAGTTGTTCATCCCTGTTGCAAAGTACAAGTCTCAATGCTAGTTACAATTCAGCGTGTAAAATCCAGTATAGGAGTACGAAATGACCCTATGACAAACAATGCACTTATCTGAGAGAATGAAATCTCACTATGAGCCGATCATGTCTTTCATAAGAACTTCTTAAGAAAAGATAACAAACATAAAATTATGTAAAAAATTACGAATTATCGAAATTTATTAACAATAAGTTGTATTCATATATTCTTTTGATGAATATTCTCCTTTATAATGTTTTTGACCACACCATATATAGGGAATGCTGACTAATTGATTAATATATTTACTCTCAACAGACCGATCAACAGATTGAGTTTTCATTAACCGACTCATCAACAGACTGTGTTTTAACTAAAACATGATTTATAGCACAAAAACTTAAAATTGAGCACAATGGTTTTGCATATAAATAAAATAGAACACATCCGATGTACTGCATCTGCTGGTGCAACAAGAAAAACGTTATTTTGATATTTATTAGGATTTTGCATGGTTTTGTTTACATTTTTGAATGCTAAAATGTTAATGAAATATATACTGAGTAAAACGCCTTTTCATTTTATAGCTTATTAAATTGGTGTTAATACAAACTTTTAACATTTTTAATTAAAGTATTCTTTTTCATTTTGTTAGACATAAATGGTTTTGCTAATTGATTTACCATATAAGTGAAAATATGGGTTATTTAATAACCTTACGAGGTTTTCTCGATACTTCCATATCAACAGACTCGAATCGACTCCATCAACAGACTCATTTCCCATTTAACTGCATATACAGGTAAATCAACAGACTTTTTCCTCGATTAACCGACTGTCTGGCGTGCAAAAGTAAAAATCATGCGACATCTGCAAAATATTTATCACCTCATCCTTTATAATAAAGAATAGTTTTAATAAGCTAATGTTTTGTGTATTCATCAGCAAAGTGCAAAATGTGCATACAACGTGGCCCATTTTTTGTTCAAAAATATTAGAAATTAAATAATGTTCATTTTTATTATATCGTATTACACAAGTCCTCTTTGATCTCAAGACTTTCCATTGACGTCTTGAGATCATGAAACAACATTTTTTTTGCAAGTATATTTAAGAAAATATATTAATAGACTGGCAACATAAACGAACCCTTGAAGAACTTTTTTTGTATAAAATTGGTATCCTAGAATATTAGGGATTTCCTAAGTCGCCTAATTTATCTACCTAAATTTAGGATGATCCTTAGGAAATTTGCAAATTAAGACAGGTACGAAAATTTGACTTAGGACTAAGGTTTGGTTTAGGAGGCTGCTTAGCTGTCACTTAGTCCTACGATAGCTTCGAAAATAAGGCCCCTGGTTTTTAGGCTTTGTGACAAAATAAATTTTAAGGGACATATATTCAAAAAGGGACATAAAAGGGATTGACTGAATTAAAAAGGTGTAGACCGAATAGGCCGAACATTTACGCAATTGAAATTTGTTGTTGTTATTTTTTACGATATACGAACTATAAGGCTTTAAGTTTTAAGGAACCATATCTCCTATAAATAGTCATTTAAAAACTTTTGTTTAAATCATGAGAAGAACTACCTCAAGAAAAAAGTGTTTCGCTAACTTTAAGGGTTTGCAATATACTAAGTATACAAGGAAAAGCTGTAAAAAATGGCCGTCAATTTTGATGCTGTAAGTGGAATAACTGCTAAAACTCATGGTCTTGCAACTTTGACCTTTAACTTATTTTGTACATCGTGATGTGCCTATAGCAATGTGCATTTTAATTTCTCTAATATCTTAATAGTTTTTAAGATATTGCATGATCTTCAGAAGTGTGAAATTCTTAAAACATAAGAATACTTGGCAATAACTTCAATATAGATTGTAGATCTTCTTCAAAATTTCAGATGTCTTGCAGATGATTATAACGGAGAAGCTCTTCTTTCTGCATGATTCCAGAAAGAAAAATACAGCTTTTAGAATTATTATGACCAGTAAAGATTCTGAAGGTTTCTATTTCCTGGTAGATAATTTACCTCCGGTCCATATACGTTACCAAAAGAGGTTATTTTTGGTAAAATTGTGATTATTACGTGCAAAACACGCAATTTTGATAAACCAATAGTGCAAGATGCCGTACACTGGGAAAGTTGTTTATTTTCAATACGCCGTACAGTTCTACGCAATTCGCCGTACACCGATCAAAATATATTTTCTTAAAAATAGAAGAAAAAAGAGCATTTCTTAAGCAAATTCGGTTGGCATTCTTTTATTTCTGACTAAACCAGTCAATATTCGATGGAAGTCACAACGAAACAGCTCTTAAATGAACGATTTCAGCGCTTAGAAACTACGAGTGCTACTTTTGACAGGTACTACCTCACCTTAATTGCGTATATTTTTACACGAAAAAACTATTTTTTATAATCACATGAAGAGAAACAAGTTTTTAAACGTCTTAAGAATTTGGAATCCACGTTAAATCTTTGCTTCATGCCATAAGAAGCGCATAAATGACAAATAATCTGACCCGGTCAGTCCTATCATCATAGTTTTTACGCGCTTCGTTAGTATGCAATTTCCGGTGTCAATGATACACAGTGGGATAGGATTACCTGAAAAAATAACAATAAGAAAAAAATTATTGTTACCTGACACCGGAAGGACGGACTAACGGAAAACCGTGTAACGGACGCGGACCTGTTTTAAGTAACAATAAGTATTTTTTCTTATTGTTACCTGGCGTTATTGTTACATAATTATATGAATTTGAATATAATGGTATTTCAGAATTTTATTAACAATATGTACATTTCTTTATATATAATGTTTTTTGTAATTTAAAACTTGAAATAAACAGTTATTTATTTTAACTAATAAAATCACCGGTGGATGCTTGAACTGTGGTCATGAAAATACATATAATGAAAAACCGTCTTTTCTTTGATATCGCCCAAAGTTATAATTCATTTGGTTGCCTTCGGTCCTAGGTAAAAAAAAAATACCTCACAACATATCAAAATGGCTTCCGAGGTGCCGGTGGTGAATTTTTCAATTGGAGAAGACGCCAAGTGGAATTGCATGGTTTGTTCCGATGGTGTCCATATTTGGGCCTCCATTGTTTGTGATGGTTGCCTGGAATGGTATCATCTGTCATGTGTCGGACTTAAAAATCCACCTAAAGCAACCTACTTGATGTGTAGAAAATGTAACAAAAAATGAAATAACTTGCACTTAAATTCGTCCTAATTCAAATTTCATTATTGTTTTCATGTGACTGTATCATGTGTATTAAAATAGGCTTATAAATAATAAACAAGAATTTCGTTGTTAAAAAGTTAACACATTTTCAGGTAACAATAATGAGCGGTAACAATAAGAATTTTTTTATTGTTACTTTAATAAAATCAGGTCCGCATCCGTGGACCGGTTAATATTTTACTTTGACTTCCGGCGACTGCAAACAGAACGAGGAATTGAATTTGTGCGGACCTCGCAGACATGGCAGAGGACACCCTAAAGAATTTTTACTTTCATTTTCGAATTCAAAGCCGGCTACTAGAGAGAAATTAACAAAAACAAATAATAAGTTTACTGGGGACAAAGTAAATGTAATACCTGCAGGAAATAAAATATGTCTGCTGAAATATTCAAGGCATCACTGCTTTTTAGGGGGGGGGGGTCTTGTTTCGCGAAAATTAGAATGACGGGTTGATATAAATGTTTTATTCTACACCACTGTTTTATATTTTGACTGATTATATAAATTCATGTACTTTACACCAGTTAAAAGGTTCAAATATTTATATGTTATCTATGTCATTAAATCATAATTGTTTGTCATGTCATTGCCCCTCGAGGGCCCTTAATTTGTCAATAAACTTGTATTCTTGTATTCTTGGTTCCCGCGCGCGCTTCTGTCATTTTGTTATGATGGGCGCGACCTCTAGTGATAAGAATGGACGCCAAAATATGTGGGTAGTACTATTTTTTAAATTCTTTATATTTAAAACAGTTCATAGCTGGAAATACTTTAAAAAAATACTTTAATACAATAACTATGTTTATCATTTTTTTAAATTGAAAATTACAAAAAAGGAATTTAATTTTGCATTCCGTGTTATTGGGTGCGGATTTCTGACTAGCTTATACGTCTTCCGGTTTGAGGCATCATACTCAGTCAATTTAGCTCCCGCTCAGCGGGAGCTTATTATGTCTTTTGGAACTTGTTTTACCCCAGCAACTATAAGTTTGAGATAGTTTGAACAACCCTTGTCCATCTGCCCGCCCGCCCCCGCACGTTTTTCCGACCCTTTTCCAGATGCATGCAGATATTGAGCTGAGTTTTGTATGATGAGTTACAGGTCGAGTTCGAATTTTGTGCCGGTCCGTTGCTTTTCAATGAATTAAGATCCTTAATTGAAATTTTAAAAAAATATGAAAATAAGAGTTTTTTTGTCTCGCCTGCGACGAATGTCGCAAAAGGCCAGACTTAGGTAACTTGATTCAGGCGACGGCGGCGGCGTCCACAATTGTTAGAGTTTTTGCTTAATTCTGTTTTGCGTGGGCTAGTTATGGTACACTATTTATATTTGGTATGCAGTTTCATAAGCATCAGTACAGATCAGTTTTAAAAGCATTTCATCTGTATGCTCCCGCAGTCACGGTCTACTGACTTAGCGATTTTATATTGATTTGGTCAATGTTAACCTTTTTTCTTAAGTTTGTTTATCATGAAGCAGTTATGGTACACAATTGATATTTGGTATGCAGTTGCATTAGCATGCAGTACAAATCAATTTCAGGGGCATTTATCTGTATGCTCTTGCAATCTTGGTCTACTGACTTTGAGATTTTTAGCTTAAAGTTTTTCATTACACCTGTTTTACATGAATCAGTTGCGGTACACCATTGATATTTGGTATGCAGTTGCACTTGCATCAGTAAAGATCAATTTTAAAAGCATTTTATCTTTAGTCATGGTCTACTGACTTGGAGATTTTATTCCAATTTGCCAATGTTAACCTTTTTTTGAAGTCTGTTTAACATGAAACTGTTATGGTATAATATTGATATTTTGTCTGCAGTTGCATTAGCATCAGTACAGATCAATTTCAATGACATTTTACCTGTATGTTCCTGCAGTCATGGTCTACTGACTTTGAGTTTTAAGCTCATTTGGCTAAATGTTAATGTTTTCTTAATCTGTTTTATGTGAACAAGTAATGGTACAGCATTGATATTTGGTTTACAGTTGAAGTTGCATCAATACAGATATATTTTTTGAGTAATTGCCACTTTAAATATTTTCATTTTTAACTTCATTTTATGCAGTGTTCAGCTGCGACAGGGGAGATATATCTCTGTTAACAGTTTTTATTATACATTTTTCACCAGCTTCCAAATATTAAGCTGATTTTTCGGCAAGCTCAGCGATGCGTTATGTAGTCTATAGAGTCAGTATTGATGGGTTTTCGCGGTTTTTTGGCACAGGATACGGTTACGGCAAATCATAACAACAGTAGCAACATAAGACGAAAATCGGGAACAAATGAAGGAACGGAGCGGGGCATCGTCTGTGTCTAACATTGCTACCTTTAGTTTTATGGTGACAATGATTAAGTCTCTTACTCAAGACATACTGGGCAGTTAGGGGCTTAATATTTTCTAGTTGTAACTTGTGTTAACCTAAATGATTGGATCTGATGGCAGTGGATTCGATCGAAGCCGGTTAAACCAACCCTGGAACTTGCGACAATATAACAGAGGCATCATTTCTAAACTGTTTCTACAAAAAAATTCAAAGATTAATCAACTTATCGAAAAAGGCTGGCTTTAACTGTGTATTTGACACCCTTTTCGATACTGTTTGTTATTGTTCTGTTCTCTTCAAACTCTTGTTTTATTTGACAGTACAATTTCAATTCATTATTGCCAAGCCTTTTAAGAATTCGTCTTAGGTCCAAGTGTGATATTCAATCTTTTTTACCTCATATGAAACTAATAAAACATGCAATTTAATCAGCAAACATGTGAAAAGTAGTCAAACAAGGAATATTGACCATGGGCTGATTGCAGAACGCCTTCAATGTTACGCTTTATAAATTCCAAGAAAAGAGCATTTGATTTTTTGTGGGTGCGTATTATGAATTTTCTATTATCTGTATTTTCAAAGTAAAATTAATAGTCTCATGTAAAGACTTAAGTGTCTCCACGAGTGAATCTTGGCAGATCGACTAACAGTATGTTGTTACACATGAAAAAAAAAAAAAAAAAAAAAAAAAAAAAAACAGCAGAAAAAAAGCTTATATTTTGCCCGATCTCTTAACTTTAGAAAATGTGATAAACCATGACAAAATGGTATATACCATGACAATTTTCTGTTCCCTTTACCAAACCATGACAAAATTTAAATTTGGTTTATACGCCCAACTAAACGAATTTAAAGTAAACACAGTAAAGCTTTATTGTTATATTCAATTCCTTTCAGCTATTGTCACGATTTTATACTAAAATAAAGGTTTTTTATCCATATTTGAGAAAAATCCCTTGGACGAACCATGACCTCCTTTTAATTACCATATCATTACGATATGACATATCTATGATATTACTACCTGTGATTGAGATTTTTCTAAATAACCGCTGTATCACATACACTTATTCAGGTGCACTTTATTTGAGCGAATTGATATTTCAATTGAGCGGAAAAAGTTACATTTGAGCGAAAAACAAATTTTCATTTGAGCGATTTTTTTTCTCAGGTAAATTACCTTTGTACTAAAAGAATTCCTATAGGTTGAACAAATATGCAAACAATATGTTTATCAAAGTAACAGTTCAAATGCTGAAAGAATAAAACATTTGTCAGATACCAACTGGAATAAAAGTTCAGGGATAAAACATTAAAGCATGTCCACTATATACGGTAAAGAGATGTGGAATAGGTGTACGCAACACAACATGCAGCATAAAGAGGTTAATGTTTGGAGATAGTTTTTCATGTATGTGTACACTGCCTTCGCTCTGCTATAACTGAGAACTCGGTCTGTTGGTTTTATTTAACATGGAGGCTATATGGGTCTGTTGGAGAGTCGACTTTAGGTCTGTTGAGAGTAAAATCCTATAGATGGTCATGAAATTTTGTGAAAAACATATTTTTTTGTCAAAATGTCAGTTTATTGTCAAAAAACAAAATCTTTCAACCAAAATGATATTCATTTGAGCACATTTTTTTCTACTTGCAACAGAGTCTTATTGTTTTACCAGTGTGCGATAAAACTAAAAGGCGCGAAGACGGTGTGCTAAAATTGTACAACTATGAATGAATGTTTTGACAAATAAACAAAGTTTTTACATTCTTTATTTTTAAATATCGATTCAAATTTTTTTTTCTTCAGTTGGAAAATAAAACATCCAAACATCAAAAAGTGATTGTATGTTATAATGTTACAAAAAATGAGTTTTTCTTTAAAAAAGTGCCGGGTAAAGTCTGTTGGTGAGTCGGCCAATTTAAACTAAGTCTGTTGAGAGTTAATTAGCCGAGACAGAATGATAAAAAACGATGCATATTTAAAAATTAGGATTAAAATTCAATATTGAATTAATTCTCGTGTGAAATTATCTCTAATTTCGGCTTTTCGTAAAAATCCGAGCTTTGGTAAAGACTGAAAAAGATGATCTAGGAGGATAAGATCGGTATACATTATACAATGAGATAGGATAAAACTGTATACAAAATAATACACCTCTATGTCACGTAGGTGATGAGAAAACAGTGACCGAAATTTTGCATTGATGTCCATTATGTGTTAAAACCCAAGTATTCATGTGTTAAAACCCAAGTATTCGGTAAACAGGAAATAGATGAACTAGAAGCATGAAATCGATATACACCATATGGTACATATAGGATAAAGCTGTATACTAGATATCATAACCCAACCTCTATGTCATGAAGCACAGGGACTTGACTACAAACGATTATTAATTAATTTACTAACATATATATGTATATATACTATCCATTTGCCATATAGTAAAAAATCTTTTTAGTATATGGCAAATGGATAGTATACTAAAAATCTTTTTAGTATATGGCAAATGGATAGTATACACATATATGTTAGTTAATTAATTAATAATCGTTTGTAGTCAAGTCCCTGTGTCATGAAGTGCTTAGAAAACTGTCACGAAATGTATGTACAATATGTGTGAAAACCGAAGTGTTCGGTTAACAGGAAGCTAGAAAATGTCATAGGAGCGTAGAATCGAAATACATCATATGTCACTTTAGACAAAGCAGTATATAAAATATCAGACTTACGGAAAGCGATAGGTATCTTCTTACTTCAGACTTCTGATTTCAGAGTTCCGACTTCTGATTTCAGAGTTCTGACTTCTGATTTCGGAGTTCAGGGTTATAGTTTCACATTTCAGACTTTTTAGTTAACTGTACTATATATACCGCGATCCGCGCCATTTATATGTTCCCGTCTGTATTTGAGAGCCACAGAACGTCTGACGCGAATGGACGCAACACTCATTCGGTAAGGTTTTTTTGCCTATAAGGTGAATTCAGTCAGAGAGAAGTTCCGAATATTTAACAAGTAAAATTAAGACAATTTTATTTTAAGCAACCCGTGTATTTATGTAATACAGTATACTGCTGGGGAATGCTCCTCTTTGTCAACAAAACAGATAAAGTAGGAAAAAATAGACATTTACCTTATGATGTGAGATTCGGGGTTTAACAAAAGTCGTCACTGAAATTGTATAATAGTGTTATACAAAAGAGCTTAATAAAGGTAATAACAAAACTACCGAACTTGAATGATCAATCTCATAGTCCAGAAAAAATGACAAAAACGAATCAGTCATACCGGAGAATAGGTGGATCGCAATGGTCCTGATTTGGTACAGGCATAGGATAGGAATATTGAGGTGATCATCTCAGTACAGCAGACCAGTCAAACACACACTAAACAATTAACCATCATATCTTTTCTACTAGTGGCTGATAACGAAGAAAGATTTTTTAGGGATCGTATGAGACGTTTTTTTCTTATAGCCCTGCCCCGAAAGTCGATCACGAAGAAATCGTTGTTTGACCAAAAAATCTGTGAAATGTGTGCAAGCTCTGGCATATCGAATAAGTTGTGAAATATAAACACCGTATGCAGGAGAAGTAGGTATATTGCTCTGTAGATAAGGAAAATTAATAATTTGAAAATCAAAATCGTCTCTTTTATCGTAAATTTTTGTACTGAGATGACCACCTGGGTCAAATTCGAGGTGCAAATCCAAGAAAGACGAGAGCAATTTGATTCGGTGGTCTCTTTAATCTCTAATTCTGGAGGATATATTGAAGGAATCCATCTACCAAATGAAGTGTTATTGACAGAAAGGACATCATCAATTTATCTGAATGTAAGATTAAATTACCTTGCCTCTTTCATCTTCTTGTTCTTTACGAGTCCCAGAAAAAAATCAGTCTCGTAAGAGTATATATAAAAACAAATCGGCGAGAAGAGGAGCACAGTTTGCGCCCATTGGAATGCCGATTTGTTGTTGAAAAATCTCTCCCCAAAGGAGACTAATATGTTGTCAATGAGGAAATCAAGCATACTGCAAACTTGTTCCATTGTGTAACAAATTTTATCTTTGAAAGATGTTTTGGAAAAGAATGTAGAATTATAACCCAAAACAACAAAATTCCTAGAGTTTGAAAAGTCTTTTTCGAGAAGTTTTTTTCAGGCGACAAGTGGTTTATTGTCATTTCGAAATAGAATGTGTACTTATCACTTGTTATACTTGTTTCTTCGTCAACTAATTAGGCAATAGCTGACATTGATAATTAAGATTTCGGATGACAAAGCTGGAAATTGTTTTTTTTTCACATTATTTTAAAACCAATGTTGGTGGATAGGGATAATATACAATCCCGATTTTGGTAATTTTGGTTTTATTGTTTTATGCTCTTCAAAATCATAAAGTGTTTGGCATTTTCAATATTTTTGGTAGAGTGCCTCTGATGAGTCTTGAATAGACGAAACGCGCGTCAGGCGTAGCAAAATTTATTGTCTTGAACTTTGTTGTCATTTTTATCATTACACCATTGTGATAGTGTTCTCGGGGGTGTATACATGGTTTATATACTAGAATTACCAGGTGGGAACAATATTTTAACATTTAAAAAGTTATACAATCTATATTACTATGAAAATGGAATTATGATTTAAAAGGTTATATTACGAATGGAGGTTTTTGATTTTTGATTTTTGATTGTCTATTTTTCGGTATTAATAGTATATTTACCTTAAAAAGTTGAATTTGGGAGATATATCTTATATCTACAGTATCATTTACTGGATGGTAGCATTGATTGAAGCCGAGGGCATTGCCCATTCGTTTTTCTGTTTCCAATCTTGGAATCGCTTATGTTTAATTTGAGAAGCATGTTTTGAAACTGAGTACTAGTATCAGTTACAGTTTCCTTGGAGATGAAATATAACCCGCCCCCACCACAAAAGATGGTGTTTCATCCTTTGGAAGTTCTGCATATACATTAGTACAGACTGGCCTTGACTTACCTTAATATATTTAGTTAGCCTAACAGATAAGACTGTTCAGGAATCACGGTCCGAAACAGGGTAAGACTATAATGCAACATCATTTGAAAATTGAAATGCTTTGTTATGGTTTTTGCCTTTGTACGCCAAACATGGCGTTACGGTGATTGATACATGTACACTGTGATATATATACGTAGTGGCGTTTTACAATTGTTCCCAATTAGTTTAAATTGTTGCGGGCTCAGTCACTTCTGGAGCGTTATAAGTAGTACCCACACAAGTTAAACGTATAGACCTAGATATGAATATACATTGCGGAGACTAGAAACATGATAGGTCACTGCAACCTATATTTCATTTATGAACAACTTAATCAAAGGTATAATACATGTTGGGGTCAGTAATATTTCAAACACGGGAAGGCTATCTTGTGGCTCATAGACACATTTCCTATTTATTTACTATATGCTCGTCATATTTTATTTATGGCCTTTCGACTTTTGACTTTAGTGTTTCTAATAAATTTCTAGCAGGTCGGTTGGAATAGTTCATTTGCTCATAGATCTACATCATGTAAATACTTATGACATAAATTAACGAAATGCGACACAACTCCTCAAGTTCATTACTTTCAACTAAAATGTTAGTTCACCAGACAGACAAATAGATGCACAGACGAACCAACATTCAGAAAAGGTAACTGTAAATTATGGTTACCTTTTGCGTGTGAGGTTCCAAAGAAATTTTTAGTTAGAATGTCCGCAACTTAAGTTATCACATGCTGTACTAATCTCAATAACAATGACTGTACTTTGATTAGGCTTCTCGAGGCGAGGGCGTCAAAGGATTTCCGGAGTAACCATTCCTAATTCTCGCCTTCTTTTTGCAGGCGATACTTATCTTTTTCTGATAATAAGCTTGACGTATGCATAATGGTTTTCCTGTCCTTTAACCTTTGCTATATATATAGGACAGGATTACAATACCATAATCTTGTAGAATCAACCATAATTGTATTTCATTTTCCTGGTATGATGCTTGTAATTCTTTCACTGTTTTATGTTATTTCGACACAGAATGTTCATCCTAGTGGTATGTTACAGTTATCAATTTATTATATTAGCCCACTATTGGTAAAACTTTTACAGTAGCTAATACATGTGTACCGGGTGCATGTCGGCTAGAGACAGTCCAATGAATTTACGGTGCATAATTTTCAATAAGAAATCGAGAAAATGGTAGACAACCGCCAAAAGGAAATAAGGAAAATGGTAGACAAAAGTTTAATAATTAACTGGTGTCTTCCATTTTTCTCTCATTGTAAAGTCTGGTGGTTTTCTTCAGGTTTTCAGAGTTAACCATAGCAGGTAATATGTTTCATTATTTAATTTCGTTGAATTTGCTGATTGTGTAAATTAAAAAAAACGTTTTGAATGCCAGGTTTCTAACCTTGTATTGTATACGTATATGGTCGGTATTATCGGTGCTGGAACTGGCTTCGCTGTTCGAACGATTCGTGTTTGAGTACTTGAATTTAATTACATTAGATTTGGGTTCCGACCTTCAAGTATTTTGATTCAAATGCTGCTGATAAGAGGTTACTTCTTGAGATAATCATAATTTTAATTAAAAAAATCATAATAGATACAGATAAATTTTGATTGTGGAACATTAGGGGCGGACCATTTAACTTGAAGGGGGCATTGTTTTTTGTTTTTGTTTTCGTCAGATTTTTTAAGGCGTTGCGGCAGATTTTTTTTCCATTATAAGCATCATTTTATAGCAAAAATCCTTCTTCAGAATATTTTTCTCTCTTACCTTTTGCTGCCAAACTATGTTTTAGGAAAAAAAAACAAGGCCCCCTTCAAGTTAAATGATCGGCCCCTTAATTATCATAATTTGCCATTTGCACTAAAATCATTTCAAGCACGAATCTCGAACCTTAAAACGTTAATAATGTGAGTCTACATTTTGAATCCGAGACGTATTTGCGAAAAATGCAGACTCGAGGCTCTCCCGTTTGGGAGGCGGGAGATTGTTTATCCTTCAAAAATGTATATATATGTTTTTTTGGGCAAAAACTGCTTGCTCCTACGGGGCACCTGAGTTACGACTTGAGTTTGCGTGGATCGAATGATATTCAGTTATTTGTGTGTGTTTTTTTGTGTTGTTCGCTTCTTCGTGCTGTTTTTATTCATGTTTGCCGTTTATGTCTTTGCCCTTCCGTACTTTTGACATTCGAATGCCTCAGTTGTACCTCTTTGCTTCTTTATAAATGAGTGCAAATAAATTTGTAGAAGCTCTGATTAATATTTTATGGATAAACACAACATAGGACACCGAGTGAAAACAATATTATGACATTGAAAATATGAATGTAACATATTTTCAATAGTTCAATGCCTTTACAGAAATGTGTGTCTATAGAGAGGAAAACTACTTCCAAGGAGAGAAATGGGCAGATGGATGCGACTATAGCTGTGAATGTATAAACGCTACAATAGGAAGGTGGCAGTGTAAAGAAATGTAAGAATCGTTACTTTGATATATCTAGAAGCAAAGGAATAGTACCAATTGGGTCACCTTTGCTCAAATATTGCAAAGACCAAACTGGTAGTCATTAAATCACCAAAAAAACACACCACAAAACAAACAAAAGACATATATAGGTCTATTACAACCAATGCTGCAATCATTGATTATATAAACCATAAATCTTTTCCAAGGCATATGCCTTACATTGTAGTCTATGAAAGAAGGGGGTCTTTTTATATAAATACTATCAAATTTTACAATTTTTTAATCTTTGGCTAGAGAACAACCATTTGGTTTTTAGGGGGGACCTATGGGTATTTTCTTCGTCTTGCCTTTTCATATTCGGAAAGCACGCGCATTTTTTTAAAAACTTACTAAAGATTTTTAAGCCTAAAACGCCATCCTGCCTTTTTTCTAATTCAAAGCATTGTCCTGCCTTTTTTTTCTGATTGTTGGCATCCTGCCTTTTATTAAATTTCAAATTTGACCATATCCACCCCCCAAAAATCAAATGGTTGCTCCCTACTTACAGGTCGCCGCTGAATGACCACTGGTTCAATAAGGTTGCAAGTTGTCTAAGTGCTATTTTTCCTTTTTTATTGTTCTTCAGCTGCTTGCATGTCCTATTGATTTTTATTTGTCGGATATTGAATGACTCCTAGTTTTGTCTGTTCGTTCATGTGGTCTCTATCAACTTTATTTTCGACAAGGTTGTCCTGGGATTTGAAAATTGGCGAGGAAATAATAATTCTGAGTTTGTAAAAACAACAAAGTACTTCTTCGAGCGTGACAAAATAAAGTTTTTTTTACCGTTTTATGCATTAGATATATGTGCTCGGCGGTGCAAAACAAAAAACACCAGACAAGCTACGCGTTTCCATCAAAAGTTCAGCCAAAATTAAAATAAATAAATTAAAGTTTCTGTTTAAATCCAAGTAACGTCTCCCTCCATCGGTGCATTTTCCTTCGGTATTTCTAGATTTTTGATATTTATTTTATTCTAGGTGCCCCCCGTACTACCGGTATAAGTATCGACCATTCACCGTACTGCGGAGATCCCAGTCAAACTTGTGCTGCTTTGATCTTGAACTTGGTTGCGCTAATGCCGGTTGCAAATACACTGGTTATGGTGAAATCAGATCAATCAGCGAAGTGCATATAATAAAGTATGCACCTATTCTGTCCCCAGGCCAAAGTAAGTGTTAAACTTGAATTTGTATGGATTATATCTTTTGTTCGGGTTAAGGTGAAAAGTTTTGTGACTAACATTCGAAAAAGGATTTCCATTTCTTTTGTCCTTGGAATACTTGTCGATCTGGCTCTAGATTTGTCGTTTTCTCTTCTGTTTAGTCGATCTTTTCCGTCGGATTTTGGGGAATGGGGGAGATTTTCCGCTCTTTCGCTGTTCTTGTAGGCTCTGTGCCATTTTGTTAGCTGTATTATAAATATTGTTCAATTTTGAACCTTGCTGAGACGAGTCCGCACTTCCCCCCTCCCCACCCCACCACAGGCGTGCCTATGCTGTACAGTCCCACTTTATATAATGCCGATTAGGAAACATATAGCGATGCTTTAATGAAATTCTTTTAAAAAGTTTTCTGAAGTGTTTTTTATTTACTTACTTTTATCATGCAATACTTTAAAGCAGACGAGATGCTTCGAACGATCATTTTTTTCTAGTTTTAGATTCCTGTTTTTACCAAGGTAAACAATATAACCAGAGTCAAACATGGGCGGACGGCTGTGACTATTATTGTATATGTGAACATGCTTCCAAGGGAAAATATACGTGTTATGAAAGGTATAATCATTTCATTAAAAGACATAGATTTATATACAAAGACTTTGTAAATCATGCAAAATAATTGACGATGAAGCTCATTTCTTCTTTCATTGTCAAATTAATAATAATATAAGAAAAAATATTGACTCAATACAAAAACAATATGCTAATTTTAACCAGCTTGAAGCCTTTAATAAATTAATTTTTGTACTTAACCCAAATATGGATGTTTTTCCCACGGTTGTTGATTTTATAAAGCAATCAATGAGATCCACATTGGTCGAAGTCTTACATATTTGTAAGTACTATAATGCCTTTGTATGTAGAGTTACATGTTCATTGTTTTTGTATGTTTTTACATGTATATTTGTATTTGCTTAATCTCTTTGGGGTTTTATTATGCAATAAAGTATTGTATTATATAATGTTTAAATGCTGCCTTGTTTTGCATTTGCTTCTCGAATATTTGAGATTGGTCATCTTTGTTTGGTAAATGTGTTACAACCTTTATTCAATAATTTAGGTTTTTATATACATTGTGCTATTCATACTTAAGCTATACATAGAGTTTACTCTGGCATTTTAAATTTTGGCTTAAGCGTCTCTGAGGAAGCATTTTATACATAAGATATCTGCCTTAAATTTGCTTTTTGTACTTATTTTCTATACTCTATTTTTTCAAAACTGATTCAACCAACTTGAAGATGGTTTATAGAATCTTTATAGCCATCTTATGATTGTTTATTACTATGAATTATTTATTACTATTCATTGTTAATTACTATCACTCAATTTGCTTATACTTTAAAGATGCCGAAAATATCCAGATATACTACCTAGTTACTGTAAAATGGTCCCTGATCCGTACGACACATGCTGTCAGGTACCAAGGTGTTTAAATCTTGAGTCAGTTACAGCATTAACCCAAAATCCCATCGAGCTAACCGATGTGAACTCTACAGAAAATCCAGGGAACACAGGGAAACTACCACAAAATATCATGGGAAGATGAAGCAACAAGGAAAACTAACACACAGCATTCTTAGTGGACATTCTCGACAGTCGAATTAAAACTCTATTATTTTGAAAAAAAAAATTGTACATTTGATCTAAGTACTATAGTATAATAGTTTATTGTTTTTTTATTTATTATTTTATTGGGATGAATCTTTGTGTATCTGGCTTTGCGATTTTCAATTTCTACGACGTGGCTTTGACTAAGTCACTTTGTTTTCAGTCAGACAGGTGGTGACAAAATATTATCTCCCTTGTAAATAATTTGTATGTCTAACTGATCCGAAAAACACATCATTTTGAACGACGCAGTGAGCTGAAATCACCAACTTAATCTTTTGATTAATAAAAAGTAGGTCATGGTTATTTTCAAGTTCGGATACAAGTGAATGGACAAACTATTGTTCTTTTTTCTTAGTTAGGATGTTTTACGCATAGAATAATAATTTGTGACAAAAAAGGAATTTATTATCTCTAAGGAATAACCGGAACTATATAAAGGTGATAAACATGTTGAATTTAAAAAATAATGGTAAGTGCGACGGGTTACATACTTTGACAGATGACGACCAATCTTATGCTTTTTTTGTTGACAAAATTTTAAGGAAATCGGAGAAAAATGTTTTTTTTTTGTCACAAGCAAGTCTAAAACGTTGCTAGGCAAATGAAGGGAGACGATTACAGTTTTACAAATCGAACAAACCTCACTTAATGGACCTCCCCCTTCTAAAACGTCATTTTACATTTGCTTATTATCATTTTATTATAAAGACATGCATTATATTAATAAAAAGTAAAATTCAAACAGTTTCACCAGTTAAGGCCTTATATATTTCAGAATTAAAGAAAAAATATTTTAGGAAGTCGAGTAGACCATTGCTATTTTTAGCTGGGTATGAGATACTCCAATGTTTTTTATTTTATGAATGAAATTTCTATATTTAGAAAGGGGGATTCACAAATAACTTATGAAATTAGCACAACTTTGACAATCATTTTTATCAATACCGCTATAGCGACGGGTTCAGGATTTTTTTATCAGAAAGAATGGAGTCTTATCTGTTGGATATATTTTTTTTTCAGATTTTTAGGAGCATGATGTTTAATTTGTCACAAAGGAAATCAGACCCCATAATATCACTAAACGTGAGAAATGTGTTCTTTTCACGCTGCAAATTTAATAAACCAAGGCAAATTCGGTGTTGTTTACTTTCATTTTACATATTTTATATCACAATTTATTTTAAAAGTTGCTCTAATAAACTTTTTAATTCCCATAGTTACTACGTAAACATGCCGAATCAAATTCTACCTTATTTACTGAAGAGCGCATATTCTTTTGTCTCGTTCTGACCACCTTTCTGACTGTTTTGCATTTGCTTATTTTAACCTCGGTATTTCAAGTTTTGGCTTAAGCGTCTCCGATGAAACATCCTATTACATTAAACACGCGTAAGACGCAGATAACTTTTGTCCCCTGGAACTTATTTTTAATCTTTAGGGCGGAGGATTCGAATGAGGCCGGTTAGACCCGCCCTGGAACTAACATATGCGACTTTTTTGTTGCATGGCGCTATGATTTTATTTAATAAATTCAGTGTATTAATTTCTCTCGTGGTGCCTTTCTTTCCCTGGGCGCTTCCGGACACTTTACAGTAAGCCCCCTTTTTCAGGTGGTGCCTGAAATGTGTAACCCGTACCCGTACCCGCATCCAGGTTTGTCAAAATTTCACTCGACTGTAGAGGAAACGATGTCAATCATTGTGGTATTTGACGAGAGCGTTTTGGATATAACATTGATTGTAAACCTCATAACTCAATCTGATTAAAATCAGATCAATCAATCGTTCCCTACTGTCTCGGCACTCCGACTTGTTTTTACACTCTTACGAGACTTAATTTCTTCAGGAACTCGTAAAGAACAAGAAAATGACAGAGGCAAGGTCATTTAATCTTACTTTCAGATATATATGTGGCGTCCTCTCTGTCAACAACTCGTCGTTTGCCAGATGGATATCTTCAATACATGTATATCCTCCAGAGCTAGAAATTAAAGAAACTACCGAATCCACTTGATTTACATCATTCTTGGATCTACATCTCGAATTTGACCCGGGTGGTCATCTCATCTCAGTACAAAAATTTACGATAAAAGAGACGATTTTAATTTTAAAATTATTATTTTTCCTAACCTTAAAGTAACATACAAACGTCACCTGCATACGGTGTCTATATTTAACAACTAATTCGATATGCCAGGGCTTGTACACATTTTTCCGATTTTTTTTATCCAACACCGCTTTCTCCGTAACCGACTATTAGATCGACCAAGGTTATGAGAAAATACGTCTCATACGATCTCTAAAAAAATCTTCACTAGTAGAAAAAATCAATATCATGTTAGACGAAATGGTTAGTGCTTGCTTTGGTTAGTGTTTGGCTGGTTGATGTACTGAGATACTCAGATGATCACCTCAGCATCCCTAATATGTCATCACAAACCTGTTTTGTTTTGTATAACTGCCAGACCCAAAGATCGCAATGGAAGAGGGAGGTTTGGCGCGCCTTATAGCATGGTTTAATCCACCATTTCTTTTGAAATGCCTATACCAATCAGGACCATTGCGATCTTCAATTTTTCCGGAATGTATTCCTTGTTTTGTCTCGTCTTATGGGCATTTGATGTTGATTCTTTAAGTTCAGTTATTTCGATTGAAAAAAGTAAAATTTAAAGGAAGGTAAAAGTTATCATTTCTTTGGCACCTTCGTTTTAGTGTTAACTTCCGGTAACACATTTAAGGCAGCAAATTTTTTTAACATCAATGATTTTTTTTTAAATTGGAATAACGATTTGAAAAACAAATGATACCAGTTCATTGCATAACTTATCAGAAATTTCCATGTGCAATTTCAGAAAGTTTCATTGTGTTTTCGTTGTTTCACGAGTCAAAATTGAAAACAGGTGCGGGTACGGGTAAATGAGTCGAAAATGGTTCGGGTACGGGTACTGGTTACACATTTTAGGCACCACCCATTTTTGGGGCTTCCGGTTTTTTTTTAGCGTAGTTGGTCCGACCTCGGATTAAAATTCTTAATTTGCCGCCACATTTCATTTATTTTGAAGGTGGTTCTTCTTCTTCTTCTTCTTCTTCTTTAGGTTTTCAGCAAAACATCAATAAATTGAAGATTACTTGCTGTGCGCATGCGTGCTTTTTAAAAGAAATTTAACAAATCTACTATAAAATATAAGTTGACAATAAATTTGTGCATTCGAAATATATACAGAAAGTGATTCAGTGATTTTTTGTATTTATTTATTTATTTTTTTTTTTTTTTATTTTTTAAAAATTTATTTTTATATTATTCATGGTTTGTATGATTATGCTTTAAATTCACAAAACTAAGGTTCATCTACAATTTATCATTACAGCTAGTGTTTTCCAAACATACACACATCTATACAAAACAGAAAAAAATATATTTTCCTTGAATGTACATGTACATGATATAAAAGAACATATTAAAACATTGATAAATTATTTACACCTATGACCTAAATTATTTTAGTTCAAATAATTATGCCGTTTGGGAAGCCTTTAATAATTTTTGACTTTTTGCTTCCTGGGATTCAGTCCAAATGACAAAAACTAAAAAGACGTCATGATTTTCTGGACTGGACATGTAAGTTACATGTAGCTGGATTCCTTTTTAGCTCTGTCACCTGGCCAAAGGCCATGTGAGCTTATGTCATCACTATGCTTCCGTCGTCTGTCGTCCATCGTCTGTTAACAATTTAAAAAATCTTCTTCTCTGAAACCACTGAACCAATATTGAAACTTCGCAGGAATGATATATGACATGTTGACAACAAACGATCCTCATTTTAAAATGATTCGATAAACATGATAAAAAACATGGCCGTTGTTACTAAAACAGACATGTTAACTCTCCCGTTTTCACCAGAAGACTCCCGGTTTCAAGACTCTACCTCCCGCCTCCTGATTTATGCTTAAAATCTCCTGGTTACCGACTTTCTATAAAAAAAAATAAATTGTCAGTAGAAGTCACGAAAATTGTCATTTTGATTTCCCTTGGGCAGTGTTATAAAGATGAAATGCAATTAATTACTTGTTGATTAGGTGATTGCACCTGTCACCCAAGCTAATTAACGAAGTCATATCAAGCTTTAAGTGTTTATTGTCAAAATGACATGTATAACCCCCTAATTAGACACCTACACATGTAAGTCATCGATCTCAGGAGATGACAGGTAATTATATGAAGTTGAGTTATGTCCCTTTAAAAAGACAAAAATTCTTTAAAATCAGCAATTTTCCAAATATTTTAGTTTTTGCTTTTAATTTTGCAAATAGTTAGATAATGGAATAATTTTGAAATATTTTACCATTAAAAATATTATTTTTGTATTTTTATTTTATAAAATTCACCTAAGTTATCAAATACAATTTCACAACCACTTTTGTGAACAAACAGGAAATTGTGAAAATTCTGCGAACAATTTTGGTAGAATTTTATCCCCCCAAAAGATAAAATAAAAATCCCCCTCCAAAAAGAAAATAATGATCTGTTGATCATGTCAGTCTCAATAAAAGACTTGCATAACAGCAAAAATGCTGTAAAAATCCTGGTATTAATTAAAATTTGCAATCATTTGCAGTTTTACATGATACTCTGGTATGTGGATAAAAATCCTCATGAGAGGTTGTCTGAAAAGTTGAAAATCTCCCTGAGAGGCCCTCTGAAAAGTTAACATGTCTGCTAAAAATAGATAATAGGGTAAAATCACTTCAGATGGCTTATAACTCAGCAACCATAACAGATAGAAAAAATCAAAAGAATCAAAAGCTCTTAGAAAGTCACCATTGAGTGGAAGTTGTCAGATTACCCTTTTAAGGTCAAAAATAGCGTTTTTTCATGTTTTTGCCCTGTAAAATGAAATCTATAACAGATAGAGAAAAGCTGTTGTTTGCTTAAATGTTCAGCTCAATAAGCCTTATAAAAGTGTCTATTGGGTCGAAGTTGTCAGATGACCCCTTATAGGGGTTATGGCCCTTTACAGGTAAAAAATAGTGTTTTTTCCTTATGGAATAAAAACTATTGAAGAAAGAGAAAAGCTGTTGCTTTGCTTAAATGTTCAGCTCATTAAGCTCCACAAAAGTCTCTTTTGGGTAGAAGATGTCAGATGACCCCTTATAAGGGTTATGGCCCTTTACAGGTGAAAAAAGTGTTTTTTCCCTATAGAATGAAAACTTCTGCAGATAGAGAAAAGCTATTGTTTGATTAAATGTTCAGCTTATTAAGCTTTATAAAAGTCTCCATTGGGTCAAAGTGGCCAAATGACCTATTTTAGGAGTAATGGCCAGTTACAGGTAAAAAATAGTGTTTTAATTCCCTGAGGTTAGCCCACTCTGGCATCAACACTTTTGTGTTGGCGGACACATCAAAGCTACGGAGTGTGATGCCTTTAACTGGAATACATACAACCCGTCCGATTTAACTATGGACATACGATTGTAGCGTAAAGTGAAGTGTGCAATCACAACAATGAAAATTTACATCGTCATGAACAAAGCCAATCGTTAACAAAAACCACAAACATCATGACGACGTAAATTTTCATTTTTGTGTTTGCACACTTCACTATATGCTACAATCGAAAGTCCATAGTTAAATTGGACGGGTTGTAAAAGCTAGTCACACGTCTTCACCCAATGGCATGAATTGCAAAATTATTTTCCTATTTTGTGATTTGCATTAAAAAAATACATAATTATTGTATCAATATGAATATTTAGAGTATTTCTAGCTATAGAGACGTTTAAATGTAAAGAATTAAAAAAAATGTAGGATGTTCAGTTCGAATTTCTTCATATTTTATTGATGTCATAATATATATTATTTAGAACAAAATGATAGAAGTGTGAGAACCAGCTGTCATTCTTATTTTCACAAAACAAGACAAAAAGCATATGTCAACCAAACAAGTAACTTGAACAATTCAGCAGATATATTTTATTTCCTGTGTTCATTACATTTTCATTAACCTTGTCCTTCTCAATAATTAGTCCCCTACCGGCGAAAGCCGAAGGGGACTATAGGTTTTCGCTCTGTCCGTCTGTCTGTCAGTCACGCCTCAGTTTTCCGCACTTTTTTCTAAATGCTTATAGATAATGAACTGATTTTTGGTATGTAAGTTTACAGATCAAGTTTGAGTTTCGTGCCGGTCCACAAATTTTTATGGGAGTTATGACCCTTTGAACTTTGAAAATTCACTAAAATTTCAGTTTTCCGCACTTTTTTTCTACACATTTATAGATAATGAACTGATTTTTGGTATGTGAGTTAACTTTGATGAGTTACAGATCAAGTTTGAGTTTGGTGCCAGTCCACAAATTTTTATGGGAGTAATGGCCCTTTGAACTTTGAAAATTCACTAAAATTGCAGTTTTCCACACCTTTTTTCTAAACGCTTATAGATAAACTGATTTTTGGTATGTGAGTTAACCTTGATGAGTTACAGATCAAGTTTGAGTTTCGTGCCGGTCCACAAATTTTTATGGGAGTTATGGCCCTTTGAACTTTGAAAATTCACTAAAATTTCAGTTTTCCGCACTTTTTTTTAAACACTTATAGATAATGAACTGATTTTTGGTATGTGAGTTTACCTTGATGAGTTACAGATCAAGTTTGAGTTTGGTGCCAGTCCACAAATTTTAATGGGAATTATGGCCCTTTGAACTTTGAAAATTCACTAAAATTTCAGTTTTCCGCACATTTTTTCTAAACACTTATAGATAATGAACTGATTTTTGGTATGTGAGTTTACCTTGATGAATTACAGATCAAGTTTGAGTTTGGTGCCAGTCCACAAATTTTTATGGGAGTTATGGCCCTTTGAACTTTGAAAATTCACTAAAATTTCAGTTTTCCACAGCTTTTTTCTAAACGCTTATAGATAATGAACTGATTTTTGGTATGTTAGTTTACCTTGATGAGTTACAGATCAAGTTTGAGTTTCATGCTGGTCCGCAATTTTTTATGGGAGTTATTGCCCTTTGAACTTTGAAAATTCAATAAAATATCTGTTTTCCGCATTTTTTTTCTAAACGCTTATAGATAATGAACTGATTTTTGGTATGTGAGTTTACCATGATGAGTTACAGATTAAGTTTGAGTTTCCTGCTAGTCCACAAATTGTTATGGGAGTTATGGCACTTTGTTGAAGTTAGAAAATCCATTGCAATTTTAATTTCTACACTTTTTTATTGTTCCTTGTAGATAATAAACTGATCAAGTTTAGGTATTCATTTGTTTGGCAAATTGTTACCAGTGACTGAAATATGAGGCCGGTAGGGGACTATGTATTATTTTGCAATACTCTGAGAGAGTCTCAGAATGCTTGTTTTTCTAGCCTTTGCATTCAAAAGGTGTCCTCTATTGATTATGTATACATCTGATGCAATCGTCTATTTTTACAGTGTACCATACAACATCAGTATAGCTGAAAGTAAAAAAACTGTCTTTCTATAAAACTATTTACAGACAAAACCAGAGACCCTTTCTATGTAGATAACTGTAGATTCAGGTCAGATAGAACAAAAATTTGTAAATTCAGAATAAGTGCCCACACTCTAGCAATAGAGAGAGGCCGATTTCAAAATATTCCCCAAAACAACAGAATATGTCCAAAATGTGACACTGCGGTGCAATTGAAGATGAAATGCATTTCTTTGTTCATTGTCCGGCTTATACAACTTTTAGAAAAGAATTAATTATTAAACTCAAATGTTGTTTTAAGAATTAATTTTTAAGAATTTAGACTCATTAACTGACTACAAAATACCTTTATTTCTAAATAGCAGTTCTTTAATAGTACCTAAAGATTTAATTGAATACATAAACAATTGTCAAGGAAAAAATTAAATCATTATTATGGTCCCCCTACATTTGTATGTAATTTGGAAAAAAAAAAACACTTATATTTAGAGAGCCGGTGGTGTAGTGGTTAACGCGTCGGGCTACTATCACCGTAGTTCGTGGTTCGATCCTCGTCAGGGGTGAAAATTTCATGAACCAATTTTCCGACTCTCTCTTGACACCATTTGCGAGGATGGTCTCAAGAACCGATGCTAGTCCTTCGGAAGGGACGAAAAAAGGTTGTCCCGTGTATGGGAGAGCAATACCCCATGCACGTTAAAAACCCCTTTGTAGAGTTCGATAAGAGTAGGCTCAATGGGGGCCGCTACAAAGGCCACACTCGCAATCTGCTAGCTGGAGAGGGATTAATATAAGCATTAAGCTTGTTTCCCAATCCAGGGTAAATAAATATGTTTAAACTAAATATGAAGGCTTTCATGATTGCAGGAATAATGCATGATCCATTTTGTTGTTTTATTGAGTTGCAACCACCCAAGGTTTATTACTGTAATATATAGTCTTTAATTTCATTTGATTTAAGAATGTAGGTACATGTATTAATGTGTTATAACCATTTATTGTAAATGTGTTTTGACAATAAATAATTCTAATTCTAAATAATTCTAATTCTAATTCTACATGTATATTGTGAGGTCACTTGAATTGGGAAGGAATTTTTGACAAAGGGCCATTTACCACTTTTTTCATGGAAATTCAAAATTTCAAGGGGCCATTTCTTAATGTTTTATATAATTTTTTGAGATGAGAGGGGGCCATTTTCATTTTTAATGTGCCTATGGCCCATGGCCCCCTGCCTTCCCAAGCCCTGCATTTAGTTTTCAGAAAAAAAACCACTTCCTTGTCCTGTGTGCAGGTGTGTTCCTTTTAGAAAACCATGCAAAGGCCATCAGGGGTTGGGAATGCAGGAGGCCATGGTCCATTGGCACATCAAAAATGAAAATGGCCCCCTTACAACTCAAAATATTTATATAGAATAATAAGAAATGGCCCCTTGAAATTTTGAATCTCTGTGAAAATTTTGAAAATGGCCCTTTGTTTGAAATTCCTTCCCAATCACTGAAAATCTTGCATTTCTTACTGTTATTTGAGAAATGATAAGTTCTTGCTTAATTAGATTAATGTACATGTATGAGGGCTGTTCCATTAAAACATATGAGGTACCCAGGGAAGGCACTTTTTATAATTACCTATATATGGGTGGTTGATATTTTTTTTCACGACACTTGCATATACCTGTATTGCTTTTTATAGCCCCCACTTCAAAAGTGGGGGGCATATAGATAGGGGTGTCCGTCCTTCCATTACACTTCAGGGTACCCATCTCTTATCCGCAACTCCTCCTAAACCCCTTGGTGGATTTTCCTGAAACTTACACACAATCTTTGTGACATAATGTAGATGTGCACCTACTATTTTAAAATTTGATCAGAATGATTTTTATACGACCGCAAAAAATTTGCGGACGTATTATGGTATGATGCTGTCGTCGTCGTCGTCGTCGTCGTTGTCTGTTAACTTTTTAGTGTTTCCACAATAACCGTAGTTCCAGGTATCGATTGCTATGAAACTTTACAATGATGTTCCTTACCATAAAAGGATGCATGGGATTGATTTTGGGGGTCCCCCCATTTTTCGTTTAGAAATTAGGGGCCAAAAAAGGGCCAAAAATACTACTTTTTTGTTTGTTTCCATAATAACTTTAGTTCTAGTTATCCAATTGCTATGAAATTTGACAGTGATGTTCCTTACCATACAAGGATGAATGGGATTGATTTTGGGGGTCCCCCCTTTTTTTGTTTCGAAATTAGGGGCCCAAAAGGGGCAAAAAATTCAAATATTTTACTAGTTTCCACAATAACTTTGGTCCTAGTTGGCCTATTGCTGTGAAATTTGTCAAGATTGTTTCTTACAATAAAAGAATGAACCTGATGAATTTTTGCGCCCCCTTTTTCTCCGTTGTGTAATTAGGGGCCAAAAGGGGCCAAAATAAAAACTTTTTTATTTGTGGTCCGATTTTGAAATTTTTGTTTACATGTTTGTTCTTGTCAAATAGCGGTTACAAAATTAAGAATTAATTTTTGCGACCCCCCTTTTTCCCCCTATTACGTAATTAGGGGCCAAACGGGGCCAAAATCGAAACTTTTTTAATTGTTGTCGGATTTTGAAATTTTTTTTTGCAAGTTTATTTTTGTCAAGTAACGAATCCAAATTTGAGAATTTATTTTTGCGACCCCCACCCACTTTTTCACCTGTTATGTAATAAGGGGCCAAAAGGGGCCGAAATTGAAACTTTTTTATTTCTGGTCCGATTTTGAAAATTTTTTTTTGCATGTTTGTTCTTGTCAAATAGCGGATACAAAATTAAGAATTAATTTTTGCGACCCCCCCTTTTTCCCCTTATTACGTAATTAGGGGCCAAATGGGGCCGAAATTGAAACTTTTTTATTTCTGGTCCGATTTTGAAAATTTTTTTTGCATGTTTGTTCTTGTCAAATAGCGAATACAAAATTAGGAATTAATTTTTGCGACCCCCCCCCCCTTTTTTCCCCATATTACGTAATTAGGGGCCAAATGAGGCTTTTTTATTTGTGGTCCGATTTTGAAATTTTTTTTTGCAAATTTATTCTTGTCAGGTAGCGATTCTAAATTTAAGAATAAATTTTTTGGGCTGTAATCATAATTTAAAAAAAATTCAGGTTTGATTTTTAATTTTTTCCCCAAACATTATTCTTTTAAAGAGTAGAATACAACATTCAAAATTTATATTTTTAGCCCCTGGGTTGAAAGTCCATCAGAGAAGCATGTGTCAGAAACCTTTGTCAGTCCATCATGGGCTGCATGTGTCCAGAACAATAGACTATCCATATTAGGCCTAAAACGTACAGGGTTCAACATGTTGCGGTCGTATCATGCTGCGCTCGGCGAAGCTTTTTATTGGAGTTTCCCATAGCAAAACATGGACTTAGCCATTCGCCTTCATGGGGGTACCCATCTCTTATCCGCAACTCCTCCTAAACCCCTTGATGGATTTTCATGAAACTTACACACAATTGTTGTGACATAATGTAGATGTGCACTTACTATTTTAAAATTTGATCAGAATGGTTTTTGGGGTTTCCCATAGCAAAACATGAACTTAGTCATTCGACTACATGGGGTACCCATAAATCCGCAACTCCTCCTAAACCCCTTAATGGATTTTCATGAAACTTACGCGCAATCTTTGTGACATAATGTAGATGTGCACCTACTATTTTAAAATTTGATCAGAATGATTTTTGGGGTTTCCTATAGCAAAACATGGACTTAGCCATTGACTACACAGGGGTACCCATCTCTTATCCGCAACTCCTCCTAAACCCCTTGATGGATTTTCATGAAACTTACACACAGTTGTTGTGACAAAATGTATATGTGCATCTACTATTTTAAAATTTGATCAGAATGATTTTTGGGGTTTCCCATAGCAAAACATGGACTTAGCCATTCGACTACATCGGGGTACCCATCTCTTATCCACAACTCATCCTAAACCCCTTGATGGATTATCATGAAACTTTTACACAATCTTTGTAACATAATATAGATGTGCACCTACTATTTGAAAGTTTGATCAGAATGATTTTGGGGTTGCCCATAGCAATACATGGACTCAGCCATTCGACTACATGGGGGGGGGGGGGGGCATCTCTTATCTGCAACTCCTCCTAAACCCCTTGATGGATTTTCATGAAACCTACACACAATCTTTGTGACATAATGTAGATGTGCATCTCCTATTCTAAATTTTATCTGATTAATTTTGGGGGGGGGGTGGGGGGTAGTTATTTGTGAGCTGTGGCTCACAGTTTTTCTAGTTTAAAATTTGCTTCTATCCATGATTGGTTAAATTCAGAAGTGCCTTCCTGGGTCCCATAGACAATGTTTGTTTAAATGGAACAGCCCTGAGGTACCATTATATAGGCGAGCGGCGGATATCGAAAAAGTCGTCTAATTAAAAAGTTTAAATTACCCAAAAACCTCATGAGATTTTTTGAACTCAAATAAAAGGTTGATTATTCTATTATATGGATATATATGTTTGACAAGTCGAATATGGTCAGAAGTCAAGATATCAAAAAATGTTGTTTTGTACATGTACCCTATGAAAATCTTTAACGGCTTGATTTTTGAAATTATTTTTTTTTACCTAAAAAACACGCACGAAAAAAAAATGTAAATCACATCATGAAATATTTTTCTCAATTCTTTGTTTGCAATTGAAATTTTCAAAAACAATAATAGTTTTCTACAATTTTTATCGAATTAAAAATCACGAATAAAAGTAGCAAAAATAAACGTTAATTTTAACTTTTGCAACATTAATTGTCATTAAAATCAAACAAATTGTATACTTATATCAAGAAAATGTTGTAAGGCTACTTTTTAGTTAAAACTGCATACTTCTGACGAATGATAATTAAGTTATACTTAATGGAATATGTAAGATTTTGAGAAAAGTGACTGCAAATGACTCGGGAAAACTGTCGGAGTGTCCCGTATTTACATTTTAACTATAATCTGATTGATTAGTAATTGTAAGAATTTTCATTTTTTGGTGTAATTATGAAGAATATGTGTTAGTTTTGGGTTTGTGTGAACACAAGAAATTTATTATTTGGTCTTTGCTTTTATTTTCAACCTGCGATGTTTGATAAAAGCAAAGTTTTAAAAATTTGTGAAAGGTGTACTTGACTTTTGAGGTGCGTTTGATATGTTGAACTGAATAAAAATTCGATTGCAGAAAAACAATAAATTAATGCCGTATATTTTGGCGAAAATATTTGAAATTATATTACTAGACTATGTATTTGAAACTAAAAGTATAAACTGTGCACGTAAGCATCCAGGAGCAAATCAAGAAATTTTCGAAAAAAGGGGGAGTGCTCTACATAAAGCATTGTTGTTGAAGATGTTCATGACAGTTTTGCCTGAAATCTATCAGATTTTTTTTAACATTTTGTCACTAGCGACATTAAGGGGCTCCAGGAACACCCCACCTGCTGGAGCCGTCATTGTACAATGATTTGGTCGTCTTTTGAACTTATGACTTCACGCTTAAAAATGTCTAATCTTTGAGCTCAAATTGCACAATGTTCTGACCATTTTAGAGGCGTCAAACTACTATGTTCTGAAAGCCAAAACTCTTATCTCTCTATTAAGTCCAAAATATCGCCAAAGGCTTGTTATTAAGTTATAAAACTTAAAAGTTTTTAAAACCTCTATTCGCCACTTAACTCTTATGTGTTTTTTAGTTAGTTTTTCGATGATTTTCTTTCTTTTTTTCTGTGCAAAATTATTGTTCTCTACTTAACTAGTTGGATTAAGATATTGTTGTTGGTTTTTGATTCCTATTCTGTTTTAAACATGTTAATGGTAAGTCAGTACACTTTTCATTAAAATTTTAATATTCTGGTATAATCCACAAATGTGGTGTTTTTGAGTCAATGAACACATTTGAACCATTTATTTTTGTCACAAACGAAAGATAAGATAATGTTTTACAAATAGAGGAAAAAACTGAGTGAAAATGTGAATTCCTTTTTTCGCAATTCAAACTTTTATACACAAAAACCAAAATAATTTGACCCTTTTCTAAAAATAGAAAAATTGACGTAATAAATTTCTTCAAGGAGACCAAAAGTGAATGATTAATATTCACTTATATATGTAAGTAATATTTAGTCTTTATTTTCTAACTTTTAACCACATTTTTTAACATTTTAGTTGCCTTAATGTTTGCAGACTCAAACTTTTAGATTTTGGGTAGTGACCTTTGACCTTTAACTTTTTCATGTTCTGACCAGATTCCAAATGGCAAACATCGATATTATTAAAGCTGAAATATTAAACTATCAATATAGTTAAAAATATCCCATGAGGTTTTTGGGTAATTTAATTTTTTTTCAAGACCCTTTCCGCCGCTCGCCTAATAAGAAAGTGGCTTTGTTTGCGGGGGCTTGGCGGGTTGGACCTGCGTCGTATGCGTCATATTCCGCAATGTGTCCAAATTTTATTAATCTCTCTATTGATGATAAATTTTTATGGTTAACTATAGCAATGAAGATTTGCTTATATTAAAAAACTTTGGTAAATTTTTAATTAAAGGGTTTTAATTAAGACAAAACTGATCAACTGCTGAGGGAAATACCACCATTATTGTTCCACACGTTTACACTGTATATGTTTCTAAGATTTTGAACAGGCTCTTGTTATGTGACAACAAATTATAGAACACCATTATCGTTGTAAATGTCTTTGTACATGTTGTATGTTTATTGTAAGATCGATGTAACCTTTGCCCAGAAATGGGCCGGCCAGTCACTTGTTAATAAAATTATTCTTATTCTTATTAAACATGATAAATGACCAATGATTTGTTTGTAACATGTCATGTCATTATCTAAATAACATATAGCTGAGAGGGTGATTGAGTAGATTGATACCATGAGAAAAGCATTCTCAACTGAGGCGCAGCTGAGGTTGACAATGTCTTTTCGAAGGGTTAGAAATAAATGCTATATATTTGATTTTTTATTTGTTGAAAAAAATAGTGTTTTTTAGCTCACCTAGACCGAAGGTCCGTGTGAGCTATTGCCATCACTTGGCGTCCGTAGTCGTCGTCATCTGTCGTCGTCGTTAACTTTTCTTTGAAAATCTTCTCCTCCGAAACGACTGAAGGGATTGCTTTGAAACTTCGCACACTTCATCTATGGGATGTCCTCTACCAAGATTGCACAAATGGTGGCCGTCATCCAAACAACATGGCCGCCTTTACTAAAAATAGACCAGGGGGGTCAGACTACTGTTTTTGGCTTGTAAATCAAAAAGTATAAGAGATATATGAAATCTGATGTCACGCTGCAGCTTCAGCATCAAAAGCTCTACAAAAGTCTCCTTTGAGTCCAAGTTGTCAGATGACCCCTTATAGGAGTTACGGCCCCTTAAAGGTGAAAAATAGCATTTTTTCATATTTTTGGATTATAGAATGAAAACTATTACAGATAGAGAAAAGTTGTTGCTTGCTTAAATGTTCAGCTCATTTAGCTCTACAAAAGTCTCCATAGGGTCGAAGTTGTCAGATGTCCCCTAAAGCCCCAGTCACACTGTCACGTATCGGCTTCCCCGTTTTACTACGTTTTAAAACGTCACGTTTTAATGTAATTTATTGTCAAAGTTTTCAGTCTTCACCTTTAACTAGGTATATGCTACGTTTTACAAGGTTTCCTCACGTTTTACTACGTTTTACTAGGTAAGGCAAGGCTTAACATCAGCCGTTTCATTAGGTTTTACTACGTTTTGCTACGTGTGTGGTACGTTTCGTCAGGTATTACTAGGCTTTCTCACGTTTTACAAGGTATATGTTACGCTTAAGTACGTATTTATGCGGTTTTGCTAGGTATGTACTAGGTTTTACTACGTTTTACCACGTGCCACTACGCTGTGAAGAATTATCTGCGAAAACCGCGTAATTTTCTCAAAATGTATATTCACCAGGAAGAGGTAGTGATTGCTTTGAGGAGAAAAGTAAGTTGTGATTTCATTCATATTTTAGTACATTTATATTAAATCTTCGCTCCAAAGACTAATGATCACTAATGGTATACTAGTAGTATATTACCATTGTCCGTCCGTTCGTCTGTCTGTGAAATACAATTTTGTCTCAGTTTTCCAACTGCTTTTAAAATATAATAGATATGATATTTTGCATTTACTGTAGTACCAAATGGTGCATAATAATTTCAGGTTCCTAGCTAAACTGGTTTTAGACATGTTGAAAATGGATGAAAACTTCCTATCACAGTTGTCCAACTATAGGTCATAGAGGTTTTATACATCGCCTTCAATCTTATCATATGGTATAATAGGGTGTATATCTATTTTATACTCTTAGGTCATCTACTTTCTGTTAACCGAATACTAAAGTTTTGAACAGAAGCGGGATATCACTAGTGCGCATTAGCTTACAAAATACTTGTTACAAAATGTTTATATTAAAAAGCTTTAAGGCTTTCACGCAAAGTACTATTTCAGTCTTTTCCTCATTTCCTTTAAATAAGAGAAAAGAATCGCCTTGTAATTTTATCCCAGTCATTTAATTCCAAAAATAATTTGTTACAGAAAACTACGATGAGTACAAGTGCAATAGAGATAGGCCAACTGCCTCTCTGAACCATGTGTCTTTCTTCTTAACTCTGACGTCATTTTAGCTACATTCTCCTGGAACATAGCTTGGTCAACTCGCAAACAGTTTTTAAGGAAACAATATATCATCACGTCCCAGTTCCTCTAAAATTGTTCGTACATGCCGAACTAGGATCTCCTACTTTTCCAATGTCTCACCCAAATTAAACGCGTTTTTCTTATCCTCTGGTATCGGTTCTGGTTTTATCGAATCAACCATAGCCTTATCTTGCAGACTACGCGTATACATGCCCATTCAGCAACATCCCGTAATTTACCAATTTCATAGTACTTTTTTTTCCTTTAAATGTGATCTCAATGAAGATTTTTTTTACAAAACAAGGGTGCAAAAATAGGCGAAATGAAAGAGTAAGCGTAATAAAAGGTGATGATACCTACTACAACGTGATAAAACGTGAAAAAAACCTAGCGAAACGTAACATTTAATGTAAAAACGTGCAAAAACCTCATAAAACCTCGTGAAACGTAGTAAATACCTAGGAAAACGTAGTAAAACCTGGTGGTGGGCATTCTGTTACGTTTTACCAGGTTTTCGTTACGCTTTCACTAGGTTTTAACACGTTTTAACGACGTTTTACCACGTTCTACAACGTGTCTGCTACGTTTATTTATTTAGCCGCGTTTCGCCACGTTTGTGTCGTGCGAACGATACAAACGGGGCACCCCACGTTTACGTCCAGGTATTTCTACGTATGTACCCGGTTTCAACTACGTGTCGGTACGTTTCGTTACGTTTATAGCCGTTTCACTACGTTTTAGAAACGTAGTAAAACGGGGTGCCGAAACGTGACAGTGTGACTGGGGCTTAATAGGGGTTACGGCCCCTAAAATAACGTTTTTTCATGTTTTTGGCCTATGGAATGAAAACTATAGCAGATAGAGAGAAGCTGTTGCTTGCTTAAATGTTCAGCTTATTTAGCTCTACAAAAGTCTCCATAGGGTCGAAGTTGTCAGATGTTCCCTTATAGGGGTTACGGCCCCTAAAATAACGTTCTTCATGTTTTTGGCCTATAGAATGAAAACTATAGCAGATAGAGAGAAGCTTTGGTTGCTTAAATGTTCAGTTCATTTAGCTCTACAAAAGATTTCATAGGATCATAGTTGTCAGATGACTCCTTATAGGGGTTATTGCCCTTAAAATAACGTTTTTTCATGATTTGGGCCTACGGCTTCAGAATGAAAACTATAGTAGATAGTGATAAGCTGTTACTTGCTTAAATGTTCAGCTCATTTAGTTCTAGAAAAGTCTTTATAGGGTCGACATCAAGACCAGGTGAGCGATTCAGGCTCCTGGGAGCCTCTTGTTTCTTAAAATTATCATCATGATTACAGGGATCAAAGGGTAAAATTAATTAAAATAGATTATAACTTGAAAAGTTGACAGTCAGAAAGGTCTTAGGCTCTAAAAAAGTCTCCATTGGGTGCAAGTTTAACTCGTTTTTGTCTTGCCTACAACTTTGGTCGCTGAAGGCAACACATAAGTATTACTTTCCGGCGGCGGCGACAGTGTAAACTTTTTTGTAAGACTTTTGTGGAAAATGATTTACAAGAAAAGAATAATAGCTAGGCATCTGATAATTGGTATACAGACAGTTGGGGTTATGGTTTATGCAACTGGCAACATGCCGTTTGACCATGACCCCAATTTCATGGTTCAGCGACTCTGTGAACTTAGATGTTTTTTTCGGGCCAAAAACCCCCTTTGTAAGACTTTTGTGGAAAATGAATTAAGTCAAAAGTATAATACCTAGGCATCTGATATCTAGTATACAGACACATCGGGTTATGGTCTATGCAACTTGCACCATGCCATTTGACCCTGACCCCATTTCATGGTTCAGTGACTCTGTGGACTGAGATGATTTTTGGGGCAAAAAAACCTCTTTGTAAGACTTTTTTGGAAAATGAATTAAGTAAAAAGTATACGTAATACCTAGGCATCTGATATCTAGTATACAGACACATCAAGCTATGGTCTATGCTACTAACACCATGTCCTGTGACCTTGACACAATTTTCATTGTTCAGTGACTCTGTGGACTTTGATGATTTTTGGGACAATTAAAACTTTTGTGGAAAATAAATTAAGTTAAAAGTATAATAGCGATGCATTTGATATTTGGTATACAGACATTTGAGGTTTCTGTCTACACAACTGACACCATGTTGAGTGACCCTGACCCCATTTTCACGGTTCAATGACTTTGTGAATGTAGATGATTTTTGGGTGGAAAATGAGTTGAAGTGAAAAGTATAATATTATAGCAAGGCATCTGATATTTGGGGATTATGGTATACACAACTGACATCACCATGTAATGTGACCTTCACCCCATTTTCATGGTTGAATGTTGGTCTTTTTCATTGTTTCTCAATAACTATGGTATCTAGAACACACTTCAGACATTTTTTGTGATGGTTAAATGGAATTCTGTCATCTGTCACATGACCTTGACCTTAACTTTTCTGATGGCCCAGCTAGACCTTCAATGAGTTCTAGACAAGACATACTTTAGTGTCAACTCTTGTTAGTCCCTTTCTTTTAAAAAGTAATTTTTTTATTAAAATTGTTCTAAATCAAAGATAACTGTTCTTATAAATACAAATCTACTGATTTCTACAGGAGACTTAATACAGAGGCATTTGTGGCAAGTCTAAGGTCAAAGGTTTCAGATGACCTGTTTTAAGAGTTTTAAAAATCCTGTTCCTTGCAAATTAATAAAGGGGTTCTTTTCATAAAACGTTCAGCTCATGAAGAAGCTCTACAAAAGTCTTGATAGGGTCAACGATTACCTTTTTTTTAGGGGGTTGTGCCCCTTTAAAAATGAAAAATCAATTTTTGTTCAAGATGATTTTTTTTTTTTTTTGCATTCTTTGCTTTAAGTTTCATTTCATTTTTTTTGTTAAATTAAAGCAAAGGAATGTTTAAAATACATATTTGTACATTTAGTACACATGATAATTGATCAAAGATTAAAGCACCAACGGAAGAAAAGGTGAGTGATTCAGACTCCTTTGAGCCTCTTGTTCTCTACAACAAATGCCTAAAATTTTATTTTCAATTGTTTACAATAATTAGGCATATCACATATTGTAGCAGTCTGCTGTGCAGACTGATTTATCAGTTTCATAATCTGTGTTTTATAAGCCTGATGGTATTAAGGGTCAGTGCAATTCACAAAAATAAATTTCTTAAGGCCAAGTCTAAATTATTTTATGTTTATCATGTTTGTTGAAAATGATAAATACAATGTTGATGTATAAGTAACAAATGAAAATTGCAGTTGAATGCTTTTTTTTAATCAGTTCACCAAACAATAACTGATATTTCATACAAGAAGGAATTTTAATTTTCCAAAGAAGTAATAAAAATGAAAAAAAAAAAAACTATTTACGAAAAACGATGATATACATTTGTGTAAAAAGAGTATTAAGTAATAGAAGCAATTCTCATTTATACAACGAAAAATGAAAAAGAATTTGGATGAAATACAACATGAATGATATTCAATCAGTGTCCCCCCAATTTTTATTCAAAACACTTTAAGCTCATTGAAAATTATACCTCCATTCATAAGAGAGGGTGGTTTATTGGAATCACCTAGTCCGTCCATCTTTCCCTGAAGTACAAACTTTCGCAACCAAGTTCTCAACTTCTACTGATGGGATTGGTTTCAAACTTGGTTCACACATAATGAGTTGTACTGTACCTCTCCTTTCCAGGCGAATCAGTCATCTACTTCCTGTTTTCTGACATTTTTCAGGTTCAAAAATAGACAATTTTTTATGCTTCTATTGAAGGGATTGCTTTCATATTTGGAACACGACTTAAGTACGATGAGTTGTAATATGCCTATCCTTTTCAGTTTTAGTCCTTCATCTATTTCCTCTTTTCTAAACGGTTGAGTAGGGGTATCTTTAACACGACTAAGTGCAACTTATTGAGAATTGACTTTGATTTGCCTTAATTCCTCCAAATTATAATCCTCTGTAATGAGAAACCATGGTTGAAAGCCTTATCTCGATTAAAGCACTCAGTAAAAATTGTACTTTGGAAACAAAGAAAACAAGATATTGCAGAACATTGACATTTTCATTCTTTCATGTACAAAGGATCCTAAGATTTGAATAATGGTCCTAAGATGTTAATACCACATATTCTAAGATCTGGATAATGGTCCTAAAATTTGGATACCATGGATCCTAAGATTATAATTTGGATTTTCTTAGTATATTCAAAGTTCATAACATTCTGACCTGTAATCTTGAACATGTGTTGATTTTGGATTTATATATTTCTTGCATCTTTGCAAAAATACATAAAAAAAGGGAAGAAGTGGATACAGGTGTAAATTCTATGTAGAATTAGATAAAAAGTTGAATAAAACTGGAAAAAGTTATATTTTAAGGATATAAGGCTTCTAAAATGACAACAATTTTGTGGATTTTGTTAACTTTGACAATAACTTTAAATTTATCCTCTTCTCAAACAGATGAAGATGGAGCGTCCCTGGCATTCGTGTTTGACATCACAGGATCCATGTACGATGATTTGGTGCAGGTCATCGAAGGTGCACGGAAAATCATGGATGTTACCTTGGCCAGGAGGGTGAAGCCGCTATACAATTATATACTGGTGCCATTCCATGATCCAGGTATTTATAGCTGCTTTATGCCCCAACTACAAAAGAGCTATATTCAGTTTGGCCTGTCTGTATATGTGCCAAATCTTTATGTTAAAGGAACTTTTTCTTTTAGAATTACTATATCATCAAATTAATCATGAGACTTTTACATATAGTGGTGCATTACATAATTATGTACTATGAACAAACAAATTTGTTATAACATCAATGTTACTTCATTGTTCAGAGACTGCTAAAGAGAGGACATGTGCAATCATGTCATTTGCAGACACATGTTCAGTTAAATTATGTTCTAATAGAAAATAATGAGATGTGGAATAAGTGTACGCGACACAGCCCACAATCAAGCCACAATTCAGACAAACCACAATGGACAACCGCCAGCAGCCTTCAATGTTTTTAAAGGAATGAACAATTGGAGATGAAATAAGTACCGGTAAACACATCATCTATAAAATCTTAATGTCATCTAATGCTTGGAACTATGTTAGAATTTTGATTTATTATTATTTTTTGCCAAACATGGATGTTGTTTAGAAAATATTTCCTTCTTTTGAAATTTAAATTTTAGAAAAGATATTATTTTTGAATCAAAGAAAAGTTTAAGTTAAGATTACATTTTATTTAACTTAATTTCAAACTGATTTAAGGTGAAATGTTTTTTTTTCTTTTAAATGTGTGCTCTAATCATGTAAAATGAACAGGGGTTATCTCCCTTTAACTGTGAAATGATGAAATGATTCTGACAAGTATATCAGAAAGATCAAAATGCTTTTTGTTAGGGAGATGTACATGCACCAACTGTTTAGACTGTAAAATGTACATAATGAATTTGGGAAGTTATCTTGTCTTTATAAATAAATTCATGTAAACAGGAGCGGATTCAAAGGGGGGCGTGCGTCCCCCCTACAACTGGCAAAAATTATGTTTTTATGCATAAAATCCATGTAAAAAACAATAAAAATTTTACGAAAAAAGATTCACACCCCCCTAAACTAAAATCCGTGATCTGCCCCTGGTAAAAAACCTTTGAGTTTCTAGTGTAGACATACTACCTATCAATCAGTTGCAGGGCTGTCAAGTTCTGATGAGCTGCTTGCATGAAAGAATGAGTGGCAGTAAGACCTGTTTTTGGCCCAAGATTTACCAATGAAACTAAAACTAAGCAAACAGATGTCCAATGTTGCTGAAACATTGAACACATAAAGGACTTATGAAATCATAAGCTTCCGTCCATATCAGTTTAGTTATCATGCCAATCAGTTAATTCAAAAGCTATATTTTGAGTTAATTGGCATCTGAACAACATTAAAATGAGTAAAATGATGTAATATATCTTTTCTGAAAGTTTTATGTTGTTGTTTTCATGTGCCCTCTGTTAACTAAAGGATATTAAATATGAGTTGAAAACATTCAAAATTGCAGAGTTTCTCGATTTTTTTAAAAAAAAGACAGCTCATTGTGATGTCACAATGATGTCATAATGAGAGAATTTTGTCTTATTTGATATGTTTATGTATCATACAAGTAAACATTTCCCATAAATGTCATTAATTTAAGCAAATTCATTTTATTGGGCAAAATATGGGTCTTATCGCCACTCATCCTTTGCCCAAACTTGAAAGATCAAAGGGAAAAAAAATTAAAAATATGAAAGGAATTTGCTGCCAATTGTCTGCTAAGGTCTGCAATTGTTCCTGTAATCATTTATATGACATGTATAACCCCAATAAGTTTGGTTAAAACAGGTTTCAATGTAATCAATTTCAGACATAGGTCCTGCGATTGTTACAAGAGATCCTGAAGAGTTTGTCAGGGAATTAGAGTATCTTTTTGTCTATGGAGGGGATGACTGCCCCGAGATGAGCATTGGTGCCATTAAAGAAGCCATCGACATAGCCAGGCCGAACTCTTTCATTTACGTCTTCACCGATGCTCGATCCAAGGATTATGTATTGACAGATGATGTTCTGGCACTTATACAACAGAAACAGAGTCAGGTACATGGAATTTCTTGTAATTTTGTTTGACGTATATAAAATCCATGAAATAGGAACATATTAAAGTTTCTGGTTCGAACCAAGATAAAACAGGAGGAGATGTTGGGGATCGATGTGTTAGTGAAACATACAGAAGAAGTTTTTTTTATAAATGCAGTACTTTTACATCACATGCATATTCTTAAAGTCATTTTGATACCCCCACTTTGAAAAAGAGGGGGTATATTGTTTTACCCTTGTCTGTTCGTCCATATGTTTGTTTGTTGGTCTGTCTGAACATAAATTTTGTCACAGTTTTCTAAGCAACTACATGAGGTAGAGGTCTAATATTTTGTTTACAACTTTGTCCTATAGCACAATATGTTGGATATCAATTTTATGCTCATAGATCATCTACTTCCTATTGACCAAATACTTTTTTTTTACCCATAATGTTGGATGTAATACTGATCTTATTCTTTATGTTTTAAGAAAACTAAGTTTTTTTTAAACACATAATTTTGGGAGCTGGGGTATCACTAGTGATCATAAGCTCACAGACTTGCTTGTTTTTCATCAAAAAGTTTTTAACCCACAAATAAAACTGACTGCCCTTGCTCGAAACTTTTCTCTCAACTACATCAGTGATCACAAAACAAACACCCTCCCCCCGCCCCCCCCAAAAATAAAAAAATAAAAACTACAGTCATGTGACAGTGTAAAAAAGTTTTAACTTTTCAAATATCTTCGTTTTTATTGTATGACTCTGTCTTCTTTATTTATTGACATCTCATATTTATATAATTTTATTTTTCGTTATATAGATTGTATTTGTGCTAACTGGAACTTGCGGGAATCAGACCCATGAGGGTTTCCTGGCCTACGAAAAGATTGCCTCTACCAGCTCAGGACAGGTGTTTGTTCTTAACAAGGACCAGGTCAACCAGGTAGGAGAATCATTGATTTTCTGATGTATGTCTTGAATGTTTGTGGTACAACACACTTGAAAGATATAAGTCCCCTATATTTGTATCAATAAGAATATCTTAAGAAAGCAAAATTGATTTCCATTAAAGTATTTTATCTCAGTGAAAGCAGAAATTTTGTATCTGTCAAAAAGATGGTGCAAAATAACTATCTCTTTTTAAAGACTTCTTTGAAAAATATTTTCATTAGGTAGGAATTTCCTGCTTTTTAATAAATGATGATCATTCATTGTGTTTGGAGCATGTAAAACAAAACAAAATCACTGTGGTGTTTCTAGAAATTTTCAAACAGGAGTGCCCGCAAGTTAAAAGAATTTTCCGTGAACTCTTCTTTCATACAGTTCCTTAGTAAATTTTCTTGTCAAACAGAAAGGCACCCTCCTGGCGTGCCGGTTCTTAATTTTCCATTGGAAAGCACTGCAAACTGAAGAAGGAACACATAACACACACAAAGCTGAAGGCTTGCTTTAATCATGGATGAATAAATGAGTTAAAGCTTAACAGTATTTCCATAGTACATGTATTAAAATAAAGGACAAGGTACAGTAAGGCCCATATTTGGCCCCCTCTATGACTCAAAAATTCAAAATTGTTACTGAAAAGATTTCCTATGCTATTTAGAAGCTCAAGTGAATGTACAAACTTGTTCTAATAAATTTATAAGAATATTATCTGACATTGATGAAAAACAGGGTGTTAAAACAAACAAATGTGTAAGATTTCTGTCAAATTGGCTGAAATTGGACAAATTTGGGGTCATTATTTCAATTTTTGGATGCCTCCGCCTTCTTGACCTAGAAATTCTGTTACTGAATTCTAAAATTCACTTCAATTAAAGTCTAGATCAGTTAAGAAATCCCTGGGTCATGTAGGCGGAGGCCTTTGAAAATAACAGTTAAAGCTCTAAAAATCAACATTTTTCTCGATTTTGATGATTTTACCCTGTTTTAAGTGTCTATAAAATTGAAAAATTGAGACGATTATCATGATTATTGGATATTGAAAGCATACTCATAAATTTGAACCATTTTACTTCATATATGAACTGCATTTCCATAAATTACTTAAGATTTATTTTTTTATAAAATAGGGGGCCAAATATGGTCCTTAGCGTACCATGTCCTTTGAAAATATTGTAGGTGTTGGAGTTTGTAAAGCTTACAGTGCAAGCTCAGAGGGTGAATCTCATGTCCATTGATAATCCCGAGAGATCCACTTCCATATATTACATCCCTGTCGATGACAAATTGAAGGAATTTACTGTGTCTGTTAGTGGAGTGGATCCAGAAATACGATTATGGGAACCAGGTCAAGGTCAGGACACTTTCGGAGTTTTTAAACGGAAGATAATGTGATGTGGAATAAGTGTATGCAACAAAACCTACATATGTAAATGGCAATTTAGAAAAATCGGCAAAAGAAAACATCCAGCAGCCTTCAATTGATGTGACTATAGTGGAAACTGCTCATTGTTCTGCATTTGTCTTTAGATTAAAAATATAATGTGAATTATTCAAAGCCAATCCTAAAAATGACAAAGACCAAATAACATTAATATTAAGTGTACATCACAAGCATAAGCTTTGATAAAGATTGCTGGGTTTCTGGCTTAGGACAGGCACATATAAAAAGAAGAATTATCATTTAGTTTTAAAGCTGAATTTTGAATTCAACAATTTTCTGCTGTCAATTGATCAACCCATTATTTGCTCTTATAACTTGGTTGAATTTTCAGATATTTTTTCAATGTTTATTTTACAATAAGTTTTTCATTGACACATCAAATTTGATACTTTATAAAGTTTCTGCTTTTATAACACACATGTCTGAGAAATTCAGGGTTGTGAACTTTTGACATTTAAAATCATTTCTGTAATGTTTCATGTTGCATATTATATAATGTTAACGTACTTATTTTTGCGGGTACTTATTTCCAGGAATTTACAATTTCACCCAAGTTCATGGTTACTTTATTTCAAGTACCGGTATTCTTCATATAATTTTATTTAATTCAAACAATATTATTTCACTTGGCAAGTATTTATTTTTGCAAAAACTGCTTGACAGTGAAATCCATGAAAGTTGATACCTTACTAAAATACATATAAGTATGTTTACAATACTCAATACAAAATAAAGATCTGAAACCCAGGAAAACCCATGAAAATGGGGAAGGTTGACAGGGCTGGGAAAAGCATGTAAAAAAAACTTGGTCATGGTTAAAAGATGACATTCATTATATTACTGTTGCATAATACATAACATAAAGACATATTAAAAGAATGTGTTTTAATTATGTTCTAGAGGAAGAATACACTGAGAAAGATGGTCTTCGAAATTTACTGGATATAAAGAAAGTGAAGATAATGAATGTTCAAGACCCGGTGACTGGGAAGTGGAAGTTAGAAGTCAATAGTAATAGCTCACACACGGTCAGAGTTCATGGTCTGAGTTCAGCTAATTTCTTTGTTGGGTTCTCGCGTAAACAAGTCACAGATTTTTCAGGGACTACCGTCAGACCTCTTGCTGGTAGGTATGAAATTAGTATAATTGTATTGTGGTGCTAACACAGAAGTAACCATAAATGGCCTTAGATAGTATTCTATTCAAATCAGTATGTTAGAATATTTACCTAAAGTTTAAATTTCCTTAAAAGATGGACAAAGTTCACATTTTAACCGGATGGGAGTGAAATGAAAAATGACTGCCATTTTGAAACAAGAATGATCAAAATTCTCACTGCACCATTGAACTTGGCATACATAAGATTTACACAGTTTATACATGTTATATATATACCTCCTTTGTGAGAGTTTGACTCAATTTAATTTTGGCTATTTTTAGTAGTGGCCCACATTTTGAAAACATAAGTCAAACAAAAATTTGTTTTATTTAGATTTCCATTTCAGTTTAAATCAGGTCTTGGACTCAATCTATGCTTAGTCTTTATGTCTTTTATATTTAGGTGTAGAATCATTTGTTATCATCAACACCACAGATCTGATGCCGCCAGCTGAACTATATAAGATGCAGCTTCTAGATCTCCATGGCAATGTCTTGTCTGAATACCCGCTGGAGAGACACCCGCTGAAGGATAGATTATATAGCATTAAGTCTTTTGTTCCCCCGAAATCTTTCTTTTATATACAGGTGAGTTTAAAGGTTAAAGACAGTTTAGTCGTTGTTCAAATGAAGCAAATAAAAAAAATGTCTTTCAATAGTTTTTAGCTCACCTGGCCAAAGGCCATATGATCTGATTATGCAATCACTTTGCTTCTGTCATCGTCAGTTTACAATTTAAAAAATCTCCGCTGAAAACACTGAACCAATTAAACTGAAACTTTGAAGGAATATGATAAAGACATTTTGTAACAATTGGTCCTCAGTTTGAAACCATTGGATAAAATAGATGGCTGCTGTTTCTAAAAAAAGAACATAGGTAGAATTACATGAATTGGCTTATAACTAAGCAATTTTAAAAGACAGAAACAATCTGAAGGAACCTTCATCTCATTGAGCTTTACAAAAGTCTCCATTGGGAGGAAGTTGTCAGAAGATCCTTTATAGGAGTTTTTGGCCTAAAGAATGAAATGTGTTGCAGATAGTTAAAAGTCTGAGCTTGCTTAAACCTTCAGCTCATTAAGCTTTACAAAAGTCTCCATTTGGTCAAAGTTGTTTGATGACCCGTTAAATTGGTAATAGTTAATAAAGGATTTTCCTATGGCTTAAAGACCAGGTGAGTGATTCAGGCTCCTGAGAGCCTCTTGTTTAATGAAAACAATTGTCTCATATCATTTCCCTTTGAAAGGAACAAATACCTTTTAAAATTAAGTTATAATGTCATGTAACTGAAAGATATGAAATGTGACTGGATGATGACAAGCAGTATGTCCTAAGCTACATGTATTTTCAGAATTATTGGACTGTCTACTTTCTGTTTGATAGGCAGTAAGTCCATCTATTTTCTTTTATTTTATGCTTTCATTATAACAATAGTGTATTTCAATATGAAATTATGACAATATTGCTTGTTTCAAACTGATGCATACTTATGAATTAAAACTTTATAAAAAGAAAACTCTTTTAGAGTTATAAAACAACTACGGTATAGCAGATTATTTATGTGGTGGTTTAATTTTCGCTTATTTTCATAGGTTGACAAAAATCATGAAAATAAATCCCATGAAAATATTCTATTCTAACACAAATCATGCATATACAAACATATCCTCAAAACGTGAAAATGAAAGCCGGCAAAAATTTTCACTTACCTTTTCATACAAAAACTGTGAAAATAACCTGCTATACGGTATACAGTAAATCTTGAACCTTGCTTTATACAGGTCACTGGACTGGATGAGAATGGCAACGTCCTTCAAAGGTTGACCTCCACTGCCATCAAGGACCGAGAGGCCTCGCGACCTCAGGTGTACATGTCAGATCTGACGAGAGGTTATTATGATTCCACCATCTTTGTCACCTGTGAAGTTTTCAGCGAGATTCCATTTACGGTTCAGTGGTTGAGGGCAGGAAAACCACAAGGAAAGCCACAGCAGTTCAGGTATTGTGGTTCTATGAAAAAGGACCAGTAAGTGGATTTTTCAATTAGTGGGTCTGAATGTTTACACCATACAGATCAATGTTTAATTTCCTTTTTGTTGGATATAAAAATTTGTAGGTCAGGGTCAACCAGGAAAACCAGTGACAAAAATTGATACCTAAGGAAATATGGAAAGAAAATTGACTATATGATCTCATTCTTTATTTTACAGCATTTCATTTTCATAGAGAAAGGATGGGTTGCGATAAGACCCTTTTTCAGCCCACAAAATTAAAATTAAGTAAATTCTATCAAAAAATGTCTTGTTGGAAAGGTTTAAATTTCTATGTTTTGAAAACAAAAGTATGTAGTTGAAAAACTTATTGAACTTTTAGTAAATGGTGCTTGAAATGAACCACCGCAAATGATTTTAACATTGTGCCTATGGGCATGTGGCGCAAAGGAGAGATATATATATCCTTCCCGGAAGTATAGCCTTGCACGTGGAACCAGCTCCGTGTTTTATTCAAAAACTGGTATTACTAAAACACATCTTTTGTAAAACTTTCAAGCTGGTTCCGCATGCAAGGCATACTGAAAATCTATAAAGACTATTATTTTTGAAGTTGTAATCGGTAGTTAAAAAAGTCCGAAATCTCTCTGTTTTCCTCGTTTTTCTTGAGATAAGCGATCATTTTGATTTCAAAAATGTTGTTTAAAGTGATATATACATATGATGAACCTTTTATAGAATTATCAACACTGGCTTCAAGTATATTAGCACAAAACTTGATTTATTGAAGCCCTTCCTTGAAATTTCTTTAAATCAAGACGAAATTTTCATACAAAAATGGTCAGTTTTGAACCCGTTCGTGCAAACGTATTTTAAAGTATTCTTTTACAGCAGTACAATCATTTTTGTATAAATTAAGATATAAAGTAACATGCTATGAAAAACTTTTCATTTTTCGCCTATAGATGGGCCAAAGTAGGGCCTTATCGCAACCCATCCTTTTATAACTTGCATTACAATCACAAACAGCATAAACAGCATAAATTCAAAAACATATGACAATGTAAAAGCCCACATAAAAACTGTGCTGTTGCTTAAATGTAATAACTATTGATAAAAACAACAAGACAGTGAGTTATTGTATAGCGGGTTATTTTATGCGGTGGTTTAATATTCTCGGAAATCGTGAAAAATAAATCATGCAAAAATATCAATCTAACACAAATCATATGCTAACACTTTCATGCAAAATTTGTTCATACTTTCTGACACAAAAACTGAAAGTTGACCGCCACAAAGTTAAACCGCTATATGTTATTATGTACCAGTACATAATGGTCTTAAAATCTTCAAGTTTTGTATAATGTACTTACAGTGATTCCAGTAATGCCACATTGGAGATACCTAATGCCACAGAGAAATCAGAAGGACTGTATATGTGTAATGCCACAAATAAAGTGGGTTGGAGAGCCACACAGACATTTTTAGATGTCAGTGGTGAGTAACCTTTGTACTGTATACAGCTACAGTACATGCACTTGACTGATGAGCAAAACATTAATCTTTGCCGTCTTCAAAAACTTTTAAAAAATTTCAGAAACTTAGAAATGATTTGCATCAGTTTTCTGTCCTAAGCTGATATAAAAACCAGAAAAATGACTATTATAAGCTGAAATGATTGACTCTTCTTAGCTGAAAAAAAGGAATTCTAAGCTAATACATACAAACTATGAACAAATGACTGTTCTAAGCTGAAATAAAAACTGGGAAAAAAGACATGTTTAGCTGAAATAAAAGCTATGTTATTTTGACATAAGATTTCCACCACTTTTTATATTAAAATCATTTTAGAGGTCTTGAAAATCTCTCTGAGAAGGAAATGTGAAGCATGCATGACAAGCTTAACTACAAAATGTTAACACTATTCATTATTCACAGAACCCCCTCCCAGTGTCATCCCACCTCTCAATGTATCAGTTTTACCAGGAGATGATGCCATGCTAACCTGTTTTGTTTACAGTACTGTGGACTTCAACGTCACTTGGTATAAAGTGGGGAGAAATTCCAAGATCAAATCCAACAGGAAGTTCAATATCATGAACAATGGATCACTGATTATCAGGTATGTATACATTGTATATAGTACACGGCACGAGACATACTGTGATGGAACATATATATTTATCTTTTTCTCATAGACCATAAACAATAGTACACAGCTTTAAACATACAGATAATATAATAATATATTCTATATCCAAAGGTACAGACGTGGTGCCTAAGTACAGAGAAAAACCACACAATATACAATGTTGACATTTGATCAATCAAGACGAAAAAAGTAATAAAAAGGGCTACCCTGTAGAATCTTCCATTTTCAGAATAATTCTAATAAACTTGCAAAGTTTGTTTAAGGTTGGAATATTTAAATATTTATATGATTCAATTTCACTGTGATAGTGGTTCTACACTGTTAGAGTAGTATTCATTAACTGTGTTCTCAGTACAAAAATTTAATTTTAAAATTATTAATTTTCCTAATCTACAGAGCAATATACCTACTTCTCCTGCATATGGTGTTTATATTTCACAACTTATTCGATATGCCAGAGCTTGCACACATTTCACAGATTTTTTGATCAGACACCGATTTCTTCGTGACCGACTTTTGGAGCAGGACTATAAGAAAATACGTCTTATACGATCACTAAAAAAATTCTTTCTTTGTTATCACCCACTAGTAGAAAAGTTCAAAATTGAGTTAAAAGATATGGTAGTTAATTGTTTTAATTAGTGTTTGACTGGTCTTTTGTACTGAGATGATCATCTCAATATCCCTATTGTGTCTCACAACTATGTTGTGTTCTATGGTCATTACCGGATCCTAAGATCGCAATGGAAGAGGGAGGTTTGGCGCCATAAAACCTGGTTTAACCCACCATTTCGTTTGAAATGCCTGTACCAAGTCAGGACCATTGCGATCAACCAATTCTCCGGTATGACTGATTCGTTTTTGTCATTTTCTCTGGACTATGAGATTGATCATTCAAGTTTGGTAGTTTTGTTATTACCTTTATTTATGATAACATCTCATAAAAAATCATTTTGGAAACTGTTAAGTTTAACCACTCCTAGTCACTCAGGGCTGTTCCATTTATATTGATGTGGGGGAGGGGGGGACACACTTTGTTCAAGACCCCCCCCCACCAATATAAAAAAAATCATTACACATCCACAAAAAAAATGCATTTCAACCCCCACCAACTGAAAAATAATAAAACTGCGTCCCCCTTCCCACGTAAATTCATATAGAACAGCCCTCAAAATGTCCCCCTCAAATTAATAAATGAATAAATTGAAAAATCCTTAACCTGCTGAGTAAACAAAAGTATTTACTACTCCCACTATCACAGTTCAATGAAGGTATATCTCTAGTTGTACTGAAAGCTTCAACTATAAATGTATCTTGAAATATTTTTACTTTATTGCAAAATTGAGATTCAAATCTTTAATTGATGATTTCATCATACAATAAATTAAACATGATTTAATGTAAAATAGAAAATAATGTGATATAGAATAAGTGTATGTGACACAGCTCATATAACAGCATCAATTTAGAAAATAACACAATGGAAGACCGCCAGCAGCACATTTTAAAATAAAAAGCTACGCCGAGCGCAGCATGATACGACTGCAACAAGTTGAACCCTGTTCGTTGGAGGCCCAATATGGATAGTCTATTGCTTTTGTCACATGAAGCCCATGGTGGACTTACAAAACTTTTTGACACATGCATCTTGTGGTGGACTTTAAAAAGCATAATTGACACATATGTACTTACTTTAACATCTATGATCTAATACAAAAATAATTTTTATCAAAACCATTGACACATTTAGTTGACAGAATTTAATGATGAATTCAATAAAAAAAGAATTTTCAAAATTGAATGAATAATAAACATTCTATAACAGTTTTGTCAATACACACATTTTAGCCCCTTTTGACCCTTTTTAGCTCACCTGACCCGAAGGGTCATGTGAGCTATTGGTGTCACTTGGCGTCCGTCGTCCGTTGTCCGTCCGTCGTCCGTCGTCCGTCCGTAAACTTTTTCAAACGTTAACTCCTCTGACACCATAAGTCCAATTGAAACCAAACTTGGTGTAGTTGATCTTTAGGATATGGCCTACAAAACTATCGTTCGGATTTTTGATTCGTAAAAAAACATGGCCGCCATGGCTAAAAAAAGAACAGGGGGGTCAAATACAGTTTTTTGCAAATAACTCAAAAACGGTCACAGATATCAAAATTCTGGCATAGGGTAAAAGTGATCAGCACCTCAAGATCTACCTGCCCAGAAATTTTCAAAAAGATCCAACAACCAATGTAGGAGTTATTGCCCTTTTTCTGGATTTTTTCAAAATTTTGCACTTATTTAGCCCTATATCTTGAAAACTATACAAGACATTTTAAAAATTCAAATTGCATATGATTAAGCACATCAAGATCTACATTTCATGTAATTAGGTCAAAGCTGTAGAACCATTTCTTTTAGGAGTTATGGCCCTTAAAGCGTCAAAATTTACCATTTTTCATTACTTTTACCCTGAATTTCAAAGATTAACTTGTCTGACACCATACATCCAACTTCAACCAAACTTGGCACAGTTGTTTAATAGCATTAATGCTACAATTCTATCGTTCGGATTTTCAATTCGTAAAAAAATATGGCCTCCATGGCTTAAAATAGAAGATAGGGGTCAAATTACAGTTTTTTGCAAATAACTCAAAAACGGTAACAGATATCAAAATTCTGATGGCAGACAAAAGTGATGAGCATCTCAAGATCTACGTGCTCTGAAATTTTCAAGAAGATCCAACAAACGACATAGGAGTTATTGCCCTTTTTCTGGATTTTTTCAAATTTTGTCACTTATTTAGCCCTATATCTTGAAAATTATAAAGATATCTCAAAAATTCAAAAATTCAAATTGCATTAAGCACATCAAGATCTACAATTCGTGTAATTAGGTCAAAGCTGTAGAACCATTCTTTTAGGAGTTATGGCCCTTAAAGCGTCAATATTCACCATTGTTCATTACTTTTCCCCGGACTTGTCTGAAATGGTAAGACTAACTGCATCTTAACATGGCAAGATGTTTGATAGCTTATATGCTACAACTCTATCGTTCATATTTTTGATTCATGAAAAAAACATGGCCACCATGGTTAAAAATAGAACATAGGAACAAATTTCATTTTTTTGCTAATACAATGTAACTCAAAACTGGTTTTCAGATATCAAAATTGTGCAAGAATCAAAAGTGATCAGCATATTAAGATCTACCTGTCCTGAAATTTCGGAAAAGATCTGACTGCTGATGTGGGAGTAATTGTTCTTTTTCCTAATTTTTGCCAAATTTGCACTTATTAAGCCCAATATCTTGAAAACTAACCAAGATATTTCATAAATTTAAATCGCATATGGTTATACACAATAATATCTACAAATATATGTATCTGTGTAGTTCAGGTAAGCGATTCAGGCTCTTGGGAGCCTCTTGTTTCTAAAACAGCAGGGGCCACAAACCCCAAATTCAATACCAACATTCCTTTACTGGATATAATCATCATATTTAAACTTCATAACAATTGGCTGGCCCGCTACAACTTTATTTTTAGTATATAACTATATGCCTAAACAGACTTTGAAAAATTGTATTTTTGGCCCCTTCAACCCCTAATTTCTCAAAAACGGTAAGAGATATTTCAAATCTGATTGAAAAACGCAGGCAGGGATTTTTATAAGGATTCTAATGAAAAAAAGATTTTGAAAATCAAACCACAAATAAAAATGTCAATTTTTTGGGTGTGGCCCCTTTTTGACCCCCTATAGCAATGTAACGGTGCAATTCTTATCAAAACCATTGTCACATTTAGTTGACAGAATTTAATGATGAATTCAATAAAAAAAGATTTTTCAAAATTGAATGAATAATAAACATTCTACAAGAGTTTTGTCAATACATCCGATTTAGCCCCTTTTGGCCCTTTTTTCTAAAACAGTAGGGGCCACAAACCCCAAATACAATACCAACCTTCCTTAAGTGGTTACAAACATCATTTCCAAATTTCATATCAATCGGTCAATATTTACTCAAGTTATCGCACGGAAACCAAATGTCCACAGACGACCACGACGCCGAAGCCGACAACGACGACGACGACATCGCCATAACATTATACGATCGCAAAAATTTTGCGGTCGTATAAAAAAATCAAAAGCAAGGCAATGCTTGTAGTGAAAATTGTTAAATGCGCACCAGACATTTTGGAAGGTTAATGAAACCTTTTTATGTTGGAAGTATTTTTGATTTATTTACAATAATATATTGATATAAAAAAAACTGCCAAACTATTCTCCCTATAAAAGATTGACTTTACAAAGGGATAAAAAGCATCACTTTGAAAACATCAACACTTAGAGTGTGTATTTGTCAAGAGGAATAATTTCCAAAAAATTATTTTGAAATTCAAATTATATAAGATTTTTTTTTCTCAGAAATGTTGAACAAGAGGATGATGGGAAATATGTCTGTAGAGTAGGAAACGAGGGTGGTTTTACAAAGGAGAGCACATTTCTAATTGTACAAGGTATATATTTAGTTGGCTGCAAATATTTTCGGCCAGATTTAACAGAGTGAATAACAAGGTATTAAAATTATGCATGTCGGGCGGCTTGGCAGGAGAAATTTTCATAACAGTTTTCTCAGCAACTACCAATCACAGCCATTTGATATTTGGTATACAGCATCATGAAGTGGTCCCATAAGGGCTGTTCCAGAATTAAAGGTGGGGGGCGTAGGAAATTCTATTACATATATGGTGGGTGGTGCGTGTTTTAGAAATATTTTGTGAAGAAACAATGATAAAAATTTATTATTTTTTAAATGGGGGGGGGGGGTGTAAACAAAAAAGTGCTTCCTGTCCCCCCATTTAATTCTGGAACAGCCCTAATGTGGGATTCAGCTAACTTACCTTCTTCCAGTTTATCGAAATCCGGCCATTTTTGACTTTAACAGATTTTTATACTTTAGAGTTGTGGGTTTGTTTGTCCACGTTACTATTTAGCACAACTTTTAAACTGCTCTTTAGAATTTCATGAAACTTTTAACCTTTTGACTTACATGAAGAGAAAATCATATGGAGACTAATGTATAAAGAAATGTCGTCATTCTCAGATAAGATTTATGTCCTGAAGTTGATCATCCACTTACTGTTAAAAATATAAGTGACATATTCATTTACATGTATTAAGGCTGCAATTCTGGATCTGTTATTTCCCCCTGAGATTAATGCGTAAACTTTTAAAAGTGATCTTCAGAAACTTCAGTAGCATTTGTTCTTACTATTTTAAATTGTGTGTCCTGATTATGACTGAAATATCGCTGACAGGACATTAAGCAGACAACAATCAATCATTAAATCTTACAGTTCCTCCAGAAGTCACCATAGAGCCAAAAGAACAGGACTTCCAATTGGGCAGAAAAGTATCCTTTCTATGCAGAGCAACTGGTTACCCACATCCTGATTTCTACTGGTTACGTGCTGGTGCCCTGTTGATCTCTGGTGATAGGATCCAGATTAGAGGTGGCGCTCTAGTCATTAAGGATGTTACCAGAGAAGATGAAGGAAGTTATCAGTGTATGGCACAGAACCCTGCTGGAGAAAGTGTAGCAGTGGCACAGCTTAACTTTATTGGTAAAATATGATAAGGTGAAAAATAAACAATTGTCGAAAATTAGATACCTAGCCTAACTGATAAACTGGTTATAAAATAATTTACAAATGGAAACATGGGGCCTTTGTGGCCAGGTTGTCTAAGGTGCTGGTTTAAATACCAAACTATTGATCACTAGCTGATAATCTTTTAGGTGGTGTTCGAGTCCTGTTTGTAATTTACAAAAAAGAGCCTCCCCCAACTGTAATTGATTAGGTTTGTCAGTTACCTGCCCAACTTTGGTCCTTTCCTCTGGGTACTCCGGTTTCCTCCACCATTAAAACTGACCGCCCTACATAGCCCAGGTGCATCGATAAAGGGCCTTAAACACCAACACACACATACACACACACACAAGTGGAAACGTTAAAAATCCCATTAACAAATTATGGGTATTAAAGTTAATTCCTTCAGTGGAATAAATACACATAATCTTATACACATCTAGTGTGATGAAGGGTAAGAATCTTATTTCTTTTTCAATGTATAACATCTTTCTATTATTCCAGAGAAACCAGAGATAACGTTACATCAGACTGAGGTCATGGTTGCTGTAGGTGATCTGGCCATCCTTGAGTGTTCTACGACAGGGATTCCTCCTCCTATTGTGACATGGTATAAAGGGGATATAGAGGTATGGTATCACTTAAAGCCATTTTGGTCAAAATCCTAGTCACAGATATGCAGATCTTGATTAACAAAAACTAAATGTTGTTCATCCATACATGTAATAGGTACACATATTTGATAAGTTGATATTTATTAAATGATTTTCATACCTAAGATATGTTGTAAATGATAATTAAACTCTTATACAGTTTATTATACTCCACACAACAAAGTTGCGAAGGGTATAATGTTTTTGACTGGTCCGTCTGTCCGTGATCAAAATTTTCATAAAAGATATCTCAGCTATTATTAATCCTAGGCTTTTGATCTTTGGTATGTAGCTTCAGGTGGGGGTCCTATATGGTGGGATGCATTTTCAGGTCTTTCGATCATCTACTTCCTGTTTAACGAGCTGACTAACACTTTTTTCAGTAAATTTTCAGGGTTGAAAATTTTCGTAACAGATTTCTCAGCAACTATTAATTGTAGGTATTTGATATTTGGTATATAGCTTTGGGTAGATTGGTTTTCAGGTCTGTTGATCATCTACTTCCTGTTTAAAGAGCTGACTTAGATTTTGTTCACTAGATTTTTAGGGTTGAAAATTTTCGTCATAGATTTTTCAGCAACTATTAATTGTAGGCTTTTAATATTTAGTATATAGCTTCAGGTAGGGGTCCCATATGGTGGGATACATTTTCAGGTCCGTCAATAAGCTACTCCCTGTTAAACAAGCCGACTTATATTTTTATTATGCCCCCACGACAACATGTCGGGGGGCATTAAGTTTTACTCATGTCTGTCCGTACAAAATTTCCGTCAAGCTTTTCTCAGAAACCGTAAATGGGAATAACTTGAAACTTAATATGATGGTTCAGTAGGACATACTATAGGTCTTAAGCGAATTTTAGACCTGTCGGACATCTACTTCCTGTTTGTGGATCGATACCAAAATCAACATGAAAATTTCCGTCAAGCTTTTCTCAGAAACTGTACATGGGATTGATTTGAAACTTGGTAGGATGGTTTAGTATGATAAACTATGCGTCCTAAGCAACTTTCAGACGTGTTGCACTTCAACTTTTTATTTGAGGCCAGCGGGGGCATCCGTGTCCCATAGACACATTCTTTCTTTATTTTTTTCACTTAATTTTCAGGGTTGAAAATTTTCGTCACAGATTTCTCAGCAACTATTGATTGTAGGCTTTTAATATTTGGTATGTAGCTTCAGGAAGGGTCACATATGGTGGGATACATTTTCAAGTCTGTCACTCATTTTTTTGTCCCCCGCCGCAACGCGGAGCGGGGACTTGGAAATGCTGGTGTCCGTCTGTCCGTCCGTGTGTCCGTCACACTTTTTTCGTAACACTTTTCTCAGTAACTACTAATCCTAGGGTTCTGAAATTTTGTATGCAGACTCCTATAGGGGTCCCCCAAGGTGTAAGTGATTTTCAGGTCAGTCTGACATCTACTTCCTGTTTAACGACTTAGTCATTTTTCTCCCATAGGCTCAATGGTAAATTTTTCGTAACACTTTTCTCAGTAACTACTAATCCTAAGGTTCTGAAATTTTGTATGCAGACTCCTATAGGGGTCCCCTAAGGCGTAAGTGATTTTCAGGTCAGTCTGACATCTACTTCCTGTTAAACGACTTAGTCATTTTTTCTCCCATAGGCTCAATGGTAAATTTTTCGTAACACTTTTCTCAGTAACTACTAATCCTAGGGTTCTGAAATTTTGTATGCAGACTCCTATAGGGGTCCCCCAAGGTGTAAGTGATTTTCAGGTCAGTCTGACATCTACTTCCTGTTTAACGACTTAGTCATTTTTTCTCCCATAGGCTCGATGGTAAATTTTTCGTAACACTTTTCTCAGTAACTACTAATCCTAGGGTTCTGAAATTTTGTATGCAGACTCCTATAGGGGTCCCCTAAGGTGTAAGTGATTTTCAGGTCAGTCTGACATCTACTTCCTGTTAAATGACTTAGTCATTCGTTCTCCCATAGGCTCAATGGTAAATTTTTCGTAACACTTTTCTCAGTAACTACTAATCCTAGGGTTCTGAAATTTTGTATGCAGACTCCTATAGGGGTTCCTTAAGGTGTAAGTGATTTTCAGGTCAGTCTGACATCTACTTCCTGTTTAACGACTTAGTCATTTTTTCTCCCATAGAACACATTATTATTGGAGTTATGCCCCTCCAACAATATAACGTTCAACGGGCGGGGGACCTGGAATCTGTTCTTGTTCCTGTTTAACAAGCCGACTTGGAAAGACAACAACTCTGACTTTTTGGCCGGATTTCACTAGTGAAAATTTGGGTTATAAAATGGTGAATGTCGGGCGGGCGGACGGCGGGCAGGGAAAATAGTATTGTAACAGTTTTCTCAGCAACTACTAATCACAGTCTCTTGATATTTGGTATGCAGCATCAGCATGGGCTCCGGTCCATAAGGTGGGATTCGATTTCAGGTCTGGCGCTCACCTACTTCCTGTTTACTGACTTAATTAATTTTTGACATAAATGTCCAATTATAGAAAATTTTCGTAACAGTTTTCTCAGCAACTACTAATCACAGCCTCTTGATATTTGGTATGCAGCATCAGCATGGGCTCTCATAAGGTGGGATACGATTTCAGGTCTGTCGCTCACCTACTTCCTGTTTACTGACTTGGTTAATTTTTGACATAAATGTCTAATAATAGAAAATGTTTGTAACAGTTTTCTCAGCAACTACTTATCTCAGCTTCTTGATATTTGGTATGAAGCATCAGCATGGGCTCCCATAAGGTGGGATCTGATTTCAGGTCTGTGGCTCATATACTTCCTTTTAAATGAAATCCGGCCATTTCTGTCTTTGACCCATTTTTTATTCTTAACTCCAAATAGATATTCTCTGTCCATTATATGGACGCGTGGGGTATGTGAGCGTGCTCACTAAGGTTCTTTCATTTCATATATTTTATTCTTAGTAAAATCTTTACTCAGAAATATAGTCCTCAATATATTAGCCACATTCATTTTAAACTTAATCAACAAGATGGTGTAAAAAAATATAACCTTTAATCTAAAATACAGTCAGAAATGTTATTCAATGATTCAATTTTGACCTTGTGTCTAAGTCTTGAGAATTATTGCATTTGAACCTTAATTTTGACTTTGTGTCTATATCTTGAGAGTTATTGCATATGAACCTTAACTTTGACTTTGTGTCTTATTCTTGAGAATAATTGCATATGAATTTGTGTATAAATCTTGAGAGTTATTGCATATGAACCTTAACTTTGACTTTGTGTCTAATTCTTGAGAATAATTGCATATGAATTTGTGTATAAATCTTGAGAATTATTGCATATGAACCTTAACTTTGACTTTGTGTCTTATTCTTGAGAATAATTGCATATGAATTTGTGTATAAATCTTGAGAATTATTGCATATGAACCTTAACTTTGACTTTGTGTCTTATTCTTGAGAATAATTGCATATGAATTAGTGTATAAATCTTGAGAATTATTGCATATGAACCTTAACTTTGACTTTGTGTCTTATTCTTGAGAATATTTGCATATGAATTTGTGTATAAATCTTGAGAATTATTGCATATGAACCTTAATTTTGACTTTGTGTCTTAATCTTGAGAATTATTGCATATGAACACTGAACTTTCAACTTAAACTCAAAAGTATATCTGTTGTTTATAAAAAGTAAAGACCAAAGAAGAAATTGCAAAATAACATGATAATATTACAATTTCAGATCACTGCTCTATCTTATGTTAAGATCTCTGATGATGGACAGCTGACAATTTTAGGAACACAAGCTGGGGATGCTGGGAAATATCGCTGTGTGGCCAGTAATAATGCTGGATCAACATCAGCTACAACACACCTTACAGTGGGATGTATGTATTAAATCATAGACTTTGGAATTTTCAAAATGCAATTAACATGATTAACAATATGGAAATTTGGAATATTTATCTATTTTTACCCCTGCAAACAGCTTTTCCTTAAGGACTGTTCCAAAATTAAATGTGTGGGGGGTCAGGAGGCACTTTTTTCTTTACCCCACCACCCATAGAAAAATAATTAATTTTTATCATTGTTTCTTCACAGCCACTGCCCACCATATATGTAATAGAAGTTCCTCCCGACCCCCACACGTTTAATTCTGGAGTAGCACTAACTGCTTTATGTGTGACGCTTAACATAAAAGATGTAAATCATATAACAATCTGCATAGAAATTTCATAGTTTTGAAAAAAACATTAAGGGGAGGTAATTGGACTAAAGTTTTTTTTCTTGCTTCAATCTAGTTTAAAATCTGCCTCAATTCATTTCTCAATTGATTAAAGTTTGTATACGCAATGCCTAGGAGAAGTTATTTAAAAAATACACATATATTAATTAGCTGAACCAAGAATAGTAAGTCCACCACAAAACACAGGAGCAGATATAGAAACCAACGCCACACTGAGCTGTAGAGCCTCAGGTCTTCCCAGGCCTGACATTCAATGGAAGTCTGGTGCTTCTTCTATAGTATTAGGAGGAAGATTCTCACAGCTACCAGGTGGCGAATTGTTCATTCAGGGTAAGTGTGAAAAATTTTGTATGTACCATAGCTTTCAGTTTTAATGGTTCAAACAGTTTCTGAATTTAATTGTTAATCAGCTGTATGCAAAAGCAGGTGGCTCTAAAATTGGACTTTTCAACTTATGATGCAAGGTGAAGCATTTTGATTTTTGGTCAAAAGTTCAAAGGCCAAGGTCAGTTGTTTTGAAAAAATGATATAACTTAACATGAAGGAGGAGTATTTAATGGGGAAGAAGAAATTTATTGCTCTCAGATTTCATGCAAGAGAGATAATTGGACTGAAGTTGTTTGCAATATAAATCTAGGATATCCTTCTGTGAGCTGTATCACAGTATTCTATTGATGAGCCCAGGTGGCTGATTGGTGAAAGGCATTGGTTTAAATATCACATTAGCTGATCACCTCTCAGGTGGTGTTTGAGTCCATAAAAGGCATTCGTAATTTTCAAAAAGGGACTTCCCCAATTGTATGTGATTAAGTTTGTCAGTTACCTGCCCAAGTTGGTAGTATTCTTTGGGTACTCTGGTTTCTTCCACCATTAAAACTGACCCCCCTATATGGCCCAGGTGCGTCGAAAAGGGCATTAAACCCAGACACACCCACACACATTCTTTTGTTTCATGTTGCATTAAAAGAAGTTGATCATATTAGTATTTTTGTATGAAATTAAAATGTATGTTTTAGGTATTATTCCTGAAGATGAAGGGCAGTACACATGTGTTGTGAAAAACAGATTTGGGACCACAGATCACACAGCTTATCTCACTGTAACTGGGATGTGTAAGTAAATATCCAGAATGAAGAGGCTTTTTCTGTTTCAAAAATGAGACCTGTAACCTAAAGGACCAACTGCCAGCTTTTGATTTGATAAAAATGACCTTCCTTGAAAATATATTAGTCTAATATTTCATCAAGTTCAACTACATAGCAAAATGTTCACCGTAGTGTTAACATTTGGAAGGAAAAATTCACAGAATGAAAAAAAAAAACCACATGGTTGATTTTACAACAGCTATTAACATTTCAACTCTATAGTTTTTAATAAACTCTATTCTATAATAACACCTTATTTAGAGACAACCTGTAGCTTCATTTGAAGTATGCTTTAGAATTGACCTTAATTAAAGTGCTTTTAAGATCAACCTTGCAGAAATATTGGTTATCCAACAGGCCTCAAAGAATATCCTGCATGGCAAGATTTATAACACGTACTACGTTTGTCAAATTTTTGTTATTTATTAAAGGTTAAAATACACAAATGTTTTTGAAAGAGAAAAAACAAAATTTATTAAAGCAATATACATGTAGATTACCAATAACCTTTTATTTTGTTGGGATTTTTAAAAGGGGTTTATACTCCCTTCACATATACGAGTTTTGTTAAAATGTATTTGATTTTGAAGATGGTTATTTACTCTTGGTTGCTCATAAACAAGTCTTTCTAGCTCCTTTGAAATTGCCAGAACCATACATGTGATTCTCATACTGGGAGACAAAATAGCCTGACTTTTTTATCCATCTCCCTTTCTCCCGATTTTTTTTGTAATCTCCCGCTTTTTCAAGACATGACGAAATTACAGTTTTATAGACATTTTAATTGTGCAATCATAAAACATTTCCAGTGTTACAGGTTTGTCAATTAGGTATTTTAACAGGTGAAGGTGTTAATTAAAGGTTCATTGCCACAATTGACCTGATGATTGTTTAAACAGTTTGATATTAATCAGTGAAGCCATGTATATTTGGCACACAACAGTGCCCTCAATTGACACTGAAATGCAATTTTAATGAGCATTGAAAATCTGCTTTTTTGTTCAATCTCCAGCCAAAAATATCAAAATCTCCAGCTTGGTCATCACGGATCCTTCACTGGTATACAGAAATTGTGAAAGTTTTATGAGTTGAAAAAACAACAATGTCATAATTTTGAATGTTAACACATCACATGTCAGTTGTAAATATATTATGGTGATCGTAAATGACTGGCCTTTACTTGTAAATAACTCAGAAAGACCTAACAGAGGACTTATCTTTCAAGTGGTTTGCATGTTATACATGTATATGATAACCTTTCAAATATTGCATTTCACTTGAAAAAGACATCATAAGACAGTGTCACATCATCGCTTCACTGGATAAAATTTCCACACATCTAAAGAGATCATGAAAGCTAAGAAAAAGACAATAAAAGTTCAAAATCTTTCAAGAATTAATAAAACTATATTTTTTTTTAAAATTGTTTCAACTAGTAAGAGAATATTGTATGAATGAAGGGTGTATTATTGAATAAGGAGACTAAAAAATCATAAAGCTTGGTTAAACCTCTTTGATGCATTGATAGTTTAGGAAAAGAAAAAAAAATGTCATGTTTTCCTTTTTTTTACAGTGCAACCTGTCATCTCTCATTCTCTTCCATACTTGGACACCATAACTGGCAAAAATCTGACTTTGAGTTGTGACATCATTCAAGGTCATCCTAAACCCTCAGTTCATTGGATGTTTGATGGCCATGTGATCCGAGACTCCACCCACTTTCTGATTGACTCCACCAATCATTTGTTAATAACAGATATTCAAGAGGTCCATGCAGGAGATTATACTTGCTTGGCATCAAATATTGTTGGGAATACATCATCTGTTGTATCAGTTAATGTTCATTGTAAGTATTCAGTCGAGGGTATGTGATAATGACATCAGAGTAATTCATTACATTATTACGTCACTTGCCTGCAATTCGTTGCAAAGCAATGTATAGCAGACACTTTGGGACTATAGCCCTTTTTGAAAAGTCATCTGATTTCTATTCTTATATTTTCATTTTTTGCAAGAGTAGTTTCCCTTATTGGGTCGCCACATGATGTGAACAACGTAGAGCTAAGGAAAACATCAATTTATCCTTATTCATTTTTGGCGTAATTTCAACTCCCTGATTCAAATAAACTGGTTAAAAGTGAAGTCTTAGATGTTAAAGTAAGTTTTAGTAGTTTAAAACTTTGGGAGGCATATTTGAAATATTTTTACAAGTTAACAGTTTTGGTTGATTTCAAGATTTCAATGGCCAGGCCTACCCGGAAGTTGTAAACCTGTAGTAAAAAGTTAAAAGATTTCCCAGGTCCGCACGTCTTGAAAATAGTTTTTAAAAAGGACTATACCTCCTCTGCAGCATTCTGTGTCCTGCGTCATCACAGAAACTTCAATCACATTCTTGCCATAGCCTCTTGATATTTTGCATTTATCTTTGTCTTATAGTGTTGAATGATGTAGTTTTGTTTTTGTTTTTTTAGCACTTTTTATGTCCAAAATTTTTTCTAGCATCCTGTTAACCAAGAACTTGCGAATTCTTATATAGTGGACATATATATAAAATTGCTGTCACAGTGTCATAGGCAGCTATATGCCTTATGATCTTGATATTTAACATGCAGCTTTGTCCTATAGATACATTGTAGTTCTAAATGGTGTAAAGTCATATCATTTTTTAAGAAAAATATTGATGAATGTATTACTTTGAAAGACATTTATATTCAGTAAAAAGCTCATCAGAGCTTGTGTTTATTGTTATATATATGTGCCGAATTGAAATAAAGTTTTCGTATTCGTATTCATTTTGAATTCTTTTACAATTTATAGCACTTCCAAAATTCAGAAGCACCTTACCAGGCAATTATACAGCTAACCAGGGAAATAGTGTAACACTCCCATGTGATGTAGAGGGCAACCCCAAACCATTGGTCACATGGTATAAGGATGAAAGTCCAATATCTAGATCAGACATACACTATGTCATGGGGCGTGACGACAGTTTACAGATCTTCAGTGCGGATACTGCTGATACTGGGAATTATAGATGTCAGGCTTCTAACATTGCAGGATCTACTGACAAGACTTTTTCTTTGTTTGTTAGGAGTAAGTATTTTCTTGTGATGGCCTTTAAAAGATTTGTCCGAGATGGGAAGGGTGTGTGTGGTTTAATCTTACGTATCTAAAAAAAACTTACAGGCCAATGATTTCAAGTGTTTTTGATATGACCAACTATATGTTCTAAGTTTATCATTATTTGCCATCAAGACAACCATACAAATCAATGAGCTTTTATGTTGCCAGCAATGTGTTTCGAAACAACATAGGCCACTTTCCATTGCCTGGGGCAGCACAAAAATTTCTGTCGAAGTTTTTAAAGCAAATACCTATCACAGACTCTTGATTGATAATATGGCATGTAGTTTCCTCCTATAGTACTCTATGATTTAGCGATTTTTTATAACTCATTGACTTCCTGTTTACCGAATATATGAAGACACAGGTGACATATGTCTTCCATGGAAGACAGCATTTCTATTGTAAATTTGATTTAGCCATGTATATGTAGTAAATATTTAAATAGTATTGTGTTATGACTTTTTCAACAGAACCTCCCACAATAGAAGGTCAACAAGAAGAAACCTTGAACATTGTTCTAGGTAAACCGATAGATTTATCTTGCCTTGCCACTGGTGTACCACCACCCAAAGTTTCTTGGAGGAAAGAGGGTCAAGATTTCCAACCAACATACAAGAGATTTAACATTGACGAGTTTGGTCTGTCAATCACCAAGGCACGAGAAGCTGACACTGCCATCTATGAGTGTGTTGTCGAGAATGAGGCAGGGGAGACAACTAAGAAGTTCACTGTTAAGGTACAAAGTAAGTTGAATTGAAATTTAAGAGGTGCAATCTAGTAAATTGATTTTGTCAATAAATATGTACTGTCATTTCCTAAAAAAGAAAATTATACAAGACCACTTTGAATAAGTTTAGATTAGTGTTTATATTCAAAGATAATAATGATGCAGAAAATTTTAAAATGAGAGTCTTGACACCAAAATACACTGTATATGTGGTTTTGTTGTTGTTCAATATTTAAAGCTTAATTATTGGAGAGATATAACAATGTGAAAATACCGGTTATGAAATTGGAAAAGCATGGGGTCAAATATTGATGGATATGAGTACAGGGCTATTGCTAACCTGCTTCATAAATAATTTAAATGAAATCAAGTGATTTTTGTCCTTTGCCCTTTTTTGACTTTTTTAAAATACATGTACACTGATTTATTCAATTTCAGCACCACCAACCATATCAGAAACTAATTCATCATCTAATATTCGAGTGACAAGTGGAGGTTCAGTGACCTTGAACTGTGAGGTCAAAGGTGATCCTGTTCCTATGGTTACATGGAAAAAAGATGGTGTCATTCTGGATATTGAAGGTTCCAAGTATGAAATGTTACAATCTGGTACCCTAGTAGTTCATGGTGTGTCAGTACCAGATCAAGGACTGTATCTCTGTCAGGCAGAAAACAGTGCAGGAACAGTAGAAAAAGAATTTGATTTGACTGTCTATGGTATGATAATAATTAAAATTTTCATTGCAATCAGACATCATTCAGGGGAGATAATTGGACTGACACTTTTTTAAAACATTATTCAATGGGAGACCCGGTAAGCGCAACACTCCTCCTAAATCGCTTGATGGATTTTGATGAAACTTTACATGAAGGAAGTACATCATCTGTAGATGTGCATGAAGAATTTGTATTGCTCTAGGTCATCATCAAGGGGAGATATCTGGACTTGAGATTTTTTTCACAGTACAGAGTCCAATATGAAGCAGGGGGTATCCTTTTGTGAGCTGGCTCACAGTATTACTTGTTGTGTATGTTTGTCTAATCATTTGTCCCAAATAAGGTGTACCTGAGCTTTAAGTTAGTTTTCATGAAGGAAATATGCTATCATCATAAAACTTTAAACACATATGCAAAATGGTATGTACTCAAAATCAATCATATCCTAACATCAACTTCATAGTTCAGTAATTGTAGAAAACAGGCATTTCGGCTAAAACATTATGTCTTTTGAATATTTTTTTGCTTCTATTAACAACTAAAATTTGATTAGCATTTTTTAAAGGAAATTGGTTATTGACAAACTAAGGTAACAGAATAACCGATTAATATGAGAAAATTGAGTTCAAGATATTTAAGAGAATCAAACACTTTCCTATTTTTATGGTATCCATTTGGGTCTGTTGTCTGTCTGTTTGTTCAAAAGACATATTTAGGGCCCCGCATCGAAGATGCAGACGCCCTATAGTTTTCACTTTGTCCGTCTGTCAACAATTCTTGTGAACACTAAAACTCAAAAACTATTATTACCACAGTTCTGAAATTTTGTACAGATACTGAGTAGCATGTCATAATTTGCATATTAAAATTTCATGCAAAAATGTGAAATATTTTTGCCAAAAAACTTAATTTTTTATTGAAAATCACAGATTTTGAGAATTGGCCTTTGTGAACACTAAAACTCATAAACTGTTAAAATTACAGTTCTGAAACTTTGTACAGCTGCTAAGTAGCATGTCATGATTTGCATATTAAAATTTCCTGCAAATCTGTTTAATATTTTTGTAAAAAACTTTATTTTTTATCGAAAATCACAGATTTTGAGAATTGGACTTTGGGAACACTAAAACTAAAAAACTGTTAAAATTACAGTTCTGAAACTTTGTACAGCTGCTAAATAGCATGTCATGATTTGCATGATAAAATTTCGTGCAAATCTGTTTAATATTTTTTGTAAAAAACTTCATTTTTTATTGAAAATCACAGATTTTGAGAATTGGACTCTGTGAACACTAAAACTCAAAAACTGTTAACATTACAGTTCTGAAACTTTGTACAGCTACTAAGTAGCATGTCATGATTTGCATATTAAAATTTCATGAAAATCTGATTAATATTTTTGGAAAAAACTTCATTTTGTACTGAAAATCATAGATTTTGATAATTGGACTTTGTGAACACTATTAACAATACAGCTCTGAAGTTTCATACATATTCCATGGAACATGCCTTAGTGGTTATAATCAAAGTTCATTTGATTTTGAAAACCATTAGATTTTTTGCCGCGGGGTCCTTTCTGACTTTGTCAGTATTCTAGTTAATATGCAATGATAGATTGAACCAGATGTTCTTGTATCAAAATCTTATTGTTATAACTTCAGGACAACCAACTCTACCAGACAATTTACCAAGTACAACTGAGGCTGTTGAAAATGAGCCAGTCACCTTGGTTTGTCCTGCTGTTGGAACTCCACCTCCAGTCATTTCATGGTTTAAAAATGGCATCCCAATAGAAGAAAATGATGGCAAGTATGTAATGTCATCTGATGGTTCCTTGAACATCCTAGAGGTCAAAATCCAGGATGAGGGCTCATATAAGTGTGTGGCAACTAATAATGCAGGAAGCGTGGAAAGGGAAGTTACTCTAGATGTGCAAGGTAATATATAAGACCAAATTAGCATTAGCCAGTAAACTTTCTTAAGTTTTTAGCTTGGTCCATGTGAGCTATTACAATCAAAATTTGTACATAAATAGACCTAAAATAAGATGCATATTGGTATATTCTTCAAAACTGTATTGAAAATTCAATGCCTCATAAAAAATAAATTACGGTACCTACAGACCAAGCCAATATGTGTATGTCACTCAGGATATGTCAAACCCATATGACCTTAAAGACTAGGAGAGCCTTTTGTTATATTCACTATCATTTTGCCCAAAATATGATACAAAAGTTTCTATTTAAATCACTTTCATCAATAATTCTAAGGCATTTTATTGTGATACATACATTTCAGACTTGCAAAGTGATGAAGTTAAGGTTGCACATAATAAAATTTCATGGGTCTCTTTTTTGTCTTTGGCAGTATGGTATTTTAGTATTTTCCTACTTGCCTAGCTGTTTAATATTTTCAATTTTAGTAAAACCAAGAGTTTCCACTGAAAACTTTGACTCTGATGATAGAAGCCACTCAGTTGTTTTAAATGGTAACATCACTCTGACATGTCCACTAGAGGGCGATCCACAACCAACGATAAAATGGTACAAAGATGGCATGCTAATCCAAAATGGGGAGTACATCTTGTCACAAGACAGCAGACAGTTAATGGTTGTTGGTGTCACAGTCCCAGATTCTGGACAGTTTACATGTGAGGCAGAGAATGTGGCAGGGAAAACAAATGTGACCTTTGACCTTGATGTTGTTGGTAAGTTGATTCACTTATAGAAAATATTCAATTGATAACATTTTTTTACAAAGTTTTTGTTAATGAACAAGAATTTGAAGTCCCCCACCCCATCCCACCCCTGCTGTGCATGAATTGGAGCAGGGGTATAGAAACTTTACAGTCTTGTAACCACTCTCATAATTTTCAAACAATCTTGTTAAAATGTACACATAATGTATGCGTTCAACATTACAACCCGGGGAACCCCAGGTAGGAAAAAAGTCTCTCACTTGGGGCAGAACAAGAATAACTTGGGTAATATAATAAGTAACCCTAGGTTGTTCAGAATGTTCACTTTTATTTGTTAAAAAGATCATTGACCCATGCAAAACTGAGGTCACTGTGTTCTCTTTTATTTTTAACCCGGGAAAAATAATCTACCCAGTGTGCCCTAAAGTGGAATGTCGAATTTGCCAAAAGCATTTTGAATTTGAAATTGAGCATTAATTAGTTGAAATTCATGTTAGAGTTATTTCCCTTTGACCATCAAAATCAAATTTAAGACAAACTGCTGTTAAACTTGGCTTTAAGCATCACTATTGAATTGGTAGTAAGTAATTGATTGCAAACAATAAACTGTAAAAATAAAGACCTATGGTTTTGTCTTGACAGTTCCTCCTCATGTAGACAAGACAGCAGAATCACCAGATCACATGACTGTCATACAAGACAAACCATTGGTTATCAACTGTCCAATCAGTGGAACTCCTTTTCCAAAGATCACATGGTACAAAGACAGAAAAATCATTGGTCCTGATGATCATGTGACCATATCTATGAAAGGGAGACAACTAACTGTTATGAGAGCCTCTGTGGAAAGTGCTGGGGAGTACAAATGTTTGGGAGAAAATCCTGTAGGATCTGAAGAGAAAGTTTTCTCTGTAGAAGTTCATGGTAAATGACAGTCTTTAAATGACATGATAAGTTTTTATGTCACACTAAAAGAAATCCAAGCAAACCAGTATTTAATCGAAGCTCATCCTTTAAGGGCACAGAGTTCACCATATAGCTATCGTAATGATTCTTGTATGTAAAAAAACAACAGAAAAACATAGACAAAACTCTTTTAAAGAAACACCCAACATGATAGACTTCTTTCATGTTACATTTTATAATAATGCATGTAATATAATACCCGAACTCATAAGAAAGGGGCTATATTGCAATCATCTTGTCTGTCTGTTACAAAAATTTAATAATATATTTAGAACTTCCAGCCATTTCCAAATATTCATAATTTTGCTTTATTTTTCAGTTCCTCCAACGATAGAAAACCCAGATGATATTGAAACACCTGAAGCTATACTAGGAGGCAATCTAAAAATAGTCTGTCCAGCAAAGGGACTCCCTCCTCCAAATATAACTTGGTTTATAAATAGCAAGCCAATCAGAAACAATACAGAAAGGGTTTCCCTATTAGATGATGGATGGACTTTAGAAATCAGGGATGTACAAGAGACTGATGGGAGGAGATATGTTTGTAGAGCTGATAATGAAGCTGGAAGTGAAGAAAAGAGTTTTGATTTGAATGTTTTGTGTAGGTTTAAATTTTTAACAACAGCAAAATTGTGATGGTATAATGTTGTGGCCATTTTTGTCTCGCCTGCGAAGCAGAGTGGGACATAGGTGTTACTTTACAGGCGGCGGCGGCGACGGCGGCGTTAACTTTTTGGAAAAGTTTTATGAGCACCTCCATATCTCAAGAACTATAGGTCCTGGGTTGATGAAACTTGGTATGCATATGCCCCAGTAGTAGCTTAGCACAGTTGCATCCCCATCTTTTGACCTTGACCTTGATTTTCCGGTTGAATGACTTTGACAATTTTCAATACATATAATAGCAATGAAAAAGTTTTGCGAGCACCTCCATATCTCAAGAACTATAGGTCCTAGGTTGATGAAACTTGGTATGCATATGCCCCAGTAGTAGCTTAGCTCAGTTGCATCCCCATCTTTTGACCTTGACCTTGATTTTCCGGTTGAGTGACTTTGACAATTTTCAATACATATAATAGCAATGGAAAAGTTTTGCGAGCACCTCCATATCTCAAGAACTATAGGTCCTGGGTTGATGAAACTTGGTATGCATATGCCCCAGTAGTAGCTTACCACAGTTGCATCCCCATCTTTTGACCTTGACCTTGATTTTTTGGTTGAGTGACTTTGACAATTTTCAATACATATAATAGCAATGGAAAAGTTTTGCGAGCACCTCCATATCTCAAGAACTTTAGGTCCTAGGTTGATGAAACTTGGTATACATATGCCCCAGTAGTAGCTTAGCACAGTTGCATCCCCATCTTTTGACCTTGACCTTGATTTTCCGGTTGAGTGACTTTGATTATTTTTATTGCATATATTTGCAATGTTTAAGTTCTATAAACATCTTTTGATCTCAGAAACTGAAAATCCATGTAAATTCAAAATATAGTGGAAGTAAGAAAGAATAATTGTTTCTGATGGTGTCGGCAGGCGAGACATACTTTAGTGTTAACTCTTGTGATGTTGTTGTTGTTGTCATCGTCTGATGATATTTTCTTCTGTTCATATCAGTGCATGAATTTGCTTGTAACATTTTCTTGACAAAATAACTTAAACAGTATACTGTTCTATTTAAACATTTGCAACTTTGTACATGAAAACAAACTTCAAGCTACCTATCACCAAGGGTCAATTGCACTGACCAAAGGTCACATGAAAGGCTATTAAATAACTTGCTATTTTCCATATTGAAATTTTTCAATGTCTTTTCATTTACATAGTTTTTGTCACATATTCCTTTTCATAATCTTATTACCTGCGTTTAAAATCTGTATAGTGCATTGTAATTGTGATTTGGCCTTACATTATTTTCACCCTTGATGCACTCTTAGCAGAAGTATTAATGTTTTCTTTATGACACATTTAACATTGAAAAACATTGTATAAATTTGAAAGTTATAATAAATGTGTGCAAAGACAAGAAACTAGTCTTTGCAAGACACTTTTGTTTATAATGTTAATATTTAGTTTAAACATATTTATTTATCCTGGATTGGGAAACAAGCTTAATGCTTATGTGAATCCCTCTCCAGTTAGCAGGTTGCGAGTGTGGCCTTTGCAGCGGCCCCCATTGAGCCTACTCTTATCGAACTCTACAAAGGTGTCTTTAACGTGCATGGGGTATTGCTCTCCACAAACAGGGGGCAACCTTTTTTCGTCCTTTCCGAAGGACTAGATAATGTTAATATAACAATATTAATATTCTACATTTTATAGTGCCTTCAAGCATTCCACGGGATAGACTTGACCTACAACCCAAGGTCATGTTTAACCAACCAATCACATTATCATGCCCAGCTGAGGGAAATCCCCTACCAGTGATCACATGGTACAAGAATGACCATGTGATAGACTTTTCCACATCTTCATCATATGAGAGGTTATCTGAAGGGAAGCAACTCCGCATTTTGTCTGCTTCTGAGGCAGATATAGGAAAATTTAGTTGTATTGCCAGGAACAGTGTTGGTGAAGACAAGGCAGATTTTGATCTGAAGGTTTTATGTAAGTTTGATTAAAAACATCTTCACAGGTTTTGCTATTGTGTATCTGTTCCAGACCGTACAGGTATTCAGACCGTACGCGTACGGTCCGGACCGTACGAGTATACCTATATGGTCCGACCGTACGCGTACGGTCCGACCGTGCAAGTATACCCGTAAGGTCTAAAACGAGCTGGACCATACAAGTATTCAGACCATATAGGTATTTCTCTAAATTTGCATTTATTCATTATTATATGAATAATGGCAAATTTAGAGAAATACCTATATGGTCTTTTATAGTTTTATTTATAGTTTAATGGTCTAATTTCATTAGGAAATTAAAAATTTTAAAAAAACGAAAAGAGGAAAGCAAACTTTAAATAATAAGACGAACAAAATTAAACTAAAGTCAGAATTTGTAAATAGCTAAAATATATAGAAAGGCGGTAGGTGAGGGAATTGGGAAATATGATGTTTAATATTCATTTGGTAGAATTTTTTAGTTTTTATTCTCTGCTATGTTGCTGGATTTCACCGGTATAAAGGGTCCACAAAAATGTCAGACTTCGTGAAAATCATTCTAAAATTATATTCAGTAAAGTTAAGTTTGAGGATGACGACAATGCATATAACTTAATATATCTGTAGAAAGTAAAATCGGCTGCACATAATATAAGAAAAAATAAGAGTTCTATGGAACTTTTTTTGGTTAAAAAGTAGGTAAATATTTTGGGAAAACTGACGGACGGATGACTTTAACATATTGCCGAAATCTTTGCTGAATCAGCCTCCCCAAGCACGTCTCTTTGTCTTCTCACGGGTAAACAAATGATTGGAAGGTCTGTCGACTAAAGTTCTTATTTGTATTCCTCAAACTTCTCCTCCCAAATTTTAATGACTGTTTTAGTTGTTACAACTGACGTATATAAGTACTCACTTCTATTTCACAACACTAAATTGATTTTAAATATTATGTGAACTCTGTACAAAAAATATACAAGTTAAATATAATAAAAATTAATGCATTATTACAGGGTCAATATATTTTATTGAATATTGATCTAAGTCAGACCGTACGCGTACGGTCCGACCGTACAGGTATTTTGAAAATATACGCGTACGGTCCGGACCGTACGCGTACGGTCTAAATACGCATACGGTCTGGAACATATCTACTGAAAGGAGAGATAAACAAAACAGAGCTGGGGAAATAAAAAAACAAAACAAAAACAAAGGAAGTAGATGAAAAAATACATGATTTTGTCTTTAAACCATGCAAAATAAAAAAGCACAATCATTTTAATTTTATTTTAAAAAACCTGAACACCAACTAATTCTTATGTACTAAACTTTTGTGTAAGGATCTATTTACTTTATATAACAAATGAATGTTTTATTTTAAAATTTCACAGTGCCTGCAAGAATTGACACAACTGGTATTATTACATCACCAAAGGTCATAAAAGGTCAACCATTGACCCTTGTTTGCCCTGGTGTTGGACTTCCCCTACCCAATATCACATGGTTTAAAGATGGCTTACAATTGGATGAATTCAAGTCTGAGCTAAAAATAGATGTTGTAGATGTGAGGGATGCTGGGAGTTACAAATGTCTGGTTGAAAATGAGGTTGGGAGTTCAGAACTTGACTTTGAGGTGAAAGTTCAAGGTAATGTAATGAAATTAATACCAGTTTGGTATTTTTGGTTATGCTGTTCTATGCTCTTCATATTCATACAGTGTTTGGCATTTTCAATATTTTTGGAAGAGCGCCTCTGATGAGTCTTGAATAGACGAAACGCGCGTCAGGCGTAGCAAAATTTATTGTCTGGAACTTTGTTGTCATTTGTATTACAAAAAAAGAAATATGATAGAATAAATAAAACAAATGTAATGAGATTACAATGAAATATGTTCATGTTGTAAAATATATCCCCCCGAAAAAAAAATAAGATATAAAAAAAAAACTAATTAATATATATATATATATATTAATTGTGTTCACAAAAACAAGAAAAAAAACTGAAAAACTGAGGAGAGTTTCAAATGACACTATTTGATTTAGAAAAAAAATATGACAACAATATTTTAATCAGCTCTATTCGTAGAAATATTCACTTTCAAAAGATATTGCTATATTTATTGAATTAAGCTACCATAGAGACTGCTGTGTGAATAAATCTTATTTTAATTGCATTCATCAAATGTCTTCTTTTTCATTCAAACACAAATTCAGTGTCAGATTATTTTCAGTTCCACCTAGCATAGACGCTGAAGACCTGAACCAAAACCTAAGTGTCATCAAAGGGAGAGCATTCAGTTTGTTTTGTCGCACGTCAGGAACCCCACCCCCTTCAATCCTCTGGTACAAAAACGGCCAGATCTTATTTCATGTATTTTTCCAGTCAAACCCTAATCTTGTACTGAGGGACGAGGGCAGAGAATTGCATTTCTATGAGGTGGATGAAAAAGATGTTGCTACGTATAAATGTTCTGCTGTTAATCCTGCTGGGGAAGCTGAGCAGGAATTTGATCTACAGGTTTTAGGTATGGATTTCTTATTAGAAATATCAATGATGTGAAATTCATTTACATGAAATTACATACATATATTTACAGCAAAACGAGTCAGCATTTTAAGCTCACTCGTATGAGAAAGGGCTATATTGCAGTCAGTCATTGTGTTGAAGCTGTTGGTTGACTTGCTTTCTTGTTATGGGGTGGTGAAAATAAAGAAAATAATGGAAATGTGTATAAAAAAAAACATTAGAAAAAAAATGCACAAAAAAAACATAAGCTTTGCCAAAAGTACCTTTTTAAAATGCATTATTCAAGGAAAAGATCAACTTTACAAATCGCTGTAAAATTACCTGTTGATATTTTTTTAGTAGAATTTCATTCTCATTAAACTTTACTTATTTGACTATTTTCTCAGTTTACATGGTTTACATTTAATTTGTTTTACTTATTAATGTGCAGAAGTATTTTTTGTGTTCAAATAATAAAATTGATATTCATGGTTTTGGTTGACTGCAAATTAACCTACTTATTTCATAATTATATGATTACATCCAAGTTCAAAGGCTCTTAATTTTCGTGTTTTCTGTTTATATGTACTGTTCTATTCATTTCATGAATATAATTTCTTTCTACGTGTACTGTGGTTTCATTATTTTTCGAGGGGTATCAATTTTTCGTGGTCTTCATGTTTGGGCTTGACCCACCAAATATGATTCCACATGAAAAGGAAATAATACATTGATCTTTTTATTGCAGACTTCAGAACCACAAATTTAAGAATCTACAAACTGATCCTTTTCTATCAAAGCATGAAAACTTGTACCCATGAAAACATGAATCCACAGTATTTAATTTGGCTCATAAAAAGGTGCAATAATAAGTTCATTTACAGTAATTTGCACCCGAATTTGCATGTGAATGTATTTACATTTCAGTTCCTCCATCTATCGACAGTTCAGCAGGAGAGGAAGTAACCAAGGTCATCAAAGGTCATTCAACAATCTTGTATTGTCCTGCCTCAGGAAGTCCACAGCCTCAAGTTTACTGGTACAAAGATGGCAGACGACTTTCTTACAGTGACCGTCTGCTCTCAGAAAATAACAATCAGAAACTAGTCATTGTCAATGCCACGTTGAAAGATCATGGGAATTATTCATGTGTGGCAAGAAATCCTGCTGGAGAAATGAGCAAAGAATTTCCTGTAACTGTACTTGGTAATATATTATTTTATTTAAGGGTTTTTCACTGGTGTCAATGTTTTTTAAGAATTAATATTTTATTGGGGTGTGTGAATTTTTAATTTGGATAAAAAATCATTTATAGCAATATAAACTTTATTTTTTTGACGTGTTGTGTGGGATTTAAAATTGACATTCTTGATTTTTTACATCAGTTGATGGATGCTTCTTAGCTAGCTGTCAGTAACTTCGTGTGCTCTCAAGAGAGTATCTCTACGTCCTGTTAATTAATTGTTGTCCTTTTGTCTCAGATACTCTCTTGTTGAATTGAACTTCTATCGATTTGATTTTTACTGTGTGTTAGTTTGTGCTTTGTTATTGATTTTCAATAGGGGGAAGGTTGGTGCCAAAAAACTAGTTTAACGCTCCACTTCTTGGGAAGTGCCTGTACCAAGTCAGGACCATTGCGATCTTTAATTCTTCTAATTTTGTGGTTCACTCAAATAAAAATTACAACAAAATTCCATAAAAGCTTCTGTATTTTGTTCATGATAATTTTCATATCCTACATGTCCTAATAGTTCGATTAATAAAACCTAATTCCAAGCTTTACAGTGTCACACTAATCTTTGTAACTATATATACTTTGGACCCGAAGATTGCAATGGAAGAGGGAGGTTTGGCGCCATTTAACCCCGCCACATTTGTAATGTGCCTGTCCTAAGCCAGGAAATCAAAGCTTATGTTTGTATTTAGTCGAATTTATGTTAATTGTTTTTTTGTCAAGAAGAGGGTCTTTCATTGAACTTTAGGATTGGGCTTGAATCATATGTAATTTATTTTCAATCCAGGGGCCAATTGAAAAACAGCGAGCAGCGACCACTGGTCACATTGAAGTCTTCTGGCTGTTTTCCATTGTGGATGTTTTAAATTTACGTTTATATTGTAGGTTGTGTCGCGTACACTTATTCTACATCTCATTTTCTCATTTAAAAAAGGTTGAAATTTTGACTAAAGAACCTGATTGACTGGTGTCATCCTTTAGGATTATGATAACAATGTGTCAATATGATGTAGAAAACAATATATTAGTTAATAATTGAATGAGTTTAGACATGTCATGATGTCTTGCCTAATGTAATTGCTTCAAGACCTAACAACCAATATTAAACTTCAATTGCGTGCTATGAAAAGACAGTCAGTTTTACAGTGCTGCTTTAAATAAGGTACTCAACTCATCAACCTTGAGCAGACCGATAACTGACAAATCTAATCACATACAGATTTTCAAGCCATTCAGGTAAACTACCAAGCCAGGCTTAAACTTTCATCTGAAAATGTGATTGACTATTGAAAGATTGGTTGGTATTTTAAACAGAACCTTGACCATTTGGCTACACAGGCCCTACCATCATAATGCCCCCATGCTATTAGGGAAGTTTTTCTCATCTTGAGAATCTGACACTGAAGTGAACTTTATTGTCCATTTTTGTTTTCATTTTAGTCCCACCTGGTATTGACGAATCCAATGTCTACTACAATCCAAAAATAAACATCAACCGTACTGTCCTGATAGACTGCCCAATAGATGGCGTTCCACTTCCTGAGATCACATGGTTTGTCAATAATGCCCCATTTGTACAGACGGACAGACATCAGCTTCTGAGAAATAACCGCCATCTGAAGATCACCAGTGTACAGGTTGAGGATGCAGGGATTTATACATGCCAGGGTGTCAATGAGGCAGGAAGTCTGCAGAAAAATTTTAAGCTAACAGTGCAGTGTGAGTATAATATTTAAATAAAAATTTACTCTCTTTAGCAAATATTTTTTTACCACAAACTAACAATTTCACCAATGTTCATGGATACTCAATTTTGCGTTTTCTGTTCATTATTCTTTCAATTTCATGCATATTGTTTCATTTTGTGACTGAGTATTTGACTTTGGGGGGGGGGGAATGCATGACTCTGAAATCCATGAACAAATGTAAAACATGAATATAAGTACACTTACAGGAGTGTGATTAAAATGAATGACCCCAACCCCCCAATAAAAGTAGAAATTATATAATTATACCCCCCTCAAACATAGTTTGGGGGGTATATAGGAAACGCCCTGTCTGTCTGTCCGTCCGTCTGTCCACATAACTCGTAAGTGCTTCTCCTCCTTAACCGCTAGAAGGATTTTGCTGAAACTTGACATGAAGGAAGTACATCATATGTAGATGTGCATGAAGAATTTTCATTGCACTCGGACATCATTCAGGGGAGATAATTGGACTTAGACTTTTTAAATACATTATTCGATGGGAGACCCCATAAGCGCAACTCCTCCTAAACCGCTTGATGGATTTTGATTAGATTCTACATGAAGGAAGTACATCATATGTAGATGAGCATGAAGAATTTTCATCGCACTCAGACATCATTCAGGGGAGATAATTGGACTAAGACTTTTTAAATACATTATCAAATAGGAGACCCCATAAGCGCAACTCCTCCTAAACCGCCTGATGGATTACATCATCTGTAGATTTGCATGAAGAATTTGTATGGCTGTTGGTTATCATAGAGGGGAGATAACTGGACTTGAGATTTTTTTTGTACAGTACAGAGTCCAATATGAAGCGGGAGGTATCCTTTTGTGAGTTTGCTCACAATATTACTTGTTTTAGTTGTCTCTCATTAACACCTAAATCATATTTACCTTAATGTTGGAGCTACTTATATGGAGTCAATGGTAGAAGTACATGTATATCATAATGAAACTTTGTACATATGTAGCCATGACATCTACTTCATAATTCAGCGATTACTTAAAAAAACATACAAATGTAACATGTTGGGAGGGGGTGGTGGTATTATGTCCTTTTGGAGTTTGTGCTTATTCATGGTGTAGGGTGGAGAATTTTGAAACTTGAATGTAGATGTTAAGACAGGGGTGTAGAAGATTTGCATAAAATGTATTGAATTTTAACCAGAATTATGTTTACATTGCATTGATAGTGTTTTAATGTTTACAGAGAGAATGAAATCAAACATATATACACCTGGAAAAAAGTTAAGCACTCCATTGATTTTTTAAAATAATACATTTTCAAAACACATCTTTACCATTATTTAACTGATAGCCATTGTAAATTTGTGTTTTAAACCAAAATATGCATTGTTAAACACAATGTAACATGCTGTTAAAAACAAAAAGACAATTTTTATTTACATAACATGACATAGCAAAAAAGAAGGCTTTTGTACATAAAGATGGTCTTCGAAAAGTATGGTCACCTGAAGCACTAAACTATTATTATATTGTCAAATCACACTGAAAAATGTAAATTTTAATCAAAAGATTGATACTGTATCATCCAACAGTCAATTTTGAGAATGTACACATCTAGCAAGAATGATTGCTGGACCCCGTGGTCTCAGACTACAGATTTGGTGTCTAATTTGTTGAAAAGTTATTTGCCGCTATTCAAGGCAAAAATGAGCTTTTAACCAAACGCTCACACCCTTTAAATCAAAAATAAAGAATTGAAGCTGGCCAAAATCAACAAAATTAAAAATTATTTCAAATCATTGAAAAGCACAAAAAGTCTAGGGATGCTTAACTTTTTTCCAGGTGTATATGATAAACATGTACCTAACAAAAGTTTTACAAAGTTCAATTTCTCAAAATAAATACAGTGGTTTCATTATTTTTCATTGGCCTTGAATCACGAAATTTGATATCCCACTAAAAGGTAATTTAACATTGGTATGTATGCTACAGACTAAAGAAGCACGAATTAAAGAATCCACACACTGATACTTTTTCACCAAACCACAAAAAATTGGTACCCACGAAAATAAATAAATCCACAGTAGAACCAATATACTTAAATTTACAAGGCAATATTCTTTTATTATTTTTCAGTGCCAGCAAAAATTGACAAGTCCAATCTCAAGAAATCTTTCAATATTGTACAAAACCAGACAGTTGTCTTTGATTGTCCAGTATCTGGAACACCACAACCATCAGTCACATGGTTAAAAGATACAATTTCATTGGTTGATCATGGTCAGCCATACAAAGAGTTTCGTGTCCTTAATCAAGGTCAGAGGTTAGAAGTCATCAATGCACAGGTGGAGTATGCTGGGAGATATACCTGTGAAGTGTCTAACGCTGCTGGTTCTGATAGACAACATTTTGATCTGGATGTAGCTGGTATGTCATTAATTTTGTCACTTTTGAAGACATATTTAAGAAGTGTACAAATATTCAAGGGAAAAGCAGTTTATATGTAATGTAATATTCTAATTGAACTTATACCACTTATAATTATATTTTAAGAAAATGTCAAGACAGGAACGGAGAAATTAGTAAACTTAAGAGGAAACATAAACTGGGGAAACTATAACTAAGAGCCATAACTTAGATTAGGTTGGGATAAATCAAAGTTGTGGTTCTTTACACATTTATTTGAAAGAGCAATTAAGTCACATCATCAGGATATTTTGATATTTATTTATGATAACAAGGAAAATAGTGTTGCAGCAAAAATTATGCAGTTTTAACAAATATGTGCCACACATGCCACCAGGGCTGTAAGAGACCTTTTTCTTCCCTTTTTAGTCCCTCCATCAATTGAAGGTAAAAGGAAGGTCGCAAAAACATCAGTATTGGTCCGTGGATCTGTCAACCTAGAATGCCTGGTAGAGGGCACCCCAATACCTAATGTTACATGGCTGAAGGATAATGAACCAATAGACCTAGAGCAAAACCCACATATTAGAGTCATGGCTCAAGGACAGGTATGTTGCACACAATATTTTTTTCTTGCTTGAAGTTTCCAAAACCTTATTGGACCTCCCGCAAACAAAGTTTGGGTAGTTAAAGAAGTCAACCATATATCCTAAAATCTCAAAGTTTAATGCCTCCTAAAGTGACTAATGAATTTTCATGAAACTTCCATATGTCCAATTATTATGAAGGATAAACTTGTTTACAGGTACTACAGATTTTTAGCAGTCAGAGAGAAGACACAGGGAGATATACATGTCAGGCCGAAAATCTTGCTGGAATTGCTGAGAAATACTGGGATCTGCAAGTTCAAGGTTTGTTTGTATTGTGAAAAAAAAATTAAGATGACATTTTTTTCATTTAATTATTAAACAAAAAGAATGTAATAAAAATGTTAAGTTATACAATATATCTACAGAATGTTATTAAAATGTTGTTTTACAATATGATTTGTACAGCAACTGTTATATACTGGGTTCATGAATAATATCTTTATTTTTGGTAATTCAGCATTGGGTTATTTTCACGGTTTTTGTGTCATGAGGTATGTGAAAATATTTTGCAGGTTTTATTTTCGCAGTTTGTGAATGTGGTTGTATAATATTTGCGTTAGATAAATATTTTTCCCAGGATTAATTTTCGTGATTTTTGTTGAACCACAAAAATAACCCGCTCAAGATCTACGGTATAAACAAATGTTATGTGAAACTCTTTTATGTTCAAAATGCAAAAAAGTGATGTGGAAGTTTTTTCCAAAATTTATTTTTGAAAAGAGTACATGTACATTGTACAGGCAAATTTAGGGCTGTTCCAGAATTTAAACGTGTGGAGGGGGTCGGGAACCTTTTATTAAATATATGGTGGGTGGTGGGTGTTTTAGAAATATTTTGTGAAGAAACAATGATAAAATTTTTTTTTTTTTTATGGGTGGTGGGGTAAAAAAAAAAGTGCCTGCCCCCACATTTAATTCTGGAACAGCCCTTTATTTAAATAACTTTTTACAGTTCCACCCAAAGTTACTGGTGCTAAAACAGTTAGACAGGAAAGCATCATTCTGAATCATCAACACATCTTACACTGTCCTGCAAGTGGTATTCCCCCACCTCTCATTACCTGGAAGTTCAAAGGGGAGTTAATTCCAGAATATGGAAGCTCATCATACAGGATACTGGACAAAGGGAAACAACTCCTGCTAACAAACACACAGCTGTTTGATGCTGGACTGTATACCTGCACAGTTACTAACTCAGCTGGGGAAACCAGTTTAAATATTCAAGTTGAAGTTCAAAGTAAGTATAGATAAGTGCTAAATAATAAAGAAAAGTGAGACTCCCGCAGGATCAAACATGTCCTCAAACCCTCAGGCTTTTGAGGGGAGACCTTTGACCTCCATTTGCTTAAGGAAGACCTATATAACAAAATGAACTTTTAAGTTTTGATTAAAAAGATTATATTAGATTTCTTGTCTCCTTAAAAGTAACAAACTTTTTTTCTTTCATTATGAAAAATCTTTTATTTTCAGTGCCTCCCACAATTGCTGAAGGCTCCTCACACATAGCTGCAGAGGTTAACAGTAGAGCTAGGTTACCCTGTGAAACTGATGGTTTACCCAAACCATCTGTCACTTGGTCAAAAAATGGCCGACCATTTCCAGTGACTGGACTAAGACATGCTATGGTTAGCAGTGGATCCATGGAATTTGTGTCAGTCCAGCTGGAGGATGCTGGGAATTACACTTGTCATGCTTCCAATACGGCTGGAAATGTGACGAAAACTGTCAGTTTAAATGTTCAAGGTTTGTTTCATGATGTTATGAAAGAATCAAAAAATTATAAAACTAGCCCAAGCAGCGACGCTGCATATCCTTGCACTATTCTTGTGCTGATATTATAAGGGGACAATAACAGAAAGGAATGAACAGGTTCATTGTTGTAAGACTTATTACTGGTTTTGGCAGTAATATTAACCTGCAATAATTGTTTTATAAGGAATAAGATTATTTATATATGGTTTAGTGGAAGGTACATCTATCGATATTAATTCTCAGGTTAATTTGGCTGACACAAAAAATTTAAGTTTCAGTTCCATATTCCAAATAGCCTGGGAGGAGTTGTGAGACGAAGGAATAATGTGCCCTTAGGCTACCTATGCAGCCCTGCCCCTAGTGGCATTATCAAAATTCTGAAACCATCAGCAGAATCTACATCCATAGTGCAACTTCTGTGCCAAGTTTCAGTTGTTTCAGTTTGATATTCCAAATTATCTGGGAGGAGTTGCGTGATGAAGGAATAGTACTGTGGATTCGTTTATTTTTGTGGGTACCAATTTTCATGGTTTGATAGAAATTGACAAGTCTGTGAATTCTTAAATTTGTGCTTCTGAAGTCAACAGTATACATATCAATGTTAAATTTCCTTTTTGTGGGGTATCATATTTTGTGGGTCAACGCCACCCACAAAAACCATGAAAATTGATACCCCACGATAATAATGAAACCACAGTATGCCCTTAGGCTATTTATGCAGCCCAGCCCGTAGGGCCATTATTTACAATTCCGAAACTTTTAGCATAATCTACATCCAAAGTGCAACTATTGAGCCAAGTTTCAGTTCAGTTTTCCAATTAACATGGGAGGAGATTCCGAAAACTTCGGCACAGCCCCCATCCACAATGCAATCAATGACCCAAGTTTCATCTTTCTTCTCCCAGTGGTTACAGAAATGATCCTGGACATTAACGCCATAGTACAGACCTACGTACATCGAACAGCAAAACGTTCTTGCTTATAGGCACCATATATCTTCTTGCAGCTTCACAGAAATTTATCTCACAGTTTTCCAGGCATCTACATGCAACATCTCTTGATATTTCGATGTAGCTTCATTCCATAGTACATGCCACAGCTTTTTGATATAAAATCTGTATAAAATATCAACCATTTCATTCGTATTGAATTCTGTTATTTTTTACAGTAAAGCCAAGATTTAGAAACCAAGAGCAGCCTACCCTCTTTGTTGTGAAAGGTCAAAGTGCAGATGTGCGATGTGATGTTGAGGCTTACCCACCCCCTACAATCATGTGGCAGCTTGGTCCAAAAGTTTTGGCTGAGTATCCTGAAAATCAAAGGTCATTGAACTCAGGTAGGTGAAGACAAAAAGAACTTTTGAATTTTATACCCTCATGTATAATTTTACCTTTAAATACTGTGGATTCATTTATTTTTGTGGATTCCAATTTTCTTGGTTGATGAATAATTGTCAGTTCGTGGATTCTTAAATTTGTGGCTCTGTTGTTTGCAACATTCAAACCAATATAAAATCTCCTTTTCATGGAGTATCAAATTTCGTGGGTCAAGACCACCCACGAAAATTAATACCCTATGTAAATAATGAAACCACAGTAATTATTAAGGCACTGGATCTAGGATGCAGAAGTCCAATAGTTTTTACTTAGTCAGTCCATCCACAATTTTTAGGAATGCTGAAACTATATAGGTATTAGATCTTAACTTTTACAAATTGATTATTTACCAATATATCTGAGGAGTTGCATATTAAAATTTCATGCATGACCTTTAGTTTTTTTCTGAAAGTTTTTTTTTTGCCCTTGAGGGATTTACTGTCATGACTTTAAATGTACTCAATTCATAAGCATCGATCAGTTTTCTTTTCATTATTGAATACTTTGTTGTTTTGAATTTCTAGATTATCAAATCATTAATCAAAGTACCTTGAGAATAAAGGAAGTTGGTGAAAAGGATTCTGGGACATATATTTGTATTGCAAGGAATCATGGGGGGACAGCCATTGGACAGGTGAAGGTCATCATAACAGGTAACTAGTCTAATACATTTGATTCAAATGTTGTAAATAAACAATGGAAATTGTAAAGTTTTCTTTACTTATTGTACATTCTTATTTCATTTCATTGTTTAGTTGGTGCTCATGTACTGTCATGCATTTGCCAAAGACTAAAAATATTGTGGCTTTATCTTAGTTTATTGGGAAGATAATTTTAGTCGGTTAAATTGTGGGAAAGACTTGATGACAGAAAATATGTTTAAATTAACAATAAGGCCAAGGTTGTTGACAGAATACCTTTAGAGCTAAAACTGACAATGTCATTATATGTTTTATCTACAAAAGTCGTCAAAATGGCAGACACCATTAACATATTTGCACAATAAGTATAAGAAAAACATAAAAATGGCATATTAAAATTAAAATAATTAGGATAATATTGCTTTAATATTGGGTTTTCTAATTTCTGAGGGCATAAAGCTTTTCCTTTGTAGTAATCAATATTTCCTTTGAAGTCATTTAATGCTCATTTATTATTTTCGTCTTATTTTCTATTTTATCTTCAAGACCCTCCACAAATAACTGTTGGAAAAACTGATTTTACTGTTAGCCTTGGTGGAGATATTCTGCTTCCCTGTAGCTACCATGGCAACCCAGAACCAATGATCACATGGGAAAAAGATGGCCAACAAATCACACATGCTGACTTCCACTACAGGATCCTCAGATCTGGTGCTTTGGCTATTCCATATACTAGGTGGGTAGATATTGAAGTCATTTCTAAACACATGTTTGGAAGACCAAACAGCAAAAACACATGTTATTTATACTTACCCTGTCTCTCTGTCCATCTATCCACATATCTAGTTAGTGCAACTATTCTTAACTGCTTGATGGATTTGGATGAAACTTTACATGGAAGAAGTATATCATAAAAGATGTACATGACGAAATTTCATTGCTCTTTGATATCCTTCAAGGGAGCCAATAGGGATCGAATTTTTATGCCCCCGCGACGACATGTCGGGGGGGCATTAAGTTTTACTCATGTCCGTCCGTACAAATTTCCGTCAAGCTGTTCTCAGAAACCATAAATGAGAATGACTTGAAACTTGGTAGGATGGTTCAGTATTACAAACAATACGTCCTAAGCGAATTTTAGACCTGTCAGACATCTACTTCCTGTTTGGGGCTGGATTGATACCAAAATCGACATGAAAATTTCCGTCAAGCTTTTCTCAGAAACTGTACATGGGAATGACTTGAAACTTGGTAGGATGGTTCAGTATGGCAAACTATACGTCCTAAGCGAATTTTATACCTGTCGGACATCTACTTCCTGTTTCGGGCAGGACCGATACCAAAATCGACATGAAATTTTCCGTCAAGCTTTTCTCAGAAACCGTACATGGGAATGATTTGAAACTTAATAGGATGGTTAAGTATGATAAACTTTGCATCCTAAGCGACTTTCAGACCTGTCAGACTTCAACTTTTTATTTGAGGTCAGCAGGGGCATCTGTGTCCCATGGACACATTCTTTCTTTATTTTTTACAGTATTGCTTGTTACATACTTCACTTTGTTCAAATTGGATAAAACTTGGAATTTCAACAAATAAGATGTAGGATTTTTTTCTCTAATCAAAAAATTTGGTTAAAGTAAATTACTGAAACCCTTATTTTAAAATGCATAGTACCAGCTTAATACTTCCTCTTCCATTTTGACTACCAAGTCTGTATGTATCAACACAACATTCAACTTTCCTAGAAAAATGAAAGGGTGCTATCACTACATTAACAGAAAACTATGATAACTCTCTTTGAAAGGATTTTAAATAATCGTATAAAAGTTATGAATATACCATTTAGTGGATTATTTTGGCTAGTGTGTAATTTGATCCATTCCAATTTTAAACAAAATCAATATCAAATCAATTGATTTTAATGATTAAATTTTAAAGAAATGGGAATTTTACCCATTGCATTGTACACAAATGTACTTTGAAAACTTTTTTTACTGTAATTATTTTGTTGGGTTTCCATTATATCCACTTACAATAAACCAGGGTGAGGCAGTGTTGTTGTGTGTTTTTATTTGCATTTTGTCTGTACTTCATAGGTTAGTGTTAGGTCCAACTCCGGCCAGGTTAGGAAACTGGGGAAGGCAAAGCTCTTATTGATTGCACTGGTGCAATTTATTATGTCTATATATTATGCTATATAGCGGCTCCTATCTAGAGGAGGAACATACCTAACAAACAAACAAACAAACAAAATTACCTGCTTTACAGTATTTTATTTCATTTTCAAGGTCAGAGGATACTGGAACATACACATGCAAGGCCCATAACTCTGTTGGAACTGCTTCCATAGATGTGGCCTTGACAGTAGAAGGTTTGTACATCTAGGAATCAAATACAGAATAGTAATACCATGTCTTGTTTTACTTAAATTTTCTGTTTTACTGATAAACTAAGAAAACATTTAGAGTACACTATCTAGATATACTGTGCTTTGTTTAAAACTCTTAAAACTTCTTGTATCACATAAATTCAACAAAGTGAGGCAGGTCATGTATCATTAATCTTAAATCACAATTTTATACCCTGCAAATAACATTTTTATTTTGGTTCAAATATTTGTTAATTTTTTTCATTGTTAAATATTAAACCAGGTATTGATTTAACTTTCAACATTCAAAGTTTTTCTTAGTTCAATGTTAAACAGCAAACAAAATATTAAGGCTGTACAACATATTGAAATATGCATAAAGACATTTGTTTCTGATATTGATTTTGGCCAGCCCTGCAGATTAAAATTTCTGTAGATATCATTTGGTTTCTTGTGCATGTTAATTGTAGTGCCACCTGTCATCACAGAAGATGAGACACTTCTAACCTCTGTCATTGGACATGACCTTGACATGACATGTGAAGCAGTTGGGGTACCCCGTCCCATAATAAGGTGGTACAGAGATAGTAGAGAAATAGAGAGCAGTAACAAATACAGAATTGATCAGAATGGAACTCTGACAATCCTTGATTTACAGGTACATGTAAAGAAATGTGAAGAAATGATCACAAATTGGCAATTGTACATGCATTTTATTAGCAATGGCATAAAGCCATGAAATCACAACAAACAGATAATGTTTTAGATACAAGTTAGACAAAAAAATTAAAGCAACAAGAACACCAATAAAAATGCTGCTCTTTGCTTTACAATAGTTTTAATCAGCTAAACTATTTCAACACATTAACTGTTTAAAAGAAAATACTTTTTCCTTCAAAATAAATTTGAAAAGAAATAAGTGAATTTATTATTATGTCTGAAACTTTTAAGATATAAATTTTGAAACATTTGTTAACTGTGACATCATTATAAAAACAATTTCCTCAAAGCATCTAAAAAACCAACACGTATTTCAAGTGTTGATACAACTACATGTATGTATGAAACTTTTCAAATTTTTAAAATGGGGGGAAAAGTTCACATTGATTTGAGGGTCTTTGTGCTGAATGTAATAAGTGAACATAACACTTCAAATGGATACTCAAAGAAGCAAAGGTGTAGCAAAGGGATAATCAGTATCATAAAACTGTCAGGACAAAGACAAAACCGGCAGACAAAAAATCATCACAACAAAACAAACCACATGACAACATAAAACACAAACACATAACAACAAAACCTCATTCAGCAACGTGATCTCAAGTCGAAACGAGAGTGAACTCAGGTGCACCGGAAGAGTAAGCAGTTCCTGCTTGCTATAGCACACCCGTCACGTTGCCAAAGATTGATTTAGTGTTGGTCAAATCTGGAAAGGATGACAATACAAAACTCTATGTCAAACCAACATCTTTACATGTGTTTATTGTGTTACACCCTTCAGCTATTCTGTTTTACTTTTCATAGGCCAGTGATAGTGGAACATATACTTGTGAAGCCAGGAGTGTTGCTGGGAGAGACACATTTGACAGGCATCTCAGAATCCAAGGTATGTTTATAAAAAAAGAAACTGAAAATAATTACCAGTTATGTTTGTAGTTTAAATCCCAATGAAGTGACTAGATATAACCGTAAAACAGGGTTTTTTGCGGGGTTGAAATTTTATGGTTTTGGTGTAATAAGGTATGTGAAAAAAATTTCTGTTTTATTTTTGCGTTTTGTGAATGTGTACATATATGATTTGCATAAGATTGATATTTTACGTGGGATTTATTTTCAAGGTTTCCATTGACCTGTGAAAAAAGTGAAAATTAAACCACCTCGAAAAGAACCTGCCATACGGTATGCAGGCAATTTGTTTTAATTTATAATTGACGTAAAGGGTGATTAACACTTACAGTAATTTAGTATTAAACATGAAAATCAACTTTTAAATGTTTTATCATATACCACACTTAATATATTCCTACTCAGTAATTTATATTTTCTCATTTCAGAACCACCTTTGATAACACAGCGTCCTGATAACTTGGAGATTGTTGCTGGCAGTAGGTTCTATCTCAGATGCCAAGCCACTGGTAAACCTGTACCATTAATTTCATGGTTGAAGAATGGAAAACCATTTAGAGGTAAGGGAATATAACAAAAAGATATATATGCTTGCACAACTCTGCTGAAACTGCTGAACATAATTTAAGGAAAATTTGAATGCAAGAAGTAAACATATGTACTTGTGTATGTCATCACAATTTTTTTTTTACTGCAAAAATTGACAAGTTCAAAGGTTGATATTTATGGTGAAAAAAAGCGGAACGCATGGGGTATGTGAGCATTAAGGTTATTTCATTTATTAAATAAAAAAGGAAATTGAGGAAAAACAAATATGGAAAAATTAAATATTCTACATTTTACAGTCATTTACACTTGTTAATATTTACTGACAATGTTACTACATGTAATGTTATCTTACAAGCAAGATCCAGCTCTCGTGGAGGCAGAAGTCGTCTGACTGTCAGAAATGCCAGAACGTTGCATGCTGGTCTGTATACTTGTATAGCTAGTAACCCAGCAGGGACAGTAACAGCTAATGCAACAGTAGTCTTGAAAGGTTTGTAATTCAACAGATATATATCTTAAGATTGAAAATCCGATTGAGAAAAAAAAAATGATGTGGAGGACATATGCAAGACACTAATAAAACACCAAATACTTAAAATCTAACCACTTTTATAGTCTTAAAGTCACCAGAAATTATTTGAGGTTTCTTAATTTTATTTTTTGTTGTTGATTACTGTTTTTGCATTATGGATAAGGATAGATACACAATATCATAAAATGTCCATTGAAGACTTTCACATTTTTATATTCCTCAGAACCTCCCCAAGTAACAGTTTATGACACAGAAGCAGCAGCAGGAACAGCTACTGTTATGTCTTGTTACATTGGTGACACAACAGCAGACATCATCTGGATTAAAGATGGCCGACAGATAGTAGCAGACGACAGATTACAACTGTACAGTAATGGTTCTGTAGGAATTGATCCAGTTCTGGTAGGTAAAGGATTGATATGTAAAAAGTTGTTAAAACTGTATGTTAGACGAATATAATTGAAATTATGTAAATGAATTAACTTTCAGAGTTTTCAATATTTGTACCTTCAGTCTACATGTCTGATTAGCAGGTTTCCCCTTTCGCAATTTTCCAATATATTTTATTATTGCATATTATTGTGATCATTTTTGAGGGATTTTCATTGACAGATAGAAGATAGAGAAAAACAGGACACCACAAGTACTATAATTACACTATATTCATATAATACCAAATGTTCTTTTTAACCAAGCAATCTTCGTCCTTTAGGTACTTGTTATTTTATTTGTCAAATAAATGTTTTCATTCTTTCATTCCAAGTGTTGTACATGTACTGTAAAAAAAGGTAAAACTAAAACCTGTTCTTTTTGTCTTTCTTTGTTTTAAAATTCACTATTTATTTTTTACATAGGGTTCAGATGCTGGAGAATATAAATGTATAGCAACTAATGATGCAGGATTCTCTGAAGGCATAGCAACATTGACTGTACAGGGTGAGTTATGGATTCTTAGTTCTGACCAGATTTTATAAAACGATAAGTGTTTTCCTCCCAGATGTTGACCATTTCATAGTGTATCTTTTGCACATGTACAAGTTGGGATGGATAAAACCAAATATTTTTTTTTAATAGAAAAGAATCTCAAATACCATAATGATGAACGGACTTGCTTCTTATCAATCAGCTAAAATTGTAATAAATTTCATTTCTGTTAAGTTGCTTCTGGTTTGCCGTCTTCACTCAAGAAATTTGATGGAAGACATCATGCACTTATTGACAATGTGGGATTTCAATTACTCAGATGAGTGCAGATGTTGGTTTGTCTTAGAGTTTTCTTTTGTCTTCCTTTACTTGATTTGACACACTGAATTCTAGAGCACCTGAGTTCACTCTTGTTACGACTAGAGTTCGGGTTTTTAACTGATATTCAGAAGTTTATGTATTTCTGTGTTTTACATGTTGACTGTTTTTTGTCCTGTTCTTGTTGGTGTTTACTGGTTTTGTCTCAGCCCTTTCAGACTTTTGACATTCAGATACCCTATTGGTACCTCTGCTTCTTAATATTTTTGTTATGCCTGCTTTATAAATGTTTATCATCAACATTTGATTTCAGAGACCCCTGTGATATCAATTTCACCAAAAAACACAACAGTATCCCTAGGAGATACAGCCATTTTGGATTGCCTTGTCGAGGGTGAGCCACAACCTGATGTAAGTTGGTACAGTGGTCAAAGGGAAATAACCCCTAGTGGAAGATTTTCAATATTGCCAAATAATTCACTGAGGTAAGAAAAATATAGATTTGAGGTAATTTAGAAAAAAATCTGAGACACAATTTAAGATACAAGATAAACATGGAGAAATTTTAGGCTTATTTGACAAAAAAAAAATGAGAGAAAATGCAAAAAATAAAAGTTTCACAAAAATGAAATTGTGAACATTTGTGTATTAAAGTATTTTTGTGTTACTAAAGAACTATGAGTCGGAAGTTGATGAAACTACCTTAGTATGCATATGAATATGAACTAGCACCATATATTCATGACAGCATCTTAAATCAGTTAAGCAAATTTTAATGCATAATAAAGTACAGTTTAAGTTTTCTAAAATTAAAAACGAAAGAATATGGAATATGTGCCAGATAGACACAATCCACATATTGAAATGATTTTGATAAATGTACAATGCAAAATTTCACTGCGTGTGAAGCGCTTTTCTGGATTAACCTAGGAGTAAAAAACTTGGAAAACCCGTAGAACATTAGATTTGATATACCAAAAACAGAAGCCAAATTTTAATCCCTATGAATGAAAACTGATATGTAAGTTTATTAGTAACAATGTTCAAAACATCCCAATCATTTAACATTGACCTGGACCTTTAACAAATTGTTGAGCAACTTTAATATACATTTTGCAATGCTTATATGGTGATGATGATCACAGAGAAAATAAAACATTTCATTGACAGGATTTTGGCAACCCAGACTGCTGACGCAGCAGCCTATCTATGTAAGGCTAGAAATAATCTTGGGGAAACTGAAGCTGGAGCTTTTCTCAGAGTCATGGGTGAGTTATAATTGGAAACAGTTAGAATGCATACATTTTAGAAGCAGAAATTTTGAATATACAAGTTCTGTCACTTCAAAACTGTCTTAATTGAACTTAACATAGCCAGAATCCAGTTCAAACTATGTAAACTTGGTGTGCTGACCTATCTTTAAACATAAATATATTTTGAACTTTGTTATGTAATTGGAACATATTCTTCAGGTTCCATTAATTTTTATACGACTGCAAAAAATTTGCGGACGTATAATGGTATGATGCTGTCGTCGTCGTTGTTGTTGTTGTCGTCCGTTAACTTTAGTGTATACACGATAACTTTAGTTCTAGTTATCCAAATGCAATGAAATTTGACAATGATATTTCTTACCATTAAAGGATGAATGGGATTGATTTTGGGAGTCCCCCTTTTTTCGTTTGGAAATTAAGGGCCAAAAGGGGCCAAAATTGTAACTTTTTTGTTTGTTCTTGCAATAACTTTTTCAAAATCTTCTCCTCTGAAACTACTGAACAGAATTCAATGAAACTTGGTATGGTTGATCATTAGGGTCTCCTGCACTATAGTAATGTTTCAATTTCTGATTCGTCAAAAAACATGGCCGCCGTGGCTAAAAATAGACCAGGGGGGGTCAAACTACTGTTTTTGGCTTGTAATTCAAAAAGTATAAGGGATAGATGAAATCTGATGCCACCCTTCTGCTTCAGGATCAAAAGTTCTACAAAAGTCTCCATTTGGTCGAAGTTGTCAGAAGACCCCTTATAGGGGTTACGGCCCCTTAAAGGTGAAAAATAGCACTTTTTCATGTTTTTGCCCTAAAGTATAAAAATTATTGCAGATAGCAAAAAGCTGTTGCTTGCTTAATTGTTCAGCTCATTTAGCTCTACAAAAAACTCCATACGGTCGAAGTTGTCAGATGACCCCTTATAGGGGCTACAGGCCCTAAAATAATGTTTTTTCATGTTTTTGGCCTATGAAATGAAAACTATAGCAGGTAGAGAGAAGCTGTTGCTTGCTTAAATGTTCAGCTCATTTACACAATTAAGAATTAGTTTTTGCGACCCCCCCCCCCTTTTTCCCCTATTACGTAATTAGGGGCCAAATGGGGCCAAAATCGAAACTTTTTTATTTGTGGTCCGATTTCAAAAAATTTTTTTTGCAAGTTTATTCTTGTCAGGTAGTGAATCCAAATTTGAGAATTTATTTTTGTGACCATCCCCTTTTTCACTTGTTTTGTAATTAGGGGCCAAAAGGGGCCGTAATCAAAACTTTTTTGTTTCTGGTTTGTTTTTGAAATTTTTTTTTGCAAGTTTATTTTTCTCAAGTAGTGAATCCAAATTTGAGAAATTATTTTTGCAACCCCACTCCTTTTTCACCTGTTACATAATAAGGGGCCAAAAGGGGCCGAAATTGATTTTTTTTAATTCTTGTCCGATTTTGACAATTTTTTTGCAAGAGTAGAATACAAAATTGAAAATTTATATTTTTACCCCCTGGGTCGAAAGTCCACCAGAGCAGCATGTGTCAAAAACCTTTGTCAGTCCACCATGGGCTGCATGTGTCCAGAGCAATAGACTATCCATATTGGGCCTAAAATGTACAGGGTTCAACATGTTGCTGTCGTATCATGCTGCGCTCGGCGAAGCTTTTTATTCACTTTTGCACGGTTTCACTATAATACAAAAATGCAATTCCAAACATTTGATATGGTATTCAGGATGTTGTTATCAGGACTAAACATTTGTTTTGCATCTGAAAGGTAGGTTGTAGCAAGTTTATACATGAAATACTGATCCAAGATCTTCTGAAATCAGGCTTATAAACTTGGTCTTTTGCCCAATGTTTAGAACATTGGTTATATATTCTGCAGTCAGACAAACTACTCTTCCTGTTTTTCATACATGGCAGTCAGACAGGAAAAAAGATGTTTAATTAAGAAAGTTTCAAAGTTCAATGTATGCTAATTCTTTAAGCAAAAATTATGGTATACAGGCTGATATACTGAGTTATGACTTACTGACTTAAGCCTTTTGCACCAGGGAGGTACATAGGCCATCAACAACACCTCTCCACCGTGTTCGGTTCTGGGCCATTCTAACGAGATCTTGCCATCTGTAACCCTCAGTGTTCATTTCGGCTTGAAGGTTTCTCCGCCAGGTGTTTCTTGGCCTTCCAACTTTCCTTTTTCCTTGAGAGTTCCATTGCAGAGCTTGCCTGGAAATTGAGTTGGATGGTTTCCTGAGTGTGTGCCCAATCCACCTCCATTTCCTTTTTGTTAACTCTGCTTCTATCGGTTGTTGTTTGGTTCTTTTCAATAGGTCGCTGTTGGTTATTTTTTCTGGCCATCTGATCTTTAAGATTTTCCTGAGACATTTGTTTATAAACACTTGTAGTTTGTTTAATAGACATTTGGTTGTTCTCCAGGTCTCACAGCCGTACAGGAGGATTGTTTTGACGTTTGAGTTGAAGAGTCTGATTTTGGTATTTGTAGTAATGTTTCCAGCTTTTCAGATAGGTGTCATCATTCTAAATGCTGTCCTCGCTTTTCCTATGCGGCATTTAATGTCCTGTTCTGAGCCTCCCTTTGCATCCATGAAACTGCCAAGATATGTGAAGGAGTCTACTTCTTCCAAAGGAGTTGATTTAACTTCCAGACTCGCAATGCTGTTGATGTTTGCCTTGAGCAATTTGGTCTTCTTTGTGCTTATGATAAGGCCAGTCTCTGCTGCACTCTGTTTTATTATTGACAGCTTATCCTTCATATGTTGGTGATTGCGAGACAGAGTTATATGAAACACTAATACTGTATGTAAAATTTAGATAAAAATTTTAAAAGCTTTTCGTATTTTATTTATTTTCTAATTTCTAGTCCATGGAGGCTTCTCTAGCTGGTCCCAATGGAGTGCCTGTAGTGTAAGTTGTGGGACAGGGACCCAGTACAGGACCAGACAATGCGATAATCCTTCTCCTCAGAATGGAGGGAGGGAGTGTGAGGGACCCAGGGAGGAGAGGAATGTTTGCTCTGACAGAGTATGTCCAGGTTGGCAATTCTTATAATGAAAAATGACGTAAAGTTCTAATATTCAATTAGTTGTAGGTATAGTTTTCTTTCATTTATAGACTTTTATTGAAATATTCAGGCAACGGTACATAGTAATTTAGCCCTGATAAATATAAAACCGGAGAGCATGATTTACATTACCGCCACCAACAAACCCTTATCCCCCTGGTGACAAGCAACTTGTGACTAAGTGAGCTTAAAAGAAATTATACCCCCACTCGTAAGAGAGGGGGCTATATTGCAATCACCTTGTCCGTCCGTCTGTCCGTCCGTCTGTCCGTCTGTCCGTCCGGTTCAATTTCTCTGCTTCTACTGGATGGATTGGTTTCAAATTTGGTACACAGCTTCAGCATGATGAGTTATACTATAACTACCCTTTCCAGGTCAGTCCATCATCTACTTCCTGTTTTCCAAGCCGACTTAGACTTTTTTAGGGGAAAAAAAATTGAAATGTGAAATTTTTCGTAACAGATTTCTCGGCTTCTACTGGATAGATTGGTTTCAAATTTGGTACACAGCTTCAGCATGAGGATTTATACCCTGCCTCCCCTCTCCAGGTCAGTCCATCATCTACTTCCTGTTTTTCGAGTTGACTAAGACTTTTTAGGGTAAAAAATTTGAAAAGTGAAATTTTTCGTAACAGATTTCATGGCTTTTACTTGATGGATTGGTTTCAAATTTGGTACACAGCTTCAGCATGATTAGTTATACTGTGCCTCCCCTTTCCAGGTCAGTCCATCATCTACTTCCTGTTTTCTGAGCTGACTTAGACTTTTTATGGGTCAAAAATAGACAATTTTTCGTAACAGATTTCTCCGCTTCTAGAGAAGGGATTGATTTCAAATTTGGTATACAGCTTAAGCATGATGAGTTGTATCGTGCCTCCCCTTTCCAGGTCAGTCGCTCATCTACTTCCTGTTTTCTGAAGGGCCGAGTGGGGGTATGCTTAGCACGACTTAGTGCAACCCCTTGTTTATTGTGTATTATTTGCATAGATACCAATATCTTTGGATTCTTTTTCAAGTCTCTCACTCATCAACTTCCTGTTAAACAAAATCCTGTGTTTTAAGTTTGATCCATTTTCCTATTTCAATAACTCCACTCATAAGAAATTGATATTTATTGCAATCACCTTGTTCAAACTTTTGTAACAGATTTCATGCTTCTCTAAAAGGATTAATTTCAAATTTGGTTCACAGCTTTAGCATGATGAGTTGTACTGTGCCTCCCCTTTCCAGTTCAATAAGTCCTCTTTTTTCCTGTTATCCTAATGGTCAAGTGGGGATATCTGTAATAGCATAACTTAGTACAACCTCTTATTTATAGTTGCAGGTGATTGGGGAGCATGGGAGCCATGGTCTGAGTGTTCAGTGACCTGTGACCAGGGAACTAGAAGGAGACATCGTGTGTGCAGCATTCCTCTGATTGGGGGACTCCCTTGTGTAGGGGATAGAGACCAGACTGAAGTTTGTAACATCAAACCTTGTTTTAGTAAGATCATTATGTTTAAAAAAAATAAAAAATATATTGAAAGATGCAATGACATACCTGCAAAAATATTCATTATAAGCTGTGGGGGTATATAGTGATAGGGGTGTCTGTGTGTTTCTAAATAAAACTTAATGTAAACTTTAAGCATTGTGTTAAAAATATCTTTAAACTTGTTGCATTAGGGAGCGACCATTTGATTTTTATTAGGTGTAATTTGAAACATACATGTGACGGATCCGTGATGACAGAGCTGGAGATTTTGATTTTTTTGGCTGGAGATTGGACAAAAAAGCGGGAGAATTTCAACGCTCATTAAAATTACATGTCAATGTCAATTGAGGGCACTAGTGTGTGCCAAATATAAATGGCTTCACTGATTAATCTCAAACTGTTTATACAATCATCATGTCAATCATGGCAATAAACCTTCAATAAACACCATTGCCTATTAAATTAACATCTACCTAATTGACAAACCCTTAAAACATCAGGAATGTTTTATGATTGAACAATTAAAATGTCTATAAAACCAAAATTTGTCATGTCTTGAAAAAGCGGGAGATTGCACAAAAAGTCGGGAGAACGGGAGATGGCGCAAAAAGTCGGGAGATTTTGTCTCCCGGCGGGAGAATCACATGTATGTTGAAATAAAAAGGCAGGATGCCAAAAATCAGGAAATATGGAGGCAGGATGCCAAAAATCAGGAAATATGGAGGCAGGATGCCAAGAATTGTGAAATAAGTAGCCGCAAAATGGCCCTCGGACATCAAAATGTGAAATAATATGGTCACAAAATAAATTGGTTTACAGAATTTGTTTAACTATGTGGCTTAAGTTCACAGCAGATAATCATTATAAGTTAGTTCAACATATAATTTTCCAGGGTTGCCAACTAGAGCTGAGGGTAACCTAGTAGGGTACATAAATGGTATAGATATACCTGAGGGTCGAATAGAAGCCCAGACCACGCCTTCATCTGAGGGGACCCAGGTTAATGCAACAATTGACAACTTACCTCCAGAAATTTGTAAGTACAAAAAGATATGCTTAAAACTGTTATCGTGTTGTTTCATTAAAAATAAAGAAAATAAAATTGTTAAAGATTGATTTTCCATGCTCTATGTGAATAAAACACCACAGCCTTCAAAACAAAATTTACTACATAAATTGGGAACTGAAAACCGCATTTAAGTAAAACTTTGACAGTAATGTTCCATTAAATGCAACATATCTTTACATGTCGATGCATTTTCTTCAGCTGGGCACATACAACACTTGATATCAGCCTTGAACCCTGTGTACTGGAGCTTGGCTCAGGAAGTAGATGGCGCTAGTAATGGATACAGATTGACAGACAGTCATTTTACAAGGGAGACACAAGTTCAGTTTGCTACAGGTATTGAAGATCATTGGTTTTTGTAAACATTAAAAAAAATTGTCATTACCTGCAATGTTAAAAAAACTTCTTAAAAGAGTGTCTCAGAGAGAAAACCATGCAAAATCCCCAAAATTGTCTAGATTCAAAAATTTCAGGTTTACAATTAGATGGTGCACCTAAAAGCCAACTTAAGGGTCTTGAAATCAGTATTCATAACTGGTTTCCTTTGCAAAATTAGCCATACTGCAACAATGTTCTGAATACAATAAATAAACTTTTTAATGGTTTCTTATTCATGTTTCCTTGTAAAAAAAACTTTAAAGAAATACAGTCGAACTTTGGTATGTCGAACTCAGATTATTCAATACTCGGTTTACTCAAACTATTTTGAAAGTCCTGGCAAAATTCCCATTAACCCAATGTATTTTAACCTTTGATTACTCGAACTCTGATAGTTCGAAATCTCGGTTAAGTCGAGGTATTTTGATAGTCCCCACGCTTTGAAAATAATAGTAATTAACCCTGATTAGTCGAAGTGACTTTTCAAATTCTTTGATGTCATTTTAATTGATTCCTGACTGCCTTAAGGCTTCAACAGGGGTTAATCATGAGTTGTTTATTTAATGACTGGACACATGTGTATTCATGTGTAACTGTCTGATCTTATTATCCAAGCGTTTTAAACATCATGGTAAATTGTGTGTTTAATCTGAGTAGACAAATTTAATCTGTAAAGCCGGTTTTTTGATGATTTTTTTTGGTTTCAATACCTAAATGACAATCATTAAGTGATATTTTTAATAAAATAAAATAATTCGGCGTCATCTCAAGAACAAACTCAACTCAACTTCCAGCATAACCAGTGACTTACAACATGTTTTATTTAATGATTTATTTCACCCAAAGTAATCTCTTGACACAATGGCATGTCTTCAAACACACAAAACACAACAAAATACGAGATACATCTAGACATGGAAGATGTTACATAAAACACACGACAGAAGATTTAACTTCGAGTTTATTCGTAACTTGGATGAGTCCAACCTCTGATAACTTGAATAATTTTCAATGGTCCCCTCGACTTAAAGTTAACGAGGTTGGACTGTAACTAATGTCTGATTTTTTTTATTTTTTGGTGGGTTGGGGGGGGGGGGGGTTAAAATATCAAAGATGAGCCATAAGCAACAGGCTTTAATGGGGATGGAATGAATAGACCAGTGACTGACACTCCAGTGATTAAAAGTTTTAATGTTTTTGTTTTTCAGGCGAGATATTAAAGATGAGCCATTATGTAACAGGCATAGACGAGGATGGGGTCATACAGTATGATGTGATTGTGAGTGGTTCAGTGCCAGACATCCCTGTGGACAGTGATATCCAACTTTATCCTTACACTGAGGATTACATACAGACAGGACCTAGTAAGACAAATAATTTAAATCTGTATTAGGGTGCCTCATCACAGATTGGAAAACTTTTTAAGCTTTCACTTCGTTGCTCTCTCTGTCTGTTTGTTCCAAGTCAGGTTCACCTTCAGACTTAAGGTGATCATCACTACTATTTTTGAAAACTAATAGTTTTTTAATTTGATACATTAAATGAAAAGTAAATGAATAAAGGTATATAATAAGCAAAAAAATGTTGATAGGTTCGTGACCTTGTTTTCAAGATAATTGAGTTTAAAATTTGGCAGGAACAGTTCTCTCTGTCTTTTCATGGATTTATTGTTAATACTATTTTGCTGTTAAAACCCATGACAGAATAAATAGGATTTGATGATGTTTATTATATGAAAAAGGGGGTTCATGGGCAAAATTAAAACCTTACATTGATGGTAAAAACCCTAGGATTCCAAAAAAATGACGAAAAATCCCAAAACAAGACAAAAGGAGCATCCTTAAGTAACTTTTCCTTAAAGGAGCTTGATATTTGTAAATTTATGCATTAGGAAACAAGCATATAGAAACCTTTGTTAAGTGATTGCAGAAGAACATGTTATGAGATGGGATATCTCATCTTTTGGACATACTGATATTCTAATTGTTTTCCTAGAGTAAATTATGTCCTAAAGAATAGAACAAAATTCAGGTGTGAAATGATGAAGGCACATAACTCTATACCCAAAAATTCGGAATATAAAATGGAGAATGGATGACTTTGAAGAAATTTTTGTAACAGTTTTCTCAGCAACTACTTATTCCAGCCACTGGAAGTATATTTGGTATACAGCATCACGGTTGGGTCCCATAACGTTGGATTGGATTTCAGGTCTGTTGCTCACCTACTTCCTGTTTATTCCTGACTTTGACAGATTTTCTTTCTTTTTTTTCAGGCAGCATCTACTCGCATTCTTCTAGACTGATGAGAATCAATGGTCACATGATCCCCTATGCCTGGAATCACACCATATCATATGACCAGTCACATGGTGTCATGCCATTCTTGGTGGAAAAGCTAAATACCAAAAGTATCAGTGTAGCAAGAGACTCAGAAGGGAGACGAGTCCAGTTCTCTCTAGTATCACAGATCTCACCTGGTTTGTAAAAATGTTATCTGTATTTCATGTATTTTTGCTGTATGAGATTAAAAATACCCCAAAAAAAATCAAAGAAAATTTCCGAAGTACACAAAGATAAATACAAGGTGGGTGCTCAAGAGCATAAATTTTCACAGTTTATCACTGCCATTTTTATGTTTCCTTCATTTTATTGCAAAGCCAAATATAGAAGTCACTTTAGCATTACTCATCAATGGGGCATCTGTGACATCCTGTGGTGTCACAAAAATGCCTGTCATGAATTTCTGCACAACTAGATGATGTAGCCTCTTGATATTAAGTCTGTAGCTTACTTCTTTGGTATTATTTGGTGTGAAGTGATTTTAGTTCTGTAACTTCCTCTACTTCTTTGTTTACCCAGTAGTTTGAGACACAGGCAACATACATCTTCTATTCTTGTTTATTTCTATTCCTAGTACCATTTGCTTTCAGAAATGAAATAAAAGCATATTTAATTAAATCCAGATTACTGTGTAATTTGTTGATAATACAGCACTTGTGAACATTAATATGCAAGTGTAGTTTAATTAACATTTATCAAAGAATTCAGCACAAAACAATGCTTCCCCTGTTGTCCTAAACTAAAAGTGAGTTTTGTTACCTAAGTGTGTGTGACAAAAAGCATTGAATAATGTATTTTTTAAAGGTGCATCATCAGGCCAGTGTCCTCATGGTTTCCTTCTCCACAGTGGAGGGTCATATTGTACAGGTTAGTAGTATGTACAAGGGTTTAGCAGAATCATTAAAGGCTAGTTGTGCCACAGTGCTGATTAAAATAAATGTTGAAATGATCAACTTTCACCATGAATTAATAAAAATACATGTGTTTTATATTCTAACTTAATATTTCTTAGATAGCCTAAGATAATCATTTCTTTTCAGATTTTGTTTAAATTTTATTAAAATGTTTTACACTATCTACATATGTTGAAAATTATTACCTCTGATATAAAATATTGGTTTTCCACATCCACTTTTAAGTTTAAGCCTTTTAAAAGTTCTGGTTTGATTTTTCTTTTATAGATGATGATGAATGCCTGAGGTCCAATCCATGCTCCCATTACTGTCACAACTCACCAGGGAGTTATTCTTGCTCCTGTAATCCAGGCTACTCCCTGGACAGAGATGGGCAAACTTGTAAAGGTAATTATATTAATGGAGATAAAAAGCTGGCTAAAAATCATCAGCTTTAGTCCTTTTTAGAAACTATTTTCTGGTTTCACTACAGGTTAACGACTTTCATTGAAAATCTGTTGAAATTAACTAAAATCATCAATTGGGATACAGTGATATTCTGTCTGCCAAAGTTTTAAAGTCCTAAAACTTACATTTTGACCTAGGACTTCACTTCAACCAGTTTATTTGAATCAAGGAGGTGAAATTACGCCAAAAATGGATGAGATAAATTGATGTTTTCCTTAGCTCAACAATTTTAACATCATGTTCCTGACCCAAAAAGGGAAACTACTTTTGCAAAAATTTAAAACTTGGCAACATCGTTTTTTCAGTCCAATAGACTATAATCATGTTTGATTTGTTTTGTTATAGATGTTAATGAATGCCTGACCAACAATGGTGGATGTAATTCAGACAGTCAGTGTATAAACATTGAAGGCTCATTTTTATGTGCAATACTGTGTAAAGATGGCTATAGAAGGTCACCTGATGGTCAGAGGTGTATTGGTAAGGTTAAAAGTCATCTCTATAGAAACTATATAAACATTGAGGGGTCATTTTTATGTGCTATACTGTGTAAAGACGGCTACAGAAGGTCACCAGATGGTCAGAGGTGTATTGGTAAGGTTAAAGGTCATCTCTATAGAAACTGTATATAAACATTGAGGGGTAATTTTTATGTGCAATACTGTGTAAAGATGGCTATAGAAGGTCACCTGATGGTCAGAGGTGTATTGGTAAGGTTAAAGTTCAATCAAAGTTCATATCTATAGAAACTATAAACATTGAGGGCTCATTTTTATGTGCAATACTGTGTAAAGACGGCTATAGAAGGTCACCTGATGGCCAGAGATGTATTGGTAAGGTTAAAGGTCATCTTTATAGAAACTGTATACAAACATTGAGGGGTCATTTTTATGTGCAATACTGTGTAAAGATGGCTATAGAAGGTCACCTGATGGTCAGAGGTGTATTGGTAAGGTTAAAGTTTAAAGTTCATCTCTTTAGAAACTATATAAACATTGAGGGCTCATTTTTATGTGCTATACTGTGTAAAGATGGCTACAGAAGGTCACCTGATGGACAAATATGTATTGGTAAGGTTAAAGTTTAAAGTTCGTCTCTTTAGAAACTATATAAACATTGAGGGCTCATTTTTGTCTCGCCTGCGACGAATAGTCGCGGAAGGCGAGACATAGGTATTACTTTCCGGCGACGGCGGCGGCGGCGACGTAAACTTTTTTGTAAGACTTTTATGGACGATGAATTGCTTGAAAAGTATAATAGCTAGGCATCTGATGTTTGGTATACAGACAGTTGAGGGTATGGTCTACGCAACTGTCGCCATGCCGTTTGACCCTGACCCCATTTTCACGCTCCAGTGATTCTGTGAACTTAGGTTTTTTTTTCAGGCCATAAACATTTTTGTAAGACTTTTGTGGACGATCAATTGCTTGAAAAGTATAATAGCTAGGCATCTGATATTTGGTATACAGACAGTTGAGGGTATGGTCTACGCAACTGTCACCATGCCGTTTGACCCTGACCCCATTTTCACGCTCCAGTGACTCTGTGAACTTAGGTCTTTTTTCAGGCTGTAAACTTTTTTGTAAGACTTTTGTGGACGATGAATTGCTGGAAAAGTATATTAGCTAGGCATCTGATATTTGGTATACAGACAGTTCAGGTTATGGTCTACGCAACTGTCACCATGCCATGTGACCCTGACCCCATTTTCACGCTCCAGTGACTTTGTGAACTTAGGTCTTTTTTCAGGCCTTAAACTTTTTTGTAAGACTTTTGTGGACGATGAATTGCTGGAAAAGTATATTAGCTAGGCATCTGATATTAGGTATACAGACAGTTTAGGTTATGGTCTACGCAACTGTATCCATGCTGCGTGACCCTGACCCCATTTTCACGCTCTAGTGACTCTGTGAACTTAGGTCTTTTTCAGGCTGAATCTTTTTCAGGCTGAAAAACTTTTTTGTAAGACTTTTGTGGATGATGAATTGCTGGAAAGTTATAATAGCTAGTCATCTGATATTGGGTAAACAGACAGTTGCGGTTATGGACAATGCAACTGTCACCATGCCATGTGACCATGACCCCATTTTTACGCTCCAGTGACTCTGTGAACTTAGGTCTTTTTTTCAGACAGAAAACTTTTTGTAATTCTTGTGTGGACAATGGATTGCTTGAATAGTATAATAACTAGGCATCTGTTATTAGGCATACTTACACTTTTGTGTTTATATCAAGAAATGAAAGCTTAGGTAGTTGATTTTAGTGATGGTGCCGGCAGGCGAGACATACTTTTAGTGGCCACACTTGTTATGTGCTATACTGTGTAAAGATGGCTACAGAAGGTCACCAGATGGACAAAGATGTATTGGTAAGGTTAAAGGTCATCTTTGTAGAAACTGTATATAAACATTGAGGGGTCATTTTTATGTGCAATACTGTGTAAAGATGGCTATAGAAGGTCACCTGATGGTCAGAGGTGTATTGGTAAGGTTAAAGTTCATCTCTATAAAAACTGTATTTAAACATTGAGGGCTATATTGTATAAAATGGATACAGAAGGTCACCAGATGGACAAAGATGTATTGGTAAGCTTAAAATTCAAAGTTCATCTCTATAGAAACTATATAAACATTGAGGGCTCATTTTTATGTGCTATACTGTGTAAAGATGGCTACAGAAGGTCACCTGATGGACAAAGATGTATTGGTAAGGTCAAAGTTCAAAGTTTATCTCCATAGAAACTGTATATAAACATTGAGGGCTCATTTTTATGTGCTATACTGTGTATAGATGGCTACAGAAGGTCACCAGATGGACAAAGATGTATTGGTAAGGTTAAAGTTCATCTCTATAGATACTATAAACATTTGGGGGGAAAAATGGGGTTAAAATTAAGTATAGGTAGGCATAATGTGTTTGGATCACGGATACCCATATGCATTAGGGTAAGAGCATACAAAGAGGGGCCTTGGCCAAGTGGTCTAAGGCACTGTTTAATTAGGTTAGGTTGATGGTTTCTTTCTTGTACTTTGGTTTTCTTCACCATTAACAAAGGATTGTATGGAACTGGTATGTCAAAAAGGATGTTAGTCCCTAACAGACACCTACACTCTCACTAACAATTAAGATCATGAAAAAACTCCATTATTCAGTGATTGTGGAAAATATCATGCAAGGGGATGCTTCATGTCTAAAAGACATTTTCTTCTTATAATATAGATATTGATGAATGTAGAGAGAGCCCTAGTGTATGTGGCCAGAGCTGTCAGAATCTACCAGGAGGTTATGTCTGTAGTTGTTCCGAAGGGTTTGAGCTGAGAAATGATGGCACAGGGAGATGTACAGGTATAAAGTTAACTTTTTAATGCAGGAAGTTAAAGTCATCATGAAACTTTATACACATATGCATCAGGCAATGAGATAATGAAAATATAAAGAATAGAAAACAAAAAGAAATTGATAACACCCCCCTCCCCCAACCACACACATCAATTTAATGGTTCAGTAATTGTTGAAAAAAGATGTGCTCGGAGGTGGATCATATTATGTACAATCCTTTATATGTACAATTCACCCATATGGTTTTCAACTAAGACACATTACAAACCTTACAATCAACAAGCATGTTTAACTAATGCAAGAACATAATTGCTGCTTTAAAGTCATATATATGTTACAGTAAATGTGTGTAATTAGGAATTTCATGAAATTACTGAATATTCAGGAATTTCATGTAATTCCTAAAGGGCTTAGTAATTACGTGAAATAACTGATTTTTATCAGGATAAAGATTTACTCATGACCATACGTCTGTCCATTCGTATGATTTTTGTCAAGCTTTTTGAGGAAACTGTACATTAGAATGATTTGAAATTTGACAGGATGTTTAGTATGACAAATGTATGTAAGCGACTTTCAGACCTAATGGACTCCTATCTTTTGTTTGGGACTAGGTCATATGAAAATTTATACATAAAAATATCTGTCAAGCTTTTCTCATAAACCATACATGAGAATGATTTAAAACTTGGTACAAATGTAGTATGGTTCAGTATGATTTCCTAAGTGACTTACAGACCTGTCGGACTTCTAATTCCTGTTTGGGGCCTAGAAAGGCATCTGTGTCCCATGGACATATTCCTTCTTGATTTGTCATACATACGCAAATGAGTAAAATTTAACAATGGAAAGATAATTTTTTAGTACAGGAGTTTCAAACTTAATTTTTTTTATACATGAATATCTTTTTAGCATTCCAGATTCCTCTACATAGTTCTTCCCTGTTCTTTCTATATTTTGCATGCTTCGTCATCAGTTACACCCGATTTATAAAATAATAATGTCAGTAAACGTGTGTAAATTTCATGATTTTTTTCAGTAATTTCGTGTAATTACTGGGAATTTTAGGAATTTCACATGATTACTAAATGGCCCATTATTTACATGAAATTCCTGAAAAAGTTAGTAATTTCACGTAATTCCTAATTACACAAATTTACTGTAACATATATATGTTTGAAATAATTTTAATCTATTTTCTTTTGCTATGACTTCATATTTTTAGGTGGATTCCACAGAGTGAAAAATCTGGATTATGAAATAGTGAATGTTGGGCGGCGGATGGGCAAGCAGGCAGGGAAGAAATTTGTGTAAAAGTTTTCTCAACAACCACTTGATATTTGGTATACAGCATCAGGATGGGGTCCCATAATGTGGGATTTGATTTCAGGACTGTTGCCCACCTACTTCCTGTTTAATGAAATCCAGCCATTATTGAGTCTGACAGACTTTCCATAGTTGCTTTCACTCATTCCTAGTTGAGTTAAGATTTGTCTTTTTACATTGATAAATAAAACATTTCATTTTCAAAAATGCTTCTGATTATTCTTGTTTTGTCTTTCATTCTCAGATATAAATGAGTGTACAACAGGCCGATCGTCATGTTCCCATGTATGTAGGAACACCATAGGATCTTATAACTGTGACTGTCCTCCTGGGTATAGACTTTATCAGAGGTACTTGTGTGAGGGTAAGTGGAGCTATGATTTAGTATGGGTGGGGTCAGGTATGTAGGAACACCATTGGATCTTATAACTGTGACTGTCCTCCTGGCTACAGACTTTACCAGAGGTACTTGTGTGAGGGTAAGTGGAGCTATGATTTAGTATGGGTGGGGTCAGGTATGTAGGAACACCATTGGATCTTATAACTGTGACTGTCCCCCTGGCTATAGACTTTACCAGAGGTTCTTGTGTGAGGGTAAGTGGAGCTATGATTTAGTATGGGTGGGGTCATGTATGTAGGAACACCATAGGATCTTATAACTGTGACTGTCCTCCTGGCTACAGGCTTTATCAACAGTTCTTGTGTGAGGGTAAGTGGAGCTATGATTTAGTATGGGTGGGGTCATGTATGTAGGAACACTATAGGATCTTATTACTGCGACTGTCCCCCTGGCTATAGACTTTATCAACGGTTCTTGTGTGAGGGTAAGTGGAGCTATGATCTAGTATGGGTGGGGTCATGTATGTAGGAACACCATAGGATCTTATAACTGTGACTGTCCTCCTGGCTACAGACTTTACCAGAGGTACTTGTGTGAGGGTAAGTGGAGCTATGATTTAGTATGGGTGGGGTCAGGTATGTAGGAACACCATTGGATCTTATAACTGTGACTGTCCCCCTGGCTATAGACTTTATCAACGGTTCTTGTGTGAGGGTAAGTGGAGCTATGATTTGGTATGGGTGGGGACATGTCGAGGGGTTAGTGGAAAAAGGTGATATAATTATATGAAAATGTAAAACACATAACACCTTTTTCCACTAACCCCTCGATGTATGTAGGAACACCATAGGATCTTATAACTGTGACTGTCCTCCTGGCTACAGACTTTACCAGAGGTACTTCTGTGAGGGTAAGTGGAGCTATGATTTAGTATGGGTGGGGTCAGGTATGTAGGAACACCATTGGATCTTATAACTGTGACTGTCCTCCTGGCTACAGACTTTATCAACAGTTCTTGTGTGAGGGTAAGTGGAGCTATGATTTAGTATGGGTGGGGTCATGTATGTAGGAACACCATAGGATCTTATAACTGTGACTGTCCCCCTGGCTATAGACTTTATCAGAGGTACTTGTGTGAGGGTAGGTGGAGCTATGATTTGGTATGGGTGGGGTCAGGTATGTAGGAACACCATTGGATCTTATAACTGTGACTGTCCTCCTGGCTACAGGCTTTATCAAAAGTACTTGTGTGAGGGTAAGTGGAGCTATGATCTAGTATGGGTGGGGTCATGTATGTAGGAACACCATAGGATCTTATAACTGTGACTGTCCCCCTGGCTATAGACTTTATCAGAGGTACTTGTGTGAGGGTAAGTGGAGCTATGATTTAGTATGGGTGGGGTCAGGTATGTAGGAACACCATTGGATCTTATAACTGTGACTGTCCTCCTGGCTACAGGCTTTACCAGAGGTACTTGTGTGAGGGTAAGTGGAGCTATGATCTAGTATGGGTGGGGTCATGTATGTAGGAACACCATTGGATCTTATAACTGTGACTGTCCTCCTGGCTACAGGCTTTACCAGAGGTACTTGTGTGAGGGTAAGTGGAGCTATGATTTGGTATGGGTGGGGTCAGGTATGTAGGAACACCATAGGATCTTATAACTGTGACTGTCCTCCTGGCTACAGGCTTTATCAAAGGTACTTGTGTGAGGGTAAGTGGAGCTATAGTCTAGTATGGGTGGGGTCATGTATGTAGGAACACCATAGGATCTTATAACTGTGACTGTCCCCCTGGCTATAGACTTTATCAGAGGTACTTGTGTGAGGGTAGGTGGAGCTATGATTTGGTATGGGTGGGGTCATGTATGTAGGAACACCATAGGATCTTATAACTGTGACTGTCCTCCTGGCTATAGACTTTATCAACGGTTCTTGTGTGAGGGTAAGTGGAGCTATGATCTAGTATGGGTGGGGTCATGTATGTAGGAACACCATAGGATCTTATAACTGTGACTGTCCTCCTGGCTACAGGCTTTATCAGAGGTACTTGTGTGAGGGTAAGTGGAGCTATGATTTAGTATGGGTGGGGTCAGGTATGTAGGAACACCATAGGATCTTATAACTGTGACTGTCCCCCTGGCTACAGACTTTACCAGAGGTTCTTGTGTGAGGGTAAGTGGAGCTATGATTTGGTATGGGTGGGGTCAGGTATGTAGGAACACTATAGGATCTTATAACTGTGACTGTCCTCCTGGCTATAGACTTTATCAACGGTTCTTGTGTGAGGGTAAGTGGAGCTATGATCTAGTATGGGTGGGGTCAGGTATGTAGGAACACCATAGGATCTTATAACTGTGACTGTCCTCCTGGCTATAGACTTTATCAACGGTTCTTGTGTGAGGGTAAGTGGAGCTATGATCTAGTATGGGTGGGGTCAGGTATGTAGGAACACCATAGGATCTTATAACTGTGACTGTCCCCCTGGCTATAGACTTTATCAGAGGTTCTTGTGTGAGGGTAAGTGGAGCTATGATTTAGTATGGGTGGGGTCATGTATGTAGGAACACCATAGGATCTTATAACTGTGACTGTCCTCCTGGCTACAGGCTTTATCAAAGGTACTTGTGTGAGGGTAAGTGGAGCTATAGTCTAGTATGGGTGGGGTCAGGTATGTAGGAACACCATAGGATCTTATAACTGTGACTGTCCCCCTGGCTATAGACTTTATCAGAGGTACTTGTGTGAGGGTAGGTGGAGCTATGATTTGGTATGGGTGGGGACATGTATGTAGGAACACCATAGGATCTTATAACTGTGACTGTCCCCCTGGGTATAGACTTTATCAGAGGTACTTGTGTGAGGGTAGGTGGAGCTATGATTTGGTATGGGTGGGGTCATGTATGTAGGAACACCATAGGATCTTATAACTGTGACTGTCCTCCTGGCTACAAGCTTTATCAGAGGTACTTGTGTGAGGGTAAGTGGAGCTATGATTTACCGGTAGTATGGGTGGGGTCAGGTATGTAGGAACACCATTGGATCTTATAACTGTGACTGTCCCCCTGGCTATAGACTTTATCAACGGTTCTTGTGTGAGGGTAAGTGGAGCTATGATTTAGTATGGGTGGGGTCATGTATGTAGGAACACCATAGGATCTTATTACTGCGACTGTCCCCCTGGCTATAGACTTTATCAACGGTTCTTGTGTGAGGGTAAGTGGAGCTATGATCTAGTATGGGTGGGGTCAGGTATGTAGGAACACCATAGGATCTTATAACTGTGACTGTCCCCCTGGCTATAGACTTTATCAGAGGTACTTGTGTGAGGGTAGGTGGAGCTATGATTTAGTATGGGTGGGGACATGTATGTAGGAACACCATAGGATCTTATAACTGTGACTGTCCCCCTGGCTACAGACTTTATCAGAGTTACCTGTGTGACGGTAAGTGTGTATAGTTTTTGTGTGGCCTGGGAAGCAGGCGGGACATAGATGTTACTTTACTGGCGCCGACAGCGGCTGCGTTATTTTTTGGGTAAGGTTTGAAGGGAACCTCCATATCTCAAGAACTATAGGTCCTAGGTTGATAGAACTTGGTATGCATAATGCCTCCTCAGTAGATTAGCACAGCTGCATCCCCATGTTTTGACCTTGACCTTGATTTTCTGGTTGAGTGACTTTGACAAGTAACAAGTGTGACCAGTTGTTATAATCAATTTATATAAACAGAGTTCTGAAAAAAAAAGCAAGAGCATATGGGTTGAAGTCCTTGTCAGGCAAAAACTAGTGTCCTGTCCTTTGAACTATTGACAACAAAATCTTTCTCACCTCATCATGCTCATAAGCTTTAATGTGTGATAGTTTCATGAAACTTTATAAAGCCATTCAAGATTTATGCTTTGGAAACCAATTAATTTTTTTTTAATTGTGATATTGACCTTTTAGATTTTTGCCCCAAAATCAGTCGACTTTCTCCTTATCTCTTAAGCTGTAATGAATGAAATTTTCATGAAATTCTATCATGGAATGAATGGTAAACTAAAAACTATATTCCTGCACTTTTGGAATAAGGCACGGTACAAACTTAACTGTTTTTCTTGGCATAAAGTGAAGAAAGTTTCAATGTCATTTTTCAGATGTGGATGAGTGTAGAGAAAGGACACATGAATGTAGGTCAGGTCAGGACTGTGTCAACACAAGGGGGAGCTACCAGTGTACAACTAGGTGTCCCAATGGGTACCAGCTAGCACCTGATGGTTCATGTACAGGTAGGTCAGACTAAGGTCAACACTAGAGGGAGCTACCAGTGTACAACTAGGTGTCCCAATGGGTACCAGCTAGCACGTGATGGCTCATGTACAGGTAGGTCAGACTAAGGTCAACACTAGAGGGAGCTACCAGTGTACAACTAGGTGTCCCAATGGGTACCAGCTAGCACCTGATGGTTCATGTACAGGTAGGTCAGACTAAGGTCAACACTAGAGGGAGCTACCAGTGTACAACTAGGTGTCCCAATGGGTACCAGCTAGCACCAGATTGCTAATGTACAGGTAGGTCAGGCTAAGGTCAACACTTGAGGGAGCTACTGGTGTATTACAAGGTGTTCCTACGGGTACCAGCTAGCACCAGATTGCTAATGTACAGTTAGGATAGGATAAGGTCAACACTAGAGGGAGCTACTGGTGTACAACTAGGTGTCCCAATTGGTACCAGCTATCACAAGAAGGGTCATGTACAGGTAGGTCAGGCTAAGGTCAACACTAGAGGGAGCTACCATTGTACAACTAGGTGTCCCAATGGGTACCAGCTAGCACGTGATGGCTCATGTACAGGTAGGTCAGGCTAAGGTCAACACTAGAGGGAGCTACCATTGTACAACTAGGTGTCCCAATGGGTACCAGCTATCACAAGAAGGGTCATGTACAGGTAGGTCAGGCTAAGGTCAACACTAGAGGGAGCTACCAGTGTACAACTAGGTGTCCCAATTGGTACCAGCTATCTCGAGACAACACATGTACAGGATAAGGTCAAACCAAATGTGTACCAGCTACTATCAGATATGCAGATTTGAAAACTATAAATATACTGTTCAATTGTCATTAAAGAGTTTTCTTACATTTAGATTTCTACAAAAAGTTTTTCATATATTAGTTCACAGACACTTACAATGTATAGTTAAACCAAAAGCCAAATTGTTTTTCCTGATCTTGTCAAAGGATTGGACAGCAACAAGAAATTGAGCATAAAACAAATTTAAAGCCATCTATTGTTATTAAGTGTATGTACATGCATTTCAGATGTGAATGAATGTGTGACCAATCAACACAGATGTTATTCCAACCAGAGATGTATCAATACTATTGGGAGCTACTATTGTCAGTGTCAACAGGGATACAGATCTAAAGGACCGGGTCAACCTTGTCTTGGTAAGATAACAGAGGAAGATCATGAAATTTTTCAAAGGGAGTTGGGGTCAAATCAAGTTTTTGACAAAATGGGGGTGGTTTTGTGACTTTTGGGCAGATATTTGATAAAAATCTACTCAAAATATTGTCAGAATGTCTAAACACCTGGAAAACAGGCAGTTGCGTAGCTATCATTGTGCTGAAAACCACAAAACCCCTGACTTGACTCTTGCATGTTAAAAAGAAATGTTAGGTTGAACAAACTACAATGGCCTCAAACATCCTTATAGAATTATTAATTTTCACACCCCGTTTGTATGTCCCTGGGTCTTTCTATCTTTTATGTGCAGCTCCTACTAAAAAGTTTGATAGAACTTAAAAACCAAAGTAGGACTTTAGAAGTAATCATAAATGCATGGGGAAACTGTATTCCTCACAGGTATTATTTAAGGACAGAGAGAGATGATTAGACTTTTCTCCAGTGTAGAATTTGATTACATACTTATTTTCATTGGGTTATTATTTTCACAGATTTTGCAGTCAGGCATCATTCCCAAAATTAAAAACATGAAAAAAGAAATCACATGTATGAAATAGTAAACACTGAATAAAAACACAAAAATTAGTAATGTGAACTTTGGTAAAATCATAAATAAGTGAAAAAAGTACCTACATTATATAAGTATGTTTACATAACAGAGAAATTAAAGATCGCAATGGTTCTGACTTGCAATTGGTACAGGCAGTTCAAAAGAAATGGTGGGTTAAACAAGGTTAAGGTTGTAGCGCAAAACTTACTATTCCATTTCGATCTTTAATAGGGTCTGGTAGTCGCACAAAACGACATGGCTGGGAAACATAATAGTGATATTGATCATGCAGCTGACTATCTTGGGGCTCCCGCAGGATACCCCCCTCAGGTCGCAAGGTCGCTTTTAAAAGGGGCGTGAGGTCGCAAGGTCGGTTTTAAAAGGGGCGTGAGATCGCAAGGTCGCTTTTAAAATGCATATTTTGGCGGAGGTCGCATAGGTCGATTCTATGAAGTGTAGGTTGGAAGTCGCCCTTATAAAGCCCTCAGGTCGCAGGTCATTTTTAACCCTGCGGGAGCCACTATCTTATATGCACTTGCTTACTGTGACACATTATTCCTTGTTAATTTTTAAACAGATGTAAATGAGTGTTCAGATGAAGTAGAATTATGTCAACATAACTGTACCAATACAGTAGGGAGCTTTAGATGTACCTGTCCTCTAGGGTACAGGTTAGCAAGAGATGGAAGGAAGTGTGTAGGTCAGTATATGATAGCTTATAGGGAGCTATAGGTGTACATGTCCTCTAGGCTACAGGTTAGCAAGAGATGGAAGGAAATGTGTAGGTCAGTATATGGTACAAGAAAAAAAATATATACTCATGGAAAAAAGAAAATGTGCATACATGTCTATTGGAAATCAATTGTACCCATATTTCCCTTAATCAGAAAATCGTTAAAAATACAGTTATCAAGTTGAAATTTCACTGAATGTCAAATGGACCATGCAGATAATTTTTGGGTAAAAATCAGAAAAAAATTTAATTCCAGTTTCTGAGATTCAAAAAACCACCTTTTTAACCCAAAAATGAAAAATCAAGGTTTTCACTCAAAAGGAGTATGTTCGGAAAGGGCCAAAAACGGCCCTAAATTTCAAATTCAAGACAGCTACAAAATAATGCTGCTAAAGAGGTCATAAGACTCTGTACTTTATAAAATGCTATAAATTGTACATGAATCGTTTACTTTCTTGAACAGCAGAGACCTTTAACGTTAGTGAACTTCTTAAAAAATCGCTATTTTTGGCATATTTAGCCTCTTTTTCTGTAAAAAAGGATGAATTTATTGTTGGCCGCATATTCTGACCAAAATTATTTTTTGGTTAAAATATTTACTTTAAAGTAATAAATAAATAAACAAAAATCTATGTTGGTCAGAGCATGCGGCCACTTTTGATTTTGGCACAATAGTGGTTAAAAGGGGTAAAAAATCGACAAAAATGAAGATTTTCCTAATTTTTCTCATATTTAGGAGGTCACTGAAGGAAACTGAACAATTTTATCACTAGAAAACTATTATATTTTTTAAATATAGGTATTCTGGGAGTTATTTTCAGTGTATTCATTTAGATTTCTTGAATATGAAAAAAACAGCCCAATTACAGGGCCATTTATAGGCCTTTGTGAACATACTCCTTTACCCTGTTAACTTTCAACCGCTAAAAGGAGAAACAATTTTGGTGAAAATCACATGAGAAAATTTAATTTCAAAAATATGCATTTTTTCCAAGGTGTGATTTTGTGACTTTCAAATTGACACTACCTGATTTCAAGCTGCAAACAAAACATCTTTCAGGGGTCTAAAAGGGCATTTTTTTGTCCAGATCGTCAGAAAAATGATATTGCAATACTTCTGTGATAAAATTTATCAAATAGTAAATGAATTTTTGAATTTGTGATTTTTCAAAGTGATGCACAGTTTCTTTTTTCATTAGTCAGTATATATCCGATCATTCCGAGGCACTTATATAACTCACTAATTTTGTTCAATAATGACATCAGACTTCCTTAACTATTTGTTCTTCTATTTGATTACTTTTGTTTAATACATTGAAGTATTGTATCTGGTCTATTCCAGAAATAAATGTATAAGGAACTTAACATGCCTAAAAATGGATTATGGCTGCTCATGAAAAAACTTCATTATACATTTTTTTTTTTCAAAATTGCTTAAAATATAAAATTGGTGATGAGGTTTCCAAAAAGTGCATTTTGACATGTATTCATTTCTGAAGATTATTTCTTGTTGGTAGTAACTACAGGATTCAAGATCACTCAAAAATAATCTGTTACTCTCTGTTTTTTTTAACCGTTAGTTAATCTCATTTGTAGATATTAATGAATGTATTGAACAGAATGTCCGATGTGGACCTGAGAGAATGTGTTTTAACCAGAGAGGGGATTTCTCTTGTGTGGATATACCTTGTCCAAGAAACTATAGAAGGGACCCATTAACTAAGTGAGTCAAATTTAATTGACAGCAAAAATTATTGTCTCTCATAGTTTAAAGAGAAGTTTGTAAATTTTGACAGATACATGTATAATGCTAAGAGGACCAATTATGCATTTTATGGAAAAAAAGAAAGAAAAATATATTGTTTTGGTCACAATGTTAGTTGACATATGTTGGATTATATTAACGTATGAAAAAAGAATCTGATACAAATATGCAGCACACTTGTATATTATAAAAACCAGGTTTTAACCAATGCAACCAAAAAGTGATTTTTTGTTTCTTTGTTCATGACCATTTAGAAAATGTTTGCATTTCACAGCAAGTTATAAATATCGCCAGTTCATTTACCACTGTTTATTTGAATTCTTTGCTTTTAATGCCAATATTACTTTACAAAAGTTCACAATTAAAACAATCGGGGAATCAAGCATAACTGTCTCTCCCATGTATTTATGTTTTGGGTGCAAATATCTTAACATTACAAATTGATCTTGTTACATTGTAGAGCTTATTTATGATTTTCTCAGATTTTAAGTTGACATAACATCAACAAAAACCGGAGGAAAGTAGTAATTTATTATAAATTTATAAAAGATATATCTAAACATGAGAATTATTTCGGGTTAAAAACAACGTGCAACCTGAAGGCTTGTTAGGGGTGACTTTTGACAATGACCTCCATTTTGTTAAAGTACATTAAGAATTAATTGAAACTGACCTGCACACCTCAGAATAGACCCTTAAAAGTGACCTATTGACCTGATAGGATACCTTGCAGGTGCCCCAAAATATCTTACAAAATTATTTTTTGCTTATTCTGTTTTTTTTTTCAGCCATTGTGTCCTTGAATGTGTTGATTCCACCATACCATGTCCACCGTACGCCAAATATGCAGACGTAATAGAATTCAGGACATTAGCGCTGCCTAGTGGATTTCTTTCCCACCAGGATCTGATCAGACTCACGGCTTACGACCATCTTAATGTCAAATTGTTGTCAAACTTTACAATCATTGAAAATGATCAGAAAGTTAACTTTTACCTCCGGCCAGAAGAAGGCAGCGGAATTGTGTTTACACAACAACCATTGGTCGAAAAGACAACATATAAAATAAAAGTTAGTGCCAGGTCATTGGACAATAGGAGAAACTCATTGAGATATCAGACAACTTTTGTAATACACATATCTGTTTCAGCCTTTCCTTATTAACTCATAACTCGTAAACCTAATGTTTAAAATTCTGTACTTTTTTCAAGATAACAGACAACTTTTATAATACAAATATCTGATTCAGCCTTTCCTTATTAACTCATAACTCATAAACTAAATGTTTAATATTCTGTACTTTTTCACTGTAGATTTGAAAAGAAAAAAGATAAAAGATTTTTTTTACAGCATTGGTGATTATATTTTTATTTTTATAACCATAGAAATGTCAAACTGTCTTTCCTTCTCATTTGTCTCTTTAGCAGCAGCATTATTATTGTGGATTTATTTATTTACCTGGGTTACAATTTTCATGGAGAAAGCATCAGTTCATGGATTCCTAAATTCCTGGTTCCGAAGGCTGCAGCATACAGAGCAATGTTAAATTATCTTTTCTTAGGGTATATAATTTCATGGGTTAATGTCGCCCACGAAAACCACAAAAATTGATACCCCACGAAGAATAATGAAACCACAGCCCATGAAATCTATACTATATGATGTTTCTTACAAATTGAATAAATGTCTATATAAAAATCTTTAATAATAAATAAACACATAGAACAATTTTGTGATTTTATCAAGGAAACAGTTTTTAGCCGGGGTAAATGCTAGCGATTAGCCACAGCCATAGCTACGATAGCCTTTCGCTAAGCTGTCAAATGGTTTTTCCGGCGGTTCACCAAAAACCTATCAATTAAAATATCAATACACGCTTGCAATATAGCTCTTTTCCAGATCTTTTTTTTTTCGTTGCTTTACTCTCAATTATGTTATAAATCTTATTTATTTAGTTTTCAAATTCTGTACAAGTATGGAAGACGCCTATCTGATGCGCTAGCATAAAATGATTAATAAAGAATTATACAAAAGCGGATTGATATTTTGTTTATAGGAGTGTTCGTCGATCTCATTAGTGATGTCATATTCACTAATTTGCATCTCATTAAGTGTCAAACTGGATGGCAATACACAGTGCAATAAACAATCATCGATGGACAGGATAATTTACCCAAAGTTCAAATCCTCATAACTTTTTTATTTGATCAGATAAAATGGTTCTGTAAACTGTTGTTTGAATAAGAATTCATAATTGGTTTTGGCACAGATCTGAAATTATTGATATCTATGGTTTTGAAAATAAGGCCTAAATATAGATTTTCTGTAAAATTGTGTCTGGACCAAGTAATTTTTCATTGAAAATTTTTAATCAACCATATTTTCTATCTTTAGAACCACTGAATGTATATTTATTTTCAAAATGCAAAACACAAACGATCTTTTTCTGAAAATTGTAGAACAAAAAAAAACGCAATGTTTTAGAGTTTGTTTAGGCAAATAGTTTTACACAAGAAATTAAGTTGTACATGTTGTAGTGGGCCAGCCAATTGTTATAAAGCTTAAATATGATGATAATATCCACTGGAGGAAGAACAGTGTTGTATTTGGGGTGTTTGGCCGAAAGGGGCTCAAATTGGTGTATTGACAAAACAGCGTTAGAACTTTTATTATTCATTCAATTTTGAAAAATTCAATTTTATTGCCAAATTCCTCATTATATTCTGTCAACTCAATATGTCAATAGTTTTCATATATATTGCACCATTACATTGCTACATTGCTACAGGGGACCAAAGACAGGCCACGCCTATTAAATCATCTTTTTAAAATTTTGATAAATAAATGGATGGTGAAGCCACATTTAAAAGGTAAAAACCAAATAACAATATAAATAAATAAAACAACTAAAACAAGAATGCCAAATTTTTTTAAAAATTTTGGTTCGATTTTCAAAATCTTTTCTTTCATTGAAATCCTTGTGGAAATTCCTTTTACAAAAAAGTAGCTTTTTATTTTTATTTTTTACTACACATGAACAATTTAAAATTTGTATATTACCCCGGCTACCAGTACTTTCAGTACTTTGATTTGTTTCATCTGCAATAAATAGTTGGGCATTTGATGGTGAGAAGTAGGAACTAACTTATGGCTACGGCATACATTATTGGCTCACATGAATTTTCTTTCCCTCATCTGTCCTTGGTCCATTACTTTTAAAAAAAATCTTCATAGTGGCAAAGATGTCAGATGACCCCTTATAGGTGTTATGGCCCTTTAAAGGTAAAAATAGCATTTTTGGTCGGATTTCACTAGTAAAAATCCGGGTTATAAAATGGAGAATGTCGAGCTGGGGTAGGCTGCATGGCGGAGAAAATACTTTTGTAACAGTTTTCTTAGCAACTACTTATCACGGCTTCTTGATATTTGGCATGCAGCATCAGCATGGGCTCCCATAACATTGGATCTGATTGCAGGTCTGAGGCTCATACACTTACTGTTAAATGAAATCCGGCCATTTCTGTCTTTGACCCATTTTTTTTATGTTTCGACCTTCAGAAGGCAAAGTCAAGTGTTGCAGATAGAAAAAGGCTGTTCCTTGCTTGAACCTTCTGCTAACTAAGCTCTACAAAAGTGTTCACTTGGTCAAAGTTGTCAAAAAAAACCTCATACTGGTAATTGCTCATAGAAAAACCCTTATAGTTTAATAACCAGGTGAGTGATTCAGGCTCCTTGGAGCCTCGTGTCGTAAGACTTTTGTGAAAGAGAATAATACCAAGTGGTAGATGAATGAAAGTTGACCAGTGTGCACATCTTTGATAGTAACCAGCATCTGCATCAGTACTAGAATTAAGTCACATTGATCTACATATTCTGCATGATTGGATCTACATATTCTGCATAATTGGATCTACATATTCTGCATGATTGGATCTACAATATTCTGCATGATTGGATCTACATATTCTGCATGATTGGATCTACATATTCTGCATGATTGGATCTACATATTCTGCATGATTGGGTCTACATATTCTGCATGATTGGATCTACATATTCTGCATGATTGGATCTACATATTCTGCATGATCGACCAGCATCGGTACTAGAATTAGGTCACATTGATCTACATATTCTGCATGATTGACCAGGTGAAAGAGTTAATTGATGAAAGTCTTTATCTCATCAACTGTAAGTGTTGAGGGATGATATTTGGTCAGTGGGTACATCTCGGATAGTGACCACCACCAATACTAAAATAAGGTCATCTTACCTACATTTTTTGCATGAATGACTGTTAAATTTGTGGTTAAGGTCCATATCTCAGCAAATTAATGCAAGTGTTAAATGGATGAAATTTGGTCAGTGGGTACATCTATAATAGTTACCAGCATCCAAACAAACAAAAAGTCACATTTATTTACATTTTTTGCATGAATGACTAGAAATAAAGTTTTGGATAAGGTCCATATCTCAAGAAGTGCAAGTGGTTGAGGAATGATATAAAAGTAGTGAGAACATCTTGGATAGTAACAAGCATCTGTACTTGATCACACTAACCTACTTGTTCTGCATAAATGACCCAGGTTGAGGTCCAAATCTCGGTAACTGCAAGTGGTAGGGTGATAGAAGGGTGATACTTTTTCAGTTGGTACGTACACCTTGGATGGTTACTAGCATCCATACCAAAATTGCATCATCTTGACCTACATAATATTCCAGCATAATTTACTTGGTTTTAAGTTTTTGGTTCAGGTCAATATCTTAGAAACAGCAAGTGGTAAAGGGTAAGTCAATGGGTACATCAGCATCTGTACCCAAATTAAGTCATCTTGTCCTTGTTCTACAGGATCGACCCAGATTAAAATATTGGTCAAGGTCAATGCCTTTACAACTGCAAGTGAAACAGGTCGTATTGACCTATATTTTCGACATGAATGACTGGTAAATAAAGTTTGGTTAAGGTCTATATCTCAGAATCTGCATGTGGAGGAGAAGTGATATTTGGTCAGTGGGTACATCTTTGATAGAAACCAGCATCTAAACTAGAATTATGTCACCTGACCTATTTCGCCATGAATAACTGGTATAGCTTTAATTATTACCAACTAGGCCTTCCTGGCAGTGATTATGTTTTAGTTAGTTTGCACTTCTTAGATAGAAACCAGCATCCATAATAGGATTAGGTCACGTTGACCTATATTTTTAGCATGAATGACTTAAATTTTGGTAAATTGTCCATGTCTCACCAAATGCAAGTCTTAAATGAATTATGGATTATATTTGGTCACCACCGGCTCTCTTAGTTATTAGTTTATGCAAGATGTGTACAATAATCAATTATAATCCCTCTTCCACTAGTACTGGCTGAGATCATTCATGCAGAGATTGTGGTCTAATGTTACCCTATTTGAAATAGATGCTGGGTACTGACATAGATGTACCCACTGACCATTTATCCTACCTTTACCTCTTGCAGTTGATGTGATATGAAACTTAACCACCGAGTCATTCTTGCCAAAAAATAGGCCAAGGTGACCTTATTCTAGTATGCATGCTGGGTTTCTATCTAATAACTAAGAGAGCCGGTGGTGTAGTGGTTAACGCGCCGGGCTGTTAACACCAAGGTTCATGGTTCGATCCTCGTCAGGGGTGAAAATTAATGAACCAATGTTCCGACTCTGTCTTGACATTCATTTGCGAGGATAGTCTCAAGAAACGATGCTAGTCCTTTGGAAGGGACGAAAAAATGTTGTCCCATGTATTGGGAGAGCAATACCCTGTCACGGCACGTTTAAGACGCCTTTGTAGAGTTCGATAAGAATATAGGCTCAATGGGGGCCGTTTACATAGGCCACACTCGCAAACTGCAGGCCGGAGAGGGATTTATAGAAGCATTAAGCTTGTTTCCCAATCCAGGATAAATAAATATGTTTAAACTAAAAAATAACCATCATCTATACTAGAATAAGGCCACATTGACTTACATATTCTGCATGATTGATCCAGATGGAAATGTTGGTTAACGTCCATATCTCAGCATTAACTGTTGCAAACGGTGTTAATCAATCAAATTTAGTTATCTTGGATAGAAACCAGCATCCGCAACAAAAAAGCTTACATTGACCTACATTCTCCGCACGATTTTGTCGAGTTGAATTTTGGTTAAGGTCAATATATCAGCAACTGCAAGCTGTGCAGGAATTTTATTTAATAAGTGAGCAATTTTGACCTAGGTAAAGTGAGACTGATATTCGACGTTCGATATTCGATATTCAATTTTTTTGAATATCAAACTGAATATCAAACGGTAAATTTTACCGTTTGATATTCATTCGATATTCATTTATCGTTTTTTCTTAGTGAAAACATATTATGAATATCAAAATGAATATCAAACGGTAATTTTTTTAGGTTCGATATTCATTTGACATTCGTATCGGTCGAGGTTTGTTTTGTGAATATCAAATGAATATCGAATGAATATCAAACAAAAGTTAATTTACGTTCGATATTCATTTATCGTTCGTTTTAGGTCTAGTTTTGTTTTGTGAATATCAAATGAATATCGAATGAATATCTAACAAAACTTAATTTACGTTCGATATTCATTTTACGTTCGTTTTATGTCTAGTTTTGTTTTGTGAATATCAAATGAATATCGAATGAATATCAAGCTAAACTTAATTTACGTTCGATATTCATTTTACGTTCCTTTTAGGTCTAGTTTTGTTTTGTGAATATCAAATGAATATCGAATGAATATCAAACAAAAGTTAATTTACGTTCGATATTCATTTTACCTTGAAGTTTCGTTTTAGGTCTAGTTTTGACTTGTGAATATCAAATGAATATCGAATGAATATCAAACAAAAGTTAATTTACGTTTGATATTCATTTTACGTTCGTTTTAGGTCTAGTTTTGTTTTGTGAATATCAAATGAATATCGATTGAATATCAAACAAAAGTTAATTTACGTTCGATATTCATTTGGCGTTCGTTTTAGGTCTAGTTTTGTTTTGTGAATATTAAATGAATATCAAATGAATATCAAACAAAAGTTAATTTACGTTCGATATTCATTTTACGTTCGTTTTAGGTCTAGTTTTGTTTTGTGAATATCAAATGAATATCGAATGAATATCGAACAAAAGTTAATTTACGTTCGATATTCATTTTACGTTCGTTATAAGTCTAGTTTTGTTTTGTGAATATCAAATGAATATCGAACGTAAATTAAGTTTTGTTTGATATTCATTCGATATTCATTTGATATTAGTAGTATAGAGGGACCGATCATTTATCATTTCTCGGGTGGATATGTGGATATGTCCCTTTTGCGCAGGCGTATGACGTCACATCCGGTTCCGGTCGGCCATCTTGGATCCCGGCGGCCATCTTGGATCACGTGACTTCCGGTTCCGCCATCTTGGATGACGTATTTCCGGTCATTTTCGGTTTAAGAAGGGGAGGTAATTTTCCCGCCAAAAAGTTTAAATTCCGCCAATTTTTAAAATTTCATATCTTTCTTATTCCTTGTCCGTTTTCCTTCCGGTTTGTTGCATTGTCTTGGGTAAGACAATGTCTTTCCAATGATGTCCATTGTGTTGGTCAGTGGTCATTAGGGGCTTGACCATTAGGTGACCATTTCTTATTTCTATTCAAAGGTGGGGTTGTTGTATATCATTAGACAGCTTTTAAGGTCTAGAGGTTGATTCTGAGCTTTTTGTGCTGGTAAGGGTCAGGGGTCTCTCAGGATTTGACCCCAAAGTAACCTTTTTCTTGTTGCTTACTATGCATGTAATATGTCTTTGTTTCACCTGTGGGGACTAGTCTAAGGGAAGTAACTCGTGGTTTTTTAAGGGTGTTTTAGTAAATAGGTAATGTTTTGTCTGGATTTGGGTGAATAAGGCTTAGGGTTATCGTTTTATATTGTTTCATAAGGCGTTATGGATAACAAGTCGAATATCAGTTTCGATGCTTTATTATAGTAAAAGGTTTCAATCTTCATCCTCATCACTCTCCTCGTCCAATTTAAACTGTTTTATCTTCGCATCTAACAGGTACTTTCTCTTCTCGGTAGCGTATTTCCAGGACTCTTCATATTCATAATCCTCGTCATCTCTCAGTCGTTTTGCGGTCTCTTTGATCTTCTTGTGAACTGGATCTCGTGCCATTTCCATTTGCCACATAATGTTAGAGACGTAACGATTCTTTAGACCTTCTCTATAAAGCGGTAACATATCCCTTTCTGTTTTCGCTACTGCATCTTTGTCCAAGTAGCCACGGTCCGTGTATTCATTCACTTTCTTTTCGTAGTCGTCTTTGTATAAGACCAGTACGTCTCCTATAAAGTGGTCCCACGGATCCATCTTTTCTCCTGCGTAAGTTTCTTCGTCTTCAGACAAGTCGTCACTCGTTTTGGATTCCGTATCCGTTTCGTCCTCCGCCTCTTCTCTATCCCATTCATCTAATAACGGCCACTGTGACTCTTCCATTTTCGTTTGGTGCTTCAACTCTTGATGTCTCTTTAGGTTGTAATGTTTGTTTGTTCTGAAGCCGCATTCGGCGCAGTGGTACATCCTTCTTCTTTGACGTCTGATCGTCTTTTGACAAAAAGTCTTTCATCTTTTTCATTTTATAAACACTTCTTGAAAAGAGTAATATCTTTTTGACGTCCTCATCCTCACTGATGTCTGTTGATTCTCCAAGTTCTTTGAAGAAAGCTTTTCTTAATTCCGATAGGCTTGGTCTACTATACTTGAGGAACCATGCTTTATACGCTCGCCATTGTTTATATATTTTCTGACAATCTTTGCAAGGTACATCAACTTTTGATTTGTAAAACCTGCTGATGGGTTTTGGCTTTTTACATTTACGACATTTTCGTTTGGCAGGGTCTGGTTCGATATCCATCTTACATGTACTACATAATCGTCCTTCCTTGTCATGTACATCATCCATTTTACGTGTGCACAGTTTGATTTTTGTTCAAACAACTGACTAAATGGTTTACTTCTTTTTATTTTAAAACATCATTAACCAATGATCGTTCGTGACCAGGTCACGTGATTTACAATCAATCCAAGCGGAACATTTTACCCCCATTTCCCCTCCCCTCCATTCCACCTTTAATTTGGCTCTTTTGCAGCTCATTTGCTCTTTCGCTGCTCATCTTGCTCTTTTGCTGCTCATCTTGCTCTTTTGCAGCTCATTTTGCTCTTTTCCCTGCTCATCTTGCTCTTTTCCTTGCTCATTTGGCTCTTTTGGAGCTCATCTTGCTCTTTCGCTGCTCATCTTGCTCTTTTGCAGCTCATCTTGCTCTTTTCCTTGCTCATTTGGCTCTTTTGCAGCTCATCTTGCTCTTTTGCTGCTCATCTTGCTCCTTTGCTGCTTTTCGCGTCTTTAACTACACCAGCAGCAGCAGCAGCAGCAGCAGCAGCCATTTCACCCCTTATCTTAAGCAGCAGCAGCAGCAGCAGCAGCCATTTCACCCTTTATCTTAAGCAGCAGCAGCAGCAGCAGCAATTGTCATACCCCCAGATACTGGAGCAGCAGCAGCAGCAGCAATATCCACCCCTTTTCCACACCAAGAACAGACGCTTCCTCGTGTGTATGAAGAGTAACTGTTTAACCCCCTCCTGTAACTTAGGACACAGCAGAATTTTAACTGTTCTCTGTTACTCTTGCTTTATCTCGGGACTTCAGGTCAAAATGTACTTTTAATTTCCCATAGACTCCTATGTTAAATTTTCTTGGTGATCTTGGCGACACCTGTCACTTCCAGAACTCTAACAGTAAAGTCATGTGCAGTCATGTGGAACTGTTTCCGATTCTTCTAAACTTTACTCCCAACCAGTTCATTTTGCACTTGATGACCCCATGTCTTTTAACCGGTTCAAACCAGTTTCTTCGTTTCTATTTTTAGCACTTACCCCTTTCTAACCCTAACCCTAGGTCTCCTTCTTCGTTTCTATTTTTAGCCCTTACCCCTTTCTAACCCTAGCCCTATGTCTCCTTCTTTTTTTTTTTAACCCTGACCCCATTCTAACCCTAACTTCTAATTCTTATCTTCACTCTTAGTCCTAATGCTTTGTCTTTCTTCTAACTCTAACTCTAACACTAACCCTAACTCTAATCATTAACCCTAACCCTAACTCTTTTCCAACCCTAACCCTAACTCTAATCTTTAACCCTAACCCTAACTCTTTTCTACCCCTAACCCTAACTCTAATCTCTTTTTCTAGCCCTAACCTTAACTCTAATCTCTTTTCTACCCCTAACCCTAACTCAATCTCTTTTTCTAGCCCTAACCCTAACTCTTTTTTCTAACCCTAACTCTAATCTTTAACCCTAACCCTAACTTTTACTCTCTTTAACACATTCTAGTCCTCTTCTTTTTAGCACGTAGTGCTCATTTTGTTTTCTATTTGTTGTTCTTCAAATGTATTTCTTGTATTGCTTTACTTTACTGAGAACAGAACATGGGGGCGAAATCAGAATCAGATATAAAAACCATGAACAGGGAACAAATAGAAAACAAAAGGAGCACTACGTGCTAAAAAGAAGAGGACTAGAATGTGTTAAAGAGAGTAAAAGTTAGGGTTAGGGTTAAAGATTAGAGTTAGGGTTAGAAAAAAGAGTTAGGGTTAGAAAAGAGTTAGGGTTAGGGTTAAAGATTAGAGTTAAGGTTGGAAAAGAGTTAGGGTTAGGGTTAAAGATTAGAGTTAGGGTTAGGGCTAGAAAAAGAGATTAGAGTTAAGGTTAGAAAAGAGTTAGGGTTAGGGTTGAAAAAGAGTTAGGGTTAGTGTTAGAGTTAGAGTTAGAAGAAAGACAAAGCATTAGGACTAAGAGTGAAGATAAGAATTAGAAGTTAGGGTTAGAATGGGGTCAGGGTTAAAAAAAAAAAAAAGAAGGAGACATAGGGCTAGGGTTAGAAAGGGGTAAGGGCTAAAAATAGAAACGAAGAAGGAGACCTAGGGTTAGGGTTAGAAAGGGGTAAGTGCTAAAAATAGAAACGAAGAAACTGGTTTGAACCGGTTAAAAGACATGGGGTCATCAAGTGCAAAATGAACTGGTTGGGAGTAAAGTTTAGAAGAATCGGAAACAGTTCCACATGACTGCACATGACTTTACTGTTAGAGTTCTGGAAGTGACAGGTGTCGCCAAGATCACCAAGAAAATTTAACATAGGAGTCTATGGGAAATTAAAAGTACATTTTGACCTGAAGTCCCGAGATAAAGCAAGAGTAACAGAGAACAGTTAAAATTCTGCTGTGTCCTAAGTTACAGGAGGGGGTTAAACAGTTACTCTTCATACACACGAGGAAGCGTCTGTTCTTGGTGTGGAAAAGGGGTGGATATTGCTGCTGCTGCTGCTGCTCCAGTATCTGGGGGTATGACAATTGCTGCTGCTGCTGCTGCTGCTGCTGCTGCTGCTGCTTAAGATAAAGGGTGAAATGGCTGCTGCTGCTGCTGCTTAAGATAAGGGGTGAAATGGCTGCTGCTGCTGCTGCTGCTGCTGCTGGTGTAGTTAAAGACGCGAAAAGCAGCAAAGGAGCAAGATGAGCAGCAAAAGAGCAAGATGAGCTGCAAAAGAGCCAAATGAGCAAGGAAAAGAGCAAGATGAGCTGCAAAAGAGCACGATGAGCAGCGAAAGAGCAAGATGAGCTCCAAAAGAGCCAAATGAGCAAGGAAAAGAGCAAGATGAGCAGGGAAAAGAGCAAAATGAGCTGCAAAAGAGCAAGATGAGCAGCAAAAGAGCAAGATGAGCAACGAAAGAGCAAAATGAGCTGCAAAAGAGCCAAATTAAAGGTGGAATGGAGGGGAGGGGAAATGGGGGTAAAATGTTCCGCTTGGATTGATTGTAAATCACGTGACCTGGTCACGAACGATCATTGGTTAATGATGTTTTAAAATAAAAAGAAGTAAACCATTTAGTCAGTTGTTTGAACAAAAATCAAACTGTGCACACGTAAAATGGATGATGTACATGACAAGGAAGGACGATTATGTAGTACATGTAAGATGGATATCGAACCAGACCCTGCCAAACGAAAATGTCGTAAATGTAAAAAGCCAAAACCCATCAGCAGGTTTTACAAATCAAAAGTTGATGTACCTTGCAAAGATTGTCAGAAAATATATAAACAATGGCGAGCGTATAAAGCATGGTTCCTCAAGTATAGTAGACCAAGCCTATCGGAATTAAGAAAAGCTTTCTTCAAAGAACTTGGAGAATCAACAGACATCAGTGAGGATGAGGACGTCAAAAAGATATTACTCTTTTCAAGAAGTGTTTATAAAATGAAAAAGATGAAAGACTTTTTGTCAAAAGACGATCAGACGTCAAAGAAGAAGGATGTACCACTGCGCCGAATGCGGCTTCAGAACAAACAAACATTACAACCTAAAGAGACATCAAGAGTTGAAGCACCAAACGAAAATGGAAGAGTCACAGTGGCCGTTATTAGATGAATGGGATAGAGAAGAGGCGGAGGACGAAACGGATACGGAATCCAAAACGAGTGACGACTTGTCTGAAGACGAAGAAACTTACGCAGGAGAAAAGATGGATCCGTGGGACCACTTTATAGGAGACGTACTGGTCTTATACAAAGACGACTACGAAAAGAAAGTGAATGAATACACGGACCGTGGCTACTTGGACAAAGATGCAGTAGCGAAAACAGAAAGGGATATGTTACCGCTTTATAGAGAAGGTCTAAAGAATCGTTACGTCTCTAACATTATGTGGCAAATGGAAATGGCACGAGATCCAGTTCACAAGAAGATCAAAGAGACCGCAAAACGACTGAGAGATGACGAGGATTATGAATATGAAGAGTCCTGGAAATACGCTACCGAGAAGAGAAAGTACCTGTTAGATGCGAAGATAAAACAGTTTAAATTGGACGAGGAGAGTGATGAGGATGAAGATTGAAACCTTTTACTATAATAAAGCATCGAAACTGATATTCGACTTGTTATCCATAACGCCTTATGAAACAATATAAAACGATTACCCTAAGCCTTATTCACCCAAATCCAGACAAAACATTACCTATTTACTAAAACACCCTTAAAAAACCACGAGTTACTTCCCTTAGACTAGTCCCCACAGGTGAAACAAAGACATATTACATGCATAGTAAGCAACAAGAAAAAGGTTACTTTGGGGTCAAATCCTGAGAGACCCCTGACCCTTACCAGCACAAAAAGCTCAGAATCAACCTCTAGACCTTAAAAGCTGTCTAATGATATACAACAACCCCACCTTTGAATAGAAATAAGAAATGGTCACCTAATGGTCAAGCCCCTAATGACCACTGACCAACACAATGGACATCATTGGAAAGACATTGTCTTACCCAAGACAATGCAACAAACCGGAAGGAAAACGGACAAGGAATAAGAAAGATATGAAATTTTAAAAATTGGCGGAATTTAAACTTTTTGGCGGGAAAATTACCTCCCCTTCTTAAACCGAAAATGACCGGAAATACGTCATCCAAGATGGCGGAACCGGAAGTCACGTGATCCAAGATGGCCGCCGGGATCCAAGATGGCCGACCGGAACCGGATGTGACGTCATACGCCTGCGCAAAAGGGACATATCCACATATCCACCCGAGAAATGATAAATGATCGGTCCCTCTATACTACTAATATCAAATGAATATCGAATGAATATCAAACAAAACTTAATTTACGTTCGATATTCATTTGATATTCACAAAACAAAACTAGACTTATAACGAACGTAAAATGAATATCGAACGTAAATTAACTTTTGTTCGATATTCATTCGATATTCATTTGATATTCACAAAACAAAACTAGACCTAAAACGAACGTAAAATGAATATCGAACGTAAATTAACTTTTGTTTGATATTCATTTGATATTCATTTAATATTCACAAAACAAAACTAGACCTAAAACGAACGCCAAATGAATATCGAACGTAAATTAACTTTTGTTTGATATTCAATCGATATTCATTTGATATTCACAAAACAAAACTAGACCTAAAACGAACGTAAAATGAATATCAAACGTAAATTAACTTTTGTTTGATATTCATTCGATATTCATTTGATATTCACAAGTCAAAACTAGACCTAAAACGAAACTTCAAGGTAAAATGAATATCGAACGTAAATTAACTTTTGTTTGATATTCATTCGATATTCATTTGATATTCACAAAACAAAACTAGACCTAAAAGGAACGTAAAATGAATATCGAACGTAAATTAAGTTTAGCTTGATATTCATTCGATATTCATTTGATATTCACAAAACAAAACTAGACATAAAACGAACGTAAAATGAATATCGAACGTAAATTAAGTTTTGTTAGATATTCATTCGATATTCATTTGATATTCACAAAACAAAACTAGACCTAAAACGAACGATAAATGAATATCGAACGTAAATTAACTTTTGTTTGATATTCATTCGATATTCATTTGATATTCACAAAACAAACCTCGACCGATGCGAATGTCAAATGAATATCGAACGTAAATTAAGTTTTGTTTGATATTCATTTGATATTCACAAAACAAAACTAGACCTAAAACGAACGTAAAATGAATATCGAACGTATTAGCTTTTGTTTGTTATTCATTCGATATTCATTTGATATTCACAAAACAAAAATAGACCTAAAACGAACGTAAAATGAATATCGAACGTAAATTAACTTTTGTTTGATATTCATTCGATATTCATTTGATATTCACAAAACAAAACTAGACCTAAAACGAACGTAAAATGAATATCGAACGTAAATTAACTTTTGTTTGATATTCATTTGATATTCATTTGATATTCACAAAACAAAACTAGACCTAAAACGAACGTAAAATGAATATCGAACGTAAATTAACTTTTGTTTGATATTCATTCGATATTCATTTGATATTCACAAAACAAAACTAGACCTTAAACGAACGTAAAATGAATATCGAACGTAAATTAACTTTTGTTTTATATTCATTCGATATTCATTTGATATTCACAAAACAAACCTCGACAGATACGAATGTCAAATGAATATCGAACCTAAAAAATTACCGTTTGATATTCATTTTGATATTCATTATATGTTTTCACTAAGAAAAAACGATAAATGAATATCGAATGAATATCAAACGGTAAAATTTACCGTTTGATATTCAGTTTGATATTTAAAAAATTGAATATCGAATATCGAACGTCGAATATCAGTCTCACTTTACCTAGGTGCAATTTTGAGTTACCAACATTCCGGTGTATTAGAACCAGGTCACATTGACCTACTTGTTCTGCATAATAAAAACGTTGGTTAATTCAGCATGCATCTAGATCTGCAGATGGTTGAGGTATGATATTTGGTCAATGGATATGTTTAATTTGTTACTAACATCACAGGCTTTTATTACGCTATAAATAACGTGTATATAAAAATTTTCATCTCGTTTATATACTATTTCCACGTGGAAATAGTATATAGACGAGATGAAAATTTTTATATACACGTTATCTATAATAAAATAAAATCCTGGACCCAAACGCCTGTGACTAACATCCATAGAAAAGTAAGGACACATCGACCATCTAGCAACCCCAAGTGGTAGAGGGATGATTTTTGAATGGTTGTTACATATTGGATAGTAACCAGCATTCGTTCTAGAATCAAGGACCTTTTTCTGTATATAAAGCGCGAAAGACTAAAGTTAAAGTTCTGGTTTTGGTCAATATCTTAGCATAACAAGTTTGAAATTTGGTAAGCGGGTACATCTTGTAAGTAAACAATCACCTTCACCCGTACAAGAATTTTGTTTATTTGACCTACATTCACATATAAATGTGTCCGGTTAAAGTTTTGGTTGGTGTCAATATCTCAGCAACTAGTGGTGGTAGAGGAACCCGATGATATTTGGTCAGTTGTGTGCGTCATAAGCTTAAAAATTTGATAGGTATAAGGCAATTAAGCTTAAAATTTTAGAAAAAAAACATTTTATTTCGCCTGCACGTGTTGCGGAAGCGACATATAGGGGTTACTTTTGCACCATCCGTCGACTTGCGTCGTTGTCCTACGGCGTCACAAAAATTTCCGTCACAGTTTTCCAGGCAAGTACATGCCACAGCTTCTTGATATCTGGCATGTAGCTTCAACCCATAGTACTATAAGGTGTAAAGCGATTTTGTGCTGGAAAATCGCTCCTTCCTGTTTACTGAATACTTTAGTTTTTATGTATTATGACCATATATATGCAAAATTTTCGTCACAGTTTTCTGGGCAACTACATGCCACAGCTTCTTGATTTTTGGCATGTAGCTTCATTCCATAGTACTGTATGGCGTAATGCAATTTTTTGCCCGAAACATTGCTACTTCTGTTTACCGAATGTTTTAAGACGTAGGCGACATACGTCTTCCATGGAAGACCGCCATTCTAGCTAGTTGTTAAAACCACTGAAAATTAAACTTGGTGAAAGCACCCATAAAACGATGCTTGATGACCGACATTTTAACTTGAAGGGAGGGGTCTTGTTTTATGCCCCCGCGACGACATGTCGGGGGCATTAAGTTTAACTCATGTTCGTCCGTACGAATTTCCGTCAAGCTTTTCTCATAAACCGTACACGAGAATGATTCGAAACTTTAGAAGATGGTTCAGTATGACAAACTGTACGTCCTAAGCCATTTTCAGACCTGTCGGACATCTACTTCCTGTTTTGAACTTAGTCCAATATGAAAATATGTGAACATGTCTATGAAAATTTCCACCAAGCTTTTCTCAGAAACTATACACGACAATGATTTGAAACTTGGTAGGGTGGTCCAATATGACAATCTATACGTCCCAAGCCATTTTCAGACCTGTCGGACATCTACTTCCTGTTTTATACTTATGCCGGTGTGAAAATGACTGAAAATTTTCGTCAAGTTTTTCTCAGCAACCACACATGAAAATGATTTTAAACTTGGTAGGATGGTACAGTATGACAAACTGTACATCCTAAGCTACTTTCAGACCTGTCCAACTTCTAGTTTGTTTCTGTTTTGGGCCAGAGGGGGCATCTGTGTCCCTCTTTGTTTTATTTTGTCATTTTTTTTTTTCGCGTAAAGCCCGGAAAAATATTTTATTTTTAAAAGGCGCCATCAGTTATTTTTTTTACCTGCGTCGCCGAAGGCGAAAGCAGGTCTAGTAGTCGGGTCACTCCGTCCGTTCGTCGGTCCGTCTGTTTGTCCCTCCGTCCGTCTGAACGTCCGTCCCGCTATGGGGTGTCTGTCTTGTGTAATCTGAATCTCAAAAACCAAATGCTGGATCTTTCTGAAATTTTACACAGTGATTACAGATATATTGAAGATGTGCACCTCCCCTTTTAGAAATTAGGGGCCCAAAAAGGGGCCAAAAAAGCAACTTTTATTTGTTTCCACAATAACTTTTGTTCTGGTTCCCCAAATGCTATGAAACTTTACAGTAATGCTACTTACTATAAAAGGAAGAGTTGGGCTGATTTTGGGTGTCTCCGCTTTTTTCGTTTAGAAATTAGGGGCCCTAAAGGAACCTAAAAAGCGACTTTTTTTTATTTGTTTCCACAATAGATTTTGTTCTGGTTGACCAAATGCTATGAAACTTTACAGTAATGTTACTTACCAGAAAAGGAAGAGCAAGGCTGATTTTGGGTGTCACCGCTTTTTTTGTTTAGAAATAAGGGGCAAAAAAAACCCGACTTTGTTATTCGTTTCGTTGTTCTCGTATAGTACTCTTGTCTCAGGTTCTCTCTTGGTTAATTGAACTTTTATCGATTTGATTTTTAAAGTGTGTTATTTTTTGTGCTTTGTACATGATAAACAATAGGGGGAAGGTTGTGCCCAAAAAACTAGTTTAACCCCGCCACATTTTATATGTGCCTGTCCTAAGCCAGGAATCCTTGTCAAAGCTTTTGTTTGTCCTTGTCTACTATCTGTTTTTTGTTTGTTTTTTTTTTTATGTCCCGAAATGGGTCTATGGATTTGTTTGAATCTCATGTATTGTATTTTTAGTCTTGGGCCAATGCAAGACGGCGAGCAGTGACCTCTGGTCATGTTGAAGACTGCTGGCTGTTTTCCATAATGATTTTTTAAATTACCGTTTCTTTAATGTTGGTTGTGTCGCGTACACTTATTCCACATCTCTTTATCGTCTATAGTTTCCACAATAACTTTTGCTCTGGTTGACCAAATGCTATGAAACTTTACAGTAATGTTACTTACCATAAAAGGAGGGATGGGGCTGATTTTTGGTGTCTCCTATTTTTTGGTTTAGAAAAAGAGGACTTAAAGGGGCCAAAAAAGCATCTTTTAATTTTTTTTCGACAACAACTTTTGTTTTGGTTGACCAAATGCTATGAAACTTTACAGTAATGTTACTTACGATAAAAGGAAGGATGGGGCTGATTTTGGGTGTGCCTTCTTTTTTTGGTGTAGGAATGAGGGGCCCAAAAGGGGCAAAGATGTGATTTTTTTTTATTTACGATGCAATTCAGAATATTTTTTTTTACAAATTAAAGGATGAAATAGAAACTTTATTTTTTATATATATAATTTTAATATTGGGTTGCATGTGACAAATATGCTTTGTAAGTCCACCATAGGATGCAAGTGTCAAAAATTATTGACTGTCCATATTGGGCCTAGAATGTACATGATTCAACGTTTTGCCGTGCAACGCAGGGCCAGACATCGATTGGTCTTGTGCCTTATTAACATTATTTTATATGGGTGAATATTTTTTTCTTTAGCTCTGTTGCAAGAATTTTTTTCCATCACAAATCAAATTTTGAGAATATTTTTTAAGGAAAAAAACTAAGTCCCCTTCAAGTTAAATGGTCCGTTCCTTGATTTAAAAAAAAAGACAAATACATAAAATACATAAAAAAGTTATGATAGACAGTTTTACAGTCCAACATGGGATAAATGATGGTTTTCAGTAAGTTGTGACGTAAATTCTGTTTACGTCCCTTTAAAAATTGTACATTTTTGTGGTGAGTACTCAAGATCGAAAAAAATCCAAACAAGTAAAAGAAACAAATAGAAACAATCGAATTTCTATACTTTTATAGTTATTGATTTTAACATTTTGCGTTTTGTAGAACTAGCAAGCCAAAATAAACAACAACAAAAAACACTTTTATTTTTGTTTGCTGGCCAGTTTTGAAATATCAAAGTGTCAAAATGTATATATATTTGATGAATAAACAAAATAACTTAAAAATTCATAGGATGCCGAACTTATTTTCGAGATAAAAGGCCTTCAAAATTTGGCGGGAAAAGGCTTTCTCTGACTTATCATTGCTTAAGCATTAGCATTAGACTTATTTCAGTGTATAAACTTATGTAAACTTTGTTAATTTACGCTTAATAACCCAATAAAAATCATATTATTAAAAGAAAAAAAAACAAGGTATCCATATTTGGTATATCAAGAGGATTCCGAAAATCTGACAGAAATTTCAAACCTTGGCCAGCAATATTTTATAATAGCTTTCAATTCAAGCAATTTTCTGTGTCGATCTTGTTGACCTAAATAGAATACACAAAGGCGGCAAAATATAGCGAACATCGCACAAGCGATCCCTATGGCATCATGTCTTGACATTGTGTGCCGGAAAAATATTAAGCTTTTACACAGTGTATAAATTAAAGGTTAGGAAATGCATAAGTCTCCAATTGATAAAAAAAAACCCTTCAAATGTATCTTCATAACTCTTCATAAAACTTTACGTGAAAGGACAAGGTATGATATTTAAGGGATATTTTTGGCCCCTTTTTCAAAAGTGAGATTTTATGCTAAAATATTGATTTATTTGATATTAAGTAATAAGAGTTAATGAATTTAAATGTTTTAAACGAAGAATAGATCAAATCTCGTTTTATCATTTCATCAAATGTGATGAAAAAGTAGCTTTTCTCAAAATAACTCAAAATTTGGCATGTTTTTATTTGTTTTTGGTATGTTTGTTGGACAAGCCGCCCACAAAAAATATTTTAAATGTAGATTTGGCATACAGGAACTAATGTTTCCATAAGTTATCTTTGTGGGCCGCAGGTCCTCTCATATTTGAATCTCACAAAAATTTCAGGGGCCAATTATGCTCTTATCCTATCTAGTCCTTTAATTTGTTATTTACATTTAATTTGTATTTCTTGGTAATAGCTTAGCGCAGTTGTAGTACAAATCTTAAATTTTGACTTTATCTTTTTTGTCTAGTGACTTACAAACAATGCAATAGCAATATTGAAGTTTAAGTGTGAGCGCTTTATGTCCTCCAGGAACCGTTAATCTTCATTCATAGATGGCTTTTGGAATGTATATACCGGGTAGTGATAAGCATAATTCCATACCCATCTATAATTGACTTAACTGTACATGTACACAATCAAATTGTTAAACTTGCTTGAAAACCTTAAATATCTTAGAAACTTTTAGTCAAATATAGCAGTGAAACCTGGTATGCTAGAACATTAAATGTATCACACTGTACAGTTGTACCCATATGTCTACCTTGAACTGTAAATCCAGTTCAGCGATTGAAAGTTTTCAATGGCACTTTAAAGGAGTACGAGCCAATTTTTTTTGTAGTTAAAAGTTATTTAAAATAGATAATTTGAAAAGAATGGCTCAAAATAGGTAGACTTCATGAAAAAAGTTTACTAAAACATGGAGCCGTTTTCAAGATATAAGCACCTAAAAATATGGCGGGAAAAGAACTTCTCTAGATTTTTCATAGGAATTACATGTACATTGAAAAAATTCTTATTCTGTTTTAACATGAAAATTAAAATTAATGAAGAATTGGTTAAAATTCTTTATTATGACCTTTTTTAACTAGTTCCGAACAAATTTTAGAAAAACATGCTGGAAAATTTTAAGGCATTTGAAAAGCTGGGAATCCCGAAAATGTTAAATTTCTGAGGCTCGTACTCTCTTAAACAATTTCAAGTGTGAAAGAAACAAAGAGGTACCGAAGCCTAAATTATTAAGTGTTACTCTGCTTGGTATAAATCCAACTTGTACAAATATGTTGGTCAATAAATTTAAGAATCTTAATCCTTTCAATTCCAATCGAAGATTTAAAGGGACAGATTCAATTTGTTTCAATACCAATTGAAGATTCTAAGGGACGGGCTGTTTTATATATTAAGCAATTGTTCAAAACTTTGATTCTATCAAAATATCTATATCATGGATTTATACAAAAAAGATTTATGTTGTTAGAGAAGTAACGAAGAGATTACAATTTTGATGCGCGTGGTACCGGTATTTGGTTTACATAAACACAATATACGATATTCATTTATTTTATGACCTAATGCTTATCCATCCCAATATCTTGTTCTATGGGGCATGTTCGTGTATGTAAAAAGGCAAATAAACTCGTTAATTGTTGTTTTATTATAATCAATAAGTTATTGTCATCTGTTTATTTTATGATTGAGGCAAAAATTGGGAAAACATGATTATGTTAATTACATAAGTTTTTGAATAAGTCATTTTTTTTATTTTATTATCTATAAAGGTAAATTCTGATTAAAAGGGTAAATTTAAAGATAAAATTAAGTTGTATGTGCTTAACACTTGGTGTTCAACACAAAAGTATATATTTTCTGTTTTATTCGGTTCCATTTTTGTCTCGCCTGCGAAGCAGAGCGGGACATAGGTGTTACTTTACCGGCGGCGGCGACGGCGGCGTTAACTTTTTGGAAAAGTTTTATGAGCACCTCCATATCTCAAGAACTATAAGACCTAGGTTGATGAAACTTGGTATGCATATGCCCCAGTAGTAGCTTAGCCCAGTTGCATCCCCATCTTTTGACCTTGACCTTGATTTTCTGGTTGAGTGACTTTGACAATTTTCAATACATATAATAGCAATTGAAAAGTTTTGCGAGCACCTCCATATCTCAAGAACTATAGGTCCTAGGTTGATGAAACTTGGTATGCATATGCCCCAGTAGTAGCTTAGCCAAGTTGCATCCCCATCTTTTGACCTTGACCTTGATTTTCTGGTTGAGTGACTTTGACAATTTTCAATACATATAATAGCAATGGAAAAGTTTTGCGAGCACCTCCATATCTCAAGAACTATAGGTCCTAGGTTGATGAAACTTGGTATGCATATGCCCCAGTAGTAGCTTAGCACAGTTGCATCCCCATCTTTTGACCTTGACCTTGATTTTCCAGTTGAGTGACTTTGATTATTTTAATTGCATATATTTGCAATGTTTAAGTTCTATAAACATCTTTTGATCTCAGAAACTGAAAATCCATGAAAATTCAAAATATAGTGGAAGTAAGAAAGAATAATTGTTTCTGATGGTGCCGGCAGGCGAGACATACTTTAGTGTTAACTCTTGTGTTTTCCCTTTGCCCTTCTGATGCTAAAAGAAGTACATTTTTGTGGACATGAATGAATATGAAAGATAACTTTAAATGACCTCAAAGTAAATCTTTTGATAGATATTAAGGGATATTAGTTTCAGTGATAGAATAATCTTAAATGGTAAGACTATATCAACAAGTTACAAATTTAACGAACATGTTTCTAAAACGGAAATGCAAATTTTAAAACTGCATTGGATAGAGTGCTAAGCTAGGACGGCTTAATAATATTTGAAATTTAATTATATTTTTTGCTATTGTTTTGTTTTAAAAGACAGTATTACTGAAATATTTGTTACAAACGAATTACTGAGATACATGTAGCAGCAAAAATATCACCCTTTCTCTATTCATATGTACCATGATTTACAACTGAAATTATCGAAAGTATCATTATGTAACTACTAGTACCATGTTTATATTATGATTTTGCTAATACTTTACTTTTGCGCGAGAGGCATGGTGTGTCGTCGTCTAGAATAACTAAACAGCCAATTTATGAAATAATGCGATTTTTAAAACATATGCATAGAAACTAATTTAAAACAAAATAACAGATTTGATAAGAAAAAGAAGGGTATAGAGCTGACACCCTTGTCTACCACCATTTGTTACTCATTCCATTTATTAGTGGAAACAGAATATAACTTTTTCAATTCTTTTGTTTTCAAAATGTGAAAAGTAAGAAAAGATCAACGATGTAAGCACAACAAAATCCTTTGTTTTAACTTTCAATGTTTGTCAAATAAAAATAGAAATCTTTTTGAGTGTTTCCAAGACAATATATTTACACGTAACTTCTGCAGACAAAATATTTAACACATTTAGTGTCTACGTTATACTTGTAAAAGCCTTTTGGTAAGCCATAGTATGTCTGTAATGTAGTGAATGTGGCATAAGGTTGTCCAAATGTGTCATATTGTCAATGAAGTATGAAATATTTCCTCATTCTTGTCAACTATCTTGACCAATTGTGTTTTTATTCTACTTTCTCTTATGAAAACAAAATATACATCCATATATATAGATAAAAATCACTGAAAAAAATGCCAAAATAATCTTAGTGGTCTTGACTTGAAGTAGGCATTTCAGTGTTAAAAGTCCTTATTTTTAATGTTAATAAATTTTTATTTGATTTTGAATAAGCATTTGTTGTTGCTTTTTGCAATTTTATCTTAAAAAACAATAAATGAATTGATGTAAAAGTAAAGGAATTGTTTCCTTGCTTTGTGCTCAATATTGAATTATATATTTTCTCTAAATCTGTAAAAGTAACAATAAACATAATGAAATTTAAAACCTTATACATAGACAAGTCGTTCGATTGAATAAAATAGTAGACATACTATTTAGAGCGACAAAACCTATATAAAAATATATTTAAAAAAAAACGTGACAGAACGAATGGAGATGGAAAATTCAACCTTTATTTTTAACTTTATGCTTACATGTGACAAACGGTTTGGTTGACTTGAAATTAAATCTGTCATCATTCATTTTCGCAGGTTTTTTAAACCGTCACGCCAAATTAAGAAATCGTGTATTTTGTCAAAGGTTGGGAACGGGATTGATGTGAATATGTCTGTCTTGTAGTAAATTTAGGTGCAAAATCTGTTTAGGAAAAATTTCTGAAGGAAGTACTTTGCGAGTTCGACGTTTTATGTGGTTTTCCGCCAGGCAGTTTCTGGCTGATTGCAATGGTTTTAAAATATTGATGTTAAGATTTGAATCGATCTTTCGTGTATCCATTGAATGATTTCAAATGTTGGTCATGAGGACAGGCTTTCTATGAAATCAAAGCTCAAAGAAGCAAAGAGGCACCAATGGGCTATTCGAGTGTCAAAAATGCCGAAAGGGCAACGACGAAACCGGTAAACACGAAAGAAAACAGCACGAAGAAACACAAAATACAAAATCAACCGAACTGAAATAATTCGAAATGAACTCAAGTCGTAACAAGAGTGAACTCAGGTGCTCCGGAAGAGTAAGCGGCTCTTGCCTGCTATAGCACACCCGCCGTAATGCTATTTTCCAATTCTTGTGTCAAATCCGGTAAACGAAGACAAAACAAATTTCAAAGATAAACCAACATCTGAACTCATTTGAGTTTAGATTTTTGAGAGATAGAAATATCATATTTGTCTACGAGTGCACGGTGTCTACCGTCAAATTTCTTGAATGATACAAATCATCCCTTTTTATCCGCACTATTTTTATGACATGAGCTCACTTCACCGTGTCATAGCCCATTTCAACAAATTGACCCTCAACGCTCTTTATTGCAATTAGCCAGCATCCTCAATGGCAGAATGCACATTACAGTTCACTTTTAAAAATGATCAAAATTATTTGGAGAAGAATAATGGGTAACTAACAGTATTTTGAAAGATCAAATGCAAAAATATGAAAACAAAAAGGTCTTTTTGATGATTTTAAGAAATGATAAATTTCTCTTTAATAGCATTTAAGCAATTTAAATAGATAAACAAAAACGATTTAAAACGTTTTAAATATTTGAGAAGGAAGGTAGAAAACAAGTAAGCATTTGAACAATTTGTAGATAAAAGTCTTTAATCGACGAAACGTAAGTCTGGCACATTATAATCTACATTTGAAAATTCTATTGACATGGACCATTTAGCTTGTTTCCATAATGACAAAAATATGCATCAACAATATTCTTTTTCTTTATTTTACAGGGCCTTTAAGTTTTTATTCTAGACCTTAAACGCATACGAACTAAATCCGTTTTAATTATTTGATGTAAAAATACTTCGTACTCATGTATATCCGTTAATTTATTTTCTATTGGTTTGATCTCTCTTCATTTTTAACATGCTTAAATTTTACAGAAGAATGAACTTACAAGTTTCTTTGTTTATGTCTTAGAACTTAAGGTAAATGGCCTTTAGTTGGATGCCACCAAGATTTTTCGTTTAAAAACGTTTGACCTAAAACGGACAAGGGCGAACTTTAACGTTTATTTTGAATATTAGAAACGATATAGGATATCCGTGACGAACACCTCATAATTCTATGATAAATTTTCAAAAAAATAAAAACATTCAACTTTCTTAATGAAGGTCAGAAAAATGCAACAAGGTTTGTTATCCGTGTTTTAATATGTTTTACATAAAAGGCGAATAGGTTGAATCAAATTTCTTAGATGATCTTAAACTATTATTTCAAATAACAAAAATGATATGGGACATCCTTGACGAACACCTTTCATTCCTATCTTTATTTTCCCAAAGTTGAAATGTATATGAACATTACATAATATTAACATGAAACAGTGATATGAAGATATACTTAATGTTAAGAGGGACAACATTTTTTTTTTAACTACTTTCGTCTTGAAAGCAAAAATCCGATCTGAGATGTCTTTTAATCAATACTTAGTTAAAGTTCATCTTCACTATGGGAGCTAAGTTCTTGGTAGACTTCAAGCTCAAAAATGTCAATGATGCAGTCAAATGAATTTTTGATTGAAATAACGAAAATATTTTTGAAAAGATAAGACTTTTAACCGATTTATCTAAAAGTTTATTGTTTAATCTGTACTTAACATACAAGCATTATTTTCGTTAAGGTTAAAAGTTACATGAAAACAGATATCTACACGGAAATATTAAAAATATATTTTCAAAAATAAAAAGCATCACTTTAAACTGTATGATGAATATAATTTGAAAAAAAAAGTTTACATGGTGATTCAAATGTATGAATTGGACCAATCGCCTGGAGGGACATGTCTTGGCATTGTACAAGTAACTTTGACGAACGAGCTGTAATTATAGGCCTCAATAGATATTAAACCATTCAAACATGTTGTCATCTGATTGAAGTGTCTTATTGAGTTATGTTTTTTTCCTTTCTTTCCAGAAATTTGTAAAAAGTGATAAAATGTATATTTTCGGAACTCTTGTTTTTCTTCTAAACGTTGTTTTCAATAATGGTAAGTTTTTAAAATTTATTGAATCTTTGATTGTATAAACTTTTCGGCTTATTTTACGATCATTTGATCGTATACTTATATAACAAAAATTGAATGTGCCGACAAAAACAATTTAAGACTAAAACAATTATTTTCTTTTTCTTTTTTTATCTATAATGTAAGCACAAATAATTTTAAGTTTTGAAAATAACATATTACATACATAAACAATGATTTTAGCCTGTGAGACTCATCAGAGACATTCTAGCTAAATCGATGAAAAACACATGCTATATGAGAAAGATTTGTAAATACGTTTTAATTTTGCGGTTTTACTTTCTTAATCTTTGTCTAAAATTGAAACAGATATTAAACAAATGCTTAATTTGGCAAAATGGAGAAAAAATGTTTAACTTGAGGTCTTCCTATAGAAATACCAAAAACACACAAACAATCATAGCAATAAAAGCTACACCTTTTTTTCATTTCTTCGGTATTACAAAGAAATTTTGAACTCGTATATATTAAGCATTTGATTGTCAAAAGAATACCTTAATAATAGAAGTGCATTCACATATTAAAATCAAGTAAGTTTAACCCTAAATTACTATGTTTTCAGGCCAACAACCATCCAATATTCAACAAACCATGTTTGGTCAGTTTGGTAGAAGACCACCGGGCCAATTTGGAATGCCAAATAATTTCAATAGGCCAGGCGGACAATTTGGATTTAATGGTTTAAATATTCCTCCACCACCTGGTTTTCAACAAGTTGGTCAGAATGCACAAAATGGTTTGCCATTTCAAATTCAAAATGCATTACCTAGAAGCCCTGTTGCTGACAGAAACCAGGTTATGAACATTTTAAATGGAGGAAGCCCAGGTTTTGCAAATAGATTTGGTGGTGCAACTGGCAATGAACTTCAAAGACAATTAAGCCCAAGTCAACGGGCAATAGGAGGGTTTAATGGTGCAGGAGTAACTGCTCCTTTACCAGGACAACAGCAACAGCAACAGCAAGGTTTTCAAGGGTTCAATGGTGGCCAAAATCCATTCCAACGTCAACAAATGTTTTTACCACCATTTGGACAGCAAATGCAACAGGGTATACCAGGACGTCCGGGAATGGTACCAGGTCAACAAAATCTGGGTGGGCAACAACAACAAAGAGGTCCAAGAAACCAACCCCAAGCTGTTATGCCATTTGTAATCCAAGGTGTTGATATGAGAAACTTACAACCTGGTCAAAGACTGGGTGATGAACCCGATTTCAATCAAGGACAACAGCAACAACAAACGACAATTAATCGATTCACGCCTCAGAACAATTTTGGTCAGCAGCAACCCCAACAACCAAGCACATTTATGAACCAACAACAACAACAGCAGCAGCAGCAGCAGCAACCAAACCCGTTTGTGAATCAGCAATTTCAACAGCCAAACGTTAACCCATTCACGAATCAACAACAACAGCAACAACAAAATCAAATGACACAATTCGGAGGAACTTTTGGACAACAACAAAATATACCACCTCAAAATCAACAACAACCTCAACCATTCTTTCCTCAAGCTGTTGGGCAACAAAGCGTACGCAACACAAATACCCAAACAAGCACAAACAAAAATTTTGGTAGAGGTGCATCCTTAGCGTTCCCTGATCAACCAATGACTCAGTCCATTGGGGTTGGCAGACCATCGTCGCAAGTAGTTGTTCCGGCAGGGGCACCTGCACTTCTCCCCGGCGAAGTAGAAATAGCTCCGCCAATAAGTCCGATCGAGGCAGAGCAGATGCAAGGTAGTGCGGCTAATCCACCACAGGCAGTTTCAGAAATTATAACAATATCAGATATAAATGGAAATGTTTTATACCGAGGTGTTGATTTATCAGACCAAGAAATAGAAAGAATTACACAACAACTTGTGTCTAACATGACCGATAAGCAGGCAGCTGATGCGGCTGCTAAGGGAAGACAACTGGAGGCCCAAGGAAGACTTGATACTGCAGGCGGAACCCAAGGGCAAGTAGTTCAAGCACAACCTGCTGCCACCGGTCAACCGTCATCTCAACCAAATACACAACAAACAAATACTGGTGCAGGATTAGGTTTCTCTTCATGGGGTCAGCAAGGCGGAATACGTTTTCCAGGTCAGACTGTAGCTGGTGAAAGTAGAACTGTTGTTAATTTCTTAGATCCTACTAACATGTAATATGGTAGAGTAGTAGTGACTAATATAATTATAGACATTACATTTTAGGTGAAGGACAGATTATAAAACCCAAAATGTCTCTCTAACAAGTTTAAATTATAACGAGGCTAACGTATTTTATGTTCATGCTTTATGTAAAGCATTTTTTTGTCCCTTAAAAGTCTACTGAACATTGCTTTAATCAAGGCATGTTGTTACTTTTTATTAGTATCATTTCTTGAAACCCTTCCTTCATTTTGTTAGAGTTTAGATAAATACGTAATGGACCTGATGGATTTAATTGTACAAAATGAACTTTATTTGCATAATTTTCGTAAATCTTATTTTTTATAACGACCTTAAAAAGGTTACAAAATGTGCCATGCATGCAGATAAAGAACTTCAACACGTAGATTATTAGTTAGTTGCATGATTGATTGTTGTTTTAAATTATGAATGTTGCATTTGTAGATAAAAACAAGATGATTTACACTGTATTGTTATTTGTTGTTTTGTATGTGACTATGATAAATATTTGTTGTGTCATTACATAACAAAGATATTAAAACATAGGTGCTATTGTCATTTAAAACATGTTGTCATTACAGTATCGAAATACAATATTTTGAAAATACTACATAACCCCTTCTTTTTATTAAGTCATTTAGTATTTGTACCCAAATAGAAAAAAACCAAAATCTTCAAAATACCACAAAACTCTATCTATACATCAAGTGAACGAGTATTATTACACAAAAAAAATCCAAACATTTTTATATAACATATAACACAAAAATACGTCAAAACTGACGATATTGTAGGCAAAATCATCTAAATATGTAATCATATCATTTGCCAGTGGACATATTTTTCATCGCCCTTACATAATTGACATTAATTTAGTGTGTCTTTGTGATAATAACAAAGTAGCATTGTGTTACACTAAAAGAAACACGTGTTAAGCTTTGAAAACAACCAAATGTCATATCAGATCAAACATTGTTATTTATGTAAAGGTGCAAATTAACAGGATTTATATCAACTGAACGTAAAAATAAAAGTACATAACAGTTTTAGTGGTCAAACGAACAAGACCATTATATCATTCTCGATGAAAAATCCATGTAAATGAACACTTTACCTGTATTCTATTTGTAAAAAACATATTATACTTTTTAGCCTCCAGATCGTTTTGGGGTAATTATGTAGCAAATAGAAGTCAAACAAAAGTTATGCATGATATCTTTAGAAATAATTTAAAGCTATAGATTTATGCATCGTTTAGCTAGTTGTTCATATAATATATGCTTTATTTGATTTTAATAATAGTTTAAAAAGTGAATAGCAAATATGTTCTTGCCAGTTGAAAGGGGCAAAACAGAAACTCAAAGCACGACGGAAGTCAAAAAGACGCAAACAGGAAACGAAAAAAACCCCGAAAACACACATATAACACATCTTAATAATCAACATCAGTTCGAATTCAAATTCACGTAAAAAAAAGTGATCTTGTTCTTGAAACTGAAAACAGATAAATCAAAATATTGTGGTATACATCAGAATGTAAAAACAGATATCCTTAGATATAAAACCAATACAAATGGTTAAACTGTAGCAGTGTTTTTTTTTCAAAAAAAAAAAGAAAAAAGAAAATATCTCTCTTTATCCCTTTTTCATTTATTAAGGGTTGTTATTCTCTTATTCATTTGATTCATTTATAATGAGGTGTACGTCAGGGATGTCCTATTTGGCGTACTGTATTTTAACAAACATTTTTAAGAAGTTAAACAAACAGACGAGATTTTGAATCAAATATTATTATCCAACCGTTGTAGAAAATATAGCAGAAGTTGAAGGTTCTTCAGATGTCTCCCCCACTTTTTAGGGTAGACATGTTGTTTTTGTCGTGTCCGTCCGTCCGTCTGTTCGTCACAAAGTTTGTCAGCACAACTCCTCTGAAACTACAGAACCGAATTAAACGAAATTTGGAATAAAGGAAGTACACCATATGTAGTTGTGCATATTACCAGGAAATTTTGATCCTCAAATTTTTGAAGGAGTTATGTCCTTTTGAACTTAGGAATTTTCTGAAAATCCTCATTTATCATCTTGTCAGCGCAACTCCACTGAAACTACTGTCAATGAAACTTGGTATATAGGAAGGACACCATATGCAGTGGTGCATATTATGAGGAAATTTTGATTCTAAAATTTTTGTGGGAGTTATGGCCCTTTGAACTTAGGATCTTGCTTAAAATCCCATTTGAACTTGCTTAAAATCCTCATTTATCATCTTGTCAGCGCATCTCCTCTGAAACTACAGAACTGAATTCAATGAAACTTGGTATATAGGAAGGACACCATATGCACTTGTGCACATTACCAGAACTTAGGAGTTTGCTTAAAATCCTCATTTATCATCTTGTCAGCGCAACTCCTCTGAAACTATATAGGAAGGACATTATAAGTAGTTGTGCACATCACCAAGACATTTTTATCCCTAAATTTTTGTGGGAGTTATGGTCCTTTGAACTTATAAATTTGCTTAAAATCGTCATTTATCATCTTGTCAGCGCAACTCCTCTGAAACTACTGAACCGAATTCAATTAAACGAGGTATATAGGAAGGACACCATATGTAGTTGTGCATATGACCAGGAAACTTGGCCTCAAATTTTTGTGGGGAAAATGGCCCTTTGAGCTTAGAACTTTTTGGGGAAACGGGGGGGGGGGGGGCAAAAACAAACTTTAATCATGCTTTTGTATTTGTTGCATTTATTATCTTTGCTCTTGGATGCATTTTATTTAGTTGCAGTGCATGTTTTTACATTTTGTTGTGATTTGCCATTAATACTGCCTTAATTTTAAATGTAGTTTCATAATTTTATTAAGATTTCACATTTCAAATAAATGAATTGACAAAAAATACCTGACCAGTTACAAGCATTTGAAAGTTAGTTGTGTTGATAAGATCTATATTTATTCATTGTTGAGTCATTTCAATGCAAATCTTTGGAATTCTGTTCTTAGACATGCAGGATAAATCTTATCTACAAGTTTAACAATTAAAACTAACAACACATGTAAAAGCATTAAAAAGTATGTAAAAATTATTATTAATGTTTGATTGTGTCATGCATTTCCTGGTTGTATCCTTCTGCACAACATAACGATATACTTTCAATTTCCTAGTCTCCTCTTGACATATTTCAGCTGGCAATACAAAATAGAGATATCTAATGCATTTTTGTTATTCGTGAAGACATACTTATTTTCCCCCTGCATCAACATTAAGGGATTATATAGAGCTTTTATGTACAGTGTTTCATCTACGTATCAACAATATGAAATATGAAATAAAGTCGTGATATATCTTTTTGAAATGTTTATAGATTTTGTGTGGCAAAGTTTAACAAACCCTATTTTACTTTTGAAGTAGATTTATATAATACAAATAAAAAAAATTAAAGACGAAACGTGCTTTAGTTTTACAAAATATGACAAATTGCCATAAATGTATTATCCATTTACGTAACTTCATAAAAGAGAACAACAGTACAAGTACAAAGAAAAGGATAGTACGTCATTTCAAACAGTTATTCAAATACATCAAAAATGAAAAAAAAACTTAAAAGTTTTCATTAGTATTCTGCTTTGAATTTATAGCATGCGGGTCGTGAAAGTGTGGCATACCTAAACCTAGACAAACAATTGAATGTATTTAGTAAAAAAATATATTGAACACCCATGACTTATGGATAAATAAAAAAATATTGTGTAGAATCATGAAAATTTGAAGGAAAACCACACACACTGAAAGGGGAGATTATCACCGTCAACAAAGAAACCAAAGTATAAAACAAGATAAGAAAATAATTATAATAGGAAATAACAAAAATGGAAAAAAAAATAAAAATCGAATGAGAGACCAATACATCAACATATAGATGTTGCCATTTAGAGGTAAAAGTTACTTCTTTTACAGAAAGGGTGCTGTTAAATGACAAGGGCATGTATTGTGTAGAATATTTATATAAATTCCTTATTCCTTAATATACTGAATTTTCTTTAATTCATTTAAATAATTACCGTGTGCTGCAAAGAATTTGAATGAGAGACCAATACATCAACATATAGATGTTGCCATTTAGAGGTAAAAGTTACTTCTTTTACAGAAGGGTGCTGTTAAATGACAAGGGCATGTATTGTGTAGAATATTTATATAAATTCCTTATTCCTTAATATACTGAATTTGCTTTAATTCATTAAAATAATTACCGTGTGCTGCAAAGAATTTGAACGCTAGTGGTTTTTTATACCCCTTGCCAGGAGTGGATAATGTCTTGATTAAGAATCGGCGAGCATTTTGGTATTCATTTTGTGCCTTACATTCATATTATATGTATATCAATGTGTAGAATCGTGCAACACACAAAAAAAAATCTGTTTTATCAGCATTATACATTTCTAAAACTTTTTTCTGTCAGTTTCTTTGCAACTAGAATTTAAATCTTTTGTTTACCATTTTTTTCTCTCTATTTTAGTTGCACCTAGACCAGGAAGATAATGTTGACAAGGTGTTATAACCTGACTTTCGTTGTCATTTCGTCGTAAGTATATTTGTCACAAGTTAATACAAATTAAGCACCCAAGTAGTTGTGAATGAAAGTTTATATTTTGTGTACACTTTGAGTAATAAATTTCGATATATTTAAAAACAAAATCTTTGCAATAAACGTCATTTAATCAGGCGGAGAGTGTACGTATATTATTTTTCAAAATATATAATGTTTTGACAAATCTATTACAATTTTCTTTTAATGTTAAGGCAGATATAATGGTCAATCATACATTTTTTCGCGTTTTTGTTCATTACATCGCATCATCTTTCTATTACTAATTACATATTTCTGGTAAAAAATAAAGAATTGTATGCTTAAAACAAAATATATCAATGTAGGTTGCAAGTGTCGCTAGGTACTGTTTGGGTAATATATAAATATAAAGCAAAGAAAGTATCATTTTGCAACGTAGGCGATTTTAATTATTTTGATAAGTGGGTGTCACATTGTTGGTCAGAGGTGGGCTAAAATACATTTACGAATACATGCTAGAGCATAAGTCGAAATAAATTTCACAAAATTAATGTTTCTTTATTTGTTAAACATAAATTTAAATCATAGTTTGACATAGAACCATAATCTCTAGCCATATAAAATTTCAATTTAATTTTCTTAGGAAGTCTGAAACATTTGTATAGTATATATATTTACTGCTTTTACATTAGGTAACATATATTACTGATATCTTATACAGCTTAAGATATGGTATTATTTTTATTTTTATGTCATATATTATGTAACAGTATAATTTGATCTATTTTTACAAGTCTATTTAAACCATTTACACATTATAAAACTAAAAAGAGAAAAGAAAAAACCCAGACCATTTTAGTCTGGTTTATTCGCACAAAAACATTTACAAACTTAGATGAATCTTGTACTAAAGCTCAAGAAAGCAATAGTTACCAATGGGGCATTCAAATTTCAGAGAGCCCAAAGGTCATGAAAATTCCAACATGAAAAAAACCCTCGCGCATTACATATCAAATATAAAACAATCGAAACTGCATGCGAACTCACGTCGGGACGAGAGTGAGAGATGATCAAAGACGGTAAAGGACAATATTTACTCCAGCGTTCAAAACATAGAAATACCGTACTTGTCTACAAAAACGCTAAATCTTCTAAACTTTCCAAGCCAATTTCACAAGATACCATAGAAAGACACATATCCTTGATTTTCTTTTCTTTTCAGCAAGACGATCTCTTAGTACTGTTTGGAAATGTATTTGTGGACCAGCCAGTAATTTAATTACATAGAAACATCGCTTGATAAACAGGGGGAAAATAATGAAGAAATATTCAAATAAATCCGACTTTGTAGATTTAGATTCCAAAAACACTATTTTAGTACTATTTGTCAGTCTGTCTCGTTTGAAACTGTGCCATTGTTTAAAATGTTTAAATAAATATTTATTTTGTGGTTTTTGAATGGTATTTGAAACCATGGTATGGACGAATTAAGAAATTGAACACGTTAAATAAATAAAACAAAACAAAAAGAGCAAAATTGATCAAACGAACAATAACGAAGAACAAACGTACAAGCAGAAACTATCAAACAAACAAAACATAACAAAACAGAACACAACAAACAAACAAACTGTCGCTTGATTTTGATCTTTAATCGGATCCTGCAAAATTGAACGTAAATAAATTGATGATCACCATGGAATATAACCCACCCCAGAAATACTACTATCGATTATTTTTATATTTAGTAGAAGACGGAGTTCATTTAAGGTAAAACATTGGAAAAGTATAAATTCCCGTTTTTGTGATTAAAAAAAAAAACATCAACTCTGATGAGTCTTGAATAGACGAAACGCACGTCAAGCGTAGCAAAATTTATTGTCTGGAACTTTGTTGTAATTTGAAATACTAACACCCGTGAAAGAAGCAAAGGTGTACCAAAGGGGTAATCAGTATCATAAAACCGTAAAGACGAAGACAAAACCGGTAGACAAAAAATCATAATAACAAAACAAACCACATAACAACATAAAACACACAACACACACACATAACAACAAAACCGCATTCAGCAACGTGAACTCAAGTCGAAACGAGAGTGAACTCAGAGTGAACGTGAAGGTTAGCGCTGCTGGTGGGTTTTTAATTCCTCGAGGTTAGCCCGCTCCGGCAAAAACACTTTTGTGTTGAAGATCACATCAAAGCTTTAAACCATCCGTTTAAATTTCAAAATTGTCTAAACCCTTGGGTTCTGCCTACCCCAGACATCGACTGGTCTTTGTCATAATTTGGTTTTCCTGTTCGGTATTTTTGGTTTTATTGTTCAATGCTTTTCATAATCCGGATATAGCGTTTGGCGTTTTTCAATATTTTGGGTAGAGGGCCTCTGATGAGTCTTGAATAGACAAGACGCGCGTCAGGCGTAGCAAAATTTATTGTCTGGAACTTTGATGTAATTTTATTTCTTCCTCCTAAAATAAGAATAATTCAAAGATTAATGGTATATAGGTTAGATTTTTCTAATTCGATTGAAAGACGGAGTTAGTCTTAGTAATGCAAATTAAGTTACATCAGGGAGATGAACATAATAGGTGTTTTAAAATGAACACGAACTAATGATGATGTTACGAGTGCAATAGGGACACAAAACAAGTCGGTTGGGGACGAGTTTGACTGCCACAAGTAAAGTTAGATGGGTAAAGTTGAATAATTTAGCCTATTGGTTTTGTGGTCTGGTTTTCCGTTATATGCAGGCCTTTAATCAAGGCAGTTATAATGGTTAGATTTCCTAATTCAACCACCTAATGTACATGTCCCAGTCGCTCTTTGGGCAACGCTTTCCAACCCGGCAAACGCGGTAACTGGCGGCTCTTAAAAGTGGGTTTTAACTATTAACACGTTAAGCGTTACTGTGGGCCATTTCGCCACCCAAAAATTCAGCTGCAAATTAAAGAACAGCCCGGGTTTTCAGTGAGATTTTGTAAATTCATTATTGGCATTTTTTATTCAAATCTGCAAACATCTTTTATGTAAGCGCTTCAACATAAGATGTTTTGTCGCTATCTTTTTAACTGAAAATTACCACTTATGATTTACGTTAAATAACTGGTTCGATTTTGTAGGCTGGGCGTACATATTCATGTAGCCACAAAAACATTAATAAGCTAAAAAATATATATTAGCTATGACAAAATAAGATTTGAAGTTGTGGTGAAATAATTTCTAATTTCAAAAGTGTTTAAAACTGACATAACTTAAAAAAAAATAAGATTCCCTCAAGTATGTTTTGTTTTCATCCCGGATATGTAAAGAAGTCAATATTAATACTTGTTAACAATGACAGTATGGCCTTTCAATCATAAATATATTAATAATTTGTATGTTCAAAGACAACATACAACATAAATGACATAAAAATTAGTGTTTTTATCTACCACAGTAACCTCACGTACTTCTCTTCAATTCATTTTTCTTGCATTTTAACCTCTCAGAATTTTAAAATCATGAATTGTGTTGATTCACGCTTTTTCGTTCCTTACGTCTAAATAGTAAATAGGTCCTCTTAGTACAGTTCAGTCAGTTCATTTTTTAACAATACAAAACCTTGCCTCAATTCAGCACAGGTCAGTATTGAGTTTTTCTCATTGCATCAAGTAGATTTGAACTTGCTAGGTAAGTTATTGCTGTAGCAGTCCCGTGCAGGGACCGGGTGGCAAATAGGCCCGCAGCAGCGCTAACTTAAGCATGTCGGTTAAAGTCTATTAAAGACGTTCAGGAACCTGACATCGGGTCAATCCGCTTTTCCCACAAGGAGACTGGGATGTGTGCTCAAGGTAGTTGAATGGGGCAGCCCTGTCAAAATGAATTCCGGGGTTGTCAGGCTATAATGCGGAAACCCTGACCACAAACCATTAGTGGTGCAAATGTCATGTTCCTCGCATGTTAAAGAACCTTGCTGCAGGTCTCGGTAAGAGTAGAACCCGTAGGATCCTGTCCCTATATTACTATCACTCCTTTCGTGTTCATCTCCCGTATATAGCCGAAATCGTGCTGCTTGGGAGTAAAGCAATAACTAACTTACTAACTAACCTCCGAGCAATACTAATTGAGGGTGAAAAAATAAATTGAACTTTAAATGATGAAGAGAGATGGGGGGCAAAAGAGAAATAAGGGGAACGAGTTTTGATTCAACTAGAGCAAAGATGGATCGGTCAATAAGCCCACTGATAGCTACAGCAATATACTTTACCGAGTGAGGAATATAACATATTTTTAGCCACATGACACAACACTTTGGTTTTTCGGTCAGCTCTTCGCACAATGATCCCGGGATAGTGATCGGAATGCAAGACAACAGGGTTATCCCCCATTCAATCACCTAGAGGTACATCCCAGTTGCTGTTTTTATTTGGCATCTTAATATCGATTATTGTTCATTACACTTATTTTACTTAAAGGTTCATGAATATGTTTACCTTAAAATGACTAAATTTTAGATCGATTTTTCAGTATGTGTACGGATTTTTGATATCATTTCAATGGTTAATTCTGTAATTCTAAAAGTTCTGTTTTATTTTCCGTTTTTTTTTTTGAACAACAGATTGTAAGCTCAGCTACTGATATCACGTGGCCTCAAATCTCATGGGACAATCACAATTTAACTAAAAGTTTTCACCAACAGGTCAGTTGAGAGGTACAATAGGGATGCAAAAAAAAATGTTCCGAAGGAACTACGCTAACTTCATGTAAAAATGTGTCTGTGTCAATGTAATAAGATGTGTCAATGTAATAAGGTCTTTCAATATCTAGGTCCTACTATACTTTATTTGTCGTTGGGCTGTAAATATACTAAGATTTTCTTTAAAAAAAGGTCAAACTGTCCTGGTGAACCTTAACACGACTGGTGTGTGATATAACAAGTGGTAACCGCTTACCCTCTCCCTGAGCACCTGCAAAAAGGGGTTATAACAAAATTATCGAACTTTGAGGATCAATCTCAATGTCCAAGAGAAAAGACAAAACATTGAAGACACACCGGAATAGTTATAGAAATTCAGTCTTGCTTCGATTTGAGTTTTCAAATTTATTGCAGCAGTTAGTTGTTTTATGTTTTTTTCTGTGTTCAATGTTTAATGTTGTCTTGCCAAAGCCTTTGTTTGTCCTTGTCATTCTGTGTTAACTGTTTTATGTCAAGAATTGGGTCTTTCGTTGATGATTAAGGGATTGGTTTTGAAACTTTTGTATTGTATTATAAGTCTTGGGCCAATGCAAGACGGTAGGCAGTGACCTATGGTCATGTTGATGACTGCTTGCTGTTTTCCGTTGTGATTTTTTGAATTGCTGTTTGTTGTGTCGCGTACACTTATTCCACATCTCAATATCATCTATTGTTACCTGGATTTAGTCTTGGCTTTTATTGTCCCGGTCCCGACGCCACAAAACTTTATAAAATACTTTAAAGTCTGAGAATATTCTCAACTCATTGTGTTTACTATTGAAGTTTGGGAATATTCTTAGTCTTAAGAATTTTTTGTTTTGTGTTATGGCGCTAGGGCCTGGTGATGTTTTATTCAATTTGTATTTATGTAGATGCTAATGCATGGGTTACAGCTATATCCAATGGAAATTTCGTCTTTCAATAGAAACCAAACATGAGCATAGAATATTCTTATTAACCACCCTATAAGTCGACACTTCTGACGAGCATATTGCTAACGAAGGGTTATGTTCGTCCCCGTTTGGTGTCCAATCTCAAGATACCGGTATGTTTCAGCAAGACATCATGTACTCGTAAACAATTGCGGGTTTATGATTGTCTTTCTTTACCGGATTTAACCTTCACGGAATCCATCATTTGCAACATGACGGGATTGTAGTCGCAAGCTAAAACTTCTGTCTACGGTTGTGTGTGTGTGTTTTTATGGTGATGATTATATGTTTATCGTGACCTTTTTGAACTTACGACATTCGATTGGCCTTTTGTACACCTTTGGTACAACCTAAATTTCTCTCATAAACATTAAACCCAAGACAAAAATGTATTCATTTCTTTGATGTAGAAACCCTAAATTACACAATGTGTTTGAAATACAAATGACAACAAAGTTCCAGACAATAAATTTTGCTACGCCTGACGCGCGTTTCGTCTATTCAAGACTCATCAGAGGCGCTCTACCAAAAATATTGAAAATACCAAACACTGTATGAATATGAAGAGCATATAACAGTATAACCAAAAATACCAAACTGGGGAACCAAATTATTACTAAGATATTCAACCTATGTCTGGGGTAGGAAGAACCTTAAGGTTTAGACAATTTTGAAATTTAGACGGATAATTTAAAGCTTTGATGTATTCTCCAACTCAAAAGTGTTGGTGCCGGAGCGGGCTAACCTCGGGGAATTTAAACTCCACCAGCAGTGCTAACCTTCACGTGTGTTCGAAATACAAATGACAACAAAGTTCCAGACAATAAATTTTGCTACGCCTGACGCGCGTTTCGTCTATTCAAGACTCATCAGAGGCGCTCTACCAAAAATATTGAAAATACCAAACACTGTATGAATATGAAGAGCATATAACAGTATAACCACAAATACCAAACTGGGGAACCAAATTATTACTAAGATATTCAACCTATGTCTGGGATAGGAAGAACCTTAAGGTTTAGACAATTTTGAAATTTAGACGGATAATTTAAAGCTTTGATGTATTCTCCAACTCAAAAGTGTTGGTGCCGGAGCGGGCTAACCTCGGGGAATTTAAACTCCACCAGCAGTGCTAACCTTCACGTGTGTTCGAAATACAAATGACAACAAAGTTCCAGACAATAAATTTTGCTACGCCTGACGAAATGAGCTCAATAAATAAATATAACAGTTAAAGTATAAACGATAAACCAAAAATTGAAACATCTCTTTTGGCGATTTCCACAGTCCCTTTCTAGTAAAACTTCAGTCTTTAATTCAGTAACACTAAAAATATTAATAAGAAGTTAAATTGCCTTCCTGAAAAAATCGTCCGACAATTTGACCTCAGAATGTGTTTAATCTATCTTTAGATGCACAAGGGAGACAATAGATACTTAAAGTAGTGTAATTTTTCGAGGTTTAAAAAAACAGTTTCAGAACCATTTGGTTCAAACAGGGGAAAATATGGTTCCTCGAAAGCTTGCTGTAAATGCTTATTACTCCAATCAAAATAAAAAAAATAGACAATGACCAGATCGGTTATACCCAAACTATTCATAGTATTAATAGTGTTGCGAATTTGTAAAAAATGAAATGCATTTTATGTTATTTCTCAAGGAATTTTGGGAGTATCAGTCTGAAAATTAGACGAAACCTGAAGTTAACCAAACTGATTTAGTTGTACTGTAAGTAAAGAAGCCGAGGAAAAAAAAACATATAAAAAAGATGAAAATGAATACTAAAAATAGAAGATAATGAGATGTAAATTATATGTGGAACAACTAAATACTGAGAAAATGTAACACAAATAAAAAAAGAAAAACCGAAATGATTTTAAAGATTGATTACAGCTTTTCAGAAAATAATAAACCAGGGTTGTCTTTCTTTTGACATTGTGATACGATATTTTAACATTGTAAAAGAGTAGTCAAAGAAAAAAATATTGAGAAATTGCACAAGGGTCCCAGGCTGTCTAACATTGTAAATAAAGGAATCGCTTTCATCAACTTTAAATCAAAATTCCGATGCTAAACTTGAGATACCTTTATGCTTAGAATATACGTGATAACGGACAACCTTGTCGAACGACTTTGTATGCAGGAAAAAAAAACATAACTATACATCCCTATATTACAGCTTTATTCAAGATAGTCTAATATATGTTTTACTCAAAATGATGTTAAATTTTCACCTATGATTAATTTCCAAATCGGCGAAATTATTCTTTTGTCGGACCGATTTAAATAACGCCAAATTTATCAAAAAGCATGATATGCATTCTTAATACTAAAAATATAATGACCTAAAATGATTTGATAGTATCATCCTAGTGTGAACATTATTATTATTATCATTATTATCCAGTTTTATTCGTTTTGCTTTTTACAGATATGTACAGTTGAATTTACTATTCTATATTTCTATTGTGTGTTCTATACGCGAAAAGTTATCGAAAATATAATTTTAAAAAATGGTAAAAAGTTTAACAACATGGTCAGGATATACAATTTTTGATATTTCAGATTTAAATGTTTAGTTAGTTGCCCATGGAAAATAAATTTGGCTAATAATAGTATTATATGAATAAAAGAATTAAAAAGTTATCTTTGTTGAGATCTGTAAGTTTATCAGTTAAAAAAATCATATTTGAAACATTACTTAATTTATTTAACATGTAACCAAAATAAGACGTTGTTTACAATTAAAAAATAAGTACGACATGTAACAGAAAAAAATACTAAAATAAATGGCATTTTCAAAAGACAATAAACACATTGAAAAAATGGATTTTGAAAAATAACCCCTTTTGACATTGCAGTTTATTATATTCAAAAACATAAATTATAAAGTTCCTTTCAACAATATGACGTAAATAAATTTTGACTGAAGAACACACTATTATTTTACAAATATAGAATTGTGTGTTTAGAAACATATTTCTATTTCAAAGCGACACCGTAGAGAATATACACAAATATTTTGTGGCATAAATGTCATCATATCTAGTTACGAGTGTATGTTCAAACGCCAAATGTCAATATAATTGTCTTTTCTGTCATCATAATTCTATTTAATATCTTAATGTTAAAGATCACATAAATAATATAGGCACATAAATAATAAACTGATAGACAAGACCTGTGATGTCCAGAGGGATTTAGTGTTCCCCAGTCCCTTACTCTTTCTTTGGTTTGTTAAAGGGATAAGTTTTAATTTATGGAGAGTTATTGAACTTTGGTAAGTTTTTCATTAGTAGATTGACACCTCTGAAAGCATTGAGTGTTTTATTTCCATTCAAATGTGACAATAGGAAGGAGCACTTTTTAAGTGAGTAACTTTAACTTTTTGGGGTTTTATTTTTGCATAAGTGAATAGTTTTCTTTGTTTGTTTTTAACTTCTCATTAACAAAAGATTGTTTGCATTGCCTTTTTTTTACAATAATACATTTCCTAAATATTTAAAATATAAACTTTTTGTCTAAATGTTTAATTCAAGTGGTATGACACTTACAAACATATACGAAACTGTTAAAGGAAAATAAAACTCAATATGTAAATAGAGCAAACAAAGCGACATTAATTAGTTGATGCCAATTTCTTTTAAATCATTTCATCAAAATAATTTATTCGCCAATTGAAATAGTCTAAAACCATGTACAAGAATGAATTAGACCTAAACGAAAGAATTTTTCGGTCATCGTCACGCCGAATTAAGATAACAATTTGAGTGAGTTTGATTGAGATAGCATTGATTTATACGGGTTTTAATCTCTGGGATGTGCCGTTTTGACCTTTTACTTTGATAACTAATTTATATAACACTTTGCCACTTTATAATACGATTTTAAAAAGTTGTTCACGTGTTTAAGCACGACACAGAAATGTTTCAATATAGGTTTCAACAAACTTAGGGAACGAAAAATTTCTCAAATGTCCAAAAAGTGCAGAAAAACACGCCAATTAAACACTTGAGAAAACTACAGTGGGTCTGAGTTGGTAGATATGTTCAGCAACAACTTAGTCTATAAAATCAGTTGATTTGCATTTAATTACATAAAAGAATTATCTGTAAAGCATACAGTGAGTTTGAGACACACTTTCATGAGTATTGAAACGCTTAAATAAAAAAAAGAGAAGAAGGATAACCTTTTCGAATACCGTATGTGTAAAATGAAAAAGAAATAATAAAAAAAAAAAACTCTATTCTCATGATTCTGGAATTGAACATTTAGATAATGCAATTGACCCTTATTGTTAGATATGTGTATACATGTAATTATTGAAGCCCAAGGCAAGTTAATGTTTATACACGTGTATTAAATAATAAATAAATTGATCGGATGAAACACTTTTACAAAAAGTTAATAATTATTTGGTTTACATGTTTGAAGGAAAAGCAACAACGCTTGAATTTCCTTTTTTCTGGTAATTTCTTAATGCATCAATTTTATTAAAGTTTTGTATTCGTGTACTAATCAATAAGTGTTTTATTTGTTTTTTGTATATTTATGGTGAGATCGTGAGAATTCTTATGACGTAGTTTGATTGAAGAGTTTTTGACCTCATAATTACTTGAATAAATGATTCGATTCAACCACACAATAATGTTGTTTCTTTTCTAATGGAACCACACGAGGCTATGGGAATAAACCCTAGAAGTTTCATTAATAAGTACTTCCTCGAACAAATGTGTAATAATTAGACTTATCGTAAAAAAAAAATTAACGGCTTGTTTAAATCATTAGGTTATTGATAGAAAAGAAAAAGAACACAGTAATCAATACAAAGGACTAGGGTTGATAAGGGCCATTTTTGGCCCAAAAATTATTTTTGTTGGAATTGAAGTAAAAATTGTGACAAGACTTAGTTAAATGTCAGTACTTTAATGCTTCATAGTCAATTTAATATTTTTGATCATACTGTGACCTCATAGTGACGTCAAAATTGAACAAATTCCACAAAATTGACCAAAATCGCCTGTTTTTAGCATATTTTTAATAATTTTTGCTCTGGGAAGTGACCGCAACACCCATGTACCACAAAATCCTTTTGGTAACAAATTAAGTTGGTCCTGAAAAATATTTTCCCAAAGAATCTATTTGGTACATGGCTGTAAACACTACGATTGAAAACAAAATAAGCATGAAAATAAGGTAAAAAAACGCTAATTTTGACCAAATGTTGAAAATCTTCCAACTTTTAATGCCATTTTCTATATATAGATTAACTGGATTGAAATAATTTTCATTGTTTATTATGTCCCTAACCCTTGCCTAAGAAAATAACACAGTGAATGTAGAATACTAGAACTTTTAATTTTCAGCCATATTTTGAGGCCTAAAACAGGCCTTATCAGCCCTGGTCCTTTCATTACATTTTTGAGAGTTTAAAGAATTTTATATTGACTTTTTCGGTAAGTTACAAACTTATAATACAGTAACCTTTAAAGATAAACTGTTGCATTGAACACATAAATGTTAAATGAAATTCTAAAACATTGAAAAAAAGCGAAAGTGTACTAATTAGGTAATCGAACGTTGCAAGTCAGTCAGTATTCCCTATTTTCGTATATTGTGAGTTATCTCCCATTTGCAGAGTTATCTTCTTTTTGTCAGAAGGTATTCTATAATAGTTACTGTGTGGACAAATAAGTTTTTCTGCATTCATTTTTTAATTTGCCAAAAGACGTGAAAATAAAAAATATGATTAAATTGAAAAAGGTATATAACATGTTTTTTTTTCTGATTTAATAGGGTCTGCTTAGCCCTCTGAATATTAAAAAAAAATAAAACCTTATTTTTCCCATTCATTGCAATGTTATATACCTACCATAATGGAGGACAACTTTTGTAAATGGGAGATAACTCACTATTACAAAAATAGGGAATTTACATCCACTAGTAAAGCTAAAAATCTCTTGAACGGTCATTATTTATTATTTAAGTCTTGTTTACACTGAACTTATTTATTGTTCAGTAGTGCTAAGAGTTCAAGTTGAATTTCAATAATTAATCTTAAAGGCCGATCCAGTAGTGTTAAGTATATTCACACTTAATTTTACTGGATATGATCTTGATTCTACTTGATTAAATGAATATACTGAATCAATACTGAATTTCTTGAGATACTGGACAGTAAGAGAGTTCAGTAAATCCAATACATGTAGTTGTCAAGTATTTTTTTTTTCGTTCAAGAAGTGAAATGTTCTTTTAGTGATCGTTGCATATTAAAATTTGTTAAAACACAACAATGACTCTGTTTTACAGTGAGATGTATTGGCAAATTGAATTTGAAAATATGACAATTTTTTAAATTTGATCAAAATATTGGCATAGTTTTAGAAATACATACATTCTTAGATCGTTATAGATAAGAGCGAGTAAAACACGCACACAAACTCTACTTTTTCTTTAAAAAAAGAGAGATTGGCAATTGTCTTATACTACATTTGTTGTTAACCATAAAACTTGCATGTGTTTGTCATTATATTGATTAACAAATAATAATAAAAGTCCTTTCAGAACTCAGTGTATGCAAAAATGCTTTTTTTCAATTATGGTGTGTCCAATGTACAAAAGTCATGACCTCGTTGCTCGTTATTGTTTGTTATGTAACTAAATAATGCTACTGATATATAACAATGTTAGAAAATATTATTGAGATATCTTGACCCAACTATGAAAGCTGTCACAAACAGCGCGATTAGTCCCTTAATTTCACGTAGAATTGTCATAACCTCTAAAAAGGTGTGCACGTTGACATTTTTATGACATTTCGTGAGAGAACCATTGCTAATACACTGAGAAGCGGACGTCACAATGTGTATAAAACACCCATACATGTATAAGTATATTCTCGTTATTCAATTACATGACAATTTTTCGCCAACAGATATCTAAGTATGGGCGTATAATTTTGAGTTACGTTTTAAATATTTGATGAAACAACTGGTTTTAAATGTTCAATAAAATCGTAGCCTACTTTTTTTAGTAGAATTCAAAACCTATATTAGAACCCAACAACTCATTTTAATCTATGTTTTTATTGACTATCATTTTTTTTATAAAAAAAAGAAATGCTTATTTGATTATTGTTTATACTTTAAAATCTGAATGCTTGAGCCTTCTACTCGGAAACGATTTTTGCCTAAAGTTCTACTCCCTTGTTGGAATAAAGTGTAAAACATAATCTGTAAGTTTCGTCTTAACATTAAAGATTTACTCCTTTTTCAAAATTAAGAAAAGTTCGTCTCAGTATGTGCATAGTTTGATAAGAATTTTGTCTTTCTTTTCAAAGTACAACCGTTTAACTTTCAACTAAAGTTTTTTCTATGTTATTGTCGTGATAAATCAGTATGATAGACAACTAAGTAAACCTTTGAGATCAAACATAAATATTTTTTTATGAATATCAATAAATTGCCCTAGGGAAAATGCATTTATTTAGTAATTTTGTATTCCCACATTATTGCACAGCTAATTTTCGCTTGAGAGAATTTTTTGACTAAGATACACATTCTACTACTTTGCTTATATCAAGTATGTATTAGGCATTTGAAAAGTGTATAACTAAAAGGCTGAAATAAGCAATAAAAGTGTTGCTCTTTTTGTTTTGTAATGAATTTCTATTACAGGAATCTAGTATAAGTTACCAATGTCAAAGAAATCACTTATTAAACTTAAATAGCAGTAAAAATTACTCGGATAAAAAAGTATATATTGCACTTCTAAGAGGACAACCTTGAGGCACTCCAATATCTTATACAGAAAAAATACTAAACTTATTAAACTTAAATTGCTCATCTCAAGGGACATAAACCACAAAATGTAAACTTTATAAATCATGGCTGTAATAAAAGCCAATCCATGTACATGTGCTTACACGAGAACAATATAAAGCCTTATTCTTATTAATTTCAAAACGACGTAAAGATATTTAACTTTATTCAACTTATGCTATTAGAATTTCATTGAACAAAAAACATAACAGGATTTAACCATTTTTTACGTTTTTCTGAAAAAATGTAGTTAAGTCATTAAAACATCATTTTATCAAACTCTAATTTTTAAAGAAAATGTATCTTCAGTCTTCGGAGAGAACGTTAAAGGCCTCTGCTTTTTGTCTCACCCCAAAAAACAACTTGATAAAAAAACTGTCTGTTTGATTTTTTTTTATTTATGGGAAAACGATGAACCTTCCTTGGCTGATTTGATGAATTTTCACATATTATTTCTTTTCTGATAGCAAAAAATCTATTTTTTTTAAACATTATTGTTATTTCTGTTCGTTTTGTTATTTATATTTCGTGATTTAACATTTTACCTTTGTAATTAAATGGTCAGATCCATTTTATTTATTTGTGATAAATCATGCAATATACATGCATTATGTGACGTAATGGTTTGAAAGTCTCGTGATTTTCTGATGTATTACAGAACAAAAGAAAAAAAGGAGTCAAGCACCAAAAACCTTTGACAAATTAGTTTTGAAACGATTTTACAAAAGTATCGTGTCGCTTAACAGTGTGTAAAGTAATTCTGTCGAACAAAAGTTGATTGATTAAGAATTATTTATCTAATTTCAGATATAATTACTTTAAAATTTTACCATACGGGACAAAGAATCTAAGGGAAATTAATATCTCTGGACCGGCAAGAAGACAGAACTTTCAACAAAAAGGACTTTAGTTTAGAAACAGGAAAACTGTAGCCTAGAAAGACTTCAAAATTTTCAAAAGTGATACAAAAATGAATATTTATATTCTACTGTCGACCATATGCTTACTGTCAGGATGTGCAGGTTTGTCTTCTTTTTTATTCTTTAATAGACACACATACAAGGTGCTAGCTTAAAAGAATAACCAAAACCTTTTTCTGCCGTTGAAAAAAAAGAGTTGTGAGTCATCATTTCAATACTTTCTGTACGTTCAGCTATCACCTGTGTCTACAAATGCGTTTCTGTAGGATATTAAATACAGAACGACATAAGGGACAGATATTTTTTTTATCAATGAACTCTGAAGATTAGCTTTGAAGAAACTCTTTTTTTATAGCATATTTCCTATCGTGGTATTTGACAGTTCAAATATTTATATTTTATGCTACAGAAACATGAATTGCCAAACAATTTGTAAAATAATTCAATTTAACACAGAAAAATGATATGAATGACAATTACATAAACTGTTGTTTCAGATGATAGTATAATTACCTCTAGATACAATAATTATTGAATTGGTTTCAGTTGCCCAACAACAAAGAACACAGACACAGACAACACGAACTACAACAACAGGAGCAGGGGCTGGCCAAGGTTTTCGCAGGGGAGGTGGAGGTAATCCATTTGGAGGCCCATTCATGGGAGGACCAGGAAATCCATTCGGTGGCCCACCAGGCTTTTTTGGTGGCCCACCAAGAGGAGGGCCACCATTTGGACGAAACTTTGGAGGGCCAGGAGGACCGAATGGTCCTCCAGCAGGAATGTTTGGTGGATTCGGGGGCCCAGCAGGACCGGGTGGTCCAGGGGGTTTTGGACCAGGAGGATTTGGTCCAGGAGGAGCTTTTGGGGGAGGCCCACCAACTGGTTTTGGCGGAGGTAATTTAGGTGCATTTGGTGGTGCACCTACGGGATTTGGAGGTGCTGATAACTCACTTACATCAACAGCCTTTGGAACAGGCACAGATCAAACTGGCGGTACTACAGATACTACAACTACTTTTGGTGGCAACGATGGAACAGGGTTTGGAGGTGCCACACAACAAGGAGGCGGATTTGGTGGTGCTACACAGGGAGGATTTGGTGGTGCTACACAGGGAGGATTTGGTGGTGCTGCACAGGGAGGAGGATTTGGTGCTGCTGCACAGGGAGGAGGATTCGGAGGAGCACGACCAGGAGGTTTCAGAGGTATGATGCGTCCGCCATTTGGAGGTTTTGGTGGGGCACCATTTGGAGGCCAGGGAGGTGGTGCATTTGGAGGATTCGGAGGCCCAGGCGGACAGTTTCCACCCCCAGGAGGTGCAGGTTTTGGGGGCTTTGGTGGAGCTCCACCAGGAATGGGAGGTCCAGCAGGCCAGTTTGGAGGCGGAGCACAAGGTGGACAGTTCGGCGCCGGTACAACAGGAGGACAATTTGGTGCACAAGGGGCTGGTACAGGGTTTGGATTTGGCAACGGAATGAATTTGGGAACACTTCCACCAACAGGTCTGTTTACAGGAATAGATCAGGGTTCAACACTTATAGATCCCGTCACGGGTAGTAGAGTTCAGCCAATGACAAATGATGTTGCCAATAACGCCATTTCTGCCAGAAGAGGCCAATCAGGTTTGTCGAGCATGACGTCAAAATGTATACGAAACTTGACAGAAATGTCGTAGAGAGGTTACTAGAAATTATCAATGCAGCACGCAATTTTTATCACGAGAAGAAATTTCGATGTTTCAATTTTGAATAAGTTCAAATATATTTTAGAAATAAAGGAAGAAATGGAAAAGCCTGTACTAAAAATCTGGATCATTCAAATGTTTGCACAAAAAAATATTTGCTTGAAAGCAATATTTCATATTTTGCTTCTTAAAAAAATCATATTTGGAAGTAACTCAGAACAACTTTCGTATAGAAATTGCTTTTGCTGCATTGGTTTTCTATAAAGGTGGGACGTTACTGAATGTCACATTGTCATCTTTTATAGAAATTGGCACACCTGTAACCACTATATTAATGAAAAAAAACTCTGTTACTGTGTTTATAATGGATTGGTAACTAGCTATATACCGGTATTGTAAGTTTATGCGATTCAGATTAGCAGTTACAACTTCGGTCATTGTAGCGGCTCCCATTGAGCCTACTCTTATCGAACTCTTCAAGCGGTCTTTAAAGCTTATGAAGTTTTCTCTCTATAAACAAGGGCAACCATTATTTAGTCGCTTCCTAAGGACAAACACCCTTTTATGAGACCAACTTTGCGAATAATGTCAAGAGAGGGTAATAGAATTAATCCACGTCATTTAAACGTAACGTCCCACCTTATTTTAGTAGAAGTAGACGTAGAGCGGTTTGATGCATGATTGGTATGACCATTATAAGTAATCCATCACACATGTAATATAAAATAAATAAGTACTAACCGATAAGTTAAGATCAGCTAGAGGTAAATATTTTCGAAATGAAGCCGGGCCATTGAATCCGATCTTATTAGGGTCATATAGCTGAATTTCTGTTTTGATACATTGAAATTAAGTATCCCCATCTAATGATATTGCAAACCTTAATTATTCAAGCTTCCAGGACTTTTCTAACAACCAGTATACTAATCATGTATCCTGCTTTTGATTTTAAATGTTGCTAAGCTTTATTTGTATTTGTCAGTACTTATTGCTATTTAACATATTGCTTTACATGCTTTAACTGTGTTTTTCAATACTTCTTGCTATTGCTTTACTAACATAATACTTAGCTTAATTTGTGTTTGTCATTGCTAATAGCTTTTGCTTTATTAACACATTGCTTGAATACTTCTTTAATTGTGCTTTTATAGTATTAACAAGAGTTCGAGGAAGAAGCCAAATATCACCAGTCCAAAGAACCATAGTAAACCCTAGATTACTTACAAGTATGGATTAATAATTGTTTATAACCATTAAAAGTGCAATTAACATAGAATAGCTACTAACATATTCTTTCAGATTATTAACAGTTTTGTTTTGTTCTAGCATTAAAAAATACAGCAACTAATTTATATTAGCTTTCATAATATATATTAGCTTTCATATATAACCTAAAGCTTTACTTTAATAGTGCTTTTAGCTCGAGCTTTAACTTATAATTTTCATTTTTTATTAACAAAATACACTAACAATTAATGTTTAGATCTCCAAAAATTGTGGCATTTAGTTGATACTCTTAAACAAAAAAGAAACACTGATTATATTAATATATGCTTATATTACGTAACCAACTGCATTTAAAAATAAACGGACATGTATACCTAATACAAAATGTACACACAATTCATCGTAGCTTGTATTCAATAACTGTATAATACCTTTATTAAAGTACATGTATGGTCGTTGAATGCTGAATAAAATTTTCATGCTTCAATTTCATACTAACATTAAATAGTCTCATCTGACAACATTAATTTAATATTGTATGCATGAATTAAAAACTACATCATGTATTTAACTTGCATGGTTTGAATGTCTCGAAATATATGAGGTCCTTAAAACCATAGACATACTAGGTCTTTTGTAATACCAAAACAGTGCTGCATTTAAGATAAACACGTTCTTCAGATTGTGTGCTGATATGATAGAAGAGAACCATATCATAGAATCAAACAGTCCATTATTTTATATGGAAGACAAATCATTTTTGTAAAAACTCGCATGGAGCCTCAAATTTATTTCGAGACGTTCGGACCTGCCTCATTTTAACGTGGCTTTGTATGCTTACCGCTGCATTTATTTTATAGCCCGAAGAAGAGCAGTAGCAGGTAGACGACGAAACACCGTTCGACCACGTAAGAATTTTAAAATTGTAACGGTAAAAAGTTAGGAAAATTTCTAAGTGAGAAAAAAGTCCTGAAAATGAATCTAAACGTAAAGGACTTGTCTTAATTAAAACCCGTGCAATGGAGTTCATTTAAAAATAACTCGTAAATGAATATACATGTAAAAGATTCCGATTGTCTGAAACCTAAATTTACGTCTTTTTAAGGTTCATGTATACGTTTACCTCAAAATGGCTTAAATTTAGATCGTTTTTTCAGTATGTGTACAGCAAAGACTGCATATGAAATTCAAAAATAAACGGTAGCAGGACCTAGATACCTTAATGTCTTAGCTATTTTTATAGATCTGCTTTTTTTTTCGTCTTTGAACAAAGCCAATTTTAGGTTAATATCACTAACACCCATGCACGTGGCCTAAAAAATCATGGGACATTCAATTATAATTTAACCAAAAGTGTTCACTAACTTGTCAGTTGAGAGGTCCAATAGGGATATTTTACCTTCATCAAAATACAATTTGAACGCAAAAAAATAACTGTACAGACAAAACTGTGATATCTTCAACAAAATTCATGTTGGATATAATAAGGTGTGTCCAAATCTAGGCCCTATTATACTTTATTTGACCAGAACATATGCCGTTTGAGCTGTATATATACCAAGATGTTCTTAAAAAAAAAATTAAACTGTCCTGATGAACCTTAAAAAAGCCACTTATATTTTAGTCTATAAAATTACCTCCCTTTGTAAACTCAAAATGTTTGCTTTATTGTTGAATTATATTTTGATAAAGTTTTATATGATAAAAAACCATAAAATGTATAGTTTTTTTTTCTTGTATACTTATAAAGATATCAATGCAATTTGAACGTTGTAATATCTGACTAATTCCTCTTTTTTCATGATCGATTATATACATCTTCATATTAAACATGTCAAAAGCAATGAAATTCAGAGAGCAAATGCGCTTGCTTTATCCATACTAAATCTAACAGCTTCATCAACATGCTTCATATATTTGTATTCTAATAATATTGTGTTTGAAAATAACACATGCTATTAATACCTTTATGAAACTAATATTCATTGCCAATTCTTGTAGAAAATAAAATGTACAATTTGCAAAGTTAGCGAGATAAATAAGATATGAGGCAGACAAAGTCAGCCTCTGTAGTGCTACTTATAGCTAAACTAACATCACCATAACAGTTTTCCTTAGAATAGAAAGGATTGGTTTGGATTGAATTTCAAGATACATGTTATTAAGATTGGTGTGACCGGAAGTTGACATGTCATACGTCATTAAACTTCTCATTTGGAAATGTCATTGCCAACAAATACATCGATCAAATTTTTACTTATGTTTATTATTTTTTTGCAGGAACAGGAACACAAGCTGGTACGTAATACAATATTTTAATTTGGCGCATGATACCATTATAACTGGATTCATCATTTAACACCAATTCTTCATGAATCTAAAAATAGCAATTAATATATTCATTTTTATCATTTATTTCCCAATCTGAAGGAGTTAAAAACTTTCCATTATAATATCTTACAAGTGAATAGAGTTTTCCCCATATATGGGTAGTTGCTATTATTAGAAACAAATATATATAAATGATTACCTCCCTTGCATCCCACAAAGTTGTCACATGTAAATAATGAATCAAAAAGTGAAAACCTGAAACTCTTGATGCTATTGCCGAATACCAACAAATGTTGAAAAATAAAAATGAAAATAATTACCATAGAGAGTTTCTTGGAAATTCCTGATTATAAACTATTAACATTGATTTCCTTTGAAAACCAAACAGTTTTACCTTTGAAACGAATATATTTAAGAATTTGCATTTCTGACATTGGTAAATGTTGAAAAGTTATGTCTGTAATGGTAGCTTTTGTAAAAGCTACTAAATCTACAATTTTGCTGCTGAATTGTTTTCAGGATCCACTTCCAATTCTCTCACACCCTCAACAGGTAACTTTTAAGGAATTGCTGCTTCATAGATTTTTTTGTATATCTTGGTGCAATGATACCCTCTGCTTCGCTTTTTCTTTTTTTTTCTATGAAAACATTAAATTTATATTGACGAAACTATCTATAATACTATATACATTCTTCTTCGAAACATTAATCATTTATTCTGTCTGAAAGTCCCAATTTCTGTTCTTCCGTTTTGTTTAATGGCTGCTCATTAAAAGTTTTTTGTCAATAACGAAAATTCATGATTAAGGATCGTTTTTCAAAGAAGGTTCTACAAGAGTTGGAATCAGATTCGGTTATACGTGCTATTGTTATTTTCTGTTTTTTGGAATGATGTGTATGTCTTCGATTAGAAGAAGAGGGGATTTACCTGGTTTCCCCTTTCCCTATTTTCCATTGGTTGATCGTATTCTGAAATTACAGTAAAATTGTGTCAAATTGAGAATTTTCTTCACAATGTCATGCTACTTGATCGACTCACCAATTACTTTTTCTATCAATTGAAATCCACGTCGCAAGTTCTTATTGTTTGAATTACCTGTATGATGCAGAAATCTGAAAAAACTGCTCTATCTCATAGCACCGAATGCAGAATGATAATTTTTGAAATGTAAAGGTGAAAGTAATTGTTAATGAGTCATAATTATATCATTGTTTACTTGTTGAAAGTGGCACTTGGGAACTTTGAATTCTTTCGAATGCCAAGGCAGCGCCATACTGGGTTAGCAATGCAAGGCACAAATACTGCAACATCTTCTGGATTGCCATCAGATATGCAAAATGTTTTGTCCGCATCCGAACCCCTCTTTCCATTGAATGCGCCGAGAATAAATGACATTTTGCATGGAAACCAGTTGAACAGTCGAAGTACACAGGTTACGTCGCCTAGTGGATTTTCCAACACTTTAAGGGGATTTGCTTTTCAGACTCAATTTGAGTCCCAAGGTTAGAAAGATACGTGTTTATTCTGATAATGCATTTTCAACCACTTTCGAAAGTGTAAACAAATAATAAAGTTGTTTTATTATTCCACTGAAAATTTAGTTCAATGATTTTAAAAAGATTTCACTAAAAATATTCTATTTCCTATTATTTTTCTTATTTAAAATGCTAATTTTATCAGAAGAATATAAAATACTATTTTATTACGGCAACATTTCAATTTAAAATTTGAAAATAAACAGGAAATGACATCAGAACAAATACAACGGAAATGGGTATTGACCAATGGAATCGATTGGTAAATGAAGCACGTGGTACGATTACTAGTCTAAGATAAAAGAATGTCGCTACCTGAATAGTCAAAATACAAAACATGTCATGCGTATTTAGAATAGCATTATAAGCTATAGCTTAGAAGCTCTGTGACTGTTTTATTATGAGTTTGAGGTAGGCTTTGAAAAAGAACTTTTGATTTTGTTTGATATTTATAAGAAATAATATTATGCCTTCTGCGTATTAGCAAAAATAGTTAGCTTTTACCCACTTATTATGGTGTTCTTGGTGGCTTTTTGAGTTATTCCTGCTGATGGCTAGTGTGCTTTGTGGCTTCTATAGTATATTTTTCAATCCTAATAAAAAAAACAACGTTTTAATACATGAAAACCTTACAGTTATCTCTTACAATTGCAAAATGGCATTGTTTTAATAATTGTAAACATTCACTACTTGATAAAGTGTTCTCTTTTTTTCATGCTTGAATTGAATAATTATGAGAGAAAAAAATATGCCTTTAAGATAAGTTTAAGAATCTAAACAAGGAAAAAACTAAGTGTTTAGCTCTTTATTCTTCTTTTATTGATAAAATATACATATAAATCTTCAAATTCCCATAGTCGTTTTGACATAACGTCACGCGGGATAATGAGATAAATATTACAATAAAATACAAAATTTTTGACTACGTTTAGATGGAAGTGCTTCTTCGTCAGCATCAGATCCGAATATGCCCATGCCATCTCAAGTTCTTGACGATCAAGGCTTTGGTTTCGGTGATACAGGCACGACGGGTATGAATCCATTTGGATGATTGCTCTTATTCTTGTTTTTAGATTAGTATTTGATTTATATTTTTTTAAGTGAATTGATGTTTAGCTTTGAAGAACTTTTTTAGTTTAAGGCTTTATTTTTGAAAAGTAAACTTTGATTAGACTCGTTAAGATTAAGGTAAAACAATTCTTGCAACAAGTATGATTTTTTTCTTAATTTCAATTTCATATAGTTCTAAATACATCATAAAAAGTATTAAATGCAAAGTCTAATTCAAAATTATCATCTGATAAGATAGATTTTAGTCGATACAAGTAAAGAATACTGCTCAAATTTATTTTTCGTCATGAAAATAAAGGTTTAGGTACTATGGGTTTTATGGCTGGGATGGGGCAACAACCGCCTACTGCTGGCTTTCCACAAGGAATGATGGACAGTTGGTCACCAGGTACTACAAAAACTTATAGGGGAGATAATTATTAAAAATCAGATAAATGTTTGAATTTGCTTGATTTTGTTTAAGAAATTATGCTTCTTTGTGATTAAAATAAGAGTTGTAAAAAAAAATTCCTAAATTAAAAAAAAATCACTTCTGCAAATTTTGAGGAAAATTAAACGACGCGATTTTATTTTAATTGAAGAATTAGGTACCCCCTAAATAGGGCATGAAAAGTAAATTTGAATTGATCAACATTACCAGACTTTCTGGTTCTCAGTAATTACCATTTATTTTTCATTATGGAAAAGATTTTTTTTCATATTAATTAGAAAATAGTTCATAGTATATGTTCAATTTAATTCATTATGTTTCCTTGAAAGATTTTGTATTTATAATCAGACAGATACTTGTTTTTGAGAATGAGATTTAGTGGGTTTAGTTTATCTACTTGCTAGATTATATTATTTAATGGTAATTAATATTAAGTTATTTTTTCAAAATCCTTAGATGTTAAAAAAATATTTCTTTGACTACTAATTCTAAACTTAGAATATATAAGAAATTTTCAGATGGCATTCATTTGTTCTTTAGACATCTTATTAGATAATTCCTCGTTTCAAAAATTGCATTTTAGCCATCTTGTAATTACATTTATCTGCTTCATAAATCAGAATCAATATCATAAAAGAAATTTTAACCATACGTATTTTATAATTAATGTCTATAGGTTCAAGTTCTGGATTTCCAACAGGACAATCTGATTTCAGCTCATCAACTAGCGGTATGCAATCATATGTTAAGATCTTATTGGGTCCTTTGCTAACTGGTACATCAATTTTTCGAAGCAAAGATGAAAGATATATCTTAATCTTGACATAAGGTATCAAAGACATTCTTGGTATTTCTGTTCTACCGATTGTTTTCTTTTACCACAAAGTAGTATTTTTCATCACTTCAGATAACATAAAATTACTCTAAATTATTTAGAAACTACGTTTTGGTCAGAAGGATAATATATTACTGAACAAACTTTGGGGAAATTGTCATAGCGAGAATTAAAATCAATATCGTTTGGCTTTTTACGCAAGCTTTCTTTTGCATCAAGTTTTTAAATTGATGTAGTATATTTATGGAACAGCCACCTTATTAAAGCAAAATTCATTTGTTTTTCTGATAAGAAGTATTTACTTACCTAAAAAAACAATAAGAATTTCCATTTGACTTTTTGTCATTAGGTAGAAATGGGGGAGCTTTTGCGGGAGGTGCCATGACTGATTTTTCGAGTATGTCCCCATTCGGGGATATGCAATCAGGAAGTACAGGAATGGGTGGTTTAAGTGGAATGACATCTGGTGGTGGAATGTTTCCACCAATGGTAGACTTTAGTGGTGCCACTGCAGGAATGTTCCCACCAATGGGAGGTGCTGCTGGTGCAATGTTTTCATCCATGGGAAATTCCGGTGGTTTTCCTTCTGATCCTTTTTCCACGACAAGTGGTGGCGCTGCAAATGGTATGTTCCAATCACAAGGACAGACAGGACGGCAATCAGGTTCAAGCGCAAGTGGCATGAATTTTGACGGTTTTGGAAGTATGCCTATGGGGACTTCTCAGGGATCCAGTTCGGCAGGTACTACCGGCCACCAGCATCATTAGTGGTTTATCTGGAGTAACATTGGTAATTCCAATGAAACCCTGCTTTGGATCATATATCTATTTTAATTTTATATTTTCCCTTCCATGCATTTAAAGGCTTTTTAATAGCTTATCCTTGTTTGGTTGTTATGGGAACTTCTTTTTCCAGAGTTTCCATTCCTGCATGATACTCGAAACTATATTTGCTTCGTACAGGTACACTGTCTTTTAATGAGCAACCCATGGAAAGTATATGTTTAGTTAAAGGAGTCTGCCATCCTTACAAAGTATAAGTAAAGTTAACGGGGGCTAAACTTTTTCAAAATGAGTGATTATTCAAGTTGCATCGAAACTTGTGTAACTTTAGCTGTTTTATTATTTTAAAAATCTTTAAATGATGATTCGCTGTCGAAAATTAATGTTGAAAGTCATTACTCCATATTTTTTTCTTTTCATGATTTCTATATGCTTCTAAAATAACATTTGCCCTTCTTTCGCATCTGTTATAATTGTTCATTTTATTCTGAATGTTTGAGTTTATAGAGAGCAAAATTGTAAAATGCAACAGTCTTCTATTCTGGAATCAACGAACGCCTTATTGGCTGCTGACGGTTTCCTATTGTATTTTTTTTTAGAAATAATCGCTTGCTATGTGAGCTGTGTAGGGTACACGTATTCCACACCTCATTATTTTATATGATAACATATTTGGATATATAATATTGAACGACTAGACTAAATTATATTTAACAACGATTGTTTAAGATGTATGAACAATTATGGTACACCGAAAATAAAAACTATAAAAGAATAAAACAAAAGAAATGTAATAATGTCATGTATCTTATTCAGAAAAGATTGAACATTACACGATCACATAAAACAAAGGTTTCTTGTCATCTTAAAGTTTAATCATAGGATGCTTTTTTTATATGTCTGAACTGTGGGAATGAGTCCGTTAGTGGTTTTGTAAGTTAAAATTAAAGTTTGGGGTTCAAAAAGGGTTCTCTGATGTAATAATCCATATTTTAAATTTGTGGTTGGTTTCTACATAATATTTTGACGATATTTAAATCATGGTTAAAAAAGATTGTAAGACGACGTATAGAAGTTAAAAATTAAAATATGCAAGGTGGCAGACAACCCTAGAAATATGATTAGATTATTTGTAATTGCAGTAAAATACTTTTGGTACATCTACCAGTTTTACATGTTTTGAAGATGCATTACACAGTTAAAATATCAAAATTTACTATACCGTATATAAAGCTACATACAAATGACCTATATTTTTAATACAATTGAAAAAGATAATAAAAATCATATATAAACGATAGCTTGATTTAATTTATTTCCTATCTCGACGTTTTGACAAATTTATTGCCGCCTACAAAAAATCTAAATCATGTAAATGGACAAAAAACATATTTATATGTATATGTTTAAATAACTAATTTATTCAATCATTAATTGGTATTATACTGGGTGTAGTCAGAATCATTCCTGATGTGGTTATAACAGTGGTCATTTCCATAAACCTTTCAGGTCCCCATTATCCTCAATATAGCGTGTTAATTAACTTATAGTAAATAGAAAAGGCCATAACGGATAACCTTGTAGGGCCCCATGTTATATTTCCAACATTTCCCTTTTCACATCATCTTATTGTTCAATGATCCAACATTCTTTTAACTTTAAATTAACATTATTATTCACGTACAATAACAACAGGTATAAATCTTTGTTTAATTCTCATCTTTTGGATTTAATATTTTTTTTCAAATATTTTGTTTTTTCTATAAAACTCTAGAAATAACACGTAAGATATTTTTTCCTTGTAATTTTTCGGAACTTTTGGTGAGATATCGGTGATTTTTTCCTCATTTAGATCTTTTTAACTCTATTATTTTTTTTCTAATTATATTTTCGATCAAATTCTTAAAAACTGTATGGTTTGCTTTTTTGACTTTATAGAGTCACTAGTAAACGAACTGTTAAGATTCGACGGAATTGACGCGGGGCAATTTGCCACAACTCAGAATACCTGGAATGGTAAGCCTCAACAACACTTATATTTAGTGTTAGTGTTGGTACAACTAATCTTTTCATTTTGATATCCTAGAATCTATTATAAACTTTCCCTTTTCTACATAATATTATATATATTAACATTTTACATTTCTTTTTATATCCCTTTTCAATTTTCTGTATTACAAATTATCTTCACTTTGAAAAATCACTTTAACATATGGTACGAAATATACCTTTTTAACAAACTTCTTTGACATTTGTATTAAATAATCTCCCTCTGGAAATAGTCTTCAGCATATGTTATGCATTCTTTCCCTTTAGTCAATACTATTATTTAGAACCTTTATTGGTGCTAGTTTTTAACCTAGCTTTGGGTTTTATATTCTTGACCTAATTTTTTCCTCTGTCGCTCATCTTGTAATGGTGTCAAATATCTTATAGGGTGATAGCATTTATTATGTTCTGTTGCTTTTAATTTTATGATTTCAATGACAAGTATGTAAAATTTTACTCTTTTCTTGTACTGATATACAACAACCCTTTTCTGACTCTAGAGTGCCTTATCCTCTTTCTTATTCAATTTATTTGTAAAATTGATGGGTTTGACTTGATATTTAAAAAAAATAGCTTATTCTTCTCTTTTTCACCTTTGTCATATTAGAAATTGGGTTTTTGTGGTATACCGGGCTTCATATATGATTTTCTGCTATACATCTTTAAGCTTACACCCAAGCAAATATTTCTATTAGTACTTTTTATCTATAATCGTCAAGTGTCCTCATCATTTCTTTGCAATTCAATACTAAATACGACGGTTACATTTACTGGGTGAAAAAAGTACTTAGGCTAGCTGACATGTTTTCATACTTAGTTATCTAAAGATAAATAATGTAATTTCTTTAAATTCAGATTTTTTTCGTTTGCAATTCTATGATACATTTGAATGTGACATTTTCATAAAACAAAATAATTGTATCTTTTGTATCAACTTATTCAAAGACAGATTTATAGACTAGCTTAAATGCCTAAAATTGAAACAAAAACTTCCATGATAAATGTATGACTCATGCAATCGTTGTATACAACACTAAAACGGTGTTTTAATCTATTTTAGGGGCCACCCAGGGTTAAACGGAAGTGACAAGACTTTGTGGGATGCAATCGAGGCTAGCGCCACCTACAAAATGAACTGTGCTAAATATTCTTCATCATTTATATTAAATCAAATAGACATTTAGCTGTGTATATAAATACTAATATTGTGTATACTTTAGAAATACTTACAGATACTTAAATGTATAGTTTTTATGATATTTTTTTGTCATTATTATTAGTTTATGACAATAAAAAACACACAAGGGGGCAAAAGATACCCCAAGGAATAGTCAATTCATTAATAAAAAGAAATATTCTATTGATTAAAAGAAGTGTTTTGTATAATCGTCTAACTTAAAGAAAGCATGTGAATTTCAGCTCTCAAAGTTTCGCTTAATCCTCGTATGATGCACACTGGTTAATCATTTCTGTCTCATGCTAAACTTTTAGTTTGAAATTTAGTTTGTAAAAAATAATCTTGAAACCGTTTTAGCCCTATTATTTTATGTTTTCAATTGTTTATCTAATGGTCAATGTAAATAAACTGTTCGAAAACCTTACTTTGTTGAAATCATATGATGTTCCGTTTAGAATCAAACAAAGCTACTGAACGAAAATACATGCACTTGAAACAAAAGTTGACCAACTTTTGAAAATACTTCTTTTGTATTTTGCAAAGTTCATGTCTTGATCGGTCAAATTGAGGGTTTTTTTTTCAAGTTCATATGTGTTTTAGGACAAACAGTTAAAATCTAGTCGGCTGAAACTTTGTTGTAACATGTTATTGGTATGATTCAAGGTCTTATTAAAAGTGATGTCATATAACATGTTTATTGTAATCTCATTCAGATCTATGACGTGTTCGTCACGTGACAAGAATGTTGCAACAAACATATATTACTTAGAATTTATGAGAAGTCATGTCATTTGTCTGATAGTGGTATTATTCTTGTCTTGGTTTTTGACTTAATTGATTATCAAATTGTTTCAAGTACCGAAAGGACAGTTAAACAAAACTCTCACATATTAATATAAGGATCAGTTTACACCAAAAATAAAAAAAACAAACCATATTTCATGATGTTAATAAGAAAAAGGGATTGAATATCATGGTTTGGAAATTTTAATTAAATGTAATTCTGTAAACATTTTTATAATTCCTCCTTCGTAAACACAGTTCAAACGGGGTTAAATGCTGCGGCAACATTAACTGGTACAACACAAAGACGTGGATCATTAAGAGCAATCCAGGGAAGTAGAGCAGTTCGTACCCAAGCCACCGGATCAGAATTACAACAAGCTACAAATACCCAAACAATGAGAGCAATCAGACCCCAAACTGCAAGAGCGGCAGCGGGAACAAGACGGAGGGTCCGACCAAGGGTTGCTGGATCCACCGGAGCAAGAGGAGTGCAGCCAACACGACGACGACTTCCGACAGCCGCCGAAAGAGCAGAAACTTCAGTAGTAGAGAGTGGTCCAAATTCTAACTTTGCTCTGGTACCAGTTAATTTAGGAACTTCCGGTGATGTAAACGATAGGAATGGAAGACCAGTTCTGGCAATTGTTCCTTTAGAAAACAACGCAGAACCAGCTGATTTTCTCAACTTTGCCAGAACAATCCCAAGATGTAAGTTTTTAGATTCAGCTGACACAATTTAATATAAAGTACTGAATACAAATAAATTAAAACAACAATGTTTCTTATTAAATTTGATATCCTTAGTTTGATATAAAGGTCAACCAGGCCTTTCAGTTTAAATTAGTCAGAAATTGCAAAAGGCAAAAGGAAGCTTACGAAAATGTCAACTTCATTATTTATACAATATTTATAATTTTCAAGAGAAAAAAAATATGTTACGAAAAACGTAACACGTCATTATGTTTTGTCTCGGCGGAAAGTTCACTTGTTTAACAGTAAGCTGTAAGATTGTTGTGTCATTAAGATGACGGACGCAGTTTATCGCTAACAGCAAAATTATACACTGTTGCATATCATTATTTTTTAACTAAATATTTGAAACAATTCCAGCTGTACTAGAACAACAACAACAGCGAAGACTACAACAAGAACATGCCAACCAGCAACAACAGCAGCAGCAGCAGCAGCAGCAACAACAACAACAACTACAAGATGCTAACGCACAACAAACAGGACCACAATAAAAGAACCAGCACCGTGTTCTGTTATGGTAATTTTCAATTTCTTTTGGAAAACTGAAGTCGGTGGTTTCCTCTACATGCTTCGTTTTCCTCCACTGTAAAGAAGGCTAAATGCCATGCATTGTCCAGTATCCGTTTTATAAAACGACCTTAAGCACAACGTGTACGCCATCCCATTTCATTTGCTTTGGATAAAGAGCACGTTAATTACCGATAGCTTCATGAAACGGCACCCAGGTACATTGTTTAGAGCGTTTAAATGAAAACAAAAACTAACTCGCACACATATGATAAATTATTATGTTAACAGTTTGTTGTTGCCTTTGGGGTATTTTTTGTTGTTGTTTGTTTTTGGATTTACTACAAAAATATTGTGACCTTAAAATATCCATCTTTTATATTTCATAGTTTTTATCAAATTGTAATAATGAACAAGTGCATAAGAGATCATGGGTTTATCTCTGACCTTAAAAACATCTTTTTTTTTCAAAATGTGAAATTAACAGTTGCCTGCAGTAATTTCACCTATGACCCAACGACAATTGCAAATCTTTGTGGATGAAACAACGATTGTTCTTTTGTTTACATATCTGCTGATGAGAGGCTTGCTTTAGATATGACTTAAGCCAAATTACCAATTGTATTGAAACCCGCTTTGGAAAAAAAATCCTGATGTTTAATATGTTGTTGTTTGAACGTTTCTTTTGTTTCTTTTGCAGACGATGCAGAAAGATCAAGGGAAGTAATAGACTTCTTCGTTATAAAAGAGATGTGAATTTTTTATTAATTAGTCTTGAAAACTGTGTGCCATGGATATATGTTTTAAGTTAAAAAAATATCTTCAGATTGGTAATTCTGAAGTTAAGGTTTTGCCGCAGAGTGATTTGCCGGTAATTATAAATCAAATGAATACTTGTTTCGGTGAACCACAATATAATAAAGGCAGTGGCTTTGTAAGTTGGTGCGATAAAAAAATATCTTGTAGGAAGTAATGGTTGAGAAATGCTCTTCGAAAACATATTTCACGAAATTTGCTGCTCATTATGATTTAATTGTAAACCTGGACAAATGTGGAATAGATCAGATTTCAAAATTTAAATTTTTGATAAGCAAGGTTCATTCAAAAATAGCTTTGGTAAGGTATTTGTAAACAGCTAGAAAAATAAAGGATTTTTTTGTGAGCTGTGCATTTTGAAACGACTTAAGCGGAACTCCGAAAGAATGGATTGTTATAATATTTTTTTTTAATTACAATTACATTTTTATGTACATATTTCATCAGACTAAAATGTCTGATGTTGTACATCAATTGAATATGAAAGCTCTTAGGTGTTTGTAATGAAACTTACAATATACATGATATATATTAATCAGGGTAAACTATTTTATTTTGTGTGTATTTAACTTTTATTGTTTATTATCGACTGTAGAAACCCGTATTAATTAATGGCTTAAAGTAACGTGAATTAAAAAAAATGGTAACATCTTGGGGTTGAATTGAAAAACAAATCATGAGGGTTGCTTCATCCTATATCTTTTTTTATTATTATTTCACAAAATTTTAAGATGTTATCTCTCTATTGCAATAGCAAATATTTAGTTTGATAATTTACTAGTAATTGCGTAATAATGTGTATTATTATATTGTAATTGTATATTGTTGATTTATATATGTGTATGAAAGAATTGTATTAGTCATAATATTGAGTATTAATTTTCTTAATAAAATTATTTTGTATAAATGTGGTATTTTTTTTTCTCACAAGTCGCCATGAAAGCTGGCAAATAATTTAAACAAACAACAGAAATCTTATTATCTAAAACAAAGACGAAAGAAGCATGATTATAAATAGCGCAAGGTAGTAAAACGAACAAAAAAAAAAATAATCTCATCAGATAATATATTACCTCTATAAATCAAAGTGAATTATGCAAAAAAAACCATCTTCATGCAAACAAGCTATTTTACGAATATCAATCCGGATTTATGCCGAAATTTTCAACTGTTCATCAATTATTAGAAATGTATAATTGCATTCTTAACTCATTTGAACAAAAAGACATAAACTGTTTTGTATTCTGTGATTTTTCAAAAGCGTTTGATAAAGTTTGGCATAGAGGTTTACTCCACAAAATTAGCGCGTATGGTATCAAAGGGAATTTACTTGACTGGTTTCGAAGCTATTTAATTTCGAGAAAGCAGAAAGTGGTATTAAATAATTCATCTTCATCTGTTGGTGAAGTTTTCGCAGGTGTACCACAGGGATCAGTCTTGGGACCACTACTATTTATAATATATATAAACGATATTGCTAAGAATATGACTTCCTTGTGTAGACTTTTTGCAGATGACACTTCGTTCAATTACTCAAACAAGGACATCAACAGCGTAAAAAATGTTGTTGAACACGACTTGAGAGAGTTGGACGAATGGTCAAAAAGATGGTTAATGTTTTTCAATCCAGATAAAACTGAAGTGATGATATTTTCTAATACCGAAATACCGTTACTGAATTTTTCCCTGAATGGGCTAGATATTCCAATAAAAACTACTCATAAACACTTAGGTGTTACTTTCAGTAAGGATGGAAAATGGAATGTCCACGTGGAAAATATTATATCCTGTGGGAGACGCCATATAAATATCCCTCGAAAACTAAAATACCAGTTAAGCAGAAAAAACTTAGAACAACTAAACTTGGTTTATATAAGGCCACTTCTCGAATATGCTTCAGAAGTATGGGATAATTGTGGAGTAGTCTATACTGGTAAACTAGAGCAAATTCAGGTAGAGGCTGCACGAATAGTGACTGGGTTGCCTATTTTTGCTAAAACTGAAAAAATCTATCAGAAGTCGGTTGGGAAACGCTGCATGAAAGAAGACGTCGTAGAAAACTGCAAATGTTTTATAATATTCATAATAATAACACCCCTACTTACTTACAAGACCTTGTTCCCAATAAAATTCAAAGTTTAACCACATATCCTCTTAGAAATGGCGAGGACATAGTTATGCCTTTCTGTAGACTGTCTATCACAAGGGAGTCATTCATTCCATCCACAATAAAGGAGTGGAATAAATTAGACGTATCTCTTCGTAATGTCGATTCTTTGGCGAAATTCAAAACGCGTATTAAACCAAACAAAGTCAACGCACACAGAGTACCATTGTTCTACACGTCAGGTCCTAGAAAAATTAACATTATTCTTACTCAACTTAGATGCTCTGCATCATTCCTCAATTATGATTTACACAAAGTGAACATAATAGCTGACCCTTATTGTAGATGTGGATGTGGCATAGAAGATGCAAATCACTTTTTCCTCATATGCCCTTTGTATCAAATACAGAGGACGGAATTACTAAACAATCTAGAATGGATACCTGACACAATTCAAATAGATACTTACCTATTTCTGCATGGCTGTTCAGATTTTTCTGACAACAATAACCAAAAACTTTTAAACGAAATATGCAAATTTATTAAAAATTCTAAGCGATTTCTAGTTGTTGATTAACCTTAGGGTAGGAAAGGATGGTCTCTGTTCAACATGTCTGGCATCAAAATCTTGTTCTTTTTCTTTTTTCTTTTTTACCTTATCCACATGAAACACATAATTACTTGTATTTGTCATTTTGTTATATCATCTTATATCATATTATAATCTTTACACATGCTCGGTAACTGTATATATACTATTGCAAAACTGTATCACGGAGAGGACTACCTAAGTAAGATTTTTACTTGTGTCCAATCCAATATGCTTTTATTGGCAATAAAATATGTTTAAACTAATGGTTTTGGGTCATGATTTGTATTTTGCTACAATAAACAAATTACACAAAAAGACTTACGTAAGCATTATCCAAACTTTTTAAAACCAAAACCAAATCAGATTTAATTAAAATGGCTTATCAAGTAAAGGAAGCAAAAGGTACCATAAAGGCAAGCATCCCGGCAAATGTCAGACATCTGAAAGGACAAGGGCAGAATTACCAACACAAAGGAAATTAAAGGTAAAAACAAAATTACCGAACTGAGGTGACCAATCTCAAATGTCCAAGAGAAAAGACAAAACAAAAGAGACATGCCGGGGAAATTAAAAATCGCAATGGTACTGACTTTGAACAGGCATTTCAAAGTAAATGGTGGGTTTAAGCAGGTTTTATGACGCCAAACTTCCCTCTTCCATTGCAATCTTAGGGACCGTTAGATGCAAATAACAACACGGTTGTGAAATATAACAGGGATATTGAGGTGATCATTTCAGGACAACAACCAGATGAAATTTCCATAAACCTTCGAGCTCAGGGAAAATTACAAACTCTTGATTGGTATTTTTTATTCAAATACCCCTTCAAAGCTTGATATATATGTCCAAAAGACGACGGTGCTGAGATTAAAATTAAACTAATGAAATGGTGGTGGCATTGACCAATGTTGGTACATGTATTGATGATCGAGTCACACACAAATGCTAACTGAAAGATATTGAAACTCAAATTTCCGGACATACGTCATTTGTCAGGGCAAAAACATGAATAAAATCAGTTAAAAAAGTGTTGACACAACAACATCCGATAAGAGATCTTCATATGATTTTTTTCTCTATTTTCTTCATGCATTTCTGCCAAAGGTAGGCTTTAAATTTAACTATTAAAAATAAACGGAGGTTTTGGACTTTTTACAATAGCATTTGCACCCAATTATACATGTATTGAATTTCAAGCCTCTGAATCTACAACAACCATATAGTTTAATAAAAAAAAAAAAAACACTGGGAAATTAATTTTCAGTGGACATTATTTAAGTATTTTTTTTTGTATATTACCGGTATTACTTAATTTCATCTAATCTATGCTCACGGCCACCAGACGGTCAAACGAGCGAAAGTCTGTTAATTTACCTGTAGCATGGAGATAAATGCGCCAGAAGTCTGTTACTCGAGTTGGTCAAAGACTGTTAATAAAATGATATCGAGAAAATACCCACAGGTAAGTTGCATTTTTTATTATTATCATTTTTATAGAATCTTATTTGTAAAACAAAATATGTCTGACAAAATGGTTGCTCGTTTTGCATTGATATACAAAATTGCGTTTTGATTGGATTTAAACGAAAGAAGAAATTTAAGAAGGCGTCTGACTCAATCGAATTTATATATGTGTACACAATATTCTGGCATTACAATTTTATCATTTTCTGTTGTTTTTTTCAGTAATTTTACACAAAATGATTGTGTTATCGTTTGTGATGTGTGAAATGGTCTTATAAGATTCTAACCTCAAAATATTGTATGTTTTCGTGTCTTATAAATGAAGATATTGATTGTTATTGAAAATTCGGTCGGTTAATGGGTCATGTCAATTGAATTTTGGTCTGTTAACAGGTCGGTTACGAGTAAATCAATAAAGATTATTGCAGCTAGCGATCTGATCTTGAAGGTTCACAAAATTCTTAGTGTTTCTAACTTTATTCCATTCCACATTGCCATGTATCTCTTTAACATGTTCTCCATTTCCACTTCTCGATACTTTATGTGAATGGTCAGAAACATATTTCCTTAATTTGTTTTCTGTTCTCTGTCTTATTCATCAAAATGAAATTTTAAAAATGCATTTGTTTTTTTTTATTTTTCCAGAATAGAAGATGAAAAGAAAAAGAATTATGGAAACAGAAAGATTCTATGAAAAAAAAAGAAAATCCTAGAATGAAAACCCTTATGACGGAATAAAATTTATAATCCCAAAAGTAAAAATAGTTTTTGCTTCCAATATATGGTGAATACATGTACTTTTACAAGTGAAGATTTAAACAGTGACACTATTGTCATTTAAGACCAAACATAAAAATCTCCGTGTTTCCTGTTCCATGGTGAAACAAGAATATGTCCAAAAGACATAATGCACCATCTCGCAACATTTAATTTATCCGCAATCACTAAAGCATCAACATGGTTGCTAAGGCACTTGTCCGTCAGATGGAATGGACTTTAACTTAACCATTCTTCTATAAGTGGTCATTCATGCAGAAAATATAGGTCAATGCCAGAATCCAAAGCATGCATTGTGATAAGCATCACTAGGTGCACATACCATACCAATATGGTTGATGTGGCACTTAATTGTCAGTTAGTGGGAATAAACTTTAACCATTCTTCTGTACGTGGTATAGGTCACATCCAGCATCCGAAGCATGCAGTGTGCTTAGCATCACTAGATGCACCTACCATACCAATATGGTTGCTATGGCACTTGTCAATTAGAAGGAATGGACTTTAACCATTCTTCTATATTTGGTCTTTCATGCGGAAAATATGGGTTACAGCCAGCATCCGAAGCAGGCATTGTGCTTAGCATCACTAGGTGCACATACCATACCAATATGGTTGATGTGGCACTTAATTGTCAGTTAGTGGGAATAGACTTTAACCATTCTTCTGTACGTGGTATAGGTCACATCCAGCATCCGAAGCATACATTGTGCTTAGCATCACTAGATGCACCTACCATACCAATATGATTGATGTGGCATTTGTCAGTAAGTGGGAATTTGGAAATATGGGGATTTGGGACGGACAGATGAACGGGGACGGACGGACAGACGAACGGACCCGAACACTATATGCCCCTCTACTTTTGTAGATGGGGCATAAATATAGAGATTGTAGGTAGGCATTATTTTTTACATTTTTTGTTTTTACCTTGAGAAAATGAAGAGCACAATAAAAGTTAAACAGTGCGTAAGCAAAATATGACAATGAAAATGTTAGATAAGGCATGAAAAATAGGATAGGGTGGGAAACAGGAAACACATGCTTTTATTTGGCCCAATATATTGGCATCCAATTACAAACACTCTAAGGTATAAGGAAAACAAGTCTTATTTTCGATTTTCGTTTCTAACATAATGAAGAACTCTGAAAAATTACTCGCAAATATAAAGCACTGTATTCATAGATACATACGCATTATATTAAAAACGAATTGGGATAATAAAACTCTTAACAGACAGTTTTTACTTTGACTTACTCTTTAACCGACATTATCTTCAGAGTTTACTGAAAATCCTGTTTTAAAAAAACCAGGATAATACAAATATCTCCAAATGTATCCAGTTTTATTATGGGGTGTAAGATTAACAATTATGATACTGATATTTCCACTTTTCGAAGAAAATAAATTTGAAAAACTCAAAAATTCTGTTTTTGAACATGTTTTTTTCTTCTACCTCTCCTATCGGCTCTTCATTTTATTTATAACTCCATTGACAAAGTTTTTACTTTTTGCGTCCATTCAATCCGCTAATGATAATCATTTTGTCAGACAGTTTTTGTTTTGGCCAAAAACAAATCATTATTTAAAAAAAGTTATGATTTTGTACATAAATGACTTTTAAAACTAATATTTACTCTTAACAGTCATAGAACCGACTCGAGTAACAGACTTCTGGCACATTTATCTCCATGCTATAGGTAAATTAACAGTCTTTCGCTCGTTTGACCGTCTGGTGGCCGTGATGCTACCGTTTACACTAGTGGTAGACTTGATATATGACTAACCACGGAAGTCTTGTTTTGATTCTAGATCTGTCTTACGTATCGACGCCGAATTCGCACATAGTTTTCATCCTTGTAACGTCTAAACAATGCTTTCATTGGCGATCTATATTTTCCCCAACGTAGGAGATTCAGACCATTACCATTACCGATATTATTCTGTCATTTCTACGCCATTTTTTATACTGGTTCTGTATAAAAATTGTTTCGACTGGAGTTGATATTCAGTTATTTTGTGTTTCCACGTTTTACATGTTGTCTGTTTTTGTTCCGTTCTTGTTGGTGTTTACTGGTCTTTTCTCGGCCCTTTCGGACTTTTGACATTCGGATACCCCATTGGTACCTCTGCTTCTGTAAAAGACGGCATTGATATTGAAAGAAAACTGTCTTATTAAGTAGTAAAAAGTACCGAATTATTTTGTCTGTAACAGAAAATGGCCCTTCCTAAAACGTAACTATTTTATTTGTTCAATGTTGCAAATAATCAGATATTTTCCTTCCTCACTGTTGAACGTTTGTTATTTCAGTCTAGCCTGGCATTTCCGGCCTCAACTGCAATACTTTCCTAGATTTGGACGTACACGGGAAAATCCGGGGCGGTAACACAAGTCTAGTTTCAGCCCCTACTTCTTAACATATAGACACAATTTTAACGACGTAATTTTTTAATGAATCTTGTTTATTATACGTATTATAACTTATTAGGTATTGCGGATAGAGTTAATAAAGGTAATAACAAAATTGCCGAACTTGGAGGATCAATCATAATGTCTAAAAGAAAACTAGGTTTTATGAGGCCAAACCTCTCTCTTCCATTGCGATCGTATGGACCGGTAGTAACACACAACGCAACACGGTTGTGAAGACAAAATAGGGATAATAAGATCTCAGTGCAGCATTCAGCAAAACACTAATCAAAACAAACACTATTAGTCTAACCAATACGTTATATCGTAATTTAGAAGTATATGGAAATATTTATCTAATCTAATTTATATCTATATATGAATGTAAATAAAATTTAATTTTATCACACCAAAGATAAATAAAGAGAGATTTCAAATTGTATTTGGAATAGGAATGGGCGCTAAAGAACGACATGGAACAAAAGGTATGCTCATTTAATGGGGCTTTATGTCTTTCTGTCTGTCATATTTTTTCTACTTTAAAACATATAAACATTTTGATATCCTGAATTGGCTGCTTAATTTATAAAATGTAGACTTTTTACATGTCAATATAATTATCATAAATTACTGAAAAAGTCTTCAAACTTGTCAAAATTACTTTTGTGAATAGAAATTTCAAATCTGCAGTAAAAAGCTTAATAACGGGGTAAAAGGTTCCTAAATTTAGTTTTCCAGAGGAATTGATGATGTCTTTGTGGAAGAGAATTTTGTTTAATGTACTTGTAGGCTGCTAATGTTTTATTTTTGGTTTAAAACTACGATGGCTTATTCGTGCCCATCAACAAAAAGAAAAAAAATCATGTTTCGTTTGAACGGTTTATTAAATCGTTTGTATGATTGGTTAATTCGTTTTAACGATTTAGTTTTCATTCTATGAGCCAAAATCATGAAAAACCGCGATTTTTCACCTTTAAAGGGCTGTAACCCCTATAAGGGATCATCTGACAACTTCGACCAAATGGAGACTTTCGTAGAACTTTTGATGCTGAAGCAGTAAGGTGGCAACAGATTTCATCTATCTCTTATACTTTTTGATTTACAAGCCAAAAACAGTAGTCTGACCTTCCTGGTCTATTTTTAGAAACGGTGGCCATGTTTTTTGGCGGATCAAAAATTGAAACACAAGTTTGGTGCAGGACACCCTAAGGATCATTCATACCAAGTTTCATTAAATTCTGTTCAGTAGTTTAAGAGGAGAAGATTTTTGAAAATTGTTATTGTTATTAAGCTTTTTACTGCAGATTTGAAATTTCTATTCACAAAAGTAATTTTGACAAGTTTGAAGACTTGCTTAAATGTTCAGCTCATTTATCTCTACAAAAATCTTCATAGGGTCAAAGTTGTCAGATGACCCCTTATAGGGGTTACAGCCCCTTTAAGGCGAAAAATAGTGTTTTTGGCCTATAGAATGAAAACTATTGCAGATAGAGAAAAGCTGTTGCTTGCTTAAATGTTCAGCTCATTAAGCTCTACAAAAGTTTTCATAGGATCGAAGTTGTCGGATGACCCCTTATAGGGGTTACAGTCCCTTAAAGGTGAAAATAGTGTTTTTGGCCTATAGAATGAAAACTATTGCAGATAGAGAAAAGCTGTTGCTTGCGTAAATGTTCAGCTCATTAAGCTCTACAAAAGTCTTCATAGGGTCAAAGATGTCAGATGACCCCTTATAGGGGTTACAGCCCTTTAAAGGCAAAAATAGTGTTTTTGGCCTATAAAATTAAAACTATTGCAGATAGAGAAAAGCTGTTGCTTGCTTAAATGTTCAGGTCATCTAGCTCTACAAAAGTCTTCATAGGGTCGAAATTGTCAGATGACCCCTTATAGGGGTACTGCCCTTAAATTTACGTGATATCATGTTTTTGTCTTATATAATGAAAACTATAGCAGATAAAGAAAAGTGGTTGCTTGCTTAAATGTTCAGTTCATTAAGCTCTTAACAAAAGTCTCTATAGAGTCAAAGTGTTCAGATGGCCCTTAATATAAATAACAGATGGCCCTTAATATAAATAACATTTTGCACATTTTTGGCCTACAGAATGAAAACTATCACTGAAAGAGAAAAGCTGTTGCTTGCTTAAATGTTCAGCTTATTTAGCTCTACAAAGTTCTTTATAGGGTTGACATCAAGACCAGGTGAGCGATTCAGGCTCCTGGGAGCCTCTTGTTTTTACCCAATATCACGTAGGTCTTTCAGTTTCGTGGTACGAACATAATGAACACCTAACGACAAATTAAACAAATTCAATGTGAACTATCTAAATCATCTTCATTTATTATAACGGAGCCATAAATGTCATTTTCTTTGTTTGGCGACTTTGGCGTTTTCTTCCCCGTGAATATTCCTCTAAGTTTATTCGGACCAAAACCTCCAAATACAGTGTACTGGACGCGATTTTTAACAAGCAATGTTTATAAACAAAATAAAAAACAGTGTACATGCTTAAGGCGGGATTAAGCTCATGAATATCTTTACAAATATTATTTAGTGATTATTATTTGTCGATTTTCAGATTTATATAGCCGTATTTTTGTTGTTTATATGTTTAAAATCGGACAAAACAAATTGTCTGTTGGCTTTTTTAGCTCACCCAGGTGAGCTATTGCCATCACTTGGCGTCCGTCGTCGTCTGTCGTCGTCTGTCGTCTGTTAACAATTTTCAAAAATCTTCTCCTCTGAAACCACTGAACAGAATTTAATGAAACTTGGTATGAATGATCCTTAGGGTGTCCTGCACCAAACTTGTGTTTTGATTTTTGATCCGTTAAAAAACATGGCCGCCGTTACTAAAAAATAGACTAGAGGGGTCAGACTACTGTTTTTGGCTTATAAATCAAAAAGTATTAGAGATAGAGGAAATCTGAGGCACGCTACTGATTCAGCATCAAAAGCTCTACAAAAGTCTCTATTTGGTCAAAGTTGTCAGATGACCCCTTATAGGGGTTACGGCCCCTTGAAGGTGAAAAATAGCATTTTGTCATGTTTTTGGCCTACAGAATGAAAACTATTGCAGATAGAGATTAGCTGTTGCTTGCTTAAATGTTAAGCTCATTTAGCTCTACAAAAGTCTCCATAGGGTCGAAGTTGTCAGATGACCCCTTAAAGGGGTTACGGCCCCTTAAAGGTAAAAATAGCCATTTTTCATGTTTTTGGCCTACAGAATGAAAACTATTGCAGATAGAGATTAGCTGTTGCTTGCTTAAATGTTAAGCTCATTTAGCTCTACAAAAGTTTCCATAGGGTCGAAGTTGTCAGATACCCCCTTATAGGGGTTACGGCCCCTGAAAAATAGGGTTTTTTCATGTTTTTGTCCTACAGAATAAAAACTATTGCACATAGAGATTAGCTGTTGCTTACTTAAATGTTCAGCTCATTAAGCTCTACAAAATTCTCCATAGGGTCGTAGTTGTCAGATGATCCCTTATAGGGGCTACGGCCCCTGAAAAATAGCAATCTTTCATGTTTTTGGCCTACAGAATGAAAACTATTGCAGATAGAGATTAGCTGTTGCTTGCTTAAATGTTCAGCTCATTTAGCTTTACAAAATGCTCCATAGGGTCGAAGTTGTCAGATGACCCCTTATAGGGATTACGGCCCCTGCAAAATAGCGATTTTTCATGTTTTTGTCCTACAAAATGAAAACTATTGCAAATAGAGATTAGCTGTTGCTTGCTTAAATGTTCAGCTCATTTAGCTCTACAAAAGTCTCCATAGGGTCGAAGTTGTCAGGTGACCCCTTATAGGGGTTACGGCCTCTGAAAAATAGCGATTTTTCATGTTTTTGTCCTACAGAATGAAAACTATTGCAGATAGAGATTAGCTGTTGCTTGCTTAAATGTTCAGCTCATTTAGCTCTACAAAATTTTCCATAGGGTCGAAGTTGTCAGGTGACCCCTTATAGGGGTTACGGCCTCTGAAAAATAGCGATTTTTCATGTTTTTGTCCTACAGAATGAAAACTATTGCAGATAGAGATTAGCTGTTGCTTGCTTAAATGTTCAGCTCATTTAGCTCTACAAAATTCTCCATAGGGTCGAAGTTGTCAGGTGACCCATTATAGGGGTTACGGCCTCTGAAAAAAAGAGATTTTTCATGTTTTTGGCCTACAGAATGAAAACTATTGCAGATAGAGATTAGCTGTTGCTTGCTTAAATGTAATGCTCATTTAGCTCTACAAAAGTCTCCATAGGGTCAAAGTTGTCAGATGACTCCTTATAGGGGTTATGGCCCCTTATAGGTGAAAAATGGTGTTTTTGGCCTATAGAATGAAAACTATTGCAGGTAGAGAAAAGCTGTTGCTTGCTTAAATGTTCAGCTCATTTAGCTCTACAAAAGTATAGGGTCAACATCAAGACCAGGTGAGCGATTCAGGCTCCTGGGAGCCTCTTGTTGGTTACTAGTAAAAAATATTTTTTCGTAGACAATATCCCTTTAATTCAATTGCCCAATTTGTTAAATTGTTTAAACGATTGATTTTTTTTCTTTTGTACGATTCGTATAGTAATTTGTTCAAACGATTTATAAAAAAAATTAATATAAACCGTACAGACGAATTTATAAATCGTACAAACGAATAAATCGTAAAAACAAATAAATAAATCGTTTGAATAAATTAAAGAATTGTGTACAAACGATTAAATAAACCGTTCAAACGAATTGATAAATCGTTCAAACGAAATAAGATTTTTTCTTTTCATTCTTAGGCACGAATAAGCCATCGTACAAAATTTACATATATATTTTTCTGATATTATAACGTGACAATTCGGCTATGGTGACAAGTTATTGGTATCAATTAAAGTTGTCCACCGATTTTTTTTTTAAATATATTAAAAATAGATTCGTTAAGGGACCGACCATTAAACTTGAAGGGGGCTTGGGTTTTTTCCTAAAAAAGTATTCTGCAATTTTTTTTAATGAAAACAATATTTTGGCAGCAGAGGGTAGGAAAAAATATTTTGAAGAAGGATTTCTGTCATATAAAATAATGCTAATAAGAAAAAAAATATTCTGCCGCGACCCTTTGATTAAAAAATATTTTTCCGCGCTCTTCGCGGTAAAATAAAATTCTGACCAAAATACAAAAAAAAACTTAGTCCCCTTTTAAGTATAAATGTTCCGTCCCTAATTTGAGACTTTTTCTATGGGTTGCTTTTTTTTTATATCTATATTTTCTGCTTTATGAATAGCTGTATATACCAAAACAATCTTGCATGAACTCTCAATTTGCCTACCAAGGTTGTGGATTGGCATTGAATAATTCATTTTAAACTCGTCATCTTTTTCCTTCAAACGGTTAAAAAGAACGTGTTCTCAATAAAAAGCTGTAAAAACGAAATTTGACAAAATAATACATGCATATAGCATGTATAACAAATAGATAGATATGAAAATTGCAGATTTAAAATTCTCGTGTTTAAAAGTGAAAATATTATGGAACAGTAACCAAGTCATGCAAGTGGAACGATTTAAAAAATGTCAAGTTTGTAAAAGGTCAAAATTACTATATTTTGAAATAAACCAAAAATATTAGTTTTTGTTCAAATTATGATGTTGTTTAACTATTGCCTTTCGCTAACTGAATAATCTTCTGATAAAGATCAGTCGAAACACGTTCTCAGAGTCAAAAACAGCTGTTTATATTACTTTCTGATCAAAAGAATTTATAAAAAGTGTATCTTTATAACATAACGATGACTAGTTATATATGAACCCGATTGATAAGGGACGATTTCTTTAAAAGTTTAATTTGACAAGAAATTTTACGGAAGACATCATGCGCTTATAGACATATATGGGATTTCGATTCCTCAGATGACTGCAGATGTTTCTTTACCGGATTTGACACACTGAATTGGCTGTTGGCAAAACGGAGTGCGTGCTATAGCAAGCAGGAACTGTTTGCTCTTCCGGTGTTCACTCTTGTTACGATTAGAGTTCGCGTTGTTAATTGATATTCAGTAGTTTTGTTTTTACGTGTATTACGGTATATGTTGTTCGTTCTTATTTTTTCTTCTAGTTCTCGATGGGGTTAACTGGTTTTGTTCTGCACTTTCGAACTTCAGACATTCGGATGCCCCAATGTTCATGTAACCTCTGCTTCTTTTAAAAGGGTTTCAGCCGTTTTGATCCCATTTTCTAATGTACTTACTGCATTTCAAATATTTCAAATATTTTCAAATTTTCAAATTAATAAAAATATACAAAAATTAAGGGCCTTTTCGCGCTTCTTATCTTATCTTATCTTCGTTGTCCTTTAATACATCCTTCCTTCTCCAACACCAATCAAAAGATCTACAAAGAAATTTATTGAGCTTAAGATGTACGAGACTTCTTATTGGAGTTATCTCCCCATGATCGCCAAAGTTTTTTGACTTTTGAAATGGGTGTAGTTTTTTCGACATTAGGTGGTTACTGCATCATACATTTGTGCATCGTTTTTTTCTATCTCTAATTTACGGTGGCAGAATGCGGCCATGAGAAAAAAAAATAATATCACGTTCCCTCGTGATACCATCACGTTCCCTCAAGATACTAAGTAGTTATCACGTTACCTCAAGATAAAACCACGTTCCCTCAAGATAACATCACGTTCCCTCAAGATAACATTGCGTCAACTACTTAGTATCTTGAGGGAACGCGATAACTATCTTGAGGGAACTCGATGTTATCTTGAGGGAACGCGATGTTATCTTGAGGGAACGCGATAACTATCTTGAGGGAACGTGGTGTTATCTTGAGGGAACGCGATGTTAAAAAGATAACGAAACGTTCCCTCAAGATCATTATCACGTTCCCTCAAAATAACATCACGTTCCCTCAAGATAACATATTCTTGAGGGAACGTGATGTTTTCTTGAGGGAACGTGATGTTATCTTGAGGGAACGTGATAACTATCTTGAGGGAACGCGATAACTGTTTTGAGGGAATGCAATGTTATCTTGAGGGAACGCAATAATTATTTTGAGGGAACGCAATTACTATCTTGAGGGAACGCAATAACTATCTTGAGGGAACGCAATAACTATTTTGAGGGAACGCGATGTTATCTTGAGGGAACGCGATAACTATCTTGAGGGAACGCGATAACTATCTTGAGGAAACGCGATGTTATCTTGAGGGAACCTGATGTTATCTTGAGGGAACGTGATAGTATCACGAGGGAACGTGATAATATTTTTTTTTTTTCATGGCCGCATTCTGCCACCGTATTTTCCGGCGAGATAAACTGATTTCGGAGGTTGACTAGGCTGGTACCCCGCTGTTATCTGAAGAGTAGGGAGTCGGTTGCCAGCTTAGAGGTTGACTGTTCAGATAAGGAGCCAGTATGACCCAATGATAAAAATTGATATGATTGGATATCACCACCTCGATAAAAAATTGTCAATTAGTACTTGTTGATTATTATTAATTATCGATGTTTTCTTGTCTTAAAATATAATATTAAAAACAATATGAACCAATTCACACCTAAACTTTAATGGGTAAGAAATTTCTTTCATATTCTAACTATGCCAGCGGAAATGTTTGCATAGCAAATGAACAAGTACTTAATGAACAGTATGGGAAAGGAAAGAGGGAGAGTTTCAATTACATGACATACCATAATTTTGTTAAAATCTAGATTAATCTCACAAAAGCACGAGAGCACTTGCGAAATTGGGTCATACATTTGTTAGGGACCGACCATTTAACTTGAAGGGGGGGGGGGCTTGGTTTTTTCCTAAAAAAATATTCTGAAAATTATTTTTGATGAAAAAAATATTTTGGCAGCTGAGGGTAAGAAAAAAATATTCTGAAGAAGGATTTCTGCTATAAAAAATAATGCTGATAATGAAAAAAATATACTGTCGCGACGCCTTCGAAAAATAAATATTTTGTCCGCGCTCTGCACGGAAAAAAATTTTTCTGATCAAAACAAAAAACCAAGCCCCCCTTCAAGTTAAATGGTCTGTCCCTTATGTACCCGCCTTATTGGATACCAGCCTATGATGATCGCTGTAGCAATTACTCACCGCTATAGGTATGACAGTCTTTCAATAATTGACCAATTGCAATCAGATTGGTTGTCAGTTACTGGGAGACTATCGTACCTATAGCCAAAGCTAATCGCTATTACTATCCCGGCTTAAAATCAGCAATAAAAAAGTAGTCTTCATTGTGACCAGTCGTCATTTTCAATTGTCCCTAGAATAAAGATACATTTACATGTACAATGCATACGATTCAAAACCAATCCTAAAACAGAATAACAAACAAAAACAAAAACATTGTAAAAATCAGTTCTTACTTGTTGTTATGCGTTGGTGACATTGTCGGTGCTTCTTAACGTCAGATCGGATTAAAAACAAACCAAAAACTAAAAAAAAGGGGAAAAGACTCAACCTAATGTTGTATAAAGTGGGTGGTAAAGGGTTTTTTTCGTGCATCGTGTTGAGCAATTTTTATTTCCCGTTCAGCCGTGCATGGAGGTTCATCGTGCATCGTGTTTCTCTATTTCATTTTTCGTTCATCGTGATTATCATTTTTTTATTGGCCGTTCATCGTGATTGTCATTTTTTATTGGCCGTTCATCCGTGCACGTACCCCCCCCTTTACCACCCCCTATAAAGATGATCCTTTTTGACCGGATTTCACGGGGTTAAACAGCTGGGTTATTAAATGGTGAATGTCGGGTGGCGGGCGGGAAGAATTTTTCGTAACAGTCTTATCAGCACCTATACTTATCGTTATTTGAATATAGCATCAGGATGGGTCCCATAACTTCGGATTCGATTTCAGGTTTGTCGCTCGTCTACTTACTGTTAAACAAACATTGTTGACTTTGATAATTTTTTCTAAAAAACAAAATATTAGTTTGTGATTTATCTATCTTTTGTTTTAATTTGCTGTCATTTTCTTCACAGATCATGAACAAAAAGACATGTGCCGCTATAGTTTTATCTGTAACAGTGATATTCCTCATTTTGACAAGACATGACAGCTCTAACGCCACGGAAGAGGTCATTTTACCATATCAAAAACTCTTATTTCCGCCCATGGGAGAAGAGTTATCTCCCATTGATACTATTTTAAGAGATTGTGGTGAACTATGTGATACAAACAGACCCGGGTCGCCCGGACCGTTCTTCGATCATATTAAAGCTAAAGTAGATTGTGAAGCACTTTTTAAAAATGATTATATAGACAGGGGTCATGGCCTTACAGAGGCGCCACGAGAAATACCCAAGGAGCTTAGATCTGCATATTCTATGAACAATCGAGTAAACATAAGAAACTACTACTTCAGTCAACAATATTTGGGCAGTAAAGCACTCACACCTGTGTGGTCGTTTGATAGAATTGAAAACGACATTAAACATGCTCGGAATTGCACTCTACGCGGATCATATGGAGAGGATGAAACAAACGCCTTAAGAGATGGATTAAAGCATGCAACAGGAGTCAAAGATGGACGCGTACTTGTTATTGGATCGGAAAGACCTTGGGTTGAGGCATGTGCACTAGAGGCAGGAGCTCGTGAGGTTGTCACGTTGGAATATGGAAAAATAATTTCAGAACACCCAATGGTGAAAACTATTTTGCCTTATGACTTTCGTATGATGTATCTGAACAAAACATTGGGAACCTTTGATGCAATCGTGACTTTTAGTTCTGTTGAACATTCTGGTTTGGGAAGATACGGGGATGCATTAAATCCTTGGGGAGATATAATAGCGATAGCCAGGGCCTGGTGTGTGACTAAATCAGGGGGTTCTCTTACCATTGGTGTTATGTACGGTGGAAAATCAGATTCTCTATCTTTTAATGCTCATAGAGTTTATGGGAAACTAAGGTATCCATATTTAACAACAAACTGGAAACAAATTTATCTAGGAAAGGGAAAACAAAGAGTTCATGTGTTTTCAAAAGAATAATGGATAACAGGATAACAGGATATGGCCAGCGGGTTAAAATCCGAGCCATCAACTTGATGCAGTGTTAACCTGTCAGATGTCGGGTGTTCGTTCTTGACTTGAAAAGTTGAACTCTCCAGCGATTTGAAATGTAAAAACTTACATAAGCAGGTACTTTATATCACATAACAGAGTTCAAGATTGAAACGGACTGACCAAGGGTTCGCACAAAATTTGTTTAGATAGCTCCTCAAAATCAGTTCTGCTTGATCTGTTCAAGGACAAATAAATATAATGGATTATTTTAAACCGTTTTTTTTACTTAAATCGTATGGTTTAAAGAAAAAAACAATTTTACGCGAACGCATATGAACAGAGGTATTCACATGGCCAGTCTCTCCAAATTTGAATAGTTATCTGTGAACTTTTTCTGGCCTTCATGCGGCAATAAATTCCCTATAATTCCTTTAAAACCCGCATCTTATAGCATTGTCTTGTAAGCCTAATATTTGGGGTACAAATGGACCATTTTGCTATATTAACCATTTATTTTTGTCTGCTCGATAAATTTCATCTTCATCTGGTAAACATCCTAAACGTTTGATGCATTTTCTATATGCATTGTATTTTTTTTTGTTAATTCTCTACACATATATTTAAAAATATCAAATAAAGAAGAAAATTAAAAAAAAGAAAAATAAACAAGATACCAATAAAATTGAAACATCCTATTTTAGGTCCATATTGTCCTTTTTGTCCTATAATAGCCCTACATGTATTCTTGCACTAAAACCCTCTAGAAGGCATGCTTTTTTTTACATGTACAACATGTACAAATGCTTGTATTGGTCATAGATTTTGGTAAGATTTGCATGACGTTTAGTGCAAGAACTACATGATGATATTAATGAGATTTCTGTGCAAATAAAAGTTACAACGAAATTCCAGACAATCTATTTTGATACGCCTGACACGCGTTTCCATTTAATGTATGCAAGACAAATCAGAAGCGCTCTAACCAAAGATTGAAATGGAAAAAAACCTATATGAATATGAAGAGCATAGAACATTCAAAACAAACCAAATTATGACTACTTATAAGACCATGTAAGATCAAGTTTGATATAGTAATCATGATTTTATGACTGATTCTATAGCTGCTGATAATAATAATCTTATAGATTCAGGTCATTGCAGAGTTTATTTGAATATTCGATTGTCATGAAATGGAGGAACGTTAAGTTTAATGTGGCAATTCTTTATTGATCGGGAATGACGAAGATGACTGAAAATAAAAAAAATAAAATAAAAAAACATACAGAAGAATGATTAAAGAAACAGAAAAAAAGCAACAAAGAAAGGAACGAAAATATAATTACAAATAGCTCTTTACATGTTTGATACATAATTAATGGCAAACGAAATCACTACATGTGTCACTGTTCGTCCATCTCATATCTTTGAAATATGGTGAAGGACATCCTCAAGAGCAAGTGTACAAAGTTTGAAAGCAATTCCTTCAGTGGTTTCAGAGAAGAAGATATTTAAAAATCAGTTAAAGGAGGATAACTCTTAAACGGTTGATCTGACAATCATTTTTGAAGATTTCAATGAGCTGAACTAATTTGCTATGCTAACTTTTCCTCTAGCATTTACAGTTTTCAAAATACAAATGACAACAAAGTTCCAGACAATAAATTTTGCTACGCCTGACGCGCGTTTCGTCTATTCAAGACTCATCAGAGGCGCTCTACCGAAAATATTGAAAATGCCAAACAATGTATAAATATGAAGAGCATAGAACAGTATGACCAAAAATACCAAACTGGGGAACCAAATTATTACTAAGATAATCAACCTATGTCTGGGGTAGGAAGAACCTTAGGGTTTAGACAATTTTGAAATTTAGACGGATAATTTAAAGCTTTGATGTATTACTTACTTACTTACTTACTGCCCTTAATGCCTGGTGGCATGTAGGGCAGCAACAAAGGTCCTCCATTGGTGACGATCTTTTGTCAGCCTCTCTATGGTTCCCCAAGTATGGCCCCAACTTCTCATCTCTCCTTCTACTGTTCGTCTCCATGTGTTTTTGGGTCTTCCCCTCTTCCGTTTTCCTTCTGGCGTCCAATAGAGGGCAACTTTGGTATGTGATGTACTTTCTTTCCTCATGACATGTCCTATCCACTTCCAACGTCGTCTAAGCAGGATGGTGGCCATATCCTGTTGGTTACAAGCAGCGAGTAGATCTTCATTGCTGATAGTTCTTGGCCAGAAGACTCGCAAAATGCGTCTAAGGCATTTGGTGTGGAAGGTGGACAGCTTAGCCAGATCATGTTCAGTCATTCTCCAGCACTCAGAGCCATACAAGAGTGTTGAAAGTACGCAGCTCTGGTATAACTTCAGCTTGGTCGTTTTGCTGTATTGACTGGACTTCCAGATGTTGTTAAGGGAGATAAAGATGTTGCGTGCCTTTCCAATCCGGTTCTTTATGTCATCACCAGCACCCCCATCATTTCTTACTGTGCTTCCAAGGTAGGTGAAGTTGTCAGTCGTAGGGAGGTTTTTGTTATATATCTGTATAGGCTGACTGTTGGTGGTATTCAGCTTCATTACCTCGGTTTTTGTCTCACTGATTTTTAGACCGATGTATTGGGCATATTCAGATAGTTGTTGGGTTTTTTCCTGCATGTGCTGATGTGTATGTGATAGCAGAGCTAGGTCATCAGCAAAGTCAAGGTCTTCTAATACTGTATTGATCCTCCATCGTATTCCTCTCTTTGTCTCACCAGTTGTTTTCCTCATAACCCAATCAATAACCATGATGAAAAGCACAGAAGACATGACACATCCCTGACGTACACCTGTTTTGACCTTGAACTTGATGTCACTATTCTGTACGCTGCACGTGAAGTTGGTGTAAAAGCTCTTTATGATGTCTACTATTTTTGATGGAATTCCATAGTGTCTAACAATTTTCCATAGGCTCTCTCTGTGAATGCTATCAAAGGCTTTTTGGAAGTCGACAAAATTGATATACAGATCTCGTTGCCATTCAGTGCATTGTTCAATGATATTGCGCAGAACAAATATCTGGTCGGTGCAACCTCTACCTTTTCTGAATCCTGCCTGTTCTTCCCTTAAGCATTCGTCAATTGCTGCTGAAATTCTGTTCATTATTATTTTTGCCAGGATCTTGCTTGGTATTGACAGAAGTGTTATGCCACGCCAGTTATTACAGTTGTTAAGTGCTCCTTTCTTTGGAATTTTAATAATTGTTCCCTCAGACCATTCATTTGGTATTTCAGCATCATTCCAAATACATTCAAACAGGTGGTGTAGTACTGAGGCTGATAGTATTGGGTCTGCCTTAAATAATTCTGCATTTAGATTGTCTTGACCTGGAGCTTTACCATTTTTGAGAGATTTTATTGCTTTTATTATTTCTTCTTTTGTTGGAGGTGTTGTTTCTACTTCCAAGTCCTGGTCAGCTTCTGGTATTTCAGTTGTTTGCTCTGGAGGTGGTCTATTTAAAACTTCTTGAAAGTGTTCAGCCCATCTCATATTTTGTTCTTTTTCTGATGTAAGAAGTTTTCCATCTTTATCTTTAACAGGGATGCTGGTGTTTCCTCTATATTTGCCACTTACAAGTCTGGTCAATTTATATAGCTGGCTTTGTTCTTTCTTCTCTGCAGCGTCTTCTGCTTGTCTGGCAATATCCTCAATGTAACATCTCTTGTCTTTTCTGGCTAACTTCTTTACTTCTTTGTCAGCAGTTCTATATTCATCATTGTATTTGTCCTTGAGCCTTTGAGATTTTGTGCCAAGTAGTTTCAGTTTGATGTTGCGCCTATTTTCAACAGCTTTTAATGTAAGTTGCGTTATCCACTGCTTTGTTGTTCTGTTGGTTCTGTAGCCAAGACAGTCTTTACTGGTGGTATCATACACATCTTTAACTTGCTCCCAGATTTTGTTTACATCACCTTCTGGAGGCTCTGATGTTAAAGTTTCATATCTGTTTCGCAACTGAATCACAAACATGTTCTTATCTTTCTGGTTCCTAAGCTTGTCAATGTCAAATCTTTTTGTTGATGGAACAGATTTTCCAGCACTTCTTAGTTTCACTTTTAACACGGCAACAACTAGATGGTGGTCACTGCCTACATCTGCACCCCTTCTTACTTTAACATCAATCAAAGATCTTCTCCATTTTCCATTAACCATGATATGATCGATCTGATTCTTATCTCTTCGATTTGGGGAGTTCCAAGTAAGTTTATGAATAAGTGGATGTGGAAACAGAGTGCCTCCTATCATCAAGTTGTTTAGTCCACAGATGTCCACCAATCTCTCTCCATTGTCATTGAGGTTTCCACAGCCATGTTTACCCATAACTCTTTCCATACCAGAATTATCATACCCCACTTTTGCATTTAGGTCGCCCATGACAAGTAAGATATCATGCTTATGAGCTGCAACAATCTCAGATTGAAGCTGTTCATAAAAGGTGTCTTTACTGATTTCTTCGCTGTCATTTGTGGGTGCGTAGCACTGGATTATGGTCAAGTTGTTATGTCGACCTTTGAACCTTGCTGACATTAGCCTGCTGTTGATTGGCTTCCACTCCATAAGTGTCTTTTCCATCCCTTTCTTCAATATTAATGCCACTCCTTCAGAATGGTGGTTATCCTCTCTACCAGAATATAGAACGGTTTCATGTGCTTCTGTAGTCAACTTTCCAGCTCCTACCCATCTACTCTCACTGACTCCAAGAACATGAAGATTGTACCTTCTCATTTCTGCTGTTACCTGGGCTAACTTGCCAGTTTCGTACATGGTACGAACGTTCCAGAATCCAATTCTGGTTTTACATTTGGCGCTGAGAACTTCTCTCGTGCTGATGGCTTCCTCACGGCTTTCACCATTAGCAGTCATACTGTGTGGTTGAAGGTCTCTACGCTCAAGTGTGGTTAAATCCTTTGTTGCTGTTTCCGTAACATAATGGTTTTTACAAGACAGGGTTGTTAGCCCTGTGCTTAATCCCCAACCTGGAGAGCCAGAGAATTTGTGGTCGAGGTTTCTTTCCCCTAGATTGGTTGCTTGATCAAAGCTTACGAGCCAAATCTACCCGGATTTTTATCTCAGAGTGTTTCTTCTCTTAGATGAGTTGCTGTCCAAAGCTAACGACTCCCATCTAGCCGACTATTTACTCTAGCAAGAGTTGATTTTCTTTCTGGATTTACTTCCATAGCCTTTGACTCTCCCGAGTCACTCACAAGGCAATGAAAAAGCTTTGATGTATTCTCCAACTCAAAAAGTGTTGGTGCCGGAGCGGGCTAACCTCGGGGAATTTACACTCCACCAGCAGCAAGATAAAGTCCAAAAATTGCGACACTTAAGGGGAAATAACTCAAATAAAGATTCGTCCCACGGCTTCGACTCCATGAAGAATTTTGTTGAGCTGTTGATGTTGAAGAGGGATGGTAGCTTTTTCCATCTCGTTTACTTTTTGAGCTATAAGCTAAAAGCTCTGGTCAGAACCCCACCCCTGGTTTGTTTGTTTTTTTTGTAACGGCGGCCATGTTGGTTGGTTGGCATGCACAAATTTCACAAACTTGGAAGAGGACATCCTAAAGATCAAGTGTACAAAGTTTGAAAGCAACCTCTTTAGTGGTTTCGGAGAAGTTGCTTGAAGAAAAGTAAACGGACGACGGACGCTTAACGATGACAATAGCTCACCTGACCCTTCAACTTAAATGACAATGTTTGATTATTCAAAAAGATTTCCCGAGTTGCGAACAATACCCGAGCCATAAGCTTGGCACTTTAAAGTTTGTCGTTTTTTAGTTTCTGTTTTAATTTCCTGAAAAGTGTTAGGGACCGACCATTTAACTTGAAGGAGGGGGCCTTGGTTTTTTCCTAAAAAAATATTCTGAAATTTTTTTTGATGAAAAGTTTGATTATTCAAAAAGATTTCCCGAGTTGCGAACAATACCCGAGCCATAAGCTTGGCACTCTAAAGTTTGTTGTTTTTAGTTTCTGTTTTAATTTCCTGAAAAGTGTTAGGGACCGACCATTTTACTTGGTTTTTTTCCTAAAAAAATATTCTGAAATTTTTTTTTGATGAAAACAATATTTTGGCAGCAGAGGGTAAGAAAAAAATATTCTGATGAAGGATTTCTGCCATAAAAAATAATGATAATAATGCAAAAATATATTCTGTCGCGACGCCTTCGATAAATAAATATTTTTTCCGCGCATTTACTGACCAAAATAAAAAACCAAGCCCCCCTTCGAGTTAAATGGTTTGTACCTTGGAGTAGCGCTGCAAGTACCTGTATTGCCGGTTCAGAAAACCTCATTCTTTTGTTTCAAACCATTCATATGTCATCCTCGGAAACCCGAGGGTTCTTCTTCATAGCCCCTGCGACATTTGGCATGATTTTGTTCGTTTCGCGATCTGATCTTGAACTTCCTAAAGTTCAAATATAGAAACATGTTTAAATTGCTTTAGAAAAATGTAATGCGAACAAATAAAAGGCTCGATACAAAACTATCAATAACGTTATGTGTAATGTCCCGGCAGTGGCGGATCCAGAGGGGGGTTTGGGAGTCGAAACCCCCCCCCTTTTCTCCGAATTTTTAAATTTTTTGTGTAGATTTTCAGCAAAATTGGTCTGGAACCCCCCCCCCTTTTGGCCCACAGAACCCAGTATGTGGACCCCCCCCCCCCACTTTCGAAAATTTCTGGATCCGCCCCGCCCGGGGGGGGGGGGGGTAATGTATAGGCGAGAGAAGAACCACTGGAATTCCGAGGATGTTCAAACAGAAATATGAGAAGATTTTAATGTCTGCTCCTTTGTTTTATATAGTATATTATCGTTATATTGTGTTTGTAAAATATGTGTTACTCAATATATGATGCTTTATTAATATATAAATCTTGGTGGGTTTTTTTTCGAAGGCGTCTAGTAAGTTCATGGAAAGATAATTTATATATAATTTTTATTTTTATAAAAAGCTATCCTTAAAGCATTAAACATAATTTATTTTTTATAGAGACATTTAAGTCGTAATAAATAATATATATAGTTTTATATATTTTTTCTATTGTATGAATTTGTTTTTAATCGAATAACCTGCTTTTGATATAAGTAGACGTATAAAAAAATATTTGAAAAAGGAGATTTTTTACATTTTTATCGGAAAACGGACGTGATGGATATTTTTCATCCTGCATTTTCATTTTTCGGAAAATGTTTTTAATTTTCATGTAGATCGTTCATCCAAAAGCACCAACCTATCGGCTTGTTGATATAATATCATGAAGTAATGATACATCCATTACTCCATGTTATCACAAATGCTGTCCTGTCTGTTTATTTTAAGATTTTTTGGCAACCTACATTCTAATTTCAAAATTCACCATAGCACCCCCGCCCACCCTTTATTAGATAAAAAAGTTGCTGCCTAACAGCAAATATGTTTATTTTCTAAAACTGCTACGATACATGCACTTTCAAATGAACAAATATAATTTTCTATCGGGATATAAAGGTTTTTATTGTTTTGTAAGTATTCGATATTGTTGCTTTTTGGATCATTTTTATGCCCCCGCGACGACATGTCGGGGGGCATTAAGTTTTACTCATGTCCGTCCGTACGTACGTACGTACGTCCGTACGTACGTACGTCCGTACGTCCCGTACGTCCGTCCGTACGAATTTCCGTCAAGCTTTTCTCAGCAACCGTACATGAGAATGACTTGAAACTTAGTAGGATGGTTCAGTATGACAAACAGTACGTCCTAAGCGATTTTGAGACCTGTCAGACATCTACTTCCTGTTTGGGACTTAGGCCATGTGAAAATATGTGAACATGACTATGAAAATTTCCGTCATGCTTTTCTCAGCAACCGTACATGAGAATGACTTGAAACTTGGTAGGATGGTTCAGTATGACAAACAGTACGTCCTTAGCGATTTTAAGACCTGCCGGACATCTACTTCCTGTTTGGGACTTAGGCCATGTGAAAATATGTGAACATGACTATGAAAATTTCCGTCAAGCTTTTCTCAGCAACCGTACATGAGAATGACTTGAAACTTGGTAGGATGGTTCAGTATGACAAACAGTACGTCCTAAGCGATTTTGAGACCTGTCAGACATCTACTTCCTGTTTGGGACTTAGGCCATGTGAAAATATGTGAACATGACTATGAAAATTTCTGTCAAGCTTTTCTCAGCAACCCTACATGAGAATGACTTGAAACTTGGTAGGTTGGTTCAGTATGATAAACAGTATGTTTTAAGCGATTTTAAGACCTGTCGGACATCTACTTCCTGTTTGGGACTTAGGCCATGTGAAAATATGTGAACATGACTTGAAAATTTCCGTCAAGATTTTCTCAGGAACCATACATGAGAATGATTTGAAACTTGGTAGGATGGTTCAGTATGACAAACAGTACGTCCTAAGCGATTTTGAGACCTGTCGGACATCTACTTCCTGTTTGGGACTTAGGCCATGTGAAAATATGTGAACATGACTTGAAAATTTCCGTCAAGATTTTCTCAGGAACCATACATGAGAATGATTTGAAACTTGGTAGGATGGTTCAGTATGACAAACTGTATGTCCTAAGCGACTTTCATTTCTGTCAGACATCTACTTCCTGTTTCGGGCCTAGCGGGGGCATCTGTGTCCCATGGACACATTCCTTCTTTATTTATTATAAAAGAGTTATTTTTACGGCGCATTAAAGTTTCGGCCATACACCCTTCTTCAAAGTTTTACCTGATTGTTATCTTGTTGCTTAGATGTGTGTTATATGGTTTCGACGCACCTTGGACATATATGGGGGGGGGGGTGGACAGGATGGTCTTCTTCCCCCGCTCCCCGCCCCCACCACCCCGCTCCCCGCCCCCTCCACCTCCGCTTCCCACCCCTTTCCATCCCCGCTCCCCGCCCTCTCAACCCCCGTACCCCCGTCCCCTCTGTCCGCCCCCGTACCCCCGCTCCCCGACCCTTCCACCCCCGCTCCCCGCCCCCTTTACCCCCGCTCACCGCCCCCTCAACCCCCATACCCCCGTCCCCCCTGTCCGCCCCCACATATATAGGGCGGTCATTTTTAATGGTGGAGGAAACCGGAGTAGAGGAAACCACCGACCTTTGGCAGGTAAGGAGATCTAGTTGGCTTAAACATAAAGTAGCACTGGCCTGCTTGCCCCTGGCCAGTAAATATCATTTTGGGCAAATGAAATTCAGATAATTTTGTATAAGATTAAAAGAACAAAAACTAAAAATCAAGGATTCAGGCAAGTGAATCTCAAATCATATTTCTTAGACTGCAGTCTAATTATGATAATTGCCAGATTCGTCGAAAAAAAATTTACAGTAGAATTGTGTTTTTGGTAAACGATAACAATTACAACCTTATTCAAGAAATACACATACATGCATTATCAGTACTAATAAAACAAAATGCTGAAATCGAAGTGAAAATTGAAAAAAAAAAAAACAAACAAACAAACTTAGAGAATAATTAGGTCCAGTTCATTCACTTTTCAATATCCAAGACATGATAATCGCATACCCCGTTTTTTTTCGAAAAAAAAAAAAATAGGTCAAAAAGATAACATAATTACAAAAATAATGGTACAAAAAAAAAGAAAAGAAAGTATTGACAGCATAAAAGGTAAAAAATGCAAAAAATGGTTATTAATGAAGAAGGATAGAGAAAAACAAATGATCTTACAATCTGAAAGTTCGAATACATAATTCTATAGTTGTATCCATTAAAAAAAAATATGATCAAGTCGCAATCCGAGATTTATTTCAATGGATTAGTTTTTTTTTTATACTTTTTCCTATTTTGGACAAAACAATCAATATATGTAACATGTGTAAAGCTATGCCGAATAATCCTCAGGCATGATATACATATCGATTTAGAAACGGTTAGTTGAATATTCTCACAAGGCATGTCATGCATGCATGTGTTTATGTTTCTATTTTTAAAATTTAAAGTATTGCCTGAATGAACATAAAAGACGTAGCCATAAATGGACAATGAATATTGTGAAAAGACTTTAAATTAAGATCGTGTGTACACAGTTCTAGAGACCAGGAATTTGAAATCGATAGTTCCATAAATATCAGGTAGGAATAATGTTTTTGTCTCACAATTTTAACAATACAGTAAACTGATATATAGATCTAAAATAACAGAAGATACAATGAAACTTTGAGCCCATGGCGACCACATAAGGCACGTATAAGACAATATAAGTATACCCTTATTTGCAAAATACATCCGTATGGGTCAAAGTAAACATAAAAAAAAACATTTAAGTGTGAAACATTAAGCCAGTAGCCTCAAATTCACAAAATAATATAATTATTGACAGCGGGGTTGTTGTTGTAACATTCATTTGTTGTTATTTTCATGCAGAATGTGGGCAAAATACCTAGGAGCACTTCTGTAGTCATCGGTATGTAATTTGGGCCCCTCCTTAAAAATGCAGACCCGCTTCTTAATCTTTTCCATTTTACAAAATGAGCTGCCGGAAATAATGCAATTGCCTTTGGGTAGTATTCAAACTTTATACCTTTATTTTATCGTACTAAACAACTGTGTGGATATGGAAGAGCAGTCACTGATCAAAACAGCGGGTATTACATATCATGACTTGAAAGACACAATTTACATGGTGGTAAGAACGGCTCACGCGTTTCCAATTGGCACACTGAAGACAATCGAATTTTTTTCACGATTTTACAGAGGGTATTACATATCTTTGACTTGACAAGACACAATTTACACGGCGTAAGAACGGCCATCGAAGCCATTTCAAAGAAGAGGACAATAGAAAAAGGTAGACAACAGAGTATGATTTCGATCATTTCCCACTTAACGTCCTTTTCTTTGTAAAAGACATGCACATGAAGCATTTTTGGATTGTCATCAGTTTGCCTGTGTTGCCTGTGTTTACCATAGCCAGTACTACCCCGTGATTAAAGCTCCTTATAAGAATATTAAACAGTTTGTAACAAAAACATATTTATATTCTTAAGTGTTTGACCAACCATTTGAATTGAAGGGGTCATGGTTTTTTGGTTTGTTCAGATTTTTTTCCAAATGCCAAAATATTTTTTGTCGTCAAAAATCAAATTCAAAACATTTTTTTCAGGAAAGACCGAGTCCTCCTTTCAAGTAAAATGGTCCGACCCTAGGTGGAATTCTACCATTCGAGCATGCGTGTAATGAGTTTATAAAATATTTTTCAAACGATCATCTTGTATAAGAAAGTTAGCGCGTGAAAAGGGTCAATTAAAAATAAAAACAAAACTACCAAATTTTTAGGAACAATCCAACTTGGTACAGGCATTTCAAACGAAATGGTAGGTTAAACCAGGTTTTATGGCGCCAAATCTCCATCTTTGCGATCTGAGGGTCAGGTAGAAACACAACCCACAACCCAAGACCACGACACTGTGACTAGGGAGATTGGGGTGGTCATCTCAGTACAACAACCAGCCAAATACTGATCAGAACAATATCGTCTAACATAATTTTGAATTTTTTCACCAGTTGCTGATAACGATGGATTTTTTTTTCGGTAATCGTATTAGACGTATTTTCCTATAACCTTGGTCTTTAATATAATCGGACATAGAGACAGTGTTGTTTGATATCATTTTTTTTTTACAAGCCCTGACATAACGAATAAGTTGTGTAATATACACACCGTTAATAAGTGAAGTAGGCTATAAACTTCAATATAAAAACTTAAAAATAAACAAATATAGAAGTTTTTAGTCAAATTATTATGTTGTAAAACTTGAGCCCTAAGCTATCAATCTTTTGATTGAAATCCGATAAAATACATTTTAGCGTCGAGACTGATGTTTTTATCAAGTTTTTTTTTTGTTATCAAAAGTTTTCATGTAAAGAGTATCTTTAAGGAAGCCTTAGGGTACAATGCCCCCTTTTTGGTAATTATGTTCCGTGCTAGGCCCATGCGTGTCAACTAGGGAACTACCTGGACTAGGGTTAGAGTTAGGGTTTAGGTTTAGTGCTAGGGTCAGGGTTCAGGGTTAGGTATCCATGTGCCAACTCGACTATTAGATAGGGTTTGTATTTTAACAGATGCCCGTGTTCCTCTCGATTGTCCAATAGTATCCATTTGCCACCTCCACAACCAGGTTAGCATCAGTGATAAAAGTTATACTGAACACGTTTGGGTGTCAAAGTGTTACTGGACATATTTTGGCTTCAAAGTGATACTTGACACGTTTGGACACTTTTTGGCGACACAGGTTGGACACTGTTAGGTTTACTTTGTTTTGTGGACACGATTGGGCGTAAGCTAGACACATTTGGGCGAATCGAACACGTTTATGTAAAAGGACGTTAATCAGTGTTACATATATAGAGCATTTTTCATTTCCATGCACACACATTGAGGTTAGCACTACTGAACAAGCAAACAATAACTTGCATGCAACAGAAAATAATACGAAATAGATAATTAAACATAAAAACAGCAGTTATAAGCTATTTACATGCAGTGCAATGGCATTCTAAGCCATTCCAGGGATTCCAGGACTAATATTAAGACTTTGCAGAAAATGTGTGACTAATTTTTAGAAAGAAATGGATTAGTAAATTTAGTTTTCTATTTCGAAAAGGAGTAGCATGACCCCATGTTTTTATTATAGAATTCAAAAGTATTTCCCATTTTTGTTATTTTACACAAATTTTGTAGAAATTTCTATGTCAGGTTTTAGAAATATATACATTTTGAGAATTTTTCATATACAAGCTATACTTTCTTAAAGATTGAAATCTAATTACTTCAAAAATAAGCACTGTGACCTATAGTTTTTATTGTATATTTTCAATGCTCATACTCATACTAATGTCAATTTACTATAAAAGTTTGAAAAAGATCCTATGTCAAATTTTTAGACCCCCCCCCCAGTCTCCTTAAATTGAAACATGTAAAAGTTGTTTTCAGTCCTGAAATGGTCAGAAAGACTGTTCCATAGCGAAGCAGCTGCAAAACGAAAGTTTTTTTTTTACCATATGTGCTGGTTCGAATCAAAGTATAAAATAAGAGTGTGTAGAACAGTTTTATGATACTTCTTTTTATGTGACTTTTTAAGATACATTAATAATGTACATGTTGATTTGGTTTGTCCCTGAGGATAAAGGGAATATAAGACATGTTTTCCTTATTCAATTATAGCTATTCCGGATATTAGATCGTTTTCCGTTTTTTGTGTTTTTCTACGTTACTTTATACACCCAGTGACGTCATAGGCCATTTCCTTTCTTGCAACAGTATTTTTATGGACTTATATTTACTGTACATCGAAAATATTTTATGATCTTTGATAGATATTTCTTCAGTTTTACCACAGTCAGAGATAGGTAGTTTGTTAGTTGTCTTTGAAGTGAGTAGAACTTTGCAAACCAGAGTAGAGAGACAAGTTCCTGAATAATTTCCAGTTAGGAACATTTTTTTACCCTTGACACCCTTGAAATGTCCAGAGAGTTGGGTGCACACACTAACAGTACAGTCTCTGAGCATACAGTATCATCGGGATTAACTAATCATGTTCCTTTAATCATTCTTGCCATCTTGGTCACTCCGGGCTTGAGTCGTCATGTAAGGTTATTTATAGCTCCTACTAATATCAGTTAAGCTTGCTTGCCCAATTATTTATTTTCTGGCATTCCTAGAATTCTCTACTAGTATCCAGTAGTAAAATGTTGCAAAAAAATTATTCTCGCAACCCGATTTTAAAACATTTATTGTGAAAATTATTCGGATATGAAACCTGATCTGAAAAGAAGACAAAAATTCCTGTAGAATGAGCTATTCCATGACGGAAATATAGCAAAATTATCGGCAACATGGCGAGAACTGCTTTTGAGAACAAAATGGCGAGATCTACTCTGTGTATGACCAGTAACGTGACTGTTTGAAAGACCCCCCCAAAAAAATAAAAATAAAAAATCAAGTCCAATCATAATGAAATCATTCAGTTCCATGGTAACGGGTAGTATTGTAGTATACCCAAGTTTTGATTGGAAATTGATTAAGTTTTTATCACTTCTCCCATACTGCATAGAATTTAAAAGTAGAATTTTGCAAAATCCAATCCCCCTTTGAGCCCCCCTCAACAGTCATGGAAATAAGCACAGGACCGACAGCCTGCGTCCTAAAAAAATTGTTCGGTCCTGTAAATTTAAGCAACTTTTGTAACACAATCTTAATAAAATATTTCAAAATCATGGATTCGGTCCTGTAAATCCAAAATCCTATATACCATGACTGCCTCAAGTGTCGCCACATTTTGCCACATGATCTAAATTCATAAAAAATCCAAATCAATATTAAAAGAATAGTCGACAGCTTGTACATAAGTTTATTCCAACAGAGGGTTGGGGTCATCTGATAACTTCGACCTAATATGATGCAGGTTAAACCTGTGACGCTCCCGAAGTTTGAACGTATCCTTAAATATTTTACAAGCTAAAATAAGTTTTCAAATATTTATTGGGCAATGAATTGAAACAAAATCTTATTCGAAAATAAAAACAAAGTAGCTTTTCTTGTGGGTTCTGTGTGCGCTTAATGACGTCAGGAATTTCAAAGAAAAAAGAGATAAAAAGACGCAGAAAGTCCGGGAAACTGCGCGTGGTTTACCGGACGTTGAAGGAAAATTGAGCCCATAGTACAACTGGAATATTGACATTTCTACCATTATAGCTCCCTTCGGGAGCATAATAAGGAGACTTTTGTAGAGCTAAATGAGCTGAACATTTAAGCAAGCAACAGCTTTTCTTTAAGTGCAATAGTTTTCATTGTATAGGCCAAAAACATAAAAAACCCGCTATTTTTCATCTTTAAGGGGCTGTTACCCCTATATGGGGTCATCTGATAACTTCAATCTTATGGAGACGTTTAAAGAGCTAAATGAGCAGTACATTTACGCAAGCAACAGCTTTTCTCTATCTGCAATAGTTTTCATTCTATAGGCCAAAAACATGAAAAGACGCAATTTTTCTCCTTTAAGAGGCTATACCCCTATAAGGGGTCATCTGACAACTTCGACCCAATGGAGACTTTTGTAGAGCTTTTGATTCCTAGGAGCTTAAGATCCTTCGGATTTTTATACCCCCCCCCGCTTGAAAAGGGGGGTATGTAGTGATAGAGGTGTCAGTCCGTCCGTCCGTGTGTCCGTCCCTTCGTGACGCCTAAGGGTACCCATCTCTTATCCACAACTCCTCCTAAACTCCTTGATGGATTTTCATGAACCTTTAACACATTCTTTGTCACATATTGTAGATGTACAGTGTGCACCTACTATTTTAGAATTTGATCAGAATAATTTTAGGGGTTTCCCATAGCGAAACATGGACTTAGCCATTCGACTGCATGGGGGTACCCATCTCTTATCCGCAACTCCTCCTAAACCCCTTGATGGATTTTCATGAAACTTACACACAATCTTTGTGACATAATGTAGATATGCACCTACTATTTTAAAATTTGATCAGAATGATTTTTGGGGTTTCCTATACCAAAACATGGACTTAGCCATTGACTTCATGGGGGTACCCATCTCTTATCCACAACTCCTCCTAAACCCCTTGATGGATTGTCATGAAACTTTTACACAATCTTTGTAACATAATATAGATGTGCACCTACTATTTGAAAGTTTGATCAGAATGATTCTGGGGTTTCCCATAGCAATACATGGACTCGGCCATTCGACTACATGGGGGTGCCCGTCTCTTATCTGCAACTTCTCCTAAACCCTTTGATGGATTTTCATGAAACCTACACACAATCTTTGTGACATAATGTAGATGTGCATCTCCTATTCTAAATTTTATCTGATTAATTTTTTTGGGGGTGGGGTGTATTTATTTGTGAGCTGCGGCTCAGTTTTTCTAGTTTTAATTAAAGTCACTTTTTGTCTCGCCTGCAAAGTAGAGCGGAACATAGGTCTTCATTTACCGGCGCTGACACCCGCGGCGACATTAACTTTTGTGTGAGCTTTTATGACCACCTCCATATCTCAAGAGCTAAGGTCCTAGGTTGATGAAACTTGGTATGCATATGCCCTAGTATTAGCCTAGCACAGTTACATCCTCATCTTTTGACCTTGACCTTGATTTTTCGGTTGAGTGACTGTGACAATTTTCAATACATATAATAACATGAGCACCTCCTTATTTCAAGAACTATTAGTCCTAGGTTATCGAAACTTGGTATGCATATGCCCCATAGGTAGCCTAGCACAGTTGCCTCCCCATCTTTTAACCTTGACCTCGATTTTTTGGTTGAATGACTTTGACAATTTTCAATACATATAATAGCAAAGGAAGGTTTTGCGAGCACCTCCATATCTCAAGAACTATAGGTCCTACGTTGATGAAACTTGGTATGCATAAGCCCCAGTATACTAGCTTAGCACAGTTTCATCCCCATCTTTTGACCTTGACCTTGATTTTCCAGTTGAGTGACTGACAATTTTTAATACATATATTAGCAATGGTAAGGTTTTGCGAGCACCGCCATATCTCAAGAACTATAAGTTCTAGGTTGATGAAACTTGGTATGCATAAGCCCCAGTATAGTAGCTTAGCACAGTTACATTACAATCTTTTGACTTTGACCTTGGTTTTCTGGTTGAGTGACTTTGACAATTTTCAATACATATAGTAGCAATGTTAAGGTTTTTTGAGCACTTCAATATCTCAAGGTCTTTAAAAACGTGGTATGCATAAGTCCCAGTCAGGGGCGGATCCAGGATTTTGTCAGGGGGGTGTCACCAAATGAAGTAAAGTCATAAAGTTCAAGATTAAGAAACACCATTCTATTAACTGGCAATCTCCCATGTTAACTAACATGCTAAGTATTAAACAAAATTGTAAGGTCGGTAAAATATTAATTTCATGTAGTTGCAAGTGCAGCCTCCGAAGCGGCCCCTTTCAGCCCAAACGTGAAAAATGTAAAACTGTGCATTGGATTGTCATGACACAAGCTTTAAAAGTGGCAATGTAGAAAAGGGTATGTAAAAAGCAAAAACATATATATTCAAGAGGCAATCAAATGTCGTATATAGATCTCTCTATGGTTCGTTTATAATAGACTTAAGAACACAGGCAAAAAAAAACCCAACTTATATACTAACCATACTACTAGAAACAAGTGTCTGTGCTTGAGAAGCAGATTGCGAAACTCTTTCAAAACTCTCAAGTAGTACGATTTCGGCGGCTATATTAGTGAGATGAACATTAAAGGGGTGACACACTGATCATGAAACGGCGATGGAGAAAATAGGAACTCAAGGACAATCAGGGCAGAAAGTTTCGACTTCCACTTGAAAACTGAGGATTGATGGGTATGTACGTGCAATTCAGCTTCCTGCATAAGATCCTTAGCGAAACCTGCAGCAGGGTTCTTTAATGTGCGAGGAATGTTCCCCAACACGGTGCACCACTATAGATAGCCGTCAGGTTTTCCGTATTGTAGCCTGACAAGTCGACGGTATTCAATATGACATGCAGGGCTGTCTCAACCTGGTGCATACATCCCAGTCAGGTTTCTTTGCGCTTTTTAGTGGACTTTTACGGACAAGACTTAGCGCTGCTGTGGGCTTATTTGCCGGCCGAAACTGAACGGGTTTTTAACAACCAGAAAGTCTGTCCCTGGTGAGATTCGTAAAAGGGTCATTTATAGACGGATGATGGTTGTACAAATATGTCGACTCTCTTAATTAAGACAACAATGTTTCTGGGGGCAAGGTCTTGTCATTTTTTTTATACATATATGCAATTAATGAATTTATAATGTATGTACTACGACCCAAATGGGTTAAAGTTTTCAAATAAAGTAAAGTTATAATTCTTAAATTTCCGAACAGTATGAAAGCAAGGCTCAAATATAAATTCCAAGAATGTTGGAATTCATGCAGCACTTTTCATATGCGATTGCTTTACGCCGTTATTTCTCCATAAAGATGTGGATTATACAATTTGAGGAGATTCTTTTAAGTCATTAATGAAAATGTAGATTTTTGATGTTATCTATCAAAACTTTACACTTCTATCACTGATCAAAAGATCTTAACAAAAGGTAAAATGAGTGTTGTCACAAGCGTACATTGTAATCAACCTATGACATGTTTATTTAGCAATTTACATGTAGCTAGCCATCAAGCTAGACTTGTGTGGTCGATTTATATAGAAAGTGTGCCAGTGAAACCATACTTGTGAACCTCAGGGGGGTGTCACGTGCACCGGGTGACACCCCCCTGGATCCGCTACTGCCAGTAGTAGCTTAGCAAAATTGCATCCCCATCTTTTGACCTTGACATTGATTTTCTGTTTGAGTGTGTTATTATTTTTATTGCATATATAAGCAATGTTTAAGTTCTATTTATACCTTTTGATCTGAGAAACTGAAAATCCTTATAATTGCAAAGTATAATGGAAGTAAGAAAGAATTATTGTTTCTGATGGTGGTGGCAGGCGAGACATACTTCAGTGTTAACTCTTGTTATTAATTTGCTGTTATTTTATTTACAGATCATGAACAAAAAGATAGGCGCCATCATAGTTTTGTCAGTAACAGTAATGTTCCTCATATGGACAAGACATGACAGCTTTAATTCTTTAAAAGAAGCAATTGTTCCACCCGCTCAAAAATATTTTAATCCGTCCATGGAAGAAAAATTATCTCCCATTGATGCTATTATAAAAGATTGTGGAGAACTTTGTGATACCAATAGACCAGGTTCACCCGGACCATTTTTCGATCATATTAAAGCTAAGGTAGATTGTGAGGCACTTTTTAAAAATGATTATATTGACAGAGGCCATGGCCTTCAAAAGGCTCCAAAAGAAATCCCAAAGGAGCTTAGATCTGCATATTCGATGAACAATCGTGTGCATATAGGAAACTTGTATTTTAGCCAACAATATTTAGGAAGTAAAGCTCTTACACCCAAATGGTCGTTTGATAGAATTGAAAACGACGTAAAACGTGCTCAAAATGGCACTTTACACGGAACATATGGACCCGGTGAAACAAACGCCTTAAGAGATGGATTAAAGCATGCATCAGGAGTTAAAGATGGACGCGTACTTGTTATTGGATCGGAAATGCCTTGGGTTGAGGCATGCGCACTAGAGGCTGGAGCTCGTGAGGTTGTGACGTTAGAATATGGAAAAATAATTTCAGAGCATCCTAAAGTGAAAACTATTTTGCCTTATGACTTTCGTATGATGTATCTGAACAAAACATTGGGAACCTTTGATGCAATCGCAACTTTTAGTTCTGTTGAGCATTCTGGTTTGGGAAGATATGGGGATGCATTAAATCCATGGGGAGACATAATAGCGATAGCACGGGCATGGTGTGTGACAAGGACAGGAGGTTCTCTTACGATTGGTGTAATGTACGGTGGGAAATCAGATTCTCTAGCTTTTAATGCTCATAGAGTTTATGGGAAATTACGGTATCCATATTTAACGACAAACTGGAAGCAGGTTTATTTAGGGAAAGGGTACCAGAGAGTTCATGTGTTTTCAAAAGAATAATTGATAAGAGGACAAAAATAGCCGGGTAGGAATCAGTGCTCTCAACATGGTCCAGCTTTTTGGCCTGTCAAATGCTGAGTGTTCGTGCTTAAATAATCGAACTCTTTCGCGTTTTCAAAACGCAGGATCTCGCAAAACTAACTTCTATGAACTCTGTTAAAAGGAAATCCTTAAACAGTTCACAAGTTAAACGGACCGAGTTCACTTAAAATTTAGGTTACTCATTACAATGAGTAACGTTTTGATATATCGAATTGAATAAACCATACAGACGAGGCGAAATGAATCAAATGTCAGACAAAAATTGTTTCGGTCAGACAGGATATTAGGAAATTTTGGGAATTTTTCGCTGAACATAAAGGGAGAAAAGCTTTGAATAACATTCGGTCAAACAGACCATAAATCTATTTCGCCAAGTTTGCTTAAACCCGGTTTTTAATTTTACTATTTATTTATAATCGTATCGTTAAACGAAACTTCGAAAACCAATTTTTGGCAAACTCACCTTATCACGGATGGTTGGAATTTGAAATATTGTGTATATATGGTCGGTATGAATTTGAAACGTTCTCTGTAAACTTTTTTCTAGGTATACGATATTTAGATGTGGAATAAGTGTACGCGACACAACAAACATAAACAAACAGCAATTCAAAAAATCACAACGGAAAACAGGTGTATACAATTTCTTGTACAAGGGTTTGGTTATGGATTTTGTTAAGATTTGCTTGACATTTAGTGGAAGAACCTTGTTTTAACGTCCCTGGTGAGATCTTCTGTTAGAAAAAATGTGTTATATATGTGAGCATAAATTGATGTGCGTAAAAATTGTATTTTTTTAAAAAGTGATTTATTCGTGATTTTTCGTCCTTCTCATGTAACATGTGTATATGGTAACTTCTCAAGATGACCAAAGCTTGTGATATCTAGCTGTATGTTATGACTTTATTAATGGGATTGTCATGAAATGGCTGTAAGTGTAATGTCTACTTGCACTCAATGGCATGTTTATTTTTATACAATTATAATGTTAAATTTGTTAATACAATATTGTATTTTGATCATGCTATATTTGTGCTTGTATATATGTTACTGCAGCCCTAGTTTTTAGGGTTAATAGTTTGAAATAAAGAATGTTACAACTATTTTAAAATTAGAATATATAGCGAATATACCTCAAAAATGAAGAACAAAAATAGGGGGAATTGAAAGAAAAGAAAGAAAAGGGCAAAGAAATTAAAGAATTAAAAATTAACAATCTGATTAACATCTTAGAGCAGAGGGTACGGCAGCGGTTCATACAGCAGATTTAATTACCCCCTTACGCATTTATCTTCCAACAAATTCAAAGTGAATCATAAATCTTTATAAACAAATATGTTTCAATAATTAAAAACATAATTATAATTTATTTTCTTTATGATCGTTAAGATATTCGAGACAGCGAATAATATTCAAATACTCAAATCAACATAAGTATTGAATTTCTTTTATTACATTTTAATTTATATTTATATTTATTAATCAGTACAGCTGCTGTAAGATTTGGTACAAAACTGATGTCAACAGCTGTCACTGATTATCCATACATGTGTTATTAAACGATTATAAATAAAATAAAATAAAATTATATAGTGGGGAAAAGTAAAGGAGTATGTTCACAAAGGCCTATTATTGGCCCTGTTATTGGGCTGATTTTTCATGATCAAGAAATCTAAATGAATGCTTTGGAAATAACTCATAGAATACATATATATTTAACAAGTATGATAGTTTTCTAGTGATAAAAATTGTGTTGTTTCCTTCGATGACATCCAAAATAAAAGAAAAATTAGGAAAAATCTTCATTTTTGTCGATTTATTACCCGTTTTCATCACTATTGTGCCAAAATCAAAAGTGGCCGCATGCTCTGGCCAACATAGATTTTTGTTTTAAATTATTGAAAATTGAATATTTTATTGAACTGTTTTTTTTTCAGATTTTTTTAATCAAAGATTTTAAAAAATGATAGCCTCTGTAAACAAACCAAATTTTTGGACCCTTCTTTGTTTTAAAGATCTTGTGCAAAAAGATATGACCATACTTTTGATGTAAAAAAATTCAAGTTCAGATAAAGTGAAAAGATCTCAAGCATTCAATATTTACAACATTTAAAAATTTCAGCTATAACATTTATTTTTGTTTTCACATAAAATAATAATGATTAAAATATAATGATGATATAAGTATTTTTTTTTCATTATTTTGCGTTGGAAAAAAAAAGAGAAATGAAAATTAGTTTGGTAAATAACTAAAATATATATTATTTTTATTTCAATCCCAATAATTTTTTTCTGTTTCAATTCCCTAAAACAAGTCCCATATACTTGCATTTTCTAATTACATGTAATTTGGAACAAATTTACTGTCATAATTTCTTCATGGCACCTTATAATCTCTTAAATAAACAACCCAACAGGTGAACAAAATCAAAGTTGGATAGGTGGGAATAGCTATTTTTAAAAAGTTGGATAAATGGGAAGACACCATCATACCAATGAAATTCTGAAACTTTTTCAATATCACGTTCAATATCACACATAAACCTCACCTAGATGAGCAAAACTTACCAAGATTCCCGTAGATTTGGTTTTGGTAAAGCGTTTAAATGGGATATGTTTTGTCCAGTGAAGAAAAAAGTTAACAAGTTTGGGAATTTGTTTGGTATCGGTTTTTTAATTTTGTGATTTAAATTATCGTTTCGAAATACAAATATTTACCCAAAACAATTTATACGTGAACTCACCTTACTAGGGGTGAATATCCTTAAATAATATCTGAAAAAATACATGTAATACACTTTGATAAAAATGCAATGTTTGAAAAAAAATATTCCGAAGATTTTCCGCGGTGCTTTAATACTCTTCAAAAAAAGTTACGCATAGGTAGAAAATTTCCTATATATATAGGTGTAATACCAACCCACACCATTTCAAAATAATATTCCCGAGCTGCTGGGAATTTTCTACATTATACTACCTTTTTTAATAGTATATTGATGATAACCGAGCCATTTTTGTAATTTTTTTTTGTATTACGGAAATGTCTTAAGGAATAGCTGCAAGTTTTTGTGTTAGTAGAAAAAAAAAACCTATTTCTATCGTCTAATGACATTTATACAAATATCATTCATACTTTATGTTTTTTTTTAATATGAGACTACGCAAAAATGTTATATTTTCTTTATGTACGTTTCATCCATTTTATTGATCACGGAAAGTATAGCTTTTGTAGCTTTTTATCTATGTGTTTCTGTTTACTACATGATATTGAGTTAATGATTATATATATTTTTAATAAAAAAAATCCTGCACAAATTCAACAACATTTTGTCAGTTATTTGATACTTTTAGCTATCCTGACCCATTGTCATCACTTGGCGCCCGGCGTCCGTAAACTTAAGCTTTTTAAAACGTTAACTCCTCTGACACCATAAGTCCAATTGCAACCAAACTTGGTATGGTTGTTTATTAGCATTCGGTGCTTAGAACTGGTATGGGGATTTTTGATTCATGGCTAAAAATAGAACATAGGGGTAAAATGCAGTTTTTTCAAAAACGGCTACAGATATAAAAAATCTGGCACAAAGTAAGTGATTGGCTCCTCAAGATCTACCTATCCTTAGATTTTGAAGAAAATCCAACAACCCATGTAGGATTTATTGCCCTTTTTGTGGATAAGTTTAGCTCAATATCTTGAAAACTATACAAGATATTAGAGAAAATTTAATTGAATGTATATTGATCTACAAAATATGTAATAGGATCAACGTTGTAGGACCTTATCTTTTAGGAGTTATTGCCCTTAGAACGTCCAAATTGAGCATTTTCACATCATTTCCTCATTACATTGAAAACTTTAACTCCTCTGACACTTTAAGTCCATTTGAATCAACCTTTATTATTAACATTAGATGTATAGAAGTAATGTGGGGATTTTTGATTGGTCGTACAACATGGCCGCTGTGGCTTAAAATAGAACATAGGGGAAAATTGCAGTTGTTTGCAAATAACTCAAGAACGGTGACAGATATTCAAATTTTAACTGATAACAAAAGCGATCAGCACCTCAAGATCTACCAGCTCTGAAATTCTGAAGAAGATCCAACAACCCATGTAGGAGTAATTGCCCTTTTTGAGTTCTTTTTTGCTTATTAACACTATATAAGATATTTGAGAAAATAATCAAATTGCATATTAATAAGCACATCAAGATCTACAACCTATGTAAAGGGTCAACGTTGTAGGACCCTTCCTTTTAGGGGTTATTCCCCTTAGATCATCAAAATTGATTATTTTCACAGCATTTCCTGATTACATGGTCCAATTGAAACCAAACTTACTATGATTATTTATTAATACTATGTGTATAGAACTGTTGATGGGATTTTTGATCGGTTGTAAAACATGGCCGCTGTGGCTAAAAATAGACATTTGAGTAAACTGCAGATTTTTGCTAATAACTCAAAAAGGGTGACAGATTTTTTAGTTCTGAGATCAAAAGTGATCAACACCTCATGATCAACCAGCCCTGAAATTTTGAAGAAGATCCAACAATCCATGAAAGAGTCATTGCCCTTTTATCTTATTTTTTTATGAATTTTGCACTTAGAAAAATGTAATAAGCTCAATATCTTAAAATCTATATGAGATATTTAGGAAATATAAATTGCATATTGTCTAGCACATCATGATCTACAAACTATGAAATAAGGTGAAGATTGTTATACTGTTCATTTTAGGAATTATTCCTCTTAGAATGTTGAAGGAAAGAAAATTATTAAAAGGTTTCAATTGCTAAAATATTGCTCTGTACAATCATTACTACATTAAGTTAAATCATATTGTCAGACGACCCACTTATTAAACTTATGACCCTTTCAATGTCAAATAGATTTTGCCTAAAAGCCTATACATGTAACATGTACTTCAGGCACATATCATGTCAGGTGAGGGATTCAGGCTTCTGGGAGCCTCTTGTTAACAATCATGATCTTTTATCTAAGATATCCAAAAATGAATTCACGATCATGATAAGGCAAAATATTGTGTTTCCTTTTACCCTACCTACCCTAAAATTTTATTCCTACCTACCTTTTTATGCCCCGCCAACTTTGTTGGGGGGCATATAGTTTTTCGGTCCGTTCGTCCGTCCGTCCTTCTGTCCGTCCTTCCGTCCGTCCGTCCGTCACACTTTAGTTTTCCGCACTTTTTTTCCACATCCTTGCATATATTCAAAAGATTTTTGGTATGTGAGTCTACCATGATGAGTTACAGTTCAAGTTCGAGTTTCGTTCCGGTCCACTGATTTTGACCTAAATTACGGCCCTTGAACTTAGCAAATTTTGTAAAAAAAAAGTTTTCCGCACTTTTTTTTCCACATCCTTGCATATATTCAAAAGATTTTTGGTATGTGAGTCTACCATGATGAGTTACAGGTCAAGTTCGAGTTTCGTTCCGGTCCACTGATTTTGACCTAAATTACGGCCCTTGAACTTAGCAAATTTTGTAAAAAAAAGTTTTCCGCACTTTTTTTCCACATCCTTGCATATATTCAAAAGATTTTTGGTATGTGAGTCTACCATGATGAGTTACAGGTCAAGTTCGAGTTTCGTTCCGGTCCACTGATTTTGACCCAAATTAGGGCCCTTGGACTTAGCAAATTTGGTAAAAATAACAGTTTTATTTTATTTGCCAGCGGGGCATCAGTGTCATCTTGACACATTTCCTTGTTTCAGGCATGTAATAGGGAACTCACGTAAATTTTGTTTGGCCTTAGAAATACTTTTTTTTCATTTGTCAATCTGTAATTTGAAAAATTACACTTTTTTAAATAATAACATAAGTTTTTGAAATTCAGTTATCTCAAACTAAATATCCAATGTTTTAGATTAAAAGGTGTTGAATGTGTTCATATCTCTAAAATTTTGAAATGATTTGAAAAGGCATTCTAGTTTCTTTTTCACGTGAGTTCTTTGCTCTTTTTTGCCAGCTTTTTTTTACCTATAAAGCATTATAATTTGTTAACAGCAAAGATTTTTTTTATATGATACGATATTTTCAAATGGACAAATATGTACTTTTTGTAAGGATATTAAGTTTTTTTTTAGTTTCCTTCATTCAATATTGTTCCTTTTTGATATTGTTATAATAAATGGGATGATTTATGTGGCTTATAGACTTACTTTTATTCAAGTGTTTCGACCGATCAACTAGACCAAAAAACTTGTGTGTTTAGGGTAACCCGGCCCTACCTACATTTCTATGCCTACCCTAACGTTTTTTGCCCATTAAACAACAAGGACCGTTACAGCCTGAGATGTGTCCCTATAACTCCTATGTAAATAAAATCTACCTTCCCTACCTGCCATTCAAACATGACCAAATACATTTTCCTTTTTTATACTTGTTTCATATTAAAATGTCTGTCCTGTGTGTTTCCATAACTGCCGGACTACTACTGCATGAGGATGGCCACTCCTGAATTTTTGTATATCAAACTTTTTTTGATTCGTGGTGAAAATTACTTTATCAAATGATATATGACTTCAATTATTTAATTATTTGGCGGGAAATTCGACTCGCCTAGATTTTACATTACTTTAACATTGTGAAGTTTTTGGCCTTAATGTAAGGCTTAAATCCAATAAGTTGTATTAAGAATTTCAAGAAATTTTATACTATTGTTTTTAAACGACCGCAACTTTTTTGCGATCGTATAATGTTATGGCGATGTCGTCGTCGTTGTCGTCGTCTGTAGACATTTGGTTTCCGTGCAATAACTTGAGTATATATAAATATTGATCGATTGTTATGAAATTTAAATATGATGTTTGTTACCACTATAAAAGGAAGGTTGGTATTGTATTAAGGGTTTGTAGCCCCTACTGTTTTAGTAAAAAGGGCCAAAAGGGGCTAATACGGGTGCTTTGACAAAACTGTTGTAGAATGTTTATTATTCATTCGATTTTGAAAATTCTTTAATTATTGAATTCATCATTAAATTCTGTCAACTAAATGTGTCAATGGTTTCGATAGATATTGAGCTGTTGCATTGCTACAGGGGACTAAAGACGGGCCACGTCCATAAAATTAACTTTTTTTATTTTTGGTCCGATTTTCAAAATCTTTTTTTCATTAGATTTTTTAATGGAAATTCCTGGCCTTTTTGCAATCTGAGTTACAATAAATATTTCTTAGTGTTTAAAAAAATTAGGGATCAAAGGACCAAAAATTTAGATTGATATATGTATATGAATAAGGCCTTTTGTATTAGATGTTCAATGATGTCAATGCATGTATGTATCAAAATGCATTTGAAAGTCCACCACAGGATGCATGTGTCAAAAAGTTTTGTAAGTTCACCATGGGCTTTATGTGACCAAAGCAATAGACTATCCATATTGGGCCTCAAACGTACAGGGTTCAACTTATTGCGGTCGTATCATGCTGCGCTCGGCGTAGCTTTTTATTTAAGAAATATGTAATCAGAAAATGTCATAAAAAAGCAGGGGTCAATGTGCACAATAATTCTTCAGTAATTAAAAGGACAAGTCTAGAGGAATTCAAAACTGATATTCTGAAACAGAGTGACCATCCTTAATTGATATGTCATCCCGTTTTTTTTTCAAGTTAGAAAATGAACGGAAAGAAAAACAGCGAGTCAAACAGAGAGTAAGTTACAGTAATGTATCTTGTCTGGCAAGTAACGGTAGAAAAAGAAATTGCATCGATGTTAGTACTTAGGGAGCAACCATTTGATTTTTATGGGGGTGGGGGCTATGGATATTTTCTTCGTCCTGCCTTTTTATTTTCGGAGAATGTTGAGCTTGGATTTTTTTTTGCTCGTTTGCGCGAGCAATTTTTTCATTTTTAAAGCAACTGCAATTTTTTCTAACCAAAAATACCATCCTGCCGTTTTTTTACTCAAAGTTCTGTCCTGCCTTTTAATTTCTGAAGTTTTGCCATCCTGCCTTTTTATTTCAAATTTCACCATAGCCCCCCCCCATAAAAATCAAATGGTCGCTCCCTTAGGTTTTACGAATAAGGAAGAACAAATAGCAAAGAATAGGAAAAACAAAACTCTTTTTAAATAAAATAACATTTTATTTAGCGATTAACATTACACTTAAGTTAATGTATGATAAACATAACAATTATGTACATAGATTTGTAAATATATATACAAGCAAACATCAAATATTAACATTTAGTTTGTTTATATGCATAGACAAAGGGTGCCTCAACAATTGCAAAATATGACACCAGCACACAAAGTAAACAACAAATCACATCTACATTTTCACAATTTTCAACATTTTGTTTAAAACTATTATTTATTTTTTATTGTTAAAACCATTTTTAAACTAGTTGAACAATACAAATTCTATTATATTATAAAATCAAAGAACAAAGATTTTATTGAAATGTATTTTGTATATTTCAACAAACACATTTATTGAACTCAAGTTAAGGGAGTACGAGCCTCAGAAATTGAAGATTTTCGGGATTCTCGGCTTTTATCCATTCAAATGCATTAAAAATTTTCCAACATGGTTTCCTAATATTTGTTCATTACTAATTAGAGAAGGTCCTAATAAACTCCTTTTGAAATTTTCTACCAATTCTAATTATTATTTCTATGTTAAAACAGAAAAAGAATTTTCAATGTATTTCCTATGAAAAACCCAGAGAAGAATTTTTCCCGCCATATTTTTCGGTGCTTATATCTTAAAAACGGCTCCATGGTTTTGAAAACTTTTTTCATAAAGTCTAGCTATTTTGAGCTATTCTTTCCAAATTTTCTATTTCAAATAACTTTTAATTACAAAAAATCTCAGGCTCGTACTCCCTTAAACGTTTTTCACCCCTTTAAAGGAGTCACAAGTTGTTATAAAATCAAACTTAGTATTGCACATATTCTTTACATGTACAATAATCATTTAACATTCCAATTCTATATATATGTATGTAAGAAAGCTTTTTATAGAAAAAAAAAAAACCAAAATATATGCTGATTGCCTAAAATGAGCATTTGAGATATCTTTGAATTCAGTAAGTTAATTAATCAAGACAATTTATTCTAAAACCATGCGTACTCTATGATAAATTTCAAAGTATTCATTTTACAAAATTTTCGAAAAGACCGATGTCCAAAAAAATCTTTGATTTCCCCCATGGTGTTCGCTGTTCTCTTGGTCTGAATTCGGCTTCAGTCATCCATCATTCCTAGCACACGGACGAGACAGACTTTGAATAAGTTTGTAAATTATCTGTAAAAGAAAAAAAAATAAGTGCTATTTTTTATGTCGCCTGAATTGTAATGCAAAGCTAGGTACAAGATCACTTTGGCATCACCAGTCGTTTGTGATACACACCAATTTTCGTCACGGTTTCCAAAGCAACTATAGGCAACGGTCCCTAAGTTTTGTCCTATAGTTTTGCAGGATGTATAGGGGTCAGAGATATACGTTTTTATTGGAGGACCGCCAATTAAGTTTTATTGAGCAATGATTCAAACCAATAACAATTTTCATGTTTGGATGCCGTTTGAAATTAGATTTTATTGGTGATTTTCTTCTTGTTTTTTTTTTTTTTTTGCTTTCATTGCTTTGTATGAATCATTAGTAAGTCCTTTGATGCTTTTTTGCATTTTTAAAACTAGAAGATTGTAATGCCTTATTTGTCATTAGAATAAGGTATTTACAAATCCCTTTATCATGTTTATCTTCTTATTCTTTGATATATACTATTCTAATCTGTGAAGACCCTTTTTTGCATTAGAACATATCACATTTGCTAAAATACATCACAAATATGGCTATCACCAATTAAAAAAATATGATTTTCCCTTGCATGATGTTCGAATTAGTTTCTATATGAGGTACTTCTTTCGTGAAAAGGTTTTATAAGATCATCAAGTGGTTTTACAGGAGCATCTGTTCTTTCGTGATTTTAAGAAAGATATATAGACAGACGGACGGACAGACAGAGTGTTTTTATACGTTCCCGAACAAGTTTGCTGGTAATGTATTTGTTTCTGAAAATATTCACCCAAACTTACTTTAAGGTAAAGTTGGACTCCACAGTGAAACTGAAAAATTAAAAAGAACAACTGTAAACTTTTGATATTACTGACAAATTTTGGTATTTTAGATTTTTCCCCTGTAATTGAATATTTTTATTATGAAATTAAATCTAGCTACATGTAAACGCTTTATAACTGTAAAGCATATACTATAAAATGTACATATTTTTTCTGTACATGTATATCCTTAAAAAATAACACATTGAAAAGTAGCAAGAAAAACTTAGAAAAAAGTGTATACGAATGTTCTTAACCATGTAAACTTTTAAGGACCTTAAGGTGAATTCAATGGCATAATTTATTTCTCTTTTATTGTGAAGCACATAATGGAGTTGTGAGACACAGACGGTAAATTGAACACTAGTTCAGCAAAACAAGTCTTTACCGGACATAATTTACTTGCCAATTCTGGTTCAAACAAAAAGTAAAGAGTTTTGTTTATTTTCAGTAGTTGATCTTTAAGGTCGATCCAATTGTATGAAACTAGACAGACTACTAGAAAAGCAAACTAATTGTTACTGAATTTCTTGAAATACTTAACACGTTGAGGGCTAATTGAGTAACTTTTTTGTCCGTTCCAGTAGGGAAATATTCGTCAAGTCACGACTGTCATACGGTATAGCGAGCTTTACCTCGTTAAGGAATTGACAACGGCGACAAAGTATCGAATGCTGCTCGTGACGTCGTTGTCGGTTCTTTCATGAGGCAAAAACTCGCAAAACCGAATTATGGCCATGCTTGTGTAACTGATAAAGACGTAATCATTAATTTTTAGGAGCCTAAATATTATTTCATGTCTTCGCCTCATTATTTATTATAACTCTTGTATGTCTAAAGATCATTTCATGTCTTCGGCCTTATTATTCAATAAAACTATTGTTTGTCTCTGTTTAGCTTTTTCAATAGACGAAGAACATCTCCAAAAAAGTTCATTGCGATAATTATTAAATAAATTTTGATATATCTTAAGGGTTTCTATACAGGAATAAGCATAATACAAAAGCTGTGTGCACGTAGAGTATAAAGCTTGGCACAGGGTCATAATATAAGTTCGATATATTCAAATATAAATGTAAGGACTGCGTGAGATGCAGGCATTGGTTGTAATGCGCACGTGTTTTTCTTTCATATTCTTTTTTCCGAAATATTTATTATTCCATTGGTACCGTAATTTAAAAATACCTAAATTCAATATATTCAATAACGAGGGTAACGAACAAATAAAGAGGCAAAACCACACCTCCAACGATCAATGATGTATTTATTTTACTTCCATACTTACGTAATGAAAAATTGAAAATATATGTACATATTTTTTCTTTGGTTAGCATGAAAGCCATTTACAGTGACTAATATGGTGATTTAAATGTATAAATTTAACAATCTAAGAGGGGAAATATATAGGCTAAGTTTTGCCTTCCAATCCTATTTATGTCCCTTTTCATGGAAAAAATATGTCCAAATTGTGAATATATAAGCATAAAGCAAAGCAAAGCATACCTTCACGACTTACTTGGTACCCCAGGGATACCAGAGGGCGCCTCAGAGCCCGGGAAACTAGGAACGGAATTTCCACCGTCTGGAAAACCAGACACACTAGATGATGTATCCGGTCCTGGGAATGATGACACGCTTGATGAAATTTCTACTTTGGAAAACGATGACCCACTTGACATATCTACACCGGGAAATGAAGCCATGCCTGATGCACCATCTGGACCAGGGAATCCAGACATTTCAGTGTTCATAGTTTCTCCCGGAAACGCCGATGCTCCAGCTTGATTTCCTCCCATTCCGAAGGAGTCTGAACCAGGAAAGGATGCTGCTTCGCTTCCAGGAAAACCAGGTACACCTGCTGGTGTTTCGCCTTGGGAATTTGACGACCTAGAAGTTGTTACGGTTGTTGTTGATGTGCGGGTTGTCTTACTTGAGCCTGGCACTTGGAAAGATTCCTGGATTCCCGATCGACTGACACCTGATTGGGTGTTGGATTGACCTGATGTTAATCCTCCTAAAAATAAGTGATGGAAAAACTTACACTAATAACCAGTAGAAAAGTATTTTTTGTGAAAACCAATAGTAAAAACTATGCTATTACTGTTAATAATGATAGTACTTGAAATAAAAAGTGCATCAAATAATGAAAAAAATATGAAATTTATAATAATCTTGGCTATATATTCAAAAGTTAGGAATTTAATAAATGATTATAATATATAATGCATACATGGCGGGAAATGTGATGACGCCGTTATCATACATTTATTAGAAACGAGTGGTCAGTTAATATAATGGATATAAAGAAAAATGTTAATACAAGACACCATCAGCGATAAAAGGCACATGTACTGATCGTGGTGCTGATACAAGTATGATAATAAATCTTAGAAACCAAAGAGTTTTTACTAAAACATTAAAAACCACAGAGTTATCTTTGGTGAAAAATTGTGTAGACTAGCGTTGTTCTTTTATCAACCTTGGACCCCTTCTTCACCGAATCTTTACGCTGTATTGAAAATTCAAGTACCCTTGAAGGAGGTACGGAATCGGCCGAGGTAAGAATTATTCGCACGATCAATAGAAATAAATCAGTACATGTTACAGAAACGTTTAAAACGAAATCTTAGTACAAAAGAATAAATTTGGTATTTTAGCAGATTCTGAAAAAAAACTATAGTATATTGAAAATATTCTTCTTCACTGAAACTTAATTACTCTCCTATGCTTATTATTACGGAAAAGTATCAGTAACAGTATCACCAAAGGCTTAGCGACGTATAAATCATCCAGATTTCTTTTTAAATAGCAAATCTACAAGTAAATGATTTACTAGTTTTATTAAAACATAGAAATGTGTGTTGATCTGATAGAACAGCCATGGTCTACCACTAGCTTAACAATAGATTTTGTTTTAAACATATTTATTTATCCTGGATTGGGAAACATGCTTAATGCTTCTATAAATCCCTCTCCAGCTAGCAGTTTGCGAGTGTGGCCTCTGTAGACGGCCTCCGTTGAGCCTACTCTAATCGAACTCTACAAAGGGGTCTTTAGCGTGCACAGGGTATTGCTCTCCCCATACAAGGGACAATGGATTTTAAAAGGTATTTTAAGCAAATGCTATTTTTGATCACTTATTTGTTTTTCCGTGGATTTCTTGGAATTTCTCTTCTATTTTTACTCTAAAATTCTATGGAAAAATATTTTTATCTACCATGAAAAAATTCAGATTTTTTTGAAGTCCAAGTTCGTATGCATTAAAACAGTCACAACATGAAAAAAAATAGTTCAAATATTTAGCAAGGCATAATTTTACAAGCCATATACGGTTGATTTATAAAACTCAAATGAACTATAGCTAGGTTGACCAGCGACAGAGAAACAATTCTTCTGTATGCGATAGACAAACTTACTATTACGTTCATCTATAAGATTTTGAAGAATATTCATCATTTCTCCAAGGTTATTTTTATCAGCGTTTGAAAGGTCAAGAACAGCCATAACAAGTCCATTCCCGCGCTGATATATGCCTGTAAAGCATAAATATTAGTAGGTGCAAAAGCATGGTTTTAGAACAATACAAAGTGGAAGTGGTATGGTGATTCAATGTTACATTTTCAGTGAGTACGAGTGAAAGTGGTAAAACATGGTTACAAATAATACAAAGTGGGAGTTGTACGGTGTTACATTTTTACATTTTCAGTGAGTACGAGTGAAAGTGGTAAAAGCGTGGTTACAGAACAATACAAAGTGGAAATGGTACGGTGATACAGAGTTACAATTTCAGTGTGGACGACTGGAGGTGGAAAAGCATGGTTACAAAACAATACAAAGTGGTACAGTGGTACAAAGGTACAGAGTTAATTACGTTTACAATTACATCAAAGAGGAAATAGTAAAAGGTTAATTACATTTACAATTACATGTTCTCACTTTCAACAAAATGAGAATCAAGACAATTCTTTTTGCTATCTATAGCGGTAAATTTATGAATGTAACTGATATCTGCGAATCCCTTGTTATGTTTAATTCTATCATCACAACAAGGAAACTACAGGAAACGCCTTCATCAATAGCTTTAAAACGAAGATGATGAAGATAGCAAAAAGCCATTCTCTAGATTTGAATCTAGTTCCAAGGGGTACAAAGTTAAAACATTTTAGGGATTAACAAACATGTTAGGTGACAGATGCATGATTGTTACATTTTAGAAATGAGATTAATTGACTTATTTTTTTAAGTTTGTTATTAATTAATTAACAAGACAAACTCTATTTATTTACAACAAAAAAGGCAAACCTAATTTATTTACAAAATAAAGGCAGACCTATTTTTTCCCTTAAATTTAGCATAATCAGTTAATTAAACATAAATTAAAGTCGCATTTAATCTTGATTTTCTTAAATGTCAACTCGGTGTGTTTTTATGTCAAAAGTATTTAGGTTTAAAAGATAGTAAAGACCTAAACAGAAATGAAATGCCCTAATAAGGTATAATAAGCACACTTTTGTTGAAAAAATGGTTTTTAAGGTCAAAAAGGCTAAAAATATTCATATCTGTAATTTTTACCACTTTAAACACATATTATGATAGATCACCAGGTATTATTTGGGTTCAAAGGATGAATTATGTAATCCATTTCATTAAAACGTAGCACATTTAAAAGATTGAGAAAGAAATTCGAATAAAATAGACGATAAATACCGTTACAGTACACATACAATTGTACATATTACATGTATTATATTTATTAGTAAATTAGTAAAAGTAACAAACAAAACAAAAAACAGGTAGTGAAGGTGTGTGCGATGTTAGGTATGGAAACTACATGAAAAACAAACCTTCTCTCGGTGGAGGTCCCTCGAAGCCGTTTGAACCTAGAAATTAAAGCCAACATTAGAATCAAAATTCATTAAAAACCTATCAAACCTGATTGTAATTAATAACACATGAAGATATTTCAGATTTGCAACGATCTTTACAAACTATGGGACCAACCTTTAACTTGAAGGAAGGCTTTGTGTTTGTACTGGTCAGCGCAGAAAAAGAACATATATTTTAAATGCGTAGCAAACTATAAGCAGTACTTTAAATATGTAGCTAAAATCCTTCTTAGAATTTTTTTTTCTTCACCAATCCTGGAAAAATATTAGGTTTTTTTTATCTTATCAAAAATTAAGTTCAAAATATTTTAGGAAAAAACCAAGTTCTCTATTCAATAAATGTAATAATAAAATTACCGAACTTGGAGGATCAATCTCAATGACCAATAGAAAAGACAAAACATTGAAGACACACCGGTATAGTTATAGATCGCAATTGTCCTGACTTGGTACAGTCATTTCAATTGAAAAAGTGGGTTAAACCAGGTTTTATGGCGTGTCAAACCTCCCTCTTCCATTGCGATCTTAAGGACCGGTAAGAGCACACAAGGCATTACGGCTGTGTAGACATAATAGGGATGGATATTAAGATGATCATCTCAGTACAACAATCAGCAAAACACTAATCAAAACAAACATTTACCAATACGTTCAACTCAAATTTTGAAGTTAAATGTTAGGTCCCTAAAAGCTGTTGGTAGTTAAAAGATCTCAATCATGTCAGTAATGATCTTTATTAATAGTGTTGACTGAAAGCTTAAACTTAGTCTTTTTAGCTAAAATTATAAAACATTATGTAAGATGCCAATACCATTGGAATGTCTTTTCTACTTACCGGGAAACGAAGAGGTACCTGAAAAATAAAAGTTAAAAAAGTGTTAAAGTACCATTATTTAAAAAAAAATCATAATCTTATAAAGATTGATTGTAGGAAAAACACAGTTCTGACTGCATTTTCCTGACAACGATCAATTGACTCAGTTGAAAATTAATATTGATATCACAAATTTACTAAACATGTTTTGAGAGAGAAAGGATTAAGTTTGTAATGATATGTTTTACTTTTCCAATTATTTCCCTGTAATGTTTTATTCTCTGAAATACAACTTTGTATGGGCAAATGGTTGTCGTTGTCATAAAATGGTCTCCATTTGAAACTGAAACCCATGTGCTTTTTTCCCATAATTCATCAATTGTATTATCTTGACTAACTGTGATGTTGACCCTTTCGACCCCCCCTTGAAAGAATGCCCATTTATTTATCAAAAATTCTAGTTATGAAATGTAGCCGACTTTAAAAAAGTTTTGTTTTGGAGAAGCAAAAATACAAATTAAATTTTAGATTTTAAAAAGTTGTTGATTTTGAAAGTCAGAAAAGGCTCACAATAAAAGAGTTCACACAAAAAACATATTAAAATTTGTAAAACAACAGATTCTCAAAATTTAACCACATTATTTACCTTGGTTAGATGCAGATGATGGTTCAACAACAGTGACGTCAACGGAACCACGTGATACGGTGTTGTCGAAACCCGATGAACTTTGAGCACCGGAAACTTCTGACCCTGAATTGAATGCTGGGAATAAATCAACGTCTGCTGATGCTGGGATATTATTTATATCACTAGCTGGAAACACAGGAGGGGGAGGTGGTAGTTCCCCAGGACCAAGATCGGGCTCAGCACCTATTACAATTTACAAATTACAATTTAGTGTGACTGAATTTGAATAATTAAGAATATACAATTAAGTAAGAAAAATCTATCATTTTTATCAGACTATAATATGCCACTTTTTTCGTTAAAATCTTTCATAATAACTTATAAATCTTAACCAAGCATAAAAAATTACTTGTTCTGCATGAAATATGGTACACTTTTGTCTTTAGCATTGAATGATACATTTTTTTCGACACACAATATGTAAAAAATCCCTGGGCAAAAGAATGTTAATATAAATTTTAATAATGAACAGATGATATGCAATACATAAATCATAACATATGTGATAAAAGTACATGTAGTATTCTATTGTGTATCAAGTACATGTACACAATGCATAAGTACAGAGAAATGAAATTTTACATGCATCAATTTATTTGTCTACAAAAATGTTAGAACTATAGTATAAAGAACAAATTACCAATACGACTTGTTAAAACCAAACTATTAGAAATGACGCTAGAACTCACTGACTAGAACAATAATGTCTAATTATTTGTATATCACAGTCATCTTCTATTCATGCGATTATTTGTTAATCTTTTGAAACATTGGTATTCTAAACTAAGATAATATTCTAAGTTTAGTATGATACAAGCTGACTAACTGACTAATTATTTTGAGACAGACGAGGCAGGCGTTTTAACATGCCCCAATTGTAACCTAGCGAATATTGCGCTTAATCTAAGGAGCAATTTATACAAAATGTTACTTAATACCGTTAAAAGTCATTGGAAATGTCAAAGGACGAGCAACAAAAATATTTGCCTCTTCACCTCCTGTAATAAAACATGGAATTTCTTAAAACCATTTTCTGACGCACTAGTATTCCTATGCTTTGATTTGTCGTAAACCCTCCCAAAACTTTCATTGTTAAAAAAAGGCAAGCAAAAAATCTCAAGAAAATAGGTTAAATATTTTCTGAAAGTTATGCAATTTGCAAGTAAATTAGATAAGCGACTTTTTCTCAACAGGAGGCTTAAAAATCTAATGCTGAATTTGCTGAAATCAAAAGTCAATATTTTTATTCGCTCGAATAAATTGGCCTGAACGGAATATCTCTTTAGAGATGTTTTAAACACTACATTCTACCACTATTTGCCACAAATTATGTTAATAAAGGAATAAACACCTTAAAACCAAAACAAACACCACTTTCATGAGTAAGAATAGTCACGTAAAGAAGAGAAGAGAAGGAGGTTTAGTTCCAATCCACAAGTAAGTTGTTGTAAAAGAACCCCATTATTTCCAAGGTCATCTAAACCCTATCACCATTTCTTTCTTGTTACCATTCATAAACGACGTTGATGTTGACGATGTGGACGACGACGAATCAGGTGTAGACATTCCAGGAATGATCTGTTGGACTGTTCGACTTCCAGCAAAGCTGTTATCGACATCAAACACACCCTCTGTTGCAGTTGGAAATGATGGATCGAAAGTTGAGATATCTAACCCGGAATCTTTGGACATTGTACTTTGCCCACCTCTCAACAGCTGCTCCTGTTTTCCAGAGATTGACTGAACTCTAACACTGTTCTGTTGTGAAAATGCTGACCTACTTACTCCATTTTCAATATTGATTTCACCGTTCATAACAGAGGCGGAGGTCTGTTCTGATCCTGGGAACATACTGACATTGTCTGAAGAAAATGTTTTTGTCGTTTTGGTAACTGTTGTTACACTTGTTCCACCATTTTGGTTCGTTGTCATAGAGCGCTCTTCTTTAGAGCCGGGGAATGACATATCAACATTGCTATTTCTCGTTGTAATTGTCCTAGTTTCAGTTGATGTTTCTGTTCCTGGGAACATTTGTACTCCCGTGTTTCCTGTTCTTGTTTCAGTTATTGTTGTTTCCGTCCCTGGGAACATTTGAACTCCCATATTTTCTGTTCTGGTTTCAGTTATGGTTGTTTCCGATCCTGGGAACATTTGACCTCCCGTATTCTTTGTTATGGTTTCAGTTATGGTTGTAGAACTTCCTGGAAACATTTGAACTCCTGTATTTTCTGTTCTTGTTTCGGTAACGGTAGAGGAAGATCCTGGAAACATTTGAACTGACGTATCAGTATTGCTACCTGTTTCAATTGTTCCTGGGAAAATAGTTATATCTGATACCTTAGCTGTTCCAACATTTGAGGAAATTTCTTCTTTCCCAAGTGTAAGAGTAGAATCTGCATTTGATTCATCTGGTAAACCTAAAATGGAGGAATCAGAAATATTTTCATTGAAAGTTGCATCTGATACTGACTCTGAGTTCGTTTGAGACCAAGAAGAATTATGACCTGCAGAAGATCCATGCTGCATTGACGAAGATGTAGAACTAAAAGATAGTGGTTCGTCAATAGAAGAATTACTAGAAGATCTAACAACCGTATCCCATGCATTAGAACTTGAAGATGGTAATGCCTGAACAACTGAGCTATCCATCTCGGGAAAAGTAAGCGTGTCTGGAATTGATGATGAGCTTACAATCGGCTCCGTCTGGGGAAATTTCATAACTGTTGTAGTCATCGTCTTTGTGGTGTCATATATCGCACTGTTGTCTTCGGGAAAATGCATTTGATTCCTGTCATAAAATGTATTATTTATGCTCAAATCTCCACCAAATGTCATATTGTAAGAATTATCGTTAATTGGCATTGTGTCCATGTTATTAGAGCTTTCTTCTACAATTGTACTACCAACAGATTTTAATGGGTCCCAAAGAGTACCAGAAGATAAGGATTGTGTTGACCCACCAACCCTCTCGTTACTACTGAAATTATTTCTTTTACCGGTTGTTGATGTTGATGCTTCAATATTTCGTATGGTATTGATGTTATTAATGACTGTGTTTGACGTTTGCGTAAATGTGTTTTCGCTATCGACTGTGTTAGTCCTACTTAAACTGTTCATATTATCGTTAACCATGGTGGTTGAATCGTCGCTACTAAAAGTAGCACTTTTACCATCATCGATGTATGTGGTCGATGAATTGGTGACCACTTCGTCGCTACTAAAAGTAGCACTATTACCATCATCGATGTATGTGGTCGATGAATTGGTGACCACTTCGTCACTGATAACATCTCCTCCCTCAATGTAAGTAATTTCTCTGGTGATTGTGGTTACAGTTACATTTGTTGTATTGGTTGCCTCATCGAACAGAGTAGTATTTACAACCTCTGTGACTAGCTCTGTGATTAAAATACTTTCATCAATAGTGTTATTATCCATCGCATTGGAATCATTATTGGATGTAAATCCTTCTCCTAAATTTGAATTAGCGATAGAAACCGTACTTCTGTTTTCATTGCCTGATGTTGTTGTTGACATATCAATATTGTTAAAATTGCTACTAAATAATGAATCAACTATTTCACTGGATTTTGTGAAATTGTTAAAAGTATTTGTACTATCAACTGTGCTAGAACTTTCAGTCACAATAGAAGAATCAGTTGTGTTTGTGTTATCGGTCACTATTGGTGTATCAATGGTGTTGACACTGTCGGTTACTGAAGATGTGTCGACGATGTTGACATTGTCGGCAACCAACGATACATCGACAGTGTTGACATGGTCGGTCATCAATGTTGGGTCGACTGTGTTAACATTTTCGGTTACTATGGATGTATCAATTGTGTTGGCATTGTCGGTTACCTTGGATGCATCGACTGTATTGACATTGTCAGTTACCATGGATGTATCGACTGTGTTGACATTGTCGCTAACCATGGATGTATCAACTGTATTGACACTATCAGTGACCATGGATGTATCTTCTGTATTTATGTCCTTTATCATGGATGCGTCGACTGTGTTGACATTGTCAGTTGCCATGGATGTATCCACTGTGTTGGCATCGTCGCTAACCATGAATGTATCAACTGTGTCAACATTATCGATGGTTGTCCCTATCGTGTTGATACTTTCAGTAACCATCGATGTATCGACTGTATTGATGTCGCCTATCATCGATGTATCGACTGTGTTGACATTGTCGCTAACCATGGATGTATCAATTGTATTGATGTCGTTAAGTATGGATGTATCAACTGTGTCAACATTATCGATGGTTGTCCCTATCGTGTTGACATTGTCGGTAGCAATCGATGCATCAATTGTATTGATGTCGTTAAGCATGGATGCATCGACTGTGTTGACATTGTCACTGTTCATGGATGTATCGATTGTATTGATACCGTTAGGCATGGATGTATCAACTGTGTTGACATTGTCGCTAACCATGGATGTGTCAATTGTATTGGTGTCGTCTATCATGGATGTATCGATTGTATTGATGTCGTTTATCATGGATGTATCGACCGTGTTGACATTGTCGCTAATTATGGACGTATCGACTGTTTTGAAATTGTCGGTTACCATGGATGTATCTATTGTGTTGATGTTGGTTATCATGGAAGTATTGACTGTGTTGACATTGTCGCTAACCAGGGATGTATCAACTGTGTTGACATTGTCGCTACCAATGGATGTATCGATTGTATTGATATCGTTAAGCATGAATGTATCAACTGTGTTGACATTGTCGCTAACCATGGATGTGCCAATTGTATTGGTGTCGTCTATCATAGATGTATCGATTGTATTGATGTCGTTTATCATGGATGTATCGACCGTGTTGACATTGTTGCTAACCATGGATGTATCGAATGTGTTGATATTGCCGGTTACCATGGATGTATCGACTGTGTTGATATTGTCGGTTACCATGGCTGTATCGACTGTGTTGATGTCGTTTATCATGGATGTATCGACTGTGTTCACATTGTCGCTTACCATGGATGTTTCGAGTGTATTAACCTTATCTGTTACTACGGTTGCCCCAATATTGTTGTCTTTGTCAGTTACAATGGATGAATCAACTGTGTTTATATTGTCGGAAAACATGGCTGTATCGACTGTGTTAACTCTGTCAGTTACAATGGACGAACCGACTGTGTTTATATTGTCGGTAAACATGGCTGTATCGACTGTGTTGACTCCGTCAGTTACAATGGACGAATCAACTGTGTTTATATTGTCGGTTAACATCGCTGTATCGACTGTGTTGATGTTATCGTTCACAATGAATGTATCGACTGTGTTGACGTTGTCAGGAAACATGGATGTATCCATTGTGTTGATGTTGTCGTTTGCTATGGGTGTATCGACTGTGTTGAGATTATCGATTACCATGGATGTATCGACTTTGTTGATGTTGTTGGTTACCATGGATGTATCGACTGTGTTGGTTACCATGGGTGTTTCGTCTATTTTGACATTGTCGGTTATCATGGATGTATCGACTCTGTTGGAACTTTCAGTTATCATCGATGTGCCCATTGTTTTGATGTTGTCGGTTGCTATAGGGGTATCGACTGTGTTGAAATTGTCAATTACATTTGATTTATCGACGGTGTTCACACTGTCGGTTACCATTGTTGTATGGACTGTGTTGACATTGTCGGTAATCATAGGTGTATCGATGGTGTTGACATTGTCGGTTATCATGGATGCACCAGATGTGTTGATGTTGTCGGTTACCATGAAGTTATCAACTGCGTTTACATGATCTGCTACCATAGTTGTCCCTATCGTGTTGGTATTATCGGTGTCCATTGTATTTACATTGTGGGGTACCATAGATGTATCGACTGTGTTGACATTGTCGGTTACCATAGTTGTGTCCATAGTGTTAACATTGTCGGTAACCATGGAGGTGTCCAATGTGTTGATGTTGTTGGTAACCATAGAGGTATCTACTGTTTTTACATTGTTTGTCGTTCTTGAAGAATCAAACATATTTTTATCATCTGGAAAATTGACAACTTTCACGTTGTTTTCGATTATATTTTTATTGATGGTCTTCGTCACATCGTTGACGTTGACGCGTTTTTCAATTGAGTTCACACCGTCATCAAATATCATAGACTGTAACGATTTTGGAACTTTCTGGACTTTTGTAGACGATCCGATATCACCGTCGGCAAATGACAAGGAAACGTCGTTAACTGATGTATCAACATTTGTATTTGACATTACCGAGTCTTCTTTATTAGGCAATGATGATTCTCTAACGGTAACACCCTCAGTTCCTGCAGCCATATTATTTTGACTCATCGAGGCTATATTTGAATTCTCTACTGTATTTGTCGTCTTAGTAATGGTTGTCACTGTTTTTGTATTAGAGGTTACTGTATTTTCATTTAATATATCATTCTGTTGTGAAACAGACTCGTGTGGCTGGACGGGTGGGGGGACTAGTGATGATGATGTCGATGTGAATGAACTAGATGAAACAGTATTCGTATTCCTACCTGGGAAAACTGGCGTGCCCAAACTACCCGACGAAAACATTACCGGGTCAGTTCCTGAAAGCGAATGGAACAGTCAGAATACTGAATTCAATGCCTTTATATGGGACGAGGGATGAGACAGACACGGGGAACCAGCGACCATTTGACGCCACATTTGAATTTCACAGGATACCAGGATCAGGACAAAGGATTGAAAATGGGGAAGACAATGAATAACACAGGATACCAGGATCGTGACAAAGGATTGAAAATGGGGAGAGACAACAGATAGTTTAACCATGCATTTACATAGCGCAATCATATGGATATCAATTACTAGTAATATGAGAAACGACCCATGTGATTGAAAGTTAGAAACATGACATGTATTATTCCACAGACGTGCTGGTTCAATCAACAGGTGATGGTTTAAAGAATCAAATACATGTTCGCATGCCTGAGAATTCGTGTAGATACAGCGTGGGGAACTGGGAACAATAATAGAGAGGTAGAGAGGTATGTGTTAAGGATTGGTTTAGACAAATAATGACAACAAACAGTGATTCACGTGATAGTCATGTGATGACAACAAACAATGATGCATGTGATAGTCATTGGAAAACAACAAACGATGTGCAAACAATAAAACATGTTTTATCCAAACCAATGACGAAACGCAACAAAGGAAACGGATTCATCGTCTTATGTTTCGCCTTTTGAACGTAATGTAGCTTATCATAATTATGGTCAGATTTGACATGTTGTATTGTATTGTTAAAAAGAATAAATTGGTGAAGTCGAGAACAAAAACCAGTATGCAATCAAAACTAACACATTTTAAAGGGAAGAAAACTGGACAGAAGAACTGGTCAAGTAAAATAGAAAAATACACACTGACAAACAGGAGGTTGAAAGCGGAAGAAGATACAATGAAGCTGAACTAATAATACAGTATCTTGTTATTGCAGCTGTGATATGGTGCCGTGTTTGATATAGACAGAGGTAAAAAGAATAGGTTTTGTAAGATCAAAAACAGGTTAGTAACAGATCAAGCAGGTCTCATAGGTATAATCACATTTAGTGGTACTAGAAAATTAAACAAATAAAGTGTTTCATATAAAATTACAATAAATTCAAATAAAAACAATAATAACTTCTCAAGATATTACTTTAACATTCATTAACATCAGTATTTCTATATTTATTTTCTCAAAACTTTATAATTTTTTTAACAATATTTCTTTAGATCTAGGTAATTTGAGTGAATATTTTATATTAAATCATAAATTTATTAAAGAATGGATGAAACTTTTAAAATACATTTAAAAATTTCAGTCGTGAATTTAAAATTCTAAAAATCATTAAAATTTTACTAACCTGGAAATGCGGGCACGTTTTCTGGAACTGGAAAACTGGTTGCTGTTTCAGATCCTTAAAATGACAATAATGTGCAGGTGTACCAAAATTTATTTTGAAATACGTCTCAATATTACAACACTAAAATAGGCGAAAGCTTAATTGACTATTTTTGAAATTTTAAAGTGCTCATTTACTTTCGTAATTATTTGTTAAAGACGAATACAAAATTTATTGGATATGAATAATCCTCTGGAGAATAAGATTGACATGAACATGTTTACAAGTTTAGTTCTGAAATATCAATTTCAATTGTTTGCATATCTTTTAATAGCCCCTTATAATGAGATTGTAATGCAAAGTTCACATTAAGATCATTTATTCAAATTTTGACAGAACCTAGTACCTGGGAAAGCAGAAACCGATGAAGGAATTTCATTGGTTAAAACAGTTGTATCCACGGCTGCTTCTTCCCCTGGGAAAGCCCCGACAGAAGAAGGAACCACCTCATTAGCTGTTCCAACAGGCATTCCAGGGAAAGCGCCAGCATTTGCTATTCCCTGATTGGTCGTTGTAACTGTTGACGTCCTACTTGTGAAAGCCCCAGTATTTGACCTTCCAGCATTATTCATAGCTGCCTGACCTTGACCCCTGGCTTGAAACCCGCCAACGTTCATCCTGTTTGCAGCTGCCGCGGCTCTGTTGGCGATAGCTCCAAATGCTCCACCTACAGGCATGCGCATTCCACCGGTAGGGAATGGAGGCTGCACAGAAGGGAATGTTGGTACGCCTCTATTCGGAATCTGCTGTCTGTTTGTCGCTGTTCTCTGAGTCTGGGTATTTGTTTGTCGTACTCTTGTGTTGGTTCCTATTATAAAAGTTATAGGATGATAAGAGAGCTTCAATTGTCTTTAATAAGCTTAAAACGTTAAAACAACAAATTTATTTATTCAGCATCAGTTTTTTTGAAAATTGACAATTATGTACAAAGAATATCTTTTCATAACACTCAAAATAAAGCGGATTTCAACTGTTCAAAATATGTAATTGTAAATGTTTGTAACTGGATACATACTTGCTGATGGTGCTGGGAAGGGTCTTTGTCTTGATCCAATGTTTACAAGATTTGCTGCAAGCAAAATGTATTTATTTCATAAATACTATAGAAATAATTACTTGAAGCATTTTTGTCAATCTATCTTAAATATACACACTTAAAATGAATATTCATTGAGTTCACATTTGAAATATGACGATAGATACGTTATAAATGTGCAACAAAAGAGGTCAACAGATTCAAATAATTATTTATTTAACTGTTACTAAGATATGTAAAATTGGGGTAAATATTTGAGGGTTTACAAAATTAAAGTCCCCTTTTCTGTTCTAATGCTAAAAAGAAATTCTAGATAGACACAAACTTATTTATTTCATTTTTACTATGATTTAAAAATTTATTTATATATGATCATAAAAACATGAACATGTTCATATTTTCGCATGATATATCAATGCAAGTGTACATTCCTAAATGGTAAAAGCATAAAAACACACAAACAACACACAATATAAAGCAAATAATATATTAATAAGGCAAATCTAAAACATGCTAGATAAATACAACCTGAGAATACAACTAAGGAGTGTGGCATCACGACAATAATCAGAAATCTGGACCCGAAAGGAATACCAAAAGATAGGTTGCAAGTACTCTGATAATATGCGATATTTTTAATGGCCAACTTTTTATTTAAGACACACAAAAACACAGGCTCGGGTAAAAATGCATATTCTCAATTCAAACTGATTTTTTTTACAACAATAGACTGTATAGGTAAACTTTAACACCCATTAAACCTTTAACGGACGGACCATTTATTTTGAAAGGGAGGCCTTGGTTTTTCGCTTTGGTCAGAAAATATTTATTTTTCAAAGGTGCCGCGACAGAATATTTTGTCCTTATTATAATTATTTTATGTGGCAGAAATTTTTCTTTTTACCCTCTGTTGTCAATTATTTTTTCATTAAAAATAGTTTTCAGCATAGGAAAAAAACAAGCCCCCCTTTCAAGTTAAATAGTCGGTCCCTTAGTGTTACGCTCATTAAATTTACACCTCACAACGTATTTGTTATTCCAGAGATTGTTGTGTAGACATGGTATATGTGATGAGGTCTCATGTCGATAACAAATTTGCATACTTAGGTCATGGTGGTCTTCGATTGCTCGTCGGTTGTTATGTTCACTCAAAACATTTAACGATGATATCGATTTTTTGACACACTAATAGATTTTGTTTAATTAAGTCCTTAACCGGATTTTCCCTACACTTAATTGACTGTTTGCAACATAAGAACTGTGTTAAAATTATCAGAAACTGTTAACTTTTTCGTAGCATCTCTTTTTTTACGTTGTTGTCAGTTTTTGTTGCGTGTGTGTGTATGTGTCTCTTTTTTGGTGTTGTGGTCTTGTGTGGTATTAACTGATTTTGTCTGCACGTGACTTCTCGGACTTTAAAATGGCCAATTGACATTTTTATGCTTCTGGAGAATTGTATCTACAATGAGCATAAGCATTTATACAAAAAATAGTATCAAAGAGAGAAGTAAATATTTCGTAACTCCTGGCTTGCAGGAATGTTTCGAAGTAAAACGTGCATAAGCTGGGTCATTTCAAGACAATAAATTATGTGATGGGAAAAGCAAGAATATATAAAGCAACATATACAATACAAACTACAACAACAACATATATAAGGTTGCCCACTGGATTTAAAAAAAAATCATATATCAGATGACAAAAAAGCAAGCAGATATATATTAAGCAACATTGGCGATTTACACTACAACTACAGAATATATAAAGTTACCCATATTTGGCATCATCCCTATCCTTGGGTCTTGAGAAAATATAAATGAAATGTATATGCTAATATCTGTTAAATGTGTATGTGTTGTTTTTGATTGCATCCAAAGTCAAAACACTATAAGCAAATAGGCAGAACAAAATATCAGCAAACTTTCCAGAGAGGAACCTTAACGGGACTCAAATTACAAATACCAAAACGCGGGTATAAACAGTTGATTTTGATATGCTATATATCGATATTTCAATGAGTAACCTCTCATCAGTAGCATTTAAATCAAATCATTGGAAGGTAAATTCCCAAAACTGTTGAAAACGAAAAGTACTTAAAACCAAAACGTTCGAACAAGGAAGCCAAATCCAGCACCGAGGATATAAGGACATATAGTTATATCAGGACAATTTTCCTAGAAGTGTACTGTGAAAATTGCAGCTAAGATTTCTAGGAAAAATGTCCTCATATTACTAGCCATAATTTTTCTGGAAAAACTTAGTTGGATCTGTTTATATATCAAAATGAATGCATATGAGTCAAATTAGATAACGTTAACAAATTTGGAAGGACTGCCAACTGCCTGATCTTGATATAGAATACTCCTTAAATGTCAAGTTATACTGAGCCGAGCTGATAGCTTCAAGGTTGTGACAAACAAAACAATGAAAACATCGACAGAATTGACCAGCTTCAACTGAAAAAGTGACAGTGTTGGTCCAATTTCCCGCACAAATTTGTGGTTCCAATTATTGGGGAAAATACTTTTTCGTCCCCAGAAAGACCGGCGACGGGACCAATGGGGAAATTAAATTTCTCCGCGGACGTCCCGGCCGTGGGTGTTGTCGGGGTAATAAATTTCTCCGCGGAAGCTCCGGCTGTTTGCTTTGGTATATTTAAACGCCATGAAGGAAGACGCAAGCTGTCATATTGATACAGGTAAAACTATGATGTTACTTATTTTGGTCATAACAAGAAGATTAATCATTAAGTTACCTTGTGGGTTAGCTATAGGTGTGAGGGTCTGTGAAGCAACATTGAGCTCATTGGTATCCCCTGTGAATCCTGCTTAGAAGAATAAAGATCATCATATAACGTTTGGAATCGGGGCTTTTCAAATCAGCTTTTTGCATGTGCTGATAAAACTTAGCTATATTATTCAACAAAATTGTAAACATTCCTCTTTTATCAAATACAAAATAAGAAAGAAATTTGATTATTTTTATAATTAAAAATAAAATTATAACAGGGGGATATCTTTTAAAAAACTTACTTGCAGTTTGTTGAGTTCCAAATCGTCCTCTTCCTACAAAAACAAACAAAATTATATCACGTTTGTACTGCTGGTTACTTTTCTACGGCATGTTAATAAAATCTTTTACGGAGTGCTCTAAAGCGATGCATATTTAACTTTACATTTTGTAAATTTTTTTTTTTTACAATTTATGACCATTCTTTATTTTGTAAATTCGCTTGCAAATGATATATACAAATACCAAAACAGATATAAAACATCTATATATTTTGATTAAAGAATAGAAACCGATTTGTAGCTGAAACATGCCTGCTTCTTTTAAAAGGCGAATTTAAACAAAGCAATGTTTTGGGGAACAGGTGCGAATCGATAAAATCCCTTTTTGTTATCAGGGGCGTTTATTTCTTAAAGATAAAGATAGATGAGAATCAATTAAATGCTTGGTTGCTATCATATTAAACCTTGTTGCTATTAAAAGGTACGGATGTCACACGGATCACTTTTCAAATTTAAAACTATTGGCAGCAAACACTTTTTTCGATTCTTACCGGTGTAAATGTATTCTGTTTTAAAATGGACTTACCAGGTACAAATCCAGGTGGAAACATTCCTTGGAAGGCTGCTGGGGGCATAGTGGGTGGTCCGACCATATTGGGCATTCTTACATCGGGTCTCCACAAGGCGCCTGCTTGGGCTGAGAACGAAAAACATATAATTACAAAAGACAAAGAAATAGATATTTAAGGTGTATTTTAGAACAGGGTCAAGAGGTTCATATAATGCCGATCGTTGACATGATTAGAATCTTAATGAGAATGTACGGGCGTATTTGGGTCTGATGCAAAGATTTGAAATCGATAAGGTTGTTTTTTGTAAATGTTACAGGTAACAAATTGCAAATTGCTGACCCCGGCAACAGTAAACAGTGAATAGTCTCTACACGGAGCCACACAAGATAAAATAAGAATTTCCCCTTATTAACATTATAACAAAACATTTAAACTCAAGGTAAATTTTACAGATATTGCAATGTAATTCAACAATTTTGATATGTCTATGGAAGAAATTGGTTTCGGACGATTACCACCAACTTCAAATGCAAAAAATGTTACACTTATTTTGTATTTGATAAACGTATTCGATTTCTGTTGTCACAGTGATAGCTGACATGGAAAAAAAACAATTGATAAAAATCGAGTTATTAGATGTTTATAAGAAGCAGAGCTACCATTGGGTATCCGAATGTCAAAAGTCCGAAAGGGCAGAGACAAACCAGTAAACACCAACAAGAACGGGACAAAAACAGACAACATGTAAAACATGGAAACACAAAATAACTGAATATCAATCAACAACGCGAACTCCAGTCGAAACAAGAGTGAACTCAGGTGCTCCGGAAGAGTAAGCAGTTCCTGCTTGCTATAGCACACCCGTCGCGTTGCCAACACAGTCAATACAGCGTGTCAAATCCGGTAAAGGAAGATAAAACAAGCACATATTGGGGTTTAGTCTCATAAAAAGAACGGCAACCATTGAATATTGAAATTAAGTTGCAATTTTTCTTTCAATAGAAGAAAATATCTTCGTCGAGACTTTCAATTAGATAACGGAAATAAGTAAGATAATGATAGACAGACACATGAGTGAAAATGTGTACAATGACTAGGTTGTAGTGCGCTTTATATTCAGTTATAGCCTAAAGATATGGTTTTCTTTAAATCAAAAAGCCATAACAAACCATGAATAGATGGGGTACTTTATTCATTCAACACCCATCGGATCAACAAGTTGAATTGACAACAAATAATACTAAACGCAGAAGCATACTAGTAATATAGGCACATAAAATAAAATGAAAAGTAAAAAGAAAATCTATTCCCAGCTCAAAAAGCATACACAAGAATATGTCAAATTGACAGTATGTCCAAGCTCGCATCATGCCCTTTTCCCTGCAATAGAAATATATTCAGATATACGATAAATTTTCTTGTTTATACTCTGATGCATCTCTGCACAGTTTTCTAAAGATATCGTTCTTAATGCAAAAAGAACTTAACCTTAACATGATGTGAGTCCGACGGACATACGGGCCCGAACACTGTATGCGCCTCTACTTCAATAGGCTGGGGAACACAATGCTCACATTAATTGCACTGGTGCAATTTGTCAAATGTTCCACTCTACGCCTATATATTACGCTAGTATATGGTGGTGTTCCTAATTAGAGGAGGAACATACGAAACAAACAAACAAACAAACATAGGCGGGGCATAAACAAGTGTTAAGATATACTTGAAGACATAGATAAAGTAAAAAGTGCAATAATTTGACGGTTTCCTTTTAATGTGTTGCATGATATATTTACTAGCTTAGCAATTTGACAATGCTGAAATACAAGAAAGCATAAGTAACAAAGATCAGAAGATCTTTTCTTATATTTAGGTAAATAAATTACAGGTAACAACAAAAGTACTGAACTGGTATGATTAATCTCATTTGTCCAAAAAGAAAACAAAAGAAAAACAAAGCAGACAAAACATTGATTGAAGACCACATTGATTCTGACGACATGTAGGTACAGTCATTTCCAAAAAAAGTTGGGTTAAACCAGGTTTTATGGCTCGACACCTCTGTAGTCTATTGTGATAGGATAACAGCTGTGTAAGAGACACGAAAGCGAGAGTCATGTGGTCATTTAAGTTTATAAACTGTAGAGGGAATCCCTAAGCTTGTGGTTTGTTTCCCTATCTAGCCTTTAACTTATTTAACGCTTCGTTATTAGAATATAATCAATTGTTGAATATATAAGTGTATGCGACACAACCTACATATATTCACAATAGAAAACAACCAGCCTTCAAAGTGAATAGTGGTGGCTACTCGCTGATATGCAATAGGGCCTAGCTATAGACTTAAATATAATGCATGATTCAAAGCCAGTCATAAATATGCAATATTAAGACCCCTTCTGTATTCTAATAGAACACCTAATATAAAGACGACGAGTGCAAAATAAGAATCGATAAAGATCCTTGGCATAGGAAAGGCACTTATAAAATGCGACGGTGTTGACCATTTTTTTGCCAAAACTTCTTTCTATTGATAATCTCTAACAAAGGTCAACAAAGGTCAACAAAGCACAGAAATGATATCAGATCAATAAATGAAACTCTGGTTATGCAAGACATTACCTTGCGTACTGCCAGGTTGAACGCCAAATTGTTGAAAGGACATGTTCGGGTCAATGAGTGCAACGGAAGGAAGTTCTCCGGGTGTCATTATTCTTGCAAAAGCTTCAAATAAAAGGCAGGTTTGATTTATTTTCATACAGAGAGGGAGAATGGTAACAATTTGTAAATTTTCGAGTATATTCAGAAGGTGAGAGAAAAGAGTGATGTGTCTTAGAGGAGGGAGGTGGTGTGGTAGGAAGAAGGAAATATAGAAGACTAAGATATGGTTTGTACGGAAAAGGGCAAAGGTCATTAAGACTGTGTTTATGTTTTTTTTTAAATATGGTTGAGTAAGGAAAAAGAAACACATTTAAACAGAATCTATGAATTAAATTAAAAAGGGTTAACAGATTTTGTTAAGTTGAAACACTGAAGACAAAATACAAAGGGACCACAATAACAGACAAGAGGAACATCACATGGGTCCAGGAAGAACAGACAAACACAATACAACGACACAAGTAACACAAACAGTTTTCCCAACATTTACATTTCACCTTTCCAAACAATGTTATAATGATAATATTTTAAATCTTTAAAAAATATATCTCATATAAAAAGTGAAAATTTGAAGAGATAATGATCAGAAAAAAAAAACGGTTCAAAATGTAAAAAATGTCTACTCATTAAAGCATTAAAAGCACAATCAGCTTTTCCGAACCAATATAAATAAAACTAAAAGGAAAAAACTCGCTCACCTTGTTGGTCTGCTGTTAACTGTTGCTGTTGTGTTTGACCAAATCCTGAATCAATTTAAAATTATTGCTTATTAAACATCGTTTTTTGCTTTAAAGTATTTCTTCATATGGTTTTAAAATTGAACAAGGCTTCTGAAGTGATATTTTTTGTAGTGATAGATTTTCAGTATTAGGATAATTGCATATTTCTTTTAAGTTATTTTAGGCATCTTTTACTTTGAAAGGTTTGTCCCAAATCACAGTTTATACCTTGAGCTCTCTGATTGGCTCCCTGAGTTTGGGCGCCAAATTGTTGACGAGGACCTAAAAATTGCTGTCCTGCTATTTGATTGGTCATTGCTCGCTGCGCAGGAAGTTGCTGGTCTGCGCCCTGGAACTGCTGTCCAGCAAACTGATTGGTAAACGTTCTTTGCGGGGGAAGCTGCTGGCTTGCACCTGGAAATTGTTGTCTTGCAAATTGATTATTCATAATTTGTTGGGAAGGTAATTGTGGTAATTGCTGACGAAGATTTTGGTTTTGCTGTCCTACCATTTGATTTGGCAATGTTGGTTGCGCCTGAAACTGTTGTCGCAAAGCCATTGGTTGCTGTTGCCTCGTCATTTGATTTTGCGCTGTGAGCCAAACAAGAAGGAAAGCAAAATGTACATTTAATTTTGGTAATAACTAAACAATTTTAAAATCCAATTAAAGATATCATTAAGTCGTACTTTCAAAAAAATATTTTCCTTAAGCATGCTCTCCATATGAAAATAAATCTCAATTTTTATTTGAAAGAGTACTATAAATTTGTTGGCTCAATATTTAAAAACTAAATGCAAAGAAAAGAAATAATTCCATAATGATACATCAATACGAATACATATTACAGAAAAGATACCAGAATATATTGAATATATAATTATATAGTTTTAAGCAAAAGCAAAAGCAGCTCTTTCAGACAGATAAAAATACATGTAAAGAATGTACAATGATATACTGCACAAAGCATTTGCTATGTATTCACCAATGTTTGCATGTAAGCATTACCAACGCTAGGGAAGAAAATGTCCTGAAAGAATAGAATTTAGTAATAGCACATAATTCTTTCATTATTGCAACTATACAAAAATATGGAAAAAATTATAAAAAAATATGATGAATAGAAAATAATGTGTCTACATTTTTATTTGCAATGTATACCAAAAATTCATGTGTTTTGATTTACAAATTTATTACAATTTCACTTATTTCAATTCAAAATGTTTGCAAAACATATTTTAGAATATACATGATATAGTTAAACATTCATTTTGAGCTTCTCCTCTGATAAGAAGTATTTATTTTGTTGATTGTTTGTTTAACTGGAGATTTGATTGATTTAACATAGGGCTAATACTTAAAATTCCTTAAAATGAATAATGAACAGTTTACATTTAATGCAATATAATATACGTCACATAAGTTTCCTGATATTTGATTGGTCAAACAGGAGGATGATATTTTGGTAAAACACCCCTTTTTGAATATGTCACCCTCTGACTGTACAGTAACGCCATTGACGTTACTGGAAGTAACAGTATAGAACAACACATTCAAAATAGTGACGCCAATGACGTTACTGGAAGTAACGGTAAAGAACAAGATATTCCTAATAATATAACTTATACTGACTGTTAGAGAGAGTGTTACGCCATAATAGCCCATTGTAAATCTATCACCCTTGACTGCGTCTCGGGGTGATATATTAAACTCGTGTGATATTCTGACGTAACACCCTTTTCAACAGACAGTATGTGTATAATGTAATAATTTCAAGACATACCTTGTGCTCCAGTTGCAAATCTTTGTGTAGCAAGACGGCGATTAATCACGTTTTCGCCATTAACCACGCCCATTTCTCGGGCAATATTGATAGTCCTTCTTCGTTGCCCATTTGCGCCTGTCATACCATTTCCATTGGTTGTTACTGTTTCTGTGGTTCTAACAGTTTGTCTTGCTGCACCATTAGTTGGTCTTAACTGTCGCACAATGACATTCCTTGATCTTCCCGTTGTTAATATGCCTGGCTGCATAGCGAAAGCATTGAGCAGTGAAGTTTGACGGTTAGTCCTTCTCTCATTCATGCTTTCCGTTCTCCCATTCATACGCCCAGTCCGAATAGTTCTAGCAGCGCTATTCGGTAAAACCAATACTTGAGTATTTGGAGGTATACCCATGTTCGGCATTTGTGCACGTCCACCAGCCATTCCTGCTTGTTGTTGGTTTCTCATGCCTGCTCTTTGCTGCATCATCATCATTTGTCTTTGTCTAGCAGTTAATTGCCTTTGTCCTGATCCGGGTCCAAATTGAATAAATGGTCTTCCAATTTGTGCTTCGCCGTCTGCAAATCTTGGGACAGGACCAAACCCATCTGATTGTTGGCGAAATTGAGTTGTTGCCATACCTTGAGTAAAATCTGCACCATCAGGTGCAGGTAAAACTGGTACAGTAACTGTTCGAATAGGTTGGGGAAAACCAGTTCGAGTTCCGGTTCCGGTCTGAGGAAGACCGTTTCCGGTTCCTGCAGATTGGTCGTTTTGTAGAAACTGTGTGGATTGTTGTGAACTAAACTGTTGTGATGTCCTTTGCTCAGTTTGTTGTGAAGATGGAAATTGAGCAGTTTGGGTTAGAGTAAATTGCACTGGATTTCCTTGATCAGCTGGGGCAAATATTGGAAAAGGTTGCCCATTTACACACGATAATAAACATAGCACTACGAAGGATGCTTCCATTTTCCGACCTTTTCCAATTTTCTGTTCAAAAGAAAAAGAGATATTTTGTTTAAAGGGATATTGTCTACGAAAAATAAAAAATTTTAACTAACAAAAAAAAAAGGCCAACAAACAACTTCCTTTGTCCAATTTTAAACACACATGAACAACAAAAATAATGTTAAGATAACTTATTAATCGGAAAATCGGAAAACGATCATCACTAAATATATTTGTTAAGCTTTACAAAAATTCATATTCATGAGCTTTAATCCCGCCTTTAGCATGCACACTGTATTTAATTCTGTTTATGAACGTTGCTTTTCTAAACACGCGGTCAGTACACTGTGTCTCGAGATTTTAAACTGTCTGGAATTCTTCACGTCGACGAAAACATCAAAGCCGCCAAACAGAGAAAATGACAATAATGGCTCGTATTTCATAAATGAAGCTGATTTAGAAAGTTGACATTGAATTTATTTTTTCACCATATAAAAACCTTCGAGATCCCGATCAATGGCTGTATTAAATCAAATCAAATCAAATATATTTAATGGACATAGCACGGTTATACATGTATGTGATCTGTAATCCAAGTTAAAACATAGGGAAAAGAAGGCAGCAACTAAGAAATTTACACTAAAATTATATCAGTCGTCACGAATTCGAAGTTAAACAAATTATAAATCAACCTGGTCGAAAAAATTTGAGCGAAATAAACCAAGTTTAAGGCAAATTTGTTTACAAATGTATATTCAAAGTTTTCTTTTATTACATTTTGGTTTTAATGATATTCAAATAATTGGAAACCAAAAAAATATGATTTTGGCAGACAATATGCCTTTTAATTTCAACACCAGACATTATGAGCGTTCACAAATATCACATAAATATGTAACATAATTCGTCTTACGAATCGGAAAAGTATATTAGTATCTGGTTTCACAAAAGAAATGACGCTAAAACAAATTCACTACATAGGAATTACAAATACCAAAACGCGGGTATAAACGGTTAATTTGGATATGCTGTATATCGATATTTCAAAGAGTAACCTCTCATCAGCAGCATTTAAATCAAAACATTAGAGGGTCAAATTCCAAAACTGTTGAAAACGAAAAGTACCCAAAACCAAAACGTTCGAACAAGGAAGCCAAATCCAGCACCGAGGATATCGACCATGGGCATTACAAGGAAAGAAACCTGGTGTTTTCAACAATTTTGAATTTAAAAAATCGGAAATTTCAGCGACAAAAATATTAGAAATTTTAAGGTTAATCGTGTCAGACAAGTCTGACGACCAGGCTTGTGATTACCTTCGGGTACCTCTGGTCCACCAGCAGCGGTTATCGCCCAGTGGTTTCAAAATTACAAATACAAAACGCGGGTATAAACGGTTAATTTGGATATGCTATATATCGAAGGAAGTATTGATTGATGATAATCGCTATCATTCCATATTCTTACTTTATGGTGTCCATAAAATATGTGAGAGGGTTGAAAGTTCTACAAAAGATACAGGCGAAATTTTAGTAAAAAATGCTTTGTTTGCGTTCTTAAAATGATGCAATCCAAGTATTTGACTTTAAGCATTGTAAGTTAAGAGTCTTCAAATTCTTTACACGAGTCTTTAAAGACTATTTAACAGATTTCGTCAAGATTAAAACATCATATTTTACATTGGTTTTTGTTTAATTCGAATGCCTCTCTTCAGGCCTTTATCAAAATGAAACCTGGCCAACATATGTAAAATTGGGCAATATTACAGTGTGTGAATTATCTTTTTGGTGGAGGAATGTTGTTGATATTTAGTTTTATGGAAACCCGGTCTGAAATTTGTAAATTTTGTCACTGTGTCACTGTGTTTTCGTTGATCCTAAAATATGAGGTCATTTAATCAATATTTGTGACGTCATATCAATGATGAAATGTATATTTCAGCTTGACAATGTTTCATTACATCCATATATAAATTAATTTTAGAAAATTGTTAGTGGCATTTGCTTTGAAAGAAAATTGGGTTTATTTTCTTGTAAACTTTTCAAGAAGTCAAAATAATTTGATTGGATTACCGGTAATATAAACTTCGCCTATATCGAAAAGAATGTATTATCGAATCAGTTTAAACCGGAATAAAACAATGAAGTTTATATACATTTTGCAGTTGCACGGACGCCACGTGCAATGTGATTGACAGGTGTAAATATCAATACGCCGATATAACTAACATAATTTTTAATATTTTCATGGAAAAATATTAATTTACTAAATATTCGAGCCGAATATATCAATAAATTTATTTATAACTATTAACTGTAATATTTTTTTTTGTTTATAGAAGCAATAAACTAAATATTTAATGGTGCATATTTTGCATTATCCGCTTCACGGATTATTCAATGTGCGCCATGAAAAACTTAGTTTATGGTTCAATAAACCTAAAACTTATTACAGTTAATTCTTAAATAACATTAATTAATTACAATATACACTTGATCTGTTATCGGATATTGAGTTTTTTCAACTATTCTAGGGTCAATTAAGCACCTTATAGCCCATATCCCTTAATCATCGGTCAAATTCTTTTATAGTCAAATAATTTCATGACAATTGGAATAGTATTAAAAACTATTCTATTTTTAGGACCAATAATATGTCAATGATAGCTTGGTTGTGTCTGCTCAATTGGTTAACAATCATCGAACAAGAAAAAACATGTTTCAATCAAACATTAAAAATTCCCTCAAGTCCCTGCAGACATGAAATTTTGTAAGAAAATGACAAATTGAGATTAAAATGTACTAATTTTTTTTCCTAATCACTGGTCACGTGATTGATTACGTCATTTAATAGACGACCATGAATAAATCATTTTTAGAACATAATATTTTACTTTTAAATATGATTTTGTTTCCGTGGTAACCCTTTTTAAAAATGTCATTGTGGTTAAGTTTTTAAATGTCGTGACTTGTAGAGAACACAAAGCATTTTTTTCTTCTTATTTTGATGGTATATCACATCTTTTGGGTAATTTTAAAGTTCATATTGATGTTAAAGGGACTTACAGACTTTGAAAAAGCCTTAGATAAATATTGGGAAAACCAAGAATGTAAATTTGACTTCATAATGGACATTAACAACATCCTTACCAGAAGTCACATGAAGTCAAATATCCAAATAGAGAACACTATAGTGGCAGCAGAAGCAGCCAGCGTCCATTAATGATCCTATGATATCCTATGGTACATACAAGACAAATCTTTGTTTTTATTGACATGAAAAAAAGTTTTTTTGTTTAAAATAGTCATGGGTATATATAATAACTTATTTTATTAATTACAATTTTCTGAAAATTGTCACGAAAGACGCTACACTTTTTAATTATAGGCAATGAATCTGAAGTGTTAGAAATGTTATATAATTTTTGCGCAATGTTTTTTTATGATTTCCAATGGATGATTATATTGTATTTAGCCGTGTTACACAATAGTATTTTATTGCTTTACATACATTGACATAAAAGAAGGAATATGTCACAAATTATATACAACAACTTAGAAAGTATTAAAGTTCATGACCTTAACACGGACACCGTTTCATAATTTTGGTGTTCTCTGAAATGTTTGAGATATTTTGACTTTAGTAGGCCCTGGAAAAATGAAATAAAGTTTTTAACTCATGCAATATATTGTTTTAGACATTTTCTTTTTTTCAGTCCGTTTTTAGAAAATGAGAATTCCAAGATTAATCATTAATAAAAGAACCAAAGGTGGTGTACCAAAGAGGTAATCAAACATCATTATACCGAAAAGACAAAGAAAGACAAAATCGGTAGACCAAAAAATCATCACAGTAAAAAAGTAATAAGAAGAATCGTCTTTTTAAATAATATTTAGAATGTGTAGACAACGATTAAACTCGTATTTATCGTTAAAATATTTGTTCCAAATAAGAATAAAAAATATTTCTTGTAGAGAGTCAAACGATATTTTTTTGTTTAAACCGTTTATAGTCCGTTTGAGCTTTAAAAATCAACGAATAATGGCTTGTAAATTTATGTCTTGCAAAATATTTTAACTATTTTTAATAGTATGTCATGACTTTTTAATGGCATACGAACTCATGCAAAAAATTTCAAAATTTTTGCATGATTAATAAAAATGTTTTCCATAGACCTTAATAGTAAAAATTGACCAAAAATTCATAGAAATCCATGGGAGTACAACTTAGTGACCAGGAACAGCATTTGCTCCGTATACCTTTAAAAATCCTTTGTGGAGCTAATTGGTCATCTAATCTCCTATTGTTAGTCCTTTCAATTATGTTCAGGTGGGCCCAACACCTGGCTGTTCCGTCAGATAAACACACCATTTTAGGTATTATTAAAATTTGTGAAATATTTAGCATTAGACCATATGGAAAACTTTTTTTGTTTTAGAAGATAACATCTTCGTTTTTGTTATCAGAGTTCGTATACTAATAAAAAGTTTATTTGTGTTTAAAAAAACAAATTTTATTTGATAGACAAAAAAATTAAAAGAATTTTCGTTGATTTATAGAACTCAAATGGACTATAACAGAAAATGATTTTTAACGACCATGTTATATCAAAGATTTTTTGTTAGAAGTTTGTTCTGAACCACAGATGACGAAGAGTGAAAATAGCTGGACAATCGACATGTTGATGTGAACAAGAAAAACATTTGCCCGCTAATGGTTGATTGACAGAACAATTAGAAATATGATTTATATGTAGTAGTCGTGTCCTGTAAAACGAAAATACAGCCGGAGTCTTTTAAATAACTTGTTTTTGCTAATGTTGTAATTTGTTCCAATAAAAAAAACAATGATAAACCCGAATCTTAGAGGTTTAATAAATGCACTTGCCGACCGAAGCCAGTTTATGAAGGGATATAGTTAAGAAACATATTGCATAAAGAATATTTTTTATATTATACGTTTTAAAATATTGTAAAACAAGTTAAATTGCACCATCACATATGGTTGTATCAAAATTAAAAAATAGATTGAAGCAGCTGTTATTGCTGTGAAATTAATGGTTTTGAAAAAAAAAAGATTCAAATAACAATAACAATATATGTTAAATTTGTGTAAGTATTTTCTTGAAATATAAAAAAACCAGACAAATACTAGCTAACAAATAACGCTTATTGAAGAGTGTGCATAACTACGAAGGATCAAGTAAAAAGTAAAGATAAATACTTTTAATTCAATTATTAAATTTAACCAATAAAAGAAGTCGCCTTTTATTCAAGTGTTTCAAAAATAGAAATAAACTGTACTTCACCAAAGAGTAGATGTGTTACTGTAAAGCTTTTACGTTTTATGAATTATAATGCAACATTTATAGCTGAGATATTATTAATCACAAATCTAAATATAAGTCGAACTTCATCCCAGTTCGGTAGTTTTGATATGAAATGTTTAAAGCGTAGGAGGATCGGTCATTAAAACATTGTAAAAACGTAAGCTTTTACGAATAACGAAACAATAAAATATTGTTAATGAATCCTTGATATCAATTTTGTACAATTTCCTTATAAATGTGACGTTAATATAATTTTGGACCGCACATTTTCTTTATAAAAGTAATTAATTTGAGTGCAAACCTTTTCTTATTGTTATAACCCCGCCAAAAAAATCAAATTAAAAAAAAAACAAATAAAGTTCTATTGTGATATTTTTATAAAATACAATAATATCATATAAACAATCATGATTGTTTTACAATGTAATAGATGTACTATTTATATAGATTTATAATATCGAAAAAAAACAATGAATTTTTCAAACAATTTTTTAAACATTATAAAAATCACTTTATATTAGTTGAAAAGGATGAAAATTAATTACCTTATATCTATTCATAACTCCCATGTATCGTGTAAAACTTATGTGATCACTATTATGGGACAGTAGGCATTGTTTTTTCTACATGTAATGATCAATCAAATAACTGCCACAAACTGTAATCAAATATTTTCCCATTTGTCGTAAAGGTGTTGTTCTTCATTTATAACCTTGTTATTTAATAAAACAGTCCCCAAACGGACGACATTGTATAACTGAATACAAATGTACACTCATAGTAGTACGATTTCTGTATAGGAAATAGGAAATTTGTCATTCCTATGTCATAATTATTATCTCCATTACACATAATAATTATTCAATAAGCATTGTTTTTCCATTAGTCGATATTATATTTAAACCATTTAGAAAATTTACATAGGTTTTTAAGTGAAAAATTATCATTTACGTGCATAAAAGTTCATAAAGAGGAAATCATACCGGACAGCCTTGTCGCATCCCTCTTTTTCAAACAGAAAATAATTTTATATTTTGATTTGTTTTTAACCCAAAAACTAGGTCCTATTTAAAATAATAATCTTGGATTGTCGGTAACGTCAAGTAAATAGAACAAAGTACCACATGCATCGATGGGCATTTGGTTTGGTGTGTTTCACTACTTTTTGAACGGACCTAAAATATAAAGTTGAATGAATTGGTTTGAAATCATAAAGAGTGAACTATGTTTATCTTAAAATTTCTGTTAGCTAGATTAATTAGATGTCTACATACGGTTTATACTCTGCGGTTTATATATGGTATAAGTTTTGTCAATCTTAATATGGAGTCTGATTATTTATTATACAAGTTTGGTAAATTTTGGTAGACAAAAAGGATAACAACCGAATAACCGAATAGGTCTTATGGTAATAACATAAAAATAGTTATACATAGTTGGGAGTCAGAAATATATTTTCAATGACCTCGATGTTAAAATGTGTTATTTTAACATATTTGTCAAGTAAAAATTCAGACAAAAATGTAATATAGATGAAATCGTAAAAGTATACTATCTTTAATGGTTTCGAAAGTTAAAACCTCATTATTGTATACTAGACATTACAAGCACAATTTTTTTATAAACTTATTTGATTTAAAAACAATGGAAATAGACTGCAACTTATTGATTATTACATCGTTATTTGATAAATTTTGACGGTTGAATCTGATTTTTACTATATTAGTTTAGTAAATTATAAGCGACTCTAAAGATAATAATTGAATGACCAGATTCTTTATTACACTCAGACACATGTTATGTGTTACATGACCAAATGACCCAGTAACAGCAAAAAAAAAGACTTTTACAAGACATAAATGAGAGTCAAAAATTTATCTATGATTACCTAGGTGTTGGGTATAAATTCCAACATAGTTGTCAAGTCAAAACTCATTAAAAAAATGAAAAAGAGAGAATTCATCAATATAGAATAATCATTACAGGTTCAAAAGTTGGAAATTAAGTCATATAAAGAAAATTCAAAACAAACATATTGATTCTATAATTAGAATAAACCTTTAACATATTTCTCTGAATATGAATTTACTGGTTATATGTATTGTTGAACGATTTCATACAAAATCATATAATCTAATATGTTGAGCAATTCATTTCTAGAATTGATACAGTCATGTATTCAGTACATTATCTAACCAATTTAAACATTATATTAAAGGGAAATTACAATAAGTTCAAAAGAATAAAGACACCGAGAGAAAGAGAGTAATCATTCTGAGGACAAAACATAATTGTTACATATATTATGATGCGACCGCTGGTCACATTGAAGGCTGCTGGCTGTTTTCCATTGTGGATACTTAAGATATACGTTTATAATGTAGGTTGTGTCGCGTACACTTATTCCACATCTCATTTTCTTCTATTGTTCGATCAATTTTAAGATGGCAGTGTCATTGTATTTAATACAAAGTCGGTACCCTTGTTATCTTCGTTTTTTCTACAATGTGTCTTCGACTTGTTTTGTCTTTTCATTTTTGGCATTTGAGGTTAATCGTCCTAGGTCTGCAAATGTTGTTATGATTTTATTGTTTAAAAAATAATAAAAACCATCCCGAATAAAAAAAGACTTTTCAATATTATTTAGGCCTTAATGAACCTCTTAATTGTTTTATGCCAAAATTAGGTAATAGGTTGACTTACCTTAACTTTAATAAAATGGCACGTATTATTGGAAAGTTTTTTTGTGGAATGTAATAATTATTGCGCAAAATATTATCATAGACAAAACTTTACAAATTCATATCACGTTCAGTTATGAGGCTAATCCATCCTTTTCATTACTACTTTTCACTCATTTGAATCATAAATATTTAGATACATGTATAAATATTTTCCATAATTCAACTGAATATAACATTTCAAAAATCACCTATTTTGTACAGGGGGTGCTCTTGAAAGTATCTTTACATTTGTCAAAAAGCAATAGTGTTCTCAAAACTATCTTAGGATTAATACTCGTCCATGTACCATCTATAGACTCTTCTTAGTCTTTCTCCATGTTCTTGAAGCTGTCTTTTCTTAAGCTTGGTTAAATATCGAGGACAAATGAGATGACGTAAGCCCAACCTATCCCGATATTTACATAAGTAATACTCTATAACTCACCATATTTTGTATATGTAACTACCTTACCGTGGATGGAATCGTTGCCGACACACAGGAGAAGGAGCAAAGGTGAGATACAGTCCACTTTTAAAAATTCAGCGCACTCGATTGCGTTGAAAAGCAGCTCATCTAGGAGAAGATTTTTTTTTAAATTAAAAACCAACGAATCCAATTAAAAACAAATAGTGGGGAAACAAGGCTATAAAGGATGTTTGCAGAAGTATGCGACAACGACATATGACATTGGCGTATGAAGGTAATAGATTGCAACCGTTAATGAATTATCCGTATGGAGGAGATTGTTTAAACAAGTCTTCACAAAAAGCACTGGATATGCCAATCATCTGCTAAGAGGTCAAAAATCCTTTTACAGAAACACAAGAAAACCCTGCAACATCACAGGTAAAGAGAAAAGAAAGGCCCTTCAACAATGAGAAGCATAATGACTGGTGGCAAAAGCACCAGAAGGAAGTATTTTAGTACATTGTACTAAATTTGGAACCAAGATTAAAACCGTGATTTTAAGATCCATTAACATCACTGGCAAATCAAAAACTTTTGCAAGAAAAATGCAGAGATATCGCGGAACACATACGTTTAACATCTGGAGAAAATATTCTTCACTCTGGAGAGGGGGGGTGCAGACCATTCATTCGGGAAGTAGAGAAGTAGAGCAATTATGAAATCAAAGCAATTAGACACTAACTGGATGGAAACCAAATAGCCCAAGAATTATTAAATCTAAATCCACTAGCCACAATCGCATAAACTTACAGTATATAAAACTATGCTCCAACCAATGATGCTGATGATGAAAACCAAAGAAAAATTCACCACTTTCTTGAAGAAACAAGCTACCGAAATATCACTATCATTACGAGGGATATAAAAGATAAATGGGAAAAGATAACACTAGCTTTGAAAAAAACAATGTAATAGAAACAAAAGGATCTGGTATGTTGGGTGAAGACGGAAAAATATTAACAAGGTTTGGTGCTTCATGTGTAATTTGTTCATGAGACATTTCGCCGTCTTCAATGTCTCACAGCCATATAACAGTATGGTTTTAAAGTAGACGTTGGAGGTGAAAAGTACGATTTTTGTACCGGTATTTCAACGTCAAAACCATACTGTTATATGGCTTTAATTTGAGACATGAAAGACGGCCAAACGTGTCATGACCAAACTGAAAATCTTTGTCGTCAACAAAAAGTGGAGACAGATAAGAACTCATACTAAAGCTATAATTGTATAATATATAAATTTACAGTCTACTGAATATATAAATATCATGGTATGGGCCATAAAAAACAGTTAAAGGGGGTGGGTAACTCTAAATATAAACGATTGATCTGTTAAGTTTGACCCTGAACCATTTTTGTAGATCGCAATGGGCTTAACATTTCGCCAGTTCCTACTTTCCCCTTGCATTTACGGTTTTCAAGATAAAGAGGAAATGATTAAATTTTTGGCGATTAAGTGGGGTAACTCCTATAGGGAGTCGTCTCATAACTCAATAGAGAGATTAGTAGAGTTTTTGATGCTGAATAGGTTGGTGTCTTTGGACTTTCTCTTTTTCTTTTGCTGGTCTCACACCCATGTTTTATGTTCAGCAATGGCGGCCAGGTTGGTTGGTTGGCGTGCATAAATTGTCCAAATTTGGTAGAAGCAATCCAAAATAACAAGCATACAATGCTTGAAAGCATTTCCTTCATTGGTTTTAGAAATATCTTCGAAGAAAGGTTAACAGACGGACGCTTAGCGAAGAAAAAAGCTAGCATGACCCCGTATATGTCATTTTCTTTTAATTGCACAACAATGGTTGTTGGTCAAATCCTGGTTGTGGTAAACACTGGAAAACCGAAGATAGTTAAAAACACAAACTATAAAATAAGGGCAATGGAAGAAATTAATTTCAAAGGTAATAACAAAATTACCGTACTTGGAGGATCAATCTCAATCTCCAAGAGAAAAGACAAAAAATAGAAGACACACCGAAATAGATATAGATTGCAATGGTCCTGACTTGCTACAAGCATTTAAAACGAAAATGGTGGGTTAAACCAGGTTTTATGCCGCGCCAAACCTCCATCTTCCATTGCGATCTTAGAGAGACTGTAAGTAACTCACAACGCAACACGGTTGTGAAGACATAATAGGGATAATAAGATGATCATCTCAGTACAACAATCAGCAAAACACTAATTAAAACAAACATGCACTAAAGAAAACGTTGAACATATAATTTTGAATTTTTCACCAGTGGCTGATATCAAAGGAAGATTTTTTTAGGAACTGTATGAGAAGTATTTTCTTGTAACCTTGGTATAAGAGTTGGTCACGGAGACAGCAGTGTCGTATAAAAAAATCAGAAAAATGTGTACAAGCCTTGGTATATCGAATAAGTTGTGAAATATAAACACCGTAAGCAGGTGAGGTAGGTATGTTGCTTTCAAGGTTTAGGAAATTAATAATTTGAAAATTCAAGTCGTCTCTTTTATCGTAATTTTTTTTACCGAGATGACCATCCTTGTCATATTCGAGATGCAAATTCAAGAATTATGTGAAGCAATTGGATTCGGTGGTTTCCTTAATCTCTAACTCTGGAGGATATATCAAAGGAATCCATCTACCAACCAAACGAAGTGTTGTTTACAGAGAGTACATCGTCGATATATCTGAAAATGAGACTAAAGGACCTTGCCACTTCCATCTTCTTGTCTCGTAAGAGAATAACAAGAGGTTCCCAGGAGCCTGAATCGCTCACCTGGTCTTGATGTCAACCCTTTGAAGACTTTTGTATAGCTAAATGAGCTGAATATTTAAGCAATAAAAAGCTTTTTTCTATCTGCAATAGTTTTCATTCCAAAGCAAAAAACACAATTTTTCACCTTTAAAGGGCCATAACCCCTTAAAGGGGTCATCTGACAACTTCGACCCTAAGAAGACTTTTGTAGTGCTAATTAAGCTGAACTTTTAAGCAAGCAACATCTTTTCTCTATCTGCAATAGTTTTCTTTCTATAGGCCAAAAACACTATTTTTTTCCTTTAAGGGGCTGTAACCCCTATAAGGGGTCATCTGACAACTTCAACCCTATGAAGACTTTTGTTGAGCTAAATGAGCTGAACGTTTCAGCAAGCAACAGCTTTTCTCTTTCTGCAATAGTTTTCATTCTATAGGCAAAAAACACTATTTTTGCATTTAAAGGGCCGTAACCCCTATAAGGGATCATCTGACAACTTCGACCCTATGAAGACTTTTGTAGAGCTAAATGAGCTGAACATTTAAGCAAGCGACAGCTTTTCTCTATCTGCAATAGTTTTCATTCTTTAAGCCAAAAACTATATTATTTTGCCTTTAAGGGGCCGTAACCCCTATAAGGGGTCATCTGACAACTTCGACCTTATGGAGACTTGTGTAGAGCTAAACGAGCTGAACATTTAAGCAAGCAACAGCTTTTGTCTATCTGCAATAGCTTCATTCTATAGGCCAAAAACTCTATGTTTTGCCTTTACGGGGCCATAACCCCTATAAAAGGGGTCATTTGACAACTTCGACCCTATGGAGACTTTTGTAGAGCTAAATAAGCTGATCATTTAAGCAAGCAACAACTTTTCTACATCTGCAATAGTTTTCATACTATAGGGCAAAAACATGCATGAAAAAACGCTATTTTTGACCTTTAAGGGGCTGTAACCCATATAATGGGTCATCTGACAACTTGGACCCAATGGAGACTTTTGTAGAACTTTTAATGCTGAAGCAGTAGGGTGGCATCAGATTTCATCTATCTCTTATACTTTTTGATTTACAAGCCAAAAACAGTAGTCTGACCCCCCTGGTCTATTTTTAGCAACGGCGGTCATGTTTTTCGACGAATCAAAAATCCCCACATCAGTTCTGTAGGGAATACCCTAAAGTACCACCAGACCAAATTTGGTTTGAATCTGTGCAGCCGTTTCAGAGGAGAAGAAGTTTGAAGAAAAAGTTAACGACGACGACGATGACGACGACGGACGCCAAGTGATGGCAATAGATCACATGGCCTTTGGCCAGGTGAGCTAAAAACTAATCGGCGACGAGTGGAGCACAATGTGTGCCCATAGGATGGACAACGCTGACGTAACCTTCATTCTTCAACATCATAAGCTGTACAATATTCTCCGTTTATTCAAAGTTGGGGGTTGCTCATTATAGGAGTTGTTTCCTCTTAATCATAACCATTTCGCAGTTTTTCACTTTATCTTGAGAACTGTAAGTGGTAGAGAAAATGCTAGCATTGCAGAATTGTTTTGCTCATTGAGATGTACAAAATTGATTGCAAAGTCAAATTGCTCAGATCAACTATTTAAGAGTAGCCCCTCTTAATCTGTTATCTTCTTTCAATTTTAACAACTGTTTTCAAGAATCTATCTCAACTACAAAAGAAATTGCTTTCAAACTATGTACACTTGGTGTTTTTGGAAGTCCCTTTTCAATTGACACTGACCAACCAAAATGACCGCGCTGTTGTTACAAAAAGAACAGGATGTCAGACCATAGTTTTTTGATATAGCTTAAAAATGTAGATCAAAGCATCGCGAACAACCAAATGCAAAACAATGCTTATTTCAGTATGACTAGTACTGGTCGTGGAAAATTTGTGGATTTCTTGTATTTCTCGCGATCTTTTCTTTTCACAAAAATGATTCTATGGAGTGCAATCGAGTCTGCATAAAAAGGTCTTCCCAAAACAGTATTAATAATATTAGAAAATCGATAGTTAACTGAAACATTTACGAAGATTATTTAGAAATTTCATACGAATGTTTGAAAGGTTGACGGAAAATTTTATCAAATAATTATACTGTTTTGTAGTTAGTATCTTTACGAGATCCAAATACACTAAACATGATAAATGTACTCCTTGTAACAATAGTTAACACTAAAGTATGTCTCGCCTGCTGCCACCATCGGCATACCTAATTATTCAACTATACATTCATTAATTCTTGACATTTTCCTGTTGACCAACTAAAATGATTCTAGATATCATAGTCACTGAGAAACAGACTGAACACAAAAACAAACAATATTAACAGTCCTTTAGTGTAAAAATGAGGACAAGGTTAGATAACATTGTGCGGACACAAAAAAACAAACAATTTAATTCATCAATATCCTAAATCTCAGATGTCTGGCTATTATTCTTTTTCAAAAATTCATTTTCCACAAATTAAAAGTCTTATAAAAAAGTGTACAGCTCGAAAAAGACAAAAAAAAAGAAAATGGGGTCAAGGTCAAATTGCATGGTGACAGTTGCGTAGACCATAACCTCAACTGTCTGTATACCAAATATCAGATGCCGAGCTATATTTTACCTTTTAAGAAATTCATTTTCCAAAAAAGTCTAACAAAGAAGTTTTCAGCCTGAAAAAGACCTAAGTGCACAGAGTCACTGGAACATTAAAATGTGGTCAAGGTCACAAGGCAAGGTGACAGTTGCATAGAACATAACCTCAACTGTCTGTATACCAAATATCAGATGCCTAGCTATTATAATTTTCAAGATACATGTATTCATTTTCCACATAAGTCTTACAAAGAACTTTACGGCCTGAAAAAATCTAAGTTCACAGAGTCACTGGAGCATAAAAATGGGGTCACAGTCACATGGCATGTTGACAGTTGCGTAGACCATAACCTGAACTGTCTGTATACTAAATATCAGATACCTAGGTAATATATCTTTTACGTAATTCATTTTCCACAAAAGTCTTACAAAGAAGTTTTCGGCCTGAAAAAAGATCTAAGTTCACAGAGTCACTGGAGCATGAAAATGGGGTCAGGGTCACACGGCATGGTAACAGTTGCGTAAACCATAACCTGAACTGTCTTTATAACAAATATCAGATGCCTAGCTATTATACATTTCAAGTATTTCACTTTCCACAAAAGTCTTACAAAAAAGACGACCCCGCCGCCGGAAAGTAATATCTATGTCTCGCTTCCGCGACTATTCGTCGCAGGCAAGACAAAAACAACAGCTTACATGTACGAGAAATATGACAAATACATAAATTCATCGGGATCGTTTGTACTGAATGTTTCTTCAGCATCACAAGCTCTATAAATCTTTTTTATAACGTCGAAGTTGTTTGAAGCCTCCTCAAAGGGGTTATTTCCCCCATAATCGTCAAAATTGACAATTTGCGTAGTTTTTTTTAACTTTATCTTGGAAACCGCAAGTGCTAGACAAAACAATTGAGCATTACAGAATTGTCAAGCTCAATAAGATGATTATACAAAATTAATATCATGGTCAAAATTGTCATATCAACCGTTGATGAGCTATCTCCCTTTTATTGTTTTCTTACTATATTGACTGATTGATTTGTTTAAAAGAATTGTAAACTTTGTGGACTACTCGATCTTTAGAATGTTTATATCCTAATTAGTATATACTTTCTTTAAAATCTATACTACTAAAATAACGAAGCGTTTTTTTGTTAGCCGGGTTGCAGCCTAAACAACAAATGCTACGACTAAGCTTTATATATCAAAAATAGGGGATGGTTGTGCCCTTTTAAAATTTCATTAACACATATGCAATTATGTCTGACTGCAGTTTGCTAATTAACCTAATTAATTGATCCGGAAACGGTATAGCCGTCATCGTTCCGGAATTACATTCCAGCGGTCATACTAAAAAGCGATAGGAAGTGTCCGAGAGGGCATTTGGCGCCCGAGACTAAGCAGTTTATTCTTATCTGAAAATGAAAAATAATAAGGTCACGTAACTGCAATGTTTTATTGTGTAATATTTTGTAAAGGAACCAACGATTGATTTTCTCGCGAATTCGCGGGTTTTTCCTAGTGTTACTTAAATTAAATAGGTTCATGAAGAACATGACGTTGTGCACTTGGTATAACCTTAAATATTAGAAATTATTCTTTAACACATTTCATTATAATCATCTAGGTGAATAAAAAAGGATATTGACCTAAAAAATGGCGGGAAACGTTATGATGGCGTTTACTGCATTTTCTACTTATTGTATTTTCTGTTCAGACTGTGCTTATTTAACACTTCAAATTCATCTTTTTGTCAGATATTGGATAATAGAATAAAACAATTACTGTCTTTTGTTGAGGTAAATGTGCAGTGTTATTGACTTTTGCAAAAACAGATATTCACTGAGCCCAGAAATTTCACGTGAATAACAAAAAACATCAGAGCGTCTTAAGAAAACCATATTTAATGGATATCTCGAAATTTACATGTAAACGACGAAACTTTCAGATCTCGCCAAAGCTCGAGTAAACTATCTCAATTTAGAAATCTGATAATCATAATCCACTTAAAACAATGTAAGGCACCAACTTATATTAATCACAAACATATGTACGAAAGCCTATTGAGACCAATTTCGTCGTAAGAATATTTTTTTTTTATTTCTCGTAATAACGAGAAAATAGTCGTAATAACGAGAAATGAAAGTCGTAATAACGAGAAACAAGTCGTAATAACGAGAAATAAAACTCGTAATAACGAGAAACAAGTCGTAATAACAAGAAATGAAAGTCGTAATAACAAGGAGTGAAACTCGTAATAACGAGAATCAAAAGTCGTAATAACGAGAATCGAAACTCATAATAACGAGAAACAAGTCGTAATAACGAGAAAATAGTCGTAATAACGAGAAATGAAAGTCGTAATACTCGTTATAACGAGAAATGAAAGTCGTAATAACGAGAAATAAAACTCGTAATGTAATAACGAGAAATGAAACTCGTAATAACGAGAAACAAGTCGTAACAACGAGAAATGAAACTCATAATAACGAGAAATGAAAGTCGTAATAACGAGAAACAAGTCGTAATAACGATAAATGAAACTCGTAAAATGAAACTCATAGTAACGAGAAACAAGTCGTAATAACGAGATATGAAACTCGTAATAACGAGAAATGAAAGTCGTAATAACGAGGAGTGAAACTCGTAATAGACGATATTGAGATGTGGAATAAGTGTACGCGACATAACAAACATAAACAAACAGCAATTCAAAAAATCACAACGGAAAACAGCAAGCAGTCTTCAACATGACCATAGGTCACTGCTTACCGTCTTGCATTGGCCCAAGACTTATAATACAATACAAAAGTATCAAAACCAATCCCTAAATCATCAACGAAAGACCCAATTCTTGACATAAAACAGTTAACACAGAATGACAAGGACAAACAGAGGCTTTGGCAAAGTTTCCTGGCTTAGGACAGGCACATATAAAATGTGGCGGGGTTAAACTAGTTTTTTTTATCCAACCTTCCCCCTATTGATAAGCTTGCACAAAGCATACATATAAAACACACTGTAAAACTCAATCGACAAAAATTCAATTCAACAAGAGAGAACCTAAGACAAAATTCTGTACGAAAACAACAAGACAAGGAGGAACTCTCTTGAGAACACTCGAAGTTACTGACAACTAGCTAAGAAACATTTATCGATTGATGTAAAAAAATCAAATACATCAGTTCTAAATCCGACACCCCACGTCAAAACAATGAATGATTTATAGTTGTATCACCACACAGAACCGACATACTTGATCGAGAATAACGAGAATCAAAAGTCGTAATAACGACAATCGAAACTCATAATAACGAGAAACAAGTCGTAATAACGAGAAAATAGTCGTTTTAACGAGAAATGAAAGGAAAGTCGTTATAACGAGGAACAAGTCGTAATAACGAGAAACCAAAGTCGTAATTACGAGAAACCAAAGTCGTAATAACGAGAAACAAGTCGTAATAACGAGAAGTGAAAGTCGTTATAACGAGAAATAAGTCGTTATAACGAGAAACAAGTCGTTATAACGAGAAAATAGTCGTTATTACGACTTTAACTTCTCGTTATAACGACTTGTTAATCGTTTTAACGACTTTCATTTCTCGTTATTACGACTATTTTCTCGTTATTACGACTTTCATTTCTCGTTATCACGACTTGTTTCTCGTTATAACGACTTTGTTTTTTCGTTATTACGACTTGTTTCTCATTATTACGACTTTCATTTCTCGTTATTACGACTCGTTCCTCGTTATTACGACTTGTTTCTTGTTATTACGACTTGTTTCTCGTTATAACGACTTTAACTTCTCGGTAATCCGACTTTAATTTCTCGTCATAACGACTTTTACTTCTCATTATTACGACTTTCATTTCTCGTTATTACGACTTGTTTCTCGTTATAGCGAGTTTCATTTCTCGTTATTACGACTTGTTTCTCGTTATTATGAGTTTCATTTCTCGTTATTACGACTTGTTTCTCGTTATTACGACTTTCAGTACCGTTATAACGACTATTTTTTCGTTATGACGAGGAATAAAAACAATTTCTTACACCGAAATTGGTCTCAATAGGCTTTCGTACAAACATAATCGATAGAATATGATTTATTTATCCATAACAATTATAGAAACCCAATAAAAAGGAAATAAATTCTTTATACCATGTCCTAAAAGTACTTAAATGTATTGAAAAATTTAAACTATTTGTAAATACCAGCAAGCATGTCATGTTCTAAAATGGCTCAATAATGTCAACTGAACCTGACCTTTAACCTTTAAAAGCGATATGCGATAATCAGTTCGTGAGTGTAAATAAACGATATTGACTTGCTAATACGAAGCTGAACAATTCTAAGGGACATTGATTTTGAGTTATAAAGGAAGACATTAATCCTAATAAGGGTAAGGAGAATTTTTTAAAACTGTTTGGGTGCTTTAGAATTTGGATATGCATTTTGTTTATTTTCAAATACTTGGTTACATTTAATTACCATGCAACAGCGTTCGTTAAGGTTCTTCTAAATGAAAAATGGCTGCCATGCATTGTCAATACAAAACTTTAAAAAAATACACAGCCTAGATGAAATAAGTATTTTGCTAAATTTATATTGAAACGAATGTATAATAATCTTACCTTAAGCAAGCTAGAAATAATATCATATAAAAACTGTCTTTAAAGGTAAAAGATTAAAGTTTTTTAAGGGTGTGCTCGAATAGTAGGATAGTAATCAGACGCACCTTACATGTTTATGTAAATAGAATTAGATTAAGACTCATTGTGGGATTTTAAATGCTAGCTTGCTCTGGGTAATGGTAAGTTAAATCTAATTAGACAGGTTTTGAACAAAATACATCATTTGCTTAATCTGTGTATTTTTTGAAAGTTTTGTATTGACAATGCATGGCAGCCATTTTTCATTTAGAAGAACCTTAAAGCATGACTATTTTCGCATCTAAATATTAAATGAATTAAAAAAATCATATTTTATTGTTGAACTTTTATTTTTCATGAATTAAAATCGATTAAGTTAATCTTTATTATACCCTCCCTTGAAGGTGTATGAAGAGATTAAGGGTGTCTGTCCGTCCTTTTGTGTGTCCGTTACACTAAAGGGTTACACTTTCTTATTTTTTATTTGTTTGGAAGAGCGGAACGGTTTGTCTTTATTAGTGAGCTGTCGATCGCAGATTGTAAAATCTGAAACAAACATAATAAAAGTATAGAATTTAAACCGGAACATGATTGTATGCAAAGATATAAATATCACAGTCAATCAGGGGCGAAAGAAATGGTTGGGTCCACCGTTTTATTACTGAAAAAGAAAGGGGGTTAAAAAAATCTGTACTAAAATTACAATTTTCCGAGGAAAGGTGGGTCCTACCCCCAGAATCTTTCCCCCGCCCTCTGGATCCGCCACTGCCTGTAGCGATTCCCTTATTTGTTTCAATTGAAACGCTCAAAGGTAGCTACTAATTAAGAACAAATTGGAACAACATGCATTGAAATTAACACAAAAGTGTGATGAATGATTTTGAACAGTACACTCTGGAAATGTCAGCTATGAAAAGTACAGATTAAACAGTACATGCGGTAGTCAATTGAATAAGGAATGCTACACCTTCTCATCAGTACGATACTGACAAGTGCTAGTAGGTGATGAACTACCAGACCATTGACTATGATAGACAAGTGCAAGTAGGTGATGAACTTCCAGACCATTGACTATGATAGACAAGTGCAAGTAGGTGATGAACTTCCAGACCATTGACTATGATAGACAAGTGCAAGTAGGTGATGAACTTCCAGACCATTGACTATGATAGACAAGTGCAAGTAGGTGATGAATTTCCAGACCATTGACTATGATAGAATAGTGCAAGTAGGTGATTGAAGTTCATGACCTACTTGCACTTGTCGTAACTTCGGTCTTGTTCGTAAACTTACCTGGAGATCGAGTAGCGGACTTTACCGAGAATTGCCGATTGCACCATTTTTATTTAGAAATGTCAATGTGTACATGCACGTCAATCGCAGTAACAAAATGGACAAAACTACAATATCTGGTTTGAACTAGATTGTGTTCATGCTGACAATACACGTAGTTCCGATTGTGTTCATGCTGACAATACATGTAGTTCCGATTGTGTTCATGCTGACAATAAATGTAGTTCCGTTTGTGTTCATGCTGACAATACATGTAGTTCCAAACTTGACGATAATACTGTAAGGCATATAAGCATTTTAATGTGTATGATAATGAAGTATTTATAATAAGGGTCTGGCGATGGAAAGCAAATTGCAATTTGTATTTTAGTGTGTTTTTTTTCGCAGAGAGATACTTTGATCACCTTGGATAGGTTTATTAATTTCATGATAAAAAATGTCCAACCGAGTTAGCACTTTATGTCAAAGGGTCTTGCTTTTTGACTATTTGTTTTGTTCCCCTTTAACTCAAATGACGCGCTGAATTGGCTGTTAGTAACGGAAGGTTGTTTTGCAACAAGCATGCACTGCTTGCCCTCCCGGGGCACATGAGTTCACTTTCGGTACGGATTTTAGTGCGTGTTCTTGATTGTTTGTTTCTGGGTTTTTATGTTGTCTGTTTTTGTGCTGATTTTGTTAATTTATGTTTACTGGTTTTGTCTTTGTCCTTCCAGATTTCCTTTCAAATGCCCCGTTGGTAACTATCTACTTCTTCAATGGATTTGTAGTTAATTTCATAATCAAATTAACCCTAATACACTCGATTTAAGTGAACGTCCCTGAAATATTTGTCATAGTTTTACATGGATCTTAGACAGTTCGCAAGACCGCGGAAAGTTACCACCGGTCTAAATATGCTGTTTTGCATTTGTGTACTTTCTTATCAATGTTATCTAATATGTTCATGTCTGTCATTACTTATTAATATATTTCAAAAATTTTGCGCATTTGGTATTAAGCGTCTCTAGTGAGTCACAAAAAGTCGGCAGATTCACATCAGAAGCATCCGTTTGCAATCCAATGGGATACGAAAGAGCCTTTCTGTTACTAACAGGACATCAGATCTACTTGTTTAAACTTTATACAAGGGGTGCTTCATGTACAAATCCTGAAAATGACTTTTTGCTACTAATTACACATTTTAATTTATTTGATCGATGCAATTAGAAAAAATCCTGGTTGCTTTTAACAAGTGTTGATGAAAGCAAACTACTGCATTTTTTTCAAAACAATTATGTATTTGTCGGATTTGCATCGATTAAAATCTTTGGAAACTAAATGCCGTTGGTTTCTCGATCAGCAGTTGTTTATACGGCTTTATAGAATTCCATATTTAATTGTTTGTCCACTAATTTGTACATTTTAAGAGAAAATCTATTTACGAACACTAATGTCCATTTCCAGTAAATTATGTAAAACTTGCAGGAAAGCCGTTTTACTTTTCAATAAATCATTGAAATAACTGTCTGGAAAAGTTAATTGCTGCCATTCCCATTCTCTTTCAATATTGCTTTCTCAAGTTAAATGTATAAAGAATATACTTTCATTTTATTTAACTTCGGATAGCAAATCGGAACAACACTCGGCTTCACCGCCGATTTCGGGAGTTCTTTTGCGGAAATAACCGATGGGAGTTGTAGGACCTTTCCTTTTACGAGTTTTTGCCCTTAGAACGTCAAAATTGAGCATTTTAACAGCATTTCCTCATTACATTGAAAACGTTAACTCCTCTGACACTTTGAGTCCAATTGGAACCAAACTTGGTATTGTTGCTTATTAGCATTAGGTGTATAGAACTGATGTGGGGATTTTTGATTGGCCGTTAAACATGGCGGCTGTGGCTAAAAATAGAACATGAGGAAAAAGGCAGTTTTTTTTTGTAAATAACTCAAAAGGGTGACAAATTTTAAAATTTTGATTGGGTACAAAAGTGATCATCACTGCAAGATCTACAAGCTCTGAAATTTTGAAGAAAATTCAACAACTCATGTAGGAGTTATTGCCCTGTTTGGTGGATTTTTTGCAAATTTTGCACCTATTTAGCTCAATATCATGAAAACTGTACAAGATATTTGAGAAATTTAAATTGCATATTGTTAAGCATACAGGTGTATCAAGATCTACAAAATATGTTATAGGGTCATCGTTGTAGGACATTTCCTTTGAGGAGTTATTGCCCTTAGAACGTCAAAATTGAGCATTTAAAAAGCATTTCCTCATTACATTGAAAACCTTAACTCCTCTGACACTTTAAGTCCAATTGGAACCAAACTTGGTATTGTTGCTTATTAGCATTAGATGTATAGAACTGATGTGGGGATTTTTGATTGGTTATAAAACATGGCCACTGTGGTTAAAAATAGAACATTGGGTTAAACTACAGTTTTTTGCTAATAACTCAAAAGGGTGACAGATTTTTGAATTTTGATTGAGAACAAAAGTGAATAGCACCTTAAGATCCACCAAATTGTCAGATGACCCCCTTATTAAACTTATGGCCCTTTCAATGTAAAATAGATTTTGCCTAAGAACATTTACTTCAGGAACATATGTCAGGTGAGCGATTCAGGCTCCTGGGAGCCTCTTGTTTTAAGTGAAGCTGTGCAACATTGATTGTAAAAAAATATTTGTATTACCGGTATATATTTATTCTGATCAAATACAAATTTAAATGGGAGGCAAATTTTAGCCCAATTGATTTAAAAAAAAAATAGAAAGAAATGCTGTTGTCCCCCTCTGCCTTCAATGTATTTTTTATTCATTTTTCATCGATTGACAAGAATATAACAATTTTATACATATAAAAGACCAATTTGTCTTTCTGTACCTAATACATGAATAAAAACTTAACTTGCAACATTTATACACACAGAAACACTGTATCAATAACAGTCTCAAATGAATGAATATTGATTGATTAAATAAATAATCGTTGATTGATTGATTGTTGTCTGTTTGAACTATAGCTTAGCAAAAAGATCAATTTTCTTTTAAAAATGAGAAATTGCATCGGTGGAGATGTCACTGAACAAATCGTGCATAGTTGCACAATTTAAGTGCTTTATTCGCACGTGAACCACATCAACGTAGTCGAGAATAACATGCTCCAAAGAATACCGCAAGTCACAAGGAATGCGCATCGGAACATGAGTGACTCTAGAATGTCCTATACGACATCTAGTGATGACCACCTGGTCTCGACGGCATCGAAATGCCTCCACATGCTGAACGAAAATACATTTGATAAAAGATAAAATGAAATAACAATAATTCATTTTTTTATATAATTTAAAACACTGCCACCTCCATATGCATGTACTTTAGATTCGTTGAAGTTGTGAGAGTACATCTTTTATATAGATGACACCCAGGGTTAACATGTATTTGTAGGACATCGTATCAAAACTTCTAAACGAAATTTCATAGTAAAGTTATTTTGGGTCAGTGATTGTAAATGCACGTCTTTAAATCTTGAAATGTTAAAATCCATTGAAACGTGAAAGTTTACTTTTCCTGTATGCAATCTATATTTTTGTCGGTAAAACTCAATTCGAAGTGAACCATGAGTTACAAAAATTACCGAGTCACGTCGTTTATGTAGGGTAAAGAACTATGAATCAATATTTCTCATTCAATGTGTCAAGAAAAGAATTTTTTTGTAAAAATTTAAACAACTTCATTGTGTATTTAACAAGTCGATTTTATTTCAAATAGGTAATTTATCATTTGTATAGTCAAAAGATCCGAAAGTGAAATGGCGGAGAGCGAGCAGACGGAAAAACGAGTGGTGTTGGCTTACAGCGGAGGGCTGGATACGTCGTGTATTCTTGTGTGGTTGATTGAACAAGGCTATGAAGTCATTGCCTTTTGCGTAAGTTTTTTTAATAATAAATTTGCAATTTGACTGTTGATCACGCTTATAACTTACAAATTCACCGTTATTTACCATTTTCCGATTTGACTGTTCATAAAGCTTATTACGTACAAATTCACCGTTATTTTCCCTGCAGTAATTTGACTGTATTCACTCACAAGTTACATGTATTTGACTTTTATTCACCATGCTGCAATTTGACTGTTACATGTTACCCCCTGCTTTTTGACTGTTTATCACCACTTTGCTGTTCGACTGTTATTTACTAAACTGATTCTTAACTGCTAAATGCACTTCTTTGCAGGCCGATGTTGGACAGGATGAAGATTTTGAAGCAGCAAAAGTCAAAGCAAAGAAACTGGGCGCTGTAAAGGTAAAGGATATCCATGTACATTTTTTAGCCATCTAATCCTCATTCGCAATAATCTCTGTTACTTCCCCAAACATTCTGAAGCTATAGTGATAATTATCTTTGATGTTCATATACAGTGGTATAGAAAACAAAGTCAAAACATTATGTGTAAAGCGCAGTAGATACTTTTTGATAAAGGTGAGCTTTAAAACTTTTTTTTTTTTGGTGTACTGATAAAGAAGTTGTCATTTGACATAATTCACAAGTTTTATAGTTTTTGTGTACAAGGACATTCTATTATATGCACGTTTTTATTTGTTAGTTGCTTTTTTGGGTGCTTTCTCATTGATTTGTTATATTCCATCTTCAAACGTATATTATGTTCTGGTTAGGACATATTCTTTTTTTTCCATATTAATAATCAATGATAATATATTTTCAGATGATAGTGACCGACTCTAGCCGCGAGTTTGTCACAGACTTTATATGGCCAGGTATACAGGCAAATGTCTTGTATGAAGACAGATATATGCTGGGAACGGCGCTGGCCAGGCCTTGTATTGCCAAGTAAGTTTACAAAAGCATTTATTTTAAAGAAAAAATAAGAACTTGAGAAAACTTTATATCAAAGTCAGACTAATGTACTCTGCATAGACTAATCGTACTCTACATGACATTAAGTTCTTAACAACTTTATGCTCTCTCTCTCTCTCTCTCTGCAATTTGTTAAAGTAGACAATTATCCATTATTTCCTTCACAATTTATAAAGTACTTGATCAAGTCTAGAAGATACCATCCTTGGTGCCTCTCTGGTTCTTTAACTGAAATTAAGGTTGTGGATATTTTGGTCATTTGGAAATTGTTCTATTTTCTGTAATATTGTGTCAAAATCTTTTCATTTTTGGAGGTGGGTGGTCAAGTGACCTTATATGCTTGTTTAGAAACCACACTATGAATCACTAGTCAAATAAGTCTAATGTGATAGTTCTAGTTCTGCTTGGTAATTTACAAAACAAGACTTTAATACAGGATTGAATGTATTAAGGTTTGTCAAGATACCTGCCCCAGGTCGGTGGTTTGGTTTTCCTCACTCACTCACTCACTCACTCACTCACTCACTCACTCACTCACTCACTCACTCACTCACTCACTCACTCACTCACTCACTCACTCACTCACTCACTCACTCACTCACTCACTCACTCACTCACTCACTCACTCACTCACTCACTCACTCACTCACTCACTCACTCACTCACTCACTCACTCACTCACTCACTCACTCACTCACTCACTCACTCACTCACTCACTCACTCACTCACTCACTCACTCACTCACTCACTCACTCACTCACTCACTCACTCACTCACTCACTCACTCACTCACTCACTCACTCACTCACTCACTCACTCACTCACTCACTCACTCACTCACTCACTCACTCACTCACTCACTCACTCACTCACTCACTCACTCACTCACTCACTCACTCACTGTCTCTCTCTCTCTCTCTCTCTCTCTCTCTCTCTCTCTCTCTCTCTCTCTCTCTCTCTCTCTTTCTCTCTCTCTCTCTCTCTCTCTCTCTCTCTCTCTCTCTCTCTCTCTCTCTCTCTCTCTCTCTCTCATGGCTATTGTTTTCTTTTTATAAAAGAGCAATGATCAAGGTAGCAAAAGATGAAGGTGCCCAGTATATCTCGCACGGTGCCACAGGAAAAGGCAATGACCAAATCAGGTTTGAGTTGGCGGCTTATGCCCTACGCCCCTCTATACAGGTAAATATTAAATATCTTAAGTGTGTAAAAAATATAAAAATTATACTTCCGACAATTAAAATTAAGGGTTTATATCCTGTCTGTCTGTATACATATCTCAGACTCTCTAACAATGTGCTTTATGGATTATGATTAAACTAAAATAAAGGAATTATATCCCGAGAGGTGTTCTTCAAGTAATTTACTTTGGGACATCAATCAGGGGAAATAGTTGGATCATGGCAGGACATTTACATGTAAGAGACGGAAGTCCTCTCCCTGCCACACATTAAGAGTACACATGTACATTTTTGTGCATTGCTACGCTCAAATCATTTCACTGGACCTTTTTTAAATTGATAAAGGGTTATATTAAGAATCATGAAATTAAATCACACGGCTTCCGCTTTTAAGTTACTCATATTTTTGTTCAGATGTATTGTATTTTTTAATATATACACATGTGTCTACATTTATTTGTTACAGGTTATTTCTCCATGGAAAATGCCAGAGTTTTACAACCGTTTTAAAGGACGAAAAGATCTCTTTGAATACGCAAAAGTAGGTATTACAATTTTATTAAAAACCACAAACAGTTAGATTTTAAGAACAATTTCAGAAATATGGCGGCCATCTTGTTAATTTTAGTGGATACATTGTACTCGATAACATCATGAAGAAACTCCATGCAAGGTTTGATGCTGGCATAATTAATTATTTTGTCAAGTATCTGCTCCACAAATATCTTCTGCTTGTACATATACATGTATATCAGTTCGAATAAAAAGGTGTCTTTGTCTTAATAATTGATATTTGTTTAAACATTCTTTTTAGAAATCTTTGCGTTTTTACGGTTCTAAAGGAAACGGATACATTCATCATAAAAACACTCATAAATGGATTATGTCTATTCAAGAGAGTATTCAATATAAGAAATTATCGCTTATTATCGTTTGCTAAAAAAAAACCCACATGAAATGTACTGTTGTATACTGTACAATTGCTGTACCTGTGTACCTATTTTCCTAACGTTTTTCGTAAAAGCAGGGTTATCACTAGCGAGCATTGGCCTACATATTTTTTCTTATTTTTAGCAACATGACATTCCTCTACCAGTAACACCTAAATCACCTTGGAGTATGGACGCCAATCTTATGCATATAAGGTACAATGTTTTTATTTAATCTGCTATCCTCCCATTGGCTGGTTCAGACTGGGTACCTAGGGCAAGGATGGAATTATGCTTTATTACCAAAATCTTATTTTCATGTAGATGTTTTGGTACAGTTTTCCTTGTACCCATCAGTTGACTGTGGATAGAGTCTTCTTTTAATGGGTCCGCCGATGCCTGAGTTCCCTCTTTTCCTTTGATTGCGGTGTGTAATGAATCTTTTCTGTATTAGAAGCAAATAAAAAATATTTTTTTCACATGTAAAGTATATCCTGATTTGTAAATATTGTTTAACCAGGATACTCTTTTGTGGAAACGTGTACATTTTCTAATTGTTTTCTGCCAGTTATTACATTGTATATAAAACTTAACGGCCATTTTTTCCAATTTACACTCTGTCTTTGGCTAAACGCGAATAAAATACCCATTTCAGTTCCGTAGCAAGTTAATTATAAATTATTGCCTTTTCCTAGTATTTGTGAAGTAGAACTGGCATATGGTCGGTAATGACTGACTCTATATTGGTAATAAATCTGTCTTTGTTGCTTGTCTAGAGTAAATATTGCATCCATTTTACTTTCATACGAGCGGCATACTGTAAAACATGGTATGGTATGTGGTATGGTACGTTGGTATGGTATAAATTTTGCCATACCATGGTACGGTGGTATGGTATGATGGTATGGTATCATGGTATGGTACGGATTTTCATACCATGGTATAGAATAGGGTATATCATATGGTATGGTACGGATTTGAAAACTGTTAAAAGGTTCGCTGGCTTATTGTTCGCTAGCTTGAGTTAAGTAAAGATGAAATAGTAAATTTAAGCACATGTTTATAATGCTATTACTTGACTATACATTGTAATACAGATTGAGCGCACAAAGTATGTGTTCCCGACGTTGGAAGCTTCAAAGTATTTGTTATTTTGGTGTAGATTTTGACAAAATTGGACTGGAACCCCTTCGTTCTCAGTTGACTGTAAGTGGAACCCCCCTTTCAATAATTTCTATGATATTTAGTTTGATTAAATATATATCATTTGTGTAATTTTTTAGATTCAGAATATAATTAACTAAGAGAAAATAATGTTTTGAATATTACAACAACTATTAAAAGAGAAGTCTCAAGAAATGTTATAAGAACCACAATATTATCAGCAACACAAAACACAAAAGTTTATTAAATTCTGCAAAGAACTTTATAATTGAGTTGACTTTTCTATTGTTGGAATTTGCTTGATGGTGGTTTAAATAGCAGAATATAGGATTACTCTACAATCAATCTGTAAAGATAAAAGAAACTGAAAGTAGATCTTGATCTAGATAGTGTGTGATAAAAACTATGTTTTAGTCAATTAACCCCAGTTTTACTGACTTAAACTTCCTATGGATATACAACAAACAAAAACATTTATCATCATCATCAAGTGTAGAGATGTTACTTTCTGGACTAGATTTTTGTAAAACAAGTATAACGATGCTTTATATAATAAGGTGTACTATTGATTAACATAATTTTAATGGAAAAAAATATTTGTATTATTTACTTAAAAGAAAACAAAATTTTCAAATCCGTACCATACCATAGACTTTATACCATGGTATGAAAATTCGTAGCATACCATGATACCATACCATCATACCATACCACCGTACCATGGTATGGCAAAATTTATACCATACCATCGTACCATACCACATACCATACCACCGTACCATACCATGTTTTACAGTATGCCCATACGAGCCACTTGTCTCAAAAATCTATACCACAATAAAATATCTACGTTAACAATTAGCCTCTAGAAAACTCTATGACATACACAATGTACTAGGTTGCTATATTAGTTCTCAGTTGTAAAATTACGTTACAAACTAGTATAGATAATCGAAAGCCCAGTGTTAAGCCAGTTTAAAATCGTGCAATTTTCAAAACAACACAAGTTTTTTTTCTGACAAAAAGTGATTTTTCTGATAAAGCTTAAAAGAACAAGGCATTCGAAATCACTAAACAACGGTATATCATTATATAGCAATTATTCCAGTAATAGGTAAATTGATATAAAAAATCTTACTTTTTCGTATCAGTTACGAATCTGGAATTTTAGAAAACCCAGAAACTGAAGCTCCTCTAGATATGTTCCAAATGACAACTGATCCACAAAAGGCTCCAGATGAGGCAGATGATTTAATCATTGATTTCAAAAATGGTAAGAATATTGATGGAGAACACATGTAAGCATTAAATTATCCGTTTACATTTCAAAATTATCTTAACCATAAGGTTCTTCCTAACCCAGACATAGTTTGATCATCTTAATAATAATTGGTTTCCCAGTTTGGTATTTTTGGTTTTACTGTTCTATGCTCTTCATCATCATATAGTGTTTGGCGTTTTCAATATTTTTGGTAGAGCGCCTCTGATGAGTCATGAATAGACGAAACGCGCGTCAGGCGTAGCAAAATTTATTGTCTGGAACTTTGTTGTCATTTTTACTTCTTTGCTGATATTTACAAAAGGAAGGAATAATCAGGTACCACGAGATATTTTCCCCCTATTTTCTGAGCAAGGCCGGTAATTTTTAAAACTACAGATGCTTACCACGTTTTTTTCTTAGGTCTACTATAGTATCAAGTAAAGAGCTCGGAACACTCGCTTATTTGTTGTTGTTTTTAGAGTGATGAAATTATCACATTAAAAAAATATCACAAAACTAAACTAGATAAATAGCGTTTTTAATGGTCATTTGAATCTTTGAGGTTAAGAAAATTCTCATAGAGGATATTAATCTATAAATAAATGAATATATTTTTTCTTGATCACATAGTTTTGCTTTTTAAAAAGGTGTTCCAACAAAAGTGACAAATAAGAAAACATCTGAGAATCTTACTGACCCGTTAGAGTTGTTTACATATTTGAATAAAATTGGGTAAGTAAAATTTTTCGATGCACTGTACATTTTCCAAATGATTCAATCTATCTCCACATGTGCAATATTAGATTTACATTTACTGTAACTTATGCATGAAAAGAAACTTTGATCTTGAAATCTGTCTTTTGTGATATTGAATTTAATGTTTCTTATAAACTAAGGCCTTGTTAAATTACTATTGCTTAAAATAAAAAATAAAAAATAACCTAGTATTGAGTGCTTCAAAGTCTCAATGATATACCCAGTTTTCATTTCTTTATTAAACTGTTGGTGGCCTAAATCATTCATGTATCGTCGATAGACTCTAAATTTCTTCACAAAGCGAAATCAACCAATTATGAACAAAACATTATACATTATTTAAAAATACTTAAAATACTTCTGGTTGTGACATAAAGTGGTTTGAACTTATATAATTAGTAAACCGCAAAATGTTTTATGAACAGAGTAAACAGACCCAAACCATTTTGTATGTTATAAACCTTGTTTTACTTGGACAGTTTTCTGCTATAAGTTATGTAAATTATTGATATTTCAAGTATCTGTCTCGCTCTTTGACTGTTATTCACCATAAAAATAAACCTATTTTTGATATAGTTTATGGTAGATATAGAATACAGGAACCGTTTGCCGATATGTTTTTAATTGAAATATATTCATCTTATTTGTATTTAAATTTTGATTAAAAAAAACCTTTCGCGAGATAGGTGGCCCCACTTGTTAATGTGCGAAAAAAAAAATGAGGACCTCCAGAATGGACTCTAAATGACAATGTTACTTTTAAAACGGTGATATAAGCAATATAATTTATTCACTTACTAAATATATGTAATCACGACATCTAAGAAGCAAATTTGATTCATATCAAACAAGTTCAAAATTTGAAGTAAATGGCTCTTCCAAGCAACTGTTTGGACACGATGTGTGTCATGAGTCGTCCAGCTCATGGCCTTTCACCGCCACATTTAGCTGCTTCAGAGGACCCGGTACGATAAACTTCTTTTCGTTGGAAAAATTACAGTCTACTACCACGGAAGGTACTGGTCGTAATATGGGACGCAGTCCCACATATGTAGAAACTTCCCAAAACTAATGGTTTGTTTTTTCTTCCAAACCGGATATGCTGAGTGCGCGCAAGCGCACTAGGCACGAATTTCTATGGGGCCAGAAATTCGATGCTTTTCTTGGAATAAATTTTAAAATTGACAGATTTAATAACCACAGTTAAATTTCTTTTTAAAATAGACAGGAGAATACGGATGGAAAGTCAAAACTAACACTCTAAATATATTTTTCAAGGAATCTCTCGTTGTCAAAGAGATGAAATGATCTCGCCAAGTTCTCGCGAGAATGGTCATTGTGAACAGGTGCGTTGTTAGGAACAATCTGTTTACCAATTTATGGCGATGTTTAAACAATAACAATAAAAGATATTTAAAGCTTTACAACACTGAATAGTAGAAAAGAAGGTCTTACCTTAGGCTTAGCTGATCATGGAGATTTTTTAATCAATCCTGTGCATGGTTTTTTTTCCAAAATCCTGATTGAAACAAGTCGTCATTTTCTGCCAGGTTTTTATATCGATCTTCTCCACCCAATACTTCTAAAAATATATATTGGTATACAGAAAATCACCCAAAACCTGACAGAAAAAAAGGTTGCTTTGTTTACTTCTGCAAAATTCTGCTGGGGCGCGAAATACTCTGACCTGGAAATGACGTCATGGATAACGTAACACCAAAAGAAGGCTATTTCGTCCCGTCAACGTCATCCTATTATATTTTGATACTATTTTAGAATGTTACAAATATTTGTAATTTGCACAAACAATTCGACATTTGTAATTATTAGTTATTGATCAATAAATGACATTTTTGGCAACTATTTTCTAAAGCTGCGTCCCATTTTAGGTTGCACCTATTATCATATTATTCTGGAAGACTACATGGACGCATAGTGTGACATCTACAAATCTTATACTATAAAACATGCTTTGACCAATCAGTGGCATTAGGTAACAAAGAATACTTCCTTATACAAATGATTGACAATATAATTCTATCTATTTTTTTTTAATTGAACAGTGGAAAACATGGAGTGGGAAGAATAGACATTGTTGAAAACCGATTTATAGGAATGAAATCCAGAGGTATTTATATGTGTTAAAGACCCGGTCATTGCTTTGCAAAAAATTCGGTTTGAAATTACATGCTTGAACCTTTACTGAAATTTTGTTTTGAGATTTATTGGATTAATGGCTATGCTAACGGAGAATCTTGTCGCTCACTGATACCCAAAATCTTGTGTTAAGAATACACCAAGGTCTAAAAATTTCTTGAAATTTCTAAATCATCTAAATCTTAAGAGGCAAAAACACTTTTTAGGTTTGAATTTAGAACCGGGTTCGAAACTTTTTTTTCATTACATGCATGACATGCTGCATTCATCTGTCTTCATATTCCTGTTTTATTTTGTGAGCTTTATCTGTACCTTCACGTACTTGTTTATACATAAAATTTTACTAATATAAATGTTTGATACAAAACCGTGGTTTCTTTATCGTTAATACCATTTTTTTTTATTTATTGTGTGACAGTTACTAATTATAAAAAATCAAGGGAATGTTAGTTTTATATTATCCCTTATAGCAATAAATATGACTGCATAAACCATATATTCTTAATTTGAATTAGCTCTTCAAAATGTCTCTCTAACTCTAAATCTGATCAGTTGCTTTTTGTGTTTTAATTATTTGTGTTTCTTAATTCATACTCTTTGCGTATATGTTTTTTCCGTTTTGTCTTTGTCCTTTCGGACTTTTGACATTCGAATACACCATTGGCACCTCTTTTCTTCTTTAATCACCATAAATATTAATCAATCCAAATTTAATTATCTGACTAACTTTAAGATGAGAAGAATATGTTTTATTTGACTACCTGTGTTGTGCTTGTTTGTAGGTGTATACGAGACACCAGGAGGTGTCATATTGTTAGCAGCCCATATTGACATTGAAGTGTTTACCATGGACAGAGTGAGTAACAATTACTTTGGGAAATATTAACAATATGCAGCTTAAGAAATGACTGATGAATTAGATTTAAAAGTAAAAAAAAAAGAAATTTGGTATTGGTAAGCCTAAAATGTTAATAGAAGAAAGGGAAAAATTAAATCAAATGTTTACTTGAGAAATTGAAATCATGAATAATTGCAGAATGAATAATTTACTCCTATATATCTCAAATTTGGCTTTATAGAAGAAAATATGCTTTTTTGAAGATCAGAGGTCTTACAACATGCGGACTAAAATTCTGATATCTGTATTTTTCAGGAAGTTCGTCGAATAAAAAGAGAACTGGATGTTAAATTTTCAGAACAAGTATACAGAGGTAATGACTGTCCTAATACATGAATTAACTTAAGTGGCCCTCATCCACCAATATACAAGTATTTTGGATGAGGCTTCCATTAAAGGGTTCACTTTTTGATAGAACTGCGACTATCCTTTCAATTACACCGACATTTTCTTTGTCTGTTTGAAGCAAGAAGTAGAGGTACCAATGGAGGGTCCGAATGTCAAACGCTTGAAAGGGCAAAGACAAAACCATTCAATACTAACGAGAACAGCACGAAGAAACAGACAACACATAAACACAAACAATACAAAAGAACTGAATAACAATCAAAATGCGAACTCAAGTCGTAACGAGAGTGAAATCGGGTGATCCGGATTAGCACATATTTCATGCATGTTATAGAACACCTGTCGCGCTGCTAATGGTCAATTTGGGATGTCAAATACGGTACAGAAGGACAGAAGAACAGAAGAAAGCCCTATTGACAAACGAGACGCTCTAACAAGGAAATCAATGCAAGTCCCACATGCACTTGGATTACGAGTCTATTCGGTTTTGTCTATTCTTATTTATGTCTGACGACGTTTTCTCTTTTTAATAACACTTTTTTATAAGATTAAAATAAAGACGCCTTTAGGAATATAATTTCCTAACAATTAAAAGTCAAAATTGTGTTTTCTGCTTACTGAGCAGAAAGACCAATTCATTGCATACCTTAATGTTGTACTTAAGGTGTAATGACCCCTTTTAGATTTTTTATCATATAATAAGATACCTTTAAGAACAAAGTGAGCGATCTAGACTACTGGAAGCCGTTTGTTTTAGGGTTTTGGTACAGTCCAGAGTGTGAATTTACTCGTGGCTGTATACAGAAAAGCCAGGAAGGGGTAACCGGCACAGTGAAACTGAAAGTATACAAAGGAGGCGTGTATGTGACGGGTAGATCATCGCCTACATCTCTGTATAATGAGGAGCTTGTCAGGTATGATTGATGGATTATTCAATGCTTATTACTATTGGTATGGCTACATTGATCTAAAAACCCCATAAACCGTTTTCATAAAGTCCACAAAATAAACTTGCGAGCTAGACATGAAATTCTATATAAAGTGAAGTTCTTGTAGTTGGGTTTTGTATGCCAGAGCTTGTGCTAATTTTTCGGATTTTTTTTATACGACACCGTTGTCTCCGTGAACGGCTTTTAGACCAAGGTAATAAGAAAATACATCTCTTTAAAAGTTTTTTTTGTATTTGATAGCAAACATCAAAATAATGCCAGTTGAAATGATTGATGATTGTTTTTCACTTAGTTTGTGGCAGTTTGCTGTACTGAGATGATTATCTCGATCGCTTTCCCTATTATGCCTTACAACAGTGTTGTGTTTTAGGTTACCGGAGCCTACGATCGCAAAGGAAGCGGAAGGTTTGACGTCATAAAACCTAGTTCAACCCACCATTTTTTTGAAATGCCTGTACCAAGTCAGGATCATTGTAAACTTAATCCTCTCTGGTATTTTTAATTGTTTTGTCTTTTCGTCTTGGATATATGAGATTGATCATCCGAGTTCGGTAGTTTTGTTGTCAAAATGCAAGCACTATACATGAATATGTCCTTAACTTATTTGACAAACAACAAAGATGTTCATGTTGGATTAAACGTTTTACTGTTCATTAAGTAGAAATGTGATACAAAAGATTATGTGTATTAAAATTGGATATTTTTGATTAACAGTATGGATGTACAAGGTGATTATGAACCGACAGATGCCAGTGGATTCATCAAAGTGAATGCATTAAGGTACGTAGAATGGCATTGTGTCCTTATCCCACTTCTTATTTCATCAATTCACGTTCATTGTAACACCCCTTTTGTGTTTATCCCCTTCCATGATATAGCTTTATTCACGTTGTTTAAAAAGGAGTAAAACAATTACTAACTAATAAACAAACAAAACGAAGGTATAAGTTTAATCTGATTGACTGATTGATTGTTGTCTGCTGAATGTCCCGTCGGCGATATTTCAGCCATAATCGGGACATATATTAAAGTTAACCCTTTGCCTAGTACAAAAATACATATGTTTATTGTTGAAATATATCTCAAAGTTAAAAAAAGTATTTCTATTGTGAATTGTTTTTCTATACTGCTTACCACTGCACTTGCACGTGTTAGTACTTCTTTTTTAACTTTCAACATTTATTTATAGTTAAAACATTCAAGGAGAATTTACTTTGGTCAAATTTATTTTCATTTTTTTTATCCCTACAATGCACATCTTTTCTTTAACTGACAAATCACAAAATAAGATTTCTACTTTAAGGTTTATGCTTAAGTGAAAATAATTGAAGTCTGTTTTCTTTTCAGGCTACAGGAATATGAAGGAGTAAAACAATTACAAACAAAACTAAGGTATAAGTTTAATCTGATTGACTGATTGATTGTTGTCTGCTGAATGTCCCGTCGGCGATATTTCAGCCATAATCGGGACATATATTAAAGTTAACCCTTTGCCTAGTACAAAAATACATATGTTTATTGTTGAAATATATCTCAAAGTTAAAAAAAGTATTTCTATTGTGAATTGTTTTTCTATACTGCTTACCACTGCACTTGCACGTGTTAGTACTTCTTTTTTAACTTTCAACATTTATTTATAGTTAAAACATTCAACGAGAATTTACTTTGGTCAAAGTTTTCATAGTTTGTTTATCCCTACATGTATATCTTTTCTTTTACTGACAAATCTCAAAATAAGATTTCTAGTTTAAGGTTCATGCTTACGTGAAACTAATTTAAGTCTGTTTTCTTTTCAGACTACAGGAATTACGAAGATTACGAAATAAAGACAGAAAATAGGTTTTATCGACATTTTATTATTAGTTCGATACATTCGATGTTTCTCATGTGCTTTCGATAACTTAAAGTGCAATGTGGATCTCATTAATTTTCATATGTATTTTTTCTAATTGTATTTACTATTGGTGTTCTTAAAGCTTTGAATGTTATCTTTATTGTAAAGTTAGACATAAATTTTAAAACATGAATAAGTAGGTATCTAAATATGATTGTTATTGTTTATATCGTATAACATATAAGGCCAAAACAAAATATATGTTTGTTTCTTGCTTCCTACTCTTGAAAATTAGGGTAGTTGAGTACAAAATTATTTTACATTGAGTCAGAGTCAATAGGGAAGCTATCCCAACTTCAACGATTACAATTGAAACTTTAGGGTAGGGCTAAGAAATAGGGTAGGTAGGGGAGCAGGAAACAGACATATATATGTTTTTGCCAAATAAAAGATTATGAGATATAAGGACGAGGTCGCGTAATGGTTAAGGCATCAGACTGCATGGCAACCGACAGTCGCCAGCACTTTTGTGTTGAATCCTTAAACAAGACACTTTATTTAAATTGTTTTAGTCGAATCAGCTGTAAATTAGTTGGAAAAATTGAATGAGAGCTGTTAGCGCATGAACGTTAGCTCTGGCTGTATACTCAATTAGGAGCTGAGAATGATAATGGTTCCCATGGCCCGATAGCCATGGGTTATAATTTGTGAACCGCATTAAGACAACATCACTGTTGTGTAAAGCCATATATATATATATATGATATAGGAGCCCATTTTTTTTTATCATTATCACACGACATATTAAAGTGTACCCGACAACACCGATACATAATTATTGCAATTTGAAAACCGCCGCGTAAACCATTTAGAGACTGGAACTCATGCCTCCTGTGGTATTCCAGAAGCAAAAGTACACTTTGAGTTGCATTTATTTGTTCGTTTAAAAAATCTTTATCATCGCCATTGGCAAGTGTCATTTCAATTTACTTCTTTTCTTTGTTTCTTTTGAATAATGCTTTCTCCAGGCCCATCATTGGCGCTTCAAACGCTAGAGATACTATAAAGGCCCCTGCATAGGATAGTACAAGGTTGCCTAAAAATTGATAGATCTGAAACAGAAATTAAATTAAGTATTGGTTAAAGACTTGTCTTACTTCTTGAAACGAATAACAAACCACCTTAAATATGAAATAGCTTATTTGATGTTGAATTTAGTTTTCCAATAATATAAAATCAAAGTTACAACAAAGTTGCAGCCCAAAAGTTATGCTATAACGGACACACGTTTCTTCGATCAAATACTCGACTAGAACACTCTAGCCTACAAGTTAAAATGTCGAACACCGGATAAATATGAAGAGTATCATGTGCATAAAACAATAAAAAAAAATACAATAAAGATTGGAAATCAAGTTTTTCCCAAATACTTGGGTACGACTAACCTTAAGTTGGTGTGTGACAAATTTGAAATTCACAAAGACAATTTTTCATAGCCTTGATGTAAGTACAAATTGTATCTCACCAGAGACGTTTAAGCCAAAGGGTTGATTGTGAATTTTGATATAACAGATGTTAGTAGCTTTCTCAGGATTTCTGGAATAGTTAACAGAATAGACTCGAAAAGGGCAGATCATAGGAATTTGAAAGGAAAACATCACCCTTGCATGTAAAGACTTATATTTCTTATAGATGCACTAGCAATAACATCATCTAACAGGTTGAAAGGGTTTTATTACTAAGACACTTACTATTTCTACGTCTGTAAAATGTATAAGTCTTCTTCTTGTATATTCGTAGTGATAGATAATTATGGGATGAATAAGGTAGGCACAGTAGGTCAACCTTCCCAGGGGTATAAATGGCTTCCATGATAGCAATGTATTTATAAAACCTATAATAAAAATAATATACTAGTAATCTATATATAAAAGCGTAATCTGTGTAGTATTTTAATTGTTTCACGAAAGATTTTATCAAAGTTATTTTTTTATAATGAAGCAAAACTCGTACTTGCCAAAATGCATTATTACACATGTTAAATATATTAAACGACACGAGAAACGCATCTATTCCATCGAAGGACATCAGTAAAATAACTTTGCAAACATCTTTAAAATTATGTGATCGAAAAGAAATGAAAATTTGGTAGTTTCTATTAAGCAGTTAATGTTGCTGGTCAAGTTTTGAGATTTCTGCCAGATGTTTGGAATCCTCTAGATTTTACCATTTAAATAAGGATAATATTTTTGCTCAGCAACCCCCTAATTTCTTTTCATAGTAAGGTTTCTTGGGTCATAAATAGCTAGTTTACAAAGTTTTAAAATTTTCTTGTTATTTCTTCATAGGTTTTTACGCTAAAACAAGTCTAATGTTTAACCTATGAAAAAGTCAGAGAAAGCCTTTTCCCGCCAAATTTTGAACGCTTATTATCCCGAAAACGAGTTCAGCAACCCATGAATTTTTTAAGCTTAATTTGTACCTTCGCCAATGGTCTTTTCATCAAATATATAAATTTATGTACCTTGATATTTTCAAACTGACCAGCGAACATCCTTAAGCGACCTTTAGCATCAAGATGAAAAGTGGGGTAATTAAGATTTTTTCATGTATTTTTATAAATTTAAGCTCTATTCTATTCCTTATTGGATGAATTATCAAAATAATTACCGCCATATCCATGAGCACAAGAAAATATAACCCATGCTATAGCGGCTCCCCAACACGTTCTATGGACTGTTATATACAGTGACGTAATATCACGTGATGGTTGATTTCCATTGGCGCTGTCGTAGTTGCCATACAATACTGCGCATGCAACAACTGCCGCTACAGTCCATCCTAATAAGTTGAGATACTGTGGAAAAATAACTTTTATTAGATAAGAAATATCGACAAAAACAAATTGTGTTGGCAGTCTTTAACGATTGAACTAAACAACTTTTTCTGTAGTAAAAAAAACACACTTCAATCAAGATAATGTTCTGTACACACAATTAGATGTCGAATACAGTGAATGTGCATGAAAAAACAAGCACAACAAACAAAACAAAAATACATTAAATTATGTAGACCTTGGCCCTTTGACTGATATTAGACGGGAGTCCGCCTGATTTCGTTACAATGACTTAATATACATTCACCTAACATTTATAACTGAAAACGGGAATGGGTAAAATTATCATAGGTCTGCCTTTGTAAGCCTGAAATTTGATTGATGTTCTCAATGGATTGAGCGAGTTGAGATATTTTTGTCAATGTTTTTGCGGCAATTAAATTTTCGAGTAAATTACCTTGTTGATTTTAAATTTAAGTTTGGTCTTGTACAATAGATATCCAGTAAGTAATCCAACCAAATAAGGCCCCATCCTGAAGTATGGTCTAAAGTACATTTTACCCCAATGTGTCATATCGCCTCTGAAACAAAACCACAGCATACTTTGTTAGTTATACCTAAAATTTCATCAATCTTTGTCAATAATTCTGATATTGTCTCGTTTGAACCGCTGGTGAGGAGAACTTTTACGGTGGTGTCGGCAACGTTCAATGCACAATTTTCAGCTTATGTTCAGTTGAAATCACTCTCGTTTCGACTGGAGTTCGCAATGTTGATTGTTTTTCAGTTATTTTTGTGTTTCCATGTTTTACATGTTGTCTGTTTTTGTCCCGTTCTTGTTGGTGTTTACTGGTTTTGTCTCTGCCCTTTCGGACTTTTGACATTCGGATACCCCATTGGTTCCTCTGCTTCTTTCAATATTGTGATAGTGACAATACGAGTCCTTATTATCATTTGAGTTAACATAATAGAGCCCTTGTTAGACACTCTTGGTAAATTCTTTGAAAGTTTGTCTCAGCCATATGATATCATAGTTATGAATTATGTTTGATGCATGTACATTTTGGTCTTTTAACTTTTGACTTGATTATTTCTGGTAATCATACATAGACAGTCGTAGATTAAAACGATCAGCCTATTTTAGTTGTAGTTTTGTTTTGAAATATTAAGTTATTAGTATTCAAATGAACTTTAGTTTTAATCCTCACCCCTCAAACATGGTCATTGGAACATTCCATTGTGTGGCCATGACACCAGTGGCAATCCATGTTCCTATCAGAAATGCCATCAGGAGTACATATCCTAAAATTGGTAGGCTGTAAGATTAAGAAAAAAATATAGGTACATGTACCTCATATAGTTTAAAACATGTAATAAATTCAATAAGTAACATTGAAAATATGTTTAAATAGATGTGTATTTTGGTTCTTTTTTAATTATTCGCTTGTCAACCTCTTTTAAATGTAAAACAAAAGTTATCCAGTAAAATTTCTTTCACAATTTGTGATGCTTTAACAACAAAAAATGATGGTCCTCGCCATACTTATTTATAAGATTTTCATGCATGGTTACTTGGTCACGCAAAATGTTAGACAAACAAACTTATAAAAACTGTATCTGGCGTCAAAAACTTGCCAAACAAATACAATAAAAGGAACCAAGTCTACTTTATCAAAAATACTTTTTCGTATAAATTTTTTAATATACTTACAAAAATAGCGGCACAATCAAAAGAGGACTCAGAACAAAGAACTGCATATCGTTTGCAAGGTACCACCCCCAGTTCATACACTACAAATGGAAGGGAAAAATAATATTTTAAGCTGAAAACAATAACAGTATCATCAAAGTAAATCAAGTTTGTTATTCGTTTTTGTGCTCTTAGACATAAAGATCCAAGAAACACTATAATGTGCCACAGAAAAAAAAATGGACTTAAATTTCCAATACAACTTTTTAAAAGCAGATCTAGGATCATGCTTATCTTTGAAAAGAGGAAACGAGACTTAATAAAGAAATTCTTATCAAATAATAAATGTTATTAAAGCTGTCTTTTGTTTTGTTGTATGCGTCCAAGGTCAAACTAGGTAATTGGTTGTTTCAACCTTCTAGATTGTAATTAACACTCTGTCATTGTAAAGCAGTGCCAAGCCTTTATATAGGAACAAGTCTACTTAAGAGTGATAAGCCAGGGCGCCTTGCTCACAGAGGGACTGGGCTTTTGCCCGTAGTGGGTAGAATTGGAGTTACCTTGTCATCTTTTATGCAGGCTTAGTTGTCAAGTCATAATGCGGAAAACCTTACCATATTAACTTACCATTACCATATAAAGACCATATTATTTCATCGTGAAGGGAACATGTCACGTATCACACACAATAAAGAACACTGTAAGATTTCGTTTCTTTGATTTGCTTCTGTAATCATCACATTTTCTACTTCATCGTTTTTCATGTTCATTTTATTATCCCTTTAATATTCATTTGCCTAAATTAACAGAATTCCTTGAGCTAAGGAGAACAACAATACCTACCAGTAGCTTAACATGACCTTAAGATTCACATTTATTTTTTGTTTATTTTTTCCTGCTTTTCAGGGAAAAGCTAATCAACATTTGTCATAAAATTAAACATACCATGTTCTCCATCTCATCGACAAAATTGTTCACATAGAGCAGATTGTAAAACCAGCCCGTCTTACAATAATCATACTCGACGCCATCTTTTTTCCACATTGGTCCACTTCCAACGTAAGGAAATAGACTGACGTAGGTCATTAGTACAAGCATGTAAGGAGGAGTTAATCTGAAAAAAAAAAATTTGTCTGATGTAAGAAAAGCCTGAATAAGTCGAATAAATTCAATACCTTAAAAAAATAACTTAACTTACAGCAAAATCAGTCATAAAATGTTCATAGATGGCCCTAAAGTTAGATTTCGGGTTAAAATAAGCACTGTTTTTTTCAAGAAAGGCATCAGTAAAGTACATGTAACTAACTTTTATTTTAGACATAAGAATTAACTTCATTTTGTAAAATATATGAATTTCATTTTTTTGGTCGTGATTTCTATTAACATAATTTGTGGTTTATGATGTTTTATAGGTATCACTTTTACATTTGTTTACACAATTTATGAACACTATGCTGCATTAACTCTTCTATGTGTGAACACTTAATAGATACAAATGGTGCTTCTAATTCAAAATTAATTTACCTCCAAAATCTGTGAAAATAAAACATTCCCCAATTAAGTTTTCCATCATTCTTTTGTAGTTCCTTAAGTGTCAGATAGGCCAGGAGAGTACCACTGTCAATGAAAGGTCATACAATAATTAACCATTACTAGATTACTAGTTACACGAATCAACGTAATAAAGGTAATAACAAAACTAACGAACTTGGAGGATCAATCTCAAATGTCAGCAAGGAAAGCCAAAATAAAGAAGACATACCATAATAATTGAAGATCGCAATGGTCCTGATTTTGTTCATGCATTTCAAAAGAAATTGTGGGTTAAACCAGGTTTTATGACGGGAAACCTTCTGTTGCAATCTTTGGGTAGTAATACACACACAACACGGCTGTGAGACATAATAGGACGCCATAGAGGTGATCATTTCAGTACAACAATTAACCAACTAGACAATAATCAAAACAATCACTCACCATTTCGTCTAACTTTATTTTGATTTTTTTTCACCTATGCCTGATAGCGAAGTGAAAATTTATTAAGACCTTCAAGTGGGGTTAAATGTTTACAATTATGTTTTGAAATAACAAACTAAAAGAAACGAACGTTCTACAACTTTGCTGCCAAGGAACATTTTAATTACCTTTAATTTGCTTATAGTCGAAGAGTTAAAAATATTAGTGCTAATTACCTTAAAACGAAAAATGTATCCACCGAAACAAGTGCGTTGCTGACCGCAGGAAAAGTGTAACGTTTCAACATAGCCGGCAAAAATGTTAAAGCATTATCTACAAAACATTATTAAACAAGTGTTTTAAAATACTGTTGTTTCGTTAGTATCAGTTTTTGGGGTCTTAACCACCTTGATAACATTGAGCAATATGTGAAAACCACGAAATTTAAAGTCAAACGCACTGTCTTTCCTGGCTAAACCACGAAATTTGATACCCACGAAAATTAATGAATCAATGATAATTCCTTCTATTCTGATATATCAATGTGATGAGTACAATTGATCGACTTGATAGTTATAAAACGGCTAATGAAAAAGAAAAGTAAAGAAAGGAACGGGAGTGTTCCACTGTGGAGTGGGATAATTTAAGGTTTTGCATGCAGTACACAAAGTACTGAATATTGTCGAACACACACGCACCTGTTTCATTAAGAACAAAAATATAGCTGTGGCCAAGGATAACCCAAGTCATGGAGATAAATCTGATTCCATTAATTGCTGTTAGAGATCCGCCATTCTGTTCAGTACTGAGTAGTTTCGAAGCGTTAGTATATACAGAAAATGCCAGCAATATTTTTCCAAAAACTCCTATAAAAATAATGTATTTGAAAGTTTAATGCACAAACCTGTTTCATTTATGACCATCACATAACTGTGGCCGAGGATGACCCAGGTCATAGAAATAAAACGTATTCCACCTAAGGCTGTTAGAGAACCGCCATTTTGTTCTGTGCTTAGTAATTTCGAAGCATTGGTGTAAACAGAAAATGACAGTAGCATTTTTCCGAAGATACCTATTCAAACCAAAATATTTTTTAGTTGCTGATTATATATTCTTCGTTATTTTTTTCCATAAATTCGTAAACAGGTTGTCAAGCACTGTTATTTTTTTTTCTGCATAACCCTACTGGCGGAGGTACTCTCCGAGGTTAAACCCGATCCCAATTTTGTGTTGAAGATACGCTAAAGTTTACATGTACATTTAACTTCACTAACAGATCTAGATAAAAGTAAGTCTGAAATGTATGGAGGAGATTCGTGGTCAATTTTTTCATTCGTAATAGTGAAACACGTTTTTTACAAACACAATATTTCAATCAAACTTTGAGAAAAAAAACCAAATCAAATATTTTAAAATGCATTGACGAAAATGCTTATCTTACTGACCTGGTTCGTAGTTTACTTCAGGAAATTTATCAGTGATGAGTGGTACCTTTTCACTAGCTTCCATGACGTCATCAGAGCCCAAGATTTTTTCGCGGGCTTCCATCTGCCATTTTGGCCATTGAATAAGAGCAAGATCGTATGCAGTTCCGGCCGCCATTAATGATATGAAAAACGAGATAACAACTCTGGAATGAAGAAAAACAGCTTATTTTAATTTTGCGCCTTTAACTATATTTAGAAACTTAATAAGACTTGGTAGCTCTAGATGTAAAAAACATGGCCATTCGTTTGATATTCTTGTATAAGAAGGCTATCGTCTTAATATCTTCTTTTTGAAGTGGATGTACATATTGAAAGGGTGTCGGTGCGTCTTTAACAAATAAGAACAAATCCACCCACCCAATCCACAGGATTGGTTTTCATAGAACTTTCGCACAAAATTTGCTACAGAATTTTAGTGTGGATGTACAAACTTTATCTGATTTATTTGGGGTTTCCTAGAGCAAAACAAGTACTAGGTAAATAATTCTAAATCGGAATTTGTTTTTGTCTAATAAACTATGTCCCCCGCCTGTTTCCCCAAAATTCTATGTTCAAACATCCGTAACCCCAATAAAAGTTTAAGGATAAAAATTTTCTGGTAACATAAATACTTACATATACGATATTGAGATGTGGAATAAGTGTACGCGACACAACAAACATAAACAAACAGCAATTCAAAAAATCACAACGGAAAACAGCAAGCAGTCTTCAACATGACCATAGGTCACTGCTTACCGTCTTGCATTGGCCCAAGACTTATAATACAATACAAAAGTATCAAAACCAATCCCTAAATCATCAACGAAAGATTCAATTCTTGACATAAAACAGTTAACATAGAATGCAAGGACAAACAAAGGCTTTGGCAAAGTTTCCTGGCTTAGGACAGGCACATATAAAATGTGGCGGGGTTATTGTGTTCTCCTACATACCAAGTTTAGTTGATATCGGTTCAGCAATTTCAGGAGAGTTACGCTTACAAGATGATAGATGGAAATTTTAAGCAAAGTTCAAATGGCCATAAAAAGCTGAGGATTAAAATTATCTGGTACCATTCACATGTACAACTACATATGGTTTCCTTCGTTCATACCCAGCTTCGTTGAATTTGGTTCAGTAGTTTCAAAGGGGTTACTTTGACATCTTTGTGACAGACGGACGTAACAGAAACAAAATGTCTCCGCACAAAAGCGGGAGAGGCATAACGATAAATAGAACTAAGATATTTAATACAACTCACTGAAAATCTAATCAATTATCGTACTTACATGACAACAAACGCTCTTGTGTCGTATGATCTATCGGGCTCTTGGCATTCGGCTGCATAGGCATAAAAAAGGTTGTTTGTCCGATTTTTCACAGCTGCAAGGATATTTTTGATTGTCTGCATTTTATTTGCTAATCTTTGAATATATAATATGTAATATTTTTTTTGTAAGGTAAGGGGTGTCTGGGTCAAAAGCAAACAACATCTTTTTTTATCGAATATTACTCGACTATTTTATTGACCGGGTTGGTCATGGGTCAATTATTTCAAACTTCTTCGTATAAATCCTACCTAAAACACTGAGAAAATTAAGCTCCGCCCAACTTGTGAATAAAATAGAAAAATAGCAATATGAAAGCATTGGAAGTCAGTGTGCAGTTTATTTCATATTGCATATAGTTCAAATACGAGTTCAATATTTGTGACGTCACCAATAATTAAACCCACTCTAAAGCAAAGTGTTGGTGTTTACTATACTATACTATGAATTCCCCAATATTCATGCAATAACCCTATAATAATATTACATTAGAACAAATAAAGCTTCACCGTTTCTTTTTTGTTAGCTTCTTTATTATAAGTAAGGGCTCAACCAATCTTTAATAATCACTTACTTTCGGTATATATCTGTTCCAGACCGTAGGCGTATTCAGACCGTACGCGTACGGTCCAGACCATACGAGTATTTTTGCAAAATACCTCTACGGTCGGACCGTACGCGTACGGTCTGACTTGCATTTCCTTAATGTATATTGAATAAAATATATGCTGCAAGAATGCATTAATTTTATTATATTTTACTAGTTCTTTTTGGACATAATGAACACAATGTTTTAACAAGACACAGACAAGTTTATTGACGAGGACAGGGTTGAGTATATGTTTGAAATGGACTCACAGACGGAAACCGAGCCTGAGACAGATACACAGACAGAGACAGACTCTCAGACAGACAATGAGACTAAAGAGGACTCACAGACAGAGACAGATGCGCAACCTGAATAGAGCTTTCAGGCGGATGGAGATGCTGAGACAGACGGTCAACCGACCCGGAAAAGACGAAGGACTGAAACCCCTGATCAATCTACGGACATGTACGACGTGGTGGATTATAGACCAACGCAGGAGGAACTCGTTGCAATTGACGACTTCATCGTACTGCGTGACGTTATTGCTGAACCTACTGAAGGCAGTACTAGTGACAATGTAACAACAGACGAAGGACACGTATCCACTCACGACAAAATTATACAGATGCTAGACAAAAATTATAAAAAGTCTGTAGAAAGCACAATGAAAAAGTATAACAAGAAAGCATCAAAATCAAATGCAAAAATTGAAATTGGTAAATTTGTAACACTCAGAATACCTGTAGTTGATAGGGCATCTTGAGATCTTCCACGATTATTATGTAGGGTAGATAATATTTTAGGTAAAGATGCAATAGAAAATAATGAGATGTGGAATAAGTGTACGCGACACAGCCCACAATTAAACGGGAATTTAGAAAAACCACAATGGACAACCGCCAGCAGCCTAGGCCTTCAACGATAAGTTTGTATAAGTTATCCCGTGAGCATGGTTTTCTTAATTCCTGTTACGATATGGGTGATTTAGAAATTTTAACCAGATCTGTTGAAACGTCACATTGGAAAAAAGACGAGATCTCACTTCACGTTGCTGCAAAACAAGCCAGTTTTTCACTTGCGACTAAAAGATGTAAGTGCAAGGGAACATGTCAAAGTAGAACCTGTAAATGTAAAAAGTCTGGCGATCCTTGTGGCAGTAAGTGTCACCCTGGACGTATGTGTGAAAATGTTCTGGTACAGGGCAATTAAACTTTTTTCTGTAGTAATTCTATTGAGTTAAAGGTGGTAGTGAACGTTCTGTTTTGACAACTTTACTTTGCATTTGTAAACTTATACAATTGTAATGCAACACATTGTAAATTACAATATTTTTGAGTTTGCAAATACAATATTTTTTCATAATTTTATATGAATAAATGCCAACTTTAAGAAATACCTATATGGTCTGAATACTCGTATGGTCAAGCTCGTTTGAGACCATACGGGTATACTTGTACGGTCGGACCGTACGCGTACGGTCGGACCGTATAGGTATACTCGTACGGTACGGACCGTACGCGTACGGTCTGAATACCTGTACGGTCTGGAACATATCTTTATCATGCTTCTAACAATACATACCTGCATCAACCAAAATAACAGCGTCCTGCTCATTACAACTGGCTGGTAAGCATGTTCCAATTTTGAAAGTTTGTACCTGTAATAAAAATACAGTTTTACTACTGCTCGAAATTCACAATAAAGGTAGTAGTGTGATTTTTGTGTTACCATTGACTAGGAACGTTATGTTGCTCTTTAAGAAGCAAAGGGATATCAATGGTACATTCGAATGTCGAAAAGTTCGAAAAGGCAACGTAAAAAGCGAAACAAAACAAAACAAAAACAACACGAAAATCACAAAAAGCAACCGCTAGTAATATATAATCAAAAGCGGGCTTTTGGCTTTTGAAGATAATCTAAGCCCAAACAAGTGATAAGTTTTATTTACAGAACCCTGCGTAAAATATTTCTCTATATTTTTCAGCAGATTCTGTTCTTGTGCTATGAAATTTTGTAAGAATAATCCAACTAACATTATACCTGATTCAAGATCGGGGGTATAGGGAGTACATTTTGAACCGACATCATGCAGTATCCGCCATCGAACTCATATCTAATTTCATTGTAATCGGCGTATCCATTGGTAGAAAGACATTCATCATAATCACCCAACCAGACCAAGCCTCCGCCTAAAATATTAGCTGGGGGCTTACCAGCCGCATCCAACACTGCAAAAATTAAATTAGCTTAAGCTTTATTGACATCTTGCTTTAAAAATTTAATCTCAAAACATTTATGTTGTGTTTGTTGTGAAAAAAAATACTAAAAGAAGACATTTATTCGAATGTCAAAATGTCTGAAAGGCAAAAACACAATAATTTCTGCCATTATTTCAATTTAAAAATGAGAGTTTGAATAAGTATATATAACATTGACAAGATTTCAGCTAAAGACAGTTTTTAAATAAAGATTTCTATATATGTATATTATAAACTGTTGCATAAATTATAATTTAAAAATAGCTACGTTGCTTACTTTGAAGGGCCCATAACTCCTGACGGTCAATACCATCCAAAAATCCTTGCGCATGTATTCCGCAGAGCTCTGAAACTTTTGGTGTTTCTTCAGTAGTTTGGACAGTTGGTAGGACTGTCACGTTATCCGCGAAAACATCATTTTGATTTTGAAGAAAATCGTTCTTTTCATATAGTCCTATAGGTGTCAAACTTTCCGATAACTGCTTTACCAGGTGCGCATATTTGCCAAAAGATTTTGTAATACTTTTGCTTGAACTTTTCAACGCGTCACCGGCATGAACGAATTTGTCGAGATAGTTATTTTCCTGTCTAAAACCGTCTGAAAATGCTATAGACAAAGTTACGAAAAAAGTAAAAATGTTAATGTTCATAGTTCCAGATCTAAACATGAAAAGGAGATTTCTTTATACAATGTGCTAATACATGTGACCTTACAATGAACGATTGATGAAATAGTTATCACTAATGATAAAAATTTCATTATTAAATATATTAATTTCGTCATAGATAAAGTATATGGCCATATATGAAAATAAACAAGACTTTTATAACAATTTAACCTTGAAGAGACTGACGACTTTGGAAATTCGTGGATTGTCACGTGAAAATGCGTTTTGGTGATTCGCAATTTGGACTTTTGACTTTTTTCTACAAAATTGGTTCATCGAAGTAGGATCACATAATATGAGTGTTCTATCTTTTCAACTTCTTTATTTGCTTTTGCAACTTATAATCATTTATTACATGTTCAATGTTTATAAATATCTATTACATGCATGCATAGTGTGTATGTCAAAGATAAGTTTGTTTTCACTTGTCAAAAAGTCAGGTTTAAAATATTTTATATGCATGTACAACCTTTAATTGTCGTATGCATGTATTTTCACAAACATGAATATATACACTTGGACAAAAGTTAAGGACCACCGATTTTTAAATTTTTTATTAGTTTTGGTTTTCTTTTTTTCGTAGAGAAGCAAATCAATTTGAGCAAAAACCTGCATGGTAATAAAAGACTAATATGTCCGCTAATGTTTAAACATTTTTCTGCCACGAAACCATTACGTATGTGACCAACAGGTGTCTGTTTTTTAACATGGGGAAAACTACAAAGAAAAAAATCAAAAAAAGTTTGCAGCTTTAATTGTCTGTAATTAAGAAATTGCTCTTGATTGCGTCAAAAATTACCTCAACTTAAAGAGTTTCCATTTGTAAACAATAAAATAAAGTTTTTAAGTTCGATATCTTTCATTTTTTTTATATTGTGAAAAAAATAATACCTCTTATTTTTGCCAAAAATATTTTCACCTTGTCAAATCAAACGCATATTTCCAGTTTTTAGTTAGAATGATTTTAATTTTTCTTGATTAAATTCAAAGTTTGGTTGATGATAATTCTATTTAGCCCTTGATTGATTTTATTTTATATGTTTAAGATATAAATTCATGACTTTGAAAAAAGTTGTTGATTTTCAGGTGGTCCCTTACTTATGTCCAAGTGTATATTTATAATAAATTATGTACAGCTAAATAGCGGCTTATTTTCGCCGGGGGAAAATTCGCGAATGGAAATAAGAGGTGGGGAATGGATTCAAGTCGTAAAAAATATTCGTTTCTTTAAATATTTAAAGGTAATCTATGAATAAACCGTTAGGATTTATTAATTTTCGTGATTATCCATTTTCGTGGATCGACGAAAAAAGATCAGTTGGCTGGGTTTTTTTTTTATTTCATGGTTCTGATGTCTTCAGTTTAACGATCAATGTTAAGTTTCCTTCTAGGTGGGAATCGAAATTCGCGGGTCAAGACCACCAACAAAAGCCACGATAATTGATACCTCATGAATAATAATGAAACCACAGTAGATAAAAACATCACAATGTCTTTTCATGTTTATTGTCCTTTAGATCAACGAAAGGAACTTTTTTGTAATATGATAGTTTTTTTTTTAATACATGTATTCCCTTTGTATAAACATAAAACTTCAAAAAGTTCAGTTGCCACAATAAACTAACCTAACAAATACAAAAGGCACATTTAAAATCACAAATTAAGTTATTAAGAGCTAAAGAAATATTTTTAGCTCGCAAAAAGTTAAAGATAGATCACTGTTCAGAGTTTAAAGCAGACCCCCAAAAATATAAACTGTGCATCTATTTATGTTGCTTCTTTTTATCTTTCTTGAAAACAACTTTTTCTAAGCCCATCATTGGAGCTTCAAATGCCATGGAAACAATAAAGGCTGCTGCATATGATAAACAAAGATGCCCCAGAAACTCGTATATCTGAAAGAAAAAAATATATATGACTTGAAATTTTAAATGTTTAATCCCAAAAAGTCTTCAATTAAGACATAAATAAAGGTGAAAACAAATATATATGACATGAAATTTCAGAATAAATGTTTAATTCTTAAAATTCTTCAATTAAGACATAAATAAAGGCAAAAACAAAACTACCGAACTTTGAGGATCAATCTGAAATGTCTGAGAGAATAGGAAAAAACAAGGATGACATACTGGAAAAATTAAAGATCGCATGGAACTGAATTGGTACAAGCATTTCGAAAGAAACAGTTGGTTAAACCAGGTTTTATGGCGCTTAACCTCCTTCTTCCATTGCGATCTTCGGGTGCACAGCATAAACCATTAGTAATTCTTTGTTTAAATTGAGGGCCTTGTTTTATACGATATAATCTGTCATTTTGTTAACTTTTGCTCTTGAAACTAGAGCTTTCTTAATACTTGTTAAAGTGCAATTTCCGCTCCCGTTGTAGTTTTACTTGTTATGCCATTAACTTGTCATTCCTGGATTAAATTATATATTGACTGCATAAGTTGTTGTTATTTTATTATGAAATACATTAATTTGCAACATTAAAGGGTTAAAATTCAATTGTAAATGTATGTGTTCCAGACCGTATGCGTATTCAGACCGTACGCGTACGGTCCGGACCGTACGAGTATATTTTCAAAATACCTGTACGGTCGGACTGTACGCGTACGGTCTGACTTGCCTTTTCTAGATCAATATTCAATAAAATATATTGATCCTGTAAAAATGCATTAATTTTATCATTTATGTTTCAGCAATTCGTCCGTCAGTTTCCCCACATCTTTACCTACTTTTTAGCAAAAAAAAGTTCCATAGAGCTCTTGTTTTTTATATTATGTGCAGCCGAGTTTACTTTCTACAGATATAAGTTATATGTATTGTCGTCATCCTCAAACTTTTCTTTACTGAATATAATTTTAGACTGATTTTTTAATCATCATCATGACATTTTTGTGGACCCTATATACAGGTGAAATCCAACAACAAAGCAGAGAATAAAACCTAACAAATTCTACCAAATGAATATCAAACACCATATTGTACCCAATTCCCTCACCTACCGCCTTTCTATATTTTAGCTATTCACAAATTCTGACTTTTGTTTAATTTTGTTTGTCTTATTATTTTAAGTTTGCTTTCCTCTTTTCGTTTTTTTATTTTTTTGAGTTTCCCTATTTTTTTCCGTAAGAATCTGGGAGTTGGTAATAACACTTTTTAGGTTGAAAATAAAATATTATTTCCTAATACTATATGAATAAATGCAAATTTAGAGAATACCTTTATGGTCTGAATACTTGTATGGTCCAGCTCGTTTTAAACCTTACGGGTATACTTGCACGGTCGGACCGTACGCGTACGGTCGGACCGTATAGGTATACTCGTACGGTCCGGACCGTACGCGTACGGTCTGAATACCTGTACGGTCTGGAACATATGCAATAAATATTGCCAAATTTAAATACTAGAATTTATTTCTTACATTAGTCTTTTCATGAGATTTATCATACTTACTATCTCTAAATCAGATAGATTGATCATTCTCTTTCTTGTCAGTATATAGTAGTATATTATTGGAGGATGAACCAAGTATGCACAGTATGTCAGCCTAGCAAGTGGTACAAAACCTTTCCATGAAAGGATTGTATTAATGTAGCCTACAAAAATTATAAAGCTTTATAAGATGGATGAAATAAAACGAGCACATGGTCACATATGTACAATTGTCCCTTAAAACAAGATTTTTGGTGTGCTAAATGTAACAAAGCAAAACCTTTTCCAGTAGATCGTGCAGCACATAAAAAGAAAGGAATACGTGTGCTAAAAAGTGTTGATTTTAAAAACTAAAGTTCAGAAGGGTTGGAAGACCATTTAATATATGATATCTGTCAAAAAGCGCTTAACGCGTTGGGTAAGATGCTACATGATAAACTCTTGACAACTTTAGATAAAATCAAAAGGAGCAAAGGAGTACCATCGAGACATTTATTGGTAAAAAAAAACTTCGAAAAACCAGCAAACATTTAAGACAAGATGAGACGAGAAAAATAATGCAACACTTCTTATTACACACAAAACAATTGCAATCGGCAATGTGAACTTTATTTCTAACAAAATTGTTTACACTTAATATGTCACCTCCATATCCATTGGCACAAGCAAAAATCACCCAGGCAACCGCCGCACCCCATACGGTCCTATGTACCGCTAAGTACAACGAGGAAATCTCACGTGACTCCCTAGGTTGATTGACATCTTCGTAAATTCCATACAAAACAGCGCATGCGGATACAGCTGCGATAATCCAACAGAGTAAAATAACAACCTAAAACGTTGAACAGGGAATGAACGAATACTTTAAAGCTATTGTTTGGACAAATCAAATGCTTGCAAGATTGTTTACCAATTCACACCAATTATAAAGTTTAAAATTTACCTTTCATTTAAATTGCTTTGTAAATTAGAGTATTTCAATTGGTAGCGCGATGGGCGGGCTATAGCCAGCAGGAACTGCTTACTCTTCCGGAGCACCTGAGTTGACTCCCGTTACGATAAGTTCGCGTTGTTGATTATCGTTGTTGTTTGGTTGATCTGTGTTTTGTTTTTGTGTTTCATCGTTCTCGTTCATGCTTACTGGTCGTTATTGCCGTTTCTGACTTTTTGACACTTGAATGCCCCATAGGTGTCTCGTATCTCCTTATCAGACTTACTTCTTTAAATTTAAAAAACTGCAACGCAAAAAAAAAAATCGTTTTATCATTTATATCATACATGATAAACCAATGTTTATTTGTTCAACTACCTTATGATATATCATTTTTGTAGTTGCATGTAATATCTAAAAGTTATATGTAACATTACCTGGGGCCAGGTTTTTGAAGGCATCTTACGACTACGACGTGTCGAAAGATGGTCTTACGGTACGTCGCAGTCTTAAACTGTGTTTTCGAAAGGATCGTTAATTGCGATGCATCGCAAAATTTTTCAAAATCTTACTACTCCTACAGAGGTGTTGTAAGATGGTCAAAATGATTTATGATGATCACAAGTATATTTATATTGGAAATGCAACGATCTAAGGGATCCTGTTTACTTGTATAACATTTTAAAGACTACAAGAGTTTTAGAACGTATTTTAGAATGGAATGTTTCCAGAACAAATCAAACTAATTAAATTCAATAAGAAATATTATTAAGGACCTTTAACTTGAAGAGGGCATGGTTTTATGCTAATAAATATTTAAATCTGAGAAAAAAAGATATACCAATAAAAGGGGCATTTCCAAGATAAAAGTCCGACAGAGAAAAAGGTTAAACCAGCAAACACAAAGAAAACAGAACCAACAAACATTTAACGTATTATCCACAAACCACAACTGAACAGAACTGACAATGCGAGCTCAAGTCGTAACGAGAATAAACTCATGTGCCCTGGAAGAGTAAGCAGTACTTCCCTATTGCAATATTCCCGTCACGCAGATTTTAATAACGATCATATTTTAAAAGCAAAATAAAAGAAAACACCTTTGATAACATAATTATTTTTTGCGTCTGCATCGAAAAACATTCTGGCCAGAAACATCCAGATAAAATGGTCATTCCCTTCTAAAATAGATTGTCATGGCCAATGTTTTTCAACCTATGCAATATGTTAGCACATACCCCATTATGTCCTACAAAAGTTTTCCCAGTCTCATCTAAAATAATGATCGACTTCGAATTCTTTCTAATGGTTCATAAGGCACAGTTCACAAGTCCATATTGGTAAATGCTAACTATTCTATTTTATATATTTATTTATCATTTAATATTGGACTTGACCATTATGATTGTACATACGTATACATACAGTATCAAAAACAGCTATACATATACTTTAACATGTTTCAGGGATTTGTAATGGTCATAACATGATTACATTAATGATTGTGTTGTGACGGCTTTGTTTTCCATGATACGTATGATCATCGTAACATGGTTGTAACTTATGACATGCGATATGTCTTACGACCAACTTTGTGATACTTTCGAAAACCTGGCCCCAGAGTTTTGCAATGTAGTTACAATGTATGACATGTATGAGCAGCAATCTCCTATGATGACTGCGTGGAGAATTTGACTGACACTGTAGCCATGTGTTACCTTACAAAATGTGAAATGAAATACTTTTAACAACAATTGTAAAGTGTACCTTATGAATCCTTAATTTGAGTTCTGTCTTATACATTATGTATCCAGTAAGCATCCCAACTAAATAAGGTCCCATTCTAAAATATGGTCTGGCATACATAGTCCACCAATGTGTTTGGTCTCCGCTGAACGATATTATTAAAATTGTTTCAGAATTAAAATTTAAAGTCCATTTTTTTCTTTTAATCATGTTACTTAAGGTTAAAAAGAGTTCACATGGGTCGGAATTCGCTTTGAATGATAGTTTTCATGTGTCTGCTCTAAATTTATAATAAATCATTTTACAATTCGGATTATGTGTTTTATTTGTCTAAAGATAAACTAGAGTAGAACAGATTTTTGATTTAATGTTTTGTTTAGGTTTAAGAAATTCTTAAACAAAACACTAAAGCGTGTTTAAATCTTGGGATGATATAAGATTGTAGTATACTCTGCAAATACTATTTTCAAGTTAAATTGAGTTCTTGCCTAAAACAAGTTAAAATTATAGATTTTTGTTTTTGTCATTAATACACATAGCATGTATCATAAGAATAAAACAGACGATGTCACCACAATTATGGTCACATTACAGCGATTTTTTTTCATACCAGCTATATTGTATTACGGTTTGTTTTTAAATTTACGTTATAGACAAAAATAATCAACCCAATCTTGTGTTTCTAATTACATGGTTAGCTTTTTGAAAATTGTCCCTTGACAAAGTAAGAAATATTTACCCATCAAAAGATGACATAGGAACGTTCCATTCCGTTGCCATCACACCAGTGGCTACCCAAGTTCCAATCAGAAATGCCAACATAATTAAATAACCAATCACAGGGAGGCTTTCAAATAAAAAAAATAGTAAGAAACAAGAACCCATAGTACATTTGAATGTCAGATCCCGAAAATATGTCATTAATCATTATTTTTCTTCAAGACCAAATAAATAATGTGTGAGTTTCTGGTTTCCCCACCTTCCCTAGTTTGTCATGCCAACCATAGCCTTGGTTATTGCCATTTTGGCTTAAGCACCGTTAAACTTGAAATCTTCTTCTCATTTAATGATGCACGGAAAAAATTACCCACCTACTATTATTTCGGGCACGAAACCAGAAACACACACACACTTTATTTATTTTTTTTTGTCCCAAAGGGGCATTTGTATGTCAGAAGTCGGAATATGCAGATACAATGTGTTGCCATAACAGCTCCCAACCGACAAAACACAACATAAACCAAATTAGACAACTCAACTGCAATCAGCATGCTGAAATAACTTCATACTGTTCCGGGTAGATAAGCTATTAATACTTGTTATTAAACACCCGTCATATAACATGTAAAGACTGTTGAACATTTTACAATAGAATACTTGTGATGAGTCTTCTTAAATTCTGAGAAATTAATTCCAATTTTAAACTACAAATTGCGTAACCAGAAGAAATGTTTTCTTATATAGTATATGAATGCATTGCGTATACTAAATGATGTAAGTATAAACGTTACAATTTACAGATGAAAAAACATGTTAATTACAAATACCAAAACGCGGATATGAACGGTAAATTTGGATAATATGCTATATATCGATATTTCAAGGAGTAACCTCTCATCAGTAGCATTTAAATCAAAACATTGGAAGGTCAATCTTCAATCATATCCAAACTGTTGAAAACGAAAAGTACTCAAAACCAAAACGTTCGAACAAGGAAGCCAAATCCAGCACCGAGGATATCGACCATGTGCATTACAAGGAAAGAAACCTGATGTTTTAGAATTTAAAAATCGGAAATTTCAGCAACAAAAATATTAGAAATTTTATAGTAAATCGTGTTTCACAAGTCTGACGACCAGGCTTGTGATTACCCTCGGGGACCTCTGGTCCACCAGCAGCGGCTAGTTAAGTTAAATAAAGGTTTAGAACTGACGTGATGTTGGTAAATTCTACTATAAACAATGGCTACAATGTAAAGACGGTACTAATAGTATGTTAAATTACAATATAGAATATTTTTAATCTTTAAACTTACAAAAATAATGGAACAATTATCAAAGGACTCAACACAAAGAACTGCATATCATTGGCTAGATACCATGCCCATCCAAAACACTTAAACATAAATAGAATGAGTTTTGCTAGTACATAGTATACAATGGCAAACACTTGTCTGAAAGTAAACTAAATGTGAAAAAATACGAGATTGGATGAGATTTTATCTTTATCAGAAAGTGCTACAATGGGGCTTGTTTAGGGGGGCGGGTACCAATATCCCATATCCCCATAAATTTTTCATCAAATATCCTGTATCCCAAAAAGTGTTTTTCCAGTATCCCATATCCCTGTAAATAAAATTGACAAAAATATCCCATATCCCAGTAAGTTTTGCCTCAAATATCCCGTATCCCACTAAGAAAATGTGTGAATATCCCATATCCCAATATACCCTAAACAAGCCTCTACAATGGCACCATAAAGCTTGAGCTTTTTTCTCGTGCATGAAATTGAAATACAAAAAAATTGGACAATAGATTTATATGTTTAGGCAATTGTTACTCCGTTTTATTATAGGTAGTAATTACGTTTTGTATTGTGCTTAATACATACCTGATCTTGTGAATCCACGAAATTGTTGACATATAGCAAATTGTAATACCACGAATCCTCACAATAATTTTTCTCGAGACCATCTTTTTGCCATAATGGTCCACTTCCGGTGTAAGGAAACAGTGAAACATAAACCATCAATACAAGCATATAAGGTGGTGTAAGTCTGAAAATGATACAGATAAATGCGAAATTGAAATTATTATAAAAAATGCATTTTTTGAAATCACAGAAGAAAAATCAGTAATGATACATCTGACTTTACTTCATAATTTTGTTTTGTTGCTCAAAAGAGTAAAAGGTAGATAAAAGTTAAGTACAGGTTAATTCATCTTATATTGTGTACTCCTTAGTAATATATTATACAACATGATTAAAGAACATGCAACAAAAGCTCAGCATGGTAACATAGACATATTTCTAGACAAATTGTGAGCCGGAGCGTCTCTGCCAAACCGTTAATTGAGTCGAAGTTTAAAATATAAAGTACACATCTTAATTTCATCAAAAAGATTGTGATAGCTCTCCATAAACAGTTGAAAGGATTAGAAGGAGTTGCATATTGCTACACCGATATGTAACGGACAGAAGGAAGAACGGAAATTGCTTTCATTATACAACCCGACTTTTCATATAGATTGAAGTACAATTTTAATACAGTTTTGCACAAACACAAAAAAGCAGCTGAAGTCACCAAGAGAAGCAATGAAAAACATACACATGCAGTTATAGGTACCAAATGTATTTAGTGTATTTGTATTTCAGGTGTATTTAGGGAACATGAATTTATATTATGATTACCTCCAGAAACGATGAAAATAGAACATTCCCCAGTTAAGTTTACCATTTTTTGCATCTAACTCTTTCATAACCAAATATACAAGTAATACACCACTAAAAAAACATAAAGATATATAAAATTATTCAGTGAAGCATTCATTTAGAAACCAAGACAGAAGAAGCAAAAAGTTATATTTTGTATTGTGGAGATGATTAAGGAGCGACCATTTGATTTTTAGGGGTGGGGGCTATGATGAAATTTGAAATAAAAAGGCAGGATGGCAAAAATCCAGAAATAAAAAGGCAGGACAGTGCTTTGAATTAAAAAAGACAGGATGGTATTTTTGGCTGAAAAATTTATAGAACCTAAAAAAAATGAACGCACTTGCACGCAAAAAAAATCCAGGCCAAATTTTTTTTCCGAAAATAAAATAACAGAAGGATGAAATCTCCCTAGCCCCCAATAAAAATCAAATGGTTGCTCCCTTATGATGCTGTTGAATCTTTTTATGGTAATTGCATCAGACAACGGCCTATCTTGCTAAAGACATTATGTATGGCCAACCGTGGTCCATTAAAAAGCAAGATTACTAAAATGATTAAACAATAAGTAAAAGATTCATATAAAGTTAAAGCTGCAATAGTTATATAGGTTCATTGGTTTTTTTATGTGTTTGCTAACCATTAAATGTTAACATGGTTAAGTAAAGATAGAACATAATTCAAATAGGAATCTTAACATGAACACATAGAAAAGGAACAACTCATGCTGCAGTGATATGTAACATTATCATTTTTAATGTTAACATGATATATATTAACTTAAAGGCAAACAAAGAAAAAAAAGGAAGTGATCTGTAGAAATATGTCTAAACATAATGGTTTCATACCATAGTATATATATACTATGGTATCAATTATCACTAGATACATACAGATCGGTTAAAGATTTAATGCCATTAAGGCTGAATCTTTTTACTTTTTATGCTTTTTGTTTGATTATTATACAAGTAATTTAACGACGTGTAAACACATATAAGGAAAGGTTTAATAGAGTTATGACCTTAAAACGAAGAATGTATCTACAGACACCAGGGCATTGCTGATCGCAGGGAACGTTTCTCTTTTCATCATTTTGGGTAAAAATGTTGCCACGTTGTCTGAAACAAGAAGACATTGAAAATGTTAAGTAGTTAGTTTTGAAGTATAGAGTTGGTTCATGAAACTGAACGGAAAAGGTTTTGTAAGATTTTTTTTTTAAAGTATTGACATTTTACTGACTTTAATTTTTCATCGTTTCATAATACTTTTTGTGTTGTATTTAAACTAAGAGAGAGAAGAAGATACATTCATCATTTCATTATGATCTTCTCAGAAAAGAAAACAGTATGAAAGTTCATCTCCTGTCACAATGCTAACGATATTTAAGTAGATGATCCACTTTAAAATTTGCCATAGGTTAAACATTTTTGAAAAAATAGATATAATTTTGCAATTTGTATATAGTATTTTGCTTGAATATTTATGAATACTCTGTATATTGACATACCAACATCTGACAAAACAAATCCATACGCATGCCCGAGAATAACCCACGTCATGGATATAAAACGAATCCCATTTACGGCAGTCAGCGAGCCTTTTGGTTGGTCAGTATTCAACAGCTTTGAACCATTTGTGTATACAGAAAAGGACAGCAAAACCTTACCAAGAGTTCCTATAACAATATTATGAATCTTGTGTTATAGAATCTTGTATAAACATATAACTTTCTTGTGGTTTTAAGAGTCACCGTTAAAAAAGTGTTGTTCAAACCTAAAAACATTGTAAAATGGCAAGAGACTGGTTTGGAGTAGTAATATTAGGTGAAACATGATTTACTGTAGCGTTTTTACTCAAACTAGAAGTAGAATCTGTTAATCCGCGGCAATCCCAGAAATATAAATTAGCGCTCTCCCTATGAAAAAAAAACACAGTCACTTATTTCAATATGACGCAATTTTGCGAATCCAGTCTGACAGACAAAACATTCAGATTATAGAGATATGAGCTTCGCGTAAATTATAAAGAGAGGCATTTAGATTGCGTTACCAGTACGTTTTAAAGTAGAAATTCAATATGAAATTTTTAAATCGAGGATTAAGAGCGTCAAAGAAATATCATACCCGGCACATGCGTGTAATGTTCAATATGATCGTCTGCTATGAGTTTTGTCTTTTCACTGGCTATGAATGTTGTCTCAGCTTGCATTTCTGATCGTTTTGTGTCCTGCCATTTAGGAAGCTGAATCAAGATGATGTCATATGAAGTCCCTATTCCCATGATTAGAATGAAACCTATTATCACAATTCTAAAATTGAGAAGAAAAATGGTTTTTTTTAACAATGCGTCTGAGTTTACTCTCGTTGTGTTGTGTGTACGTTGCTGATGCAGTTAAGATTTATTTATAATTGTTTTCTATCATTGTTTCTTGAATTAAGTCTAAACTCATTTTGTCTTTGCGTTTTAAGACTTTCAACAATCTGATACCCCATTTTGTAGTGACTTTTATTGTGTGAGCATAAGTACTAAATGTTTTGTTGAATGGTTTGGCTTTTATGTAAGGTGTTTTCTGTCTACCTATTTCCCCTTAAGCTTTCTAGATACATGTTCACGATATTCGAATTCCCCAATGGTACACCTTTTCTTCTTAAATCAACATACACTTAGGAACAGACCATTGTACTTGAAGGGGGGGTTATATTATCGTCAGAAAATATTATTCTCCGCAGAGCGTGGAAAAAATATTTGTTTTTTGAAGGCGTCGCGACAGAATATTTTTTTTCCTTATTAGCATTATTTAATATGACAGAAATCCTTTTTCATAATGTTTTTTCCCTACCCTCTGCTGCCAAAATCTTTTTTCATCAAACATAATTTAAAAAATACTTTTTAGGAAAAAACCAAGCCCCCCCCCCCTTTTCAAGTTGAATAATCAGTCATCAATACGTAAAATAAGATATTGAGGGCAAAGTAATTTTTTTATTTAAAAACACGTTTAAAAATAGGTCATATAATGGGACATTAAATGATACCCCGCCACGATATAATATCAATAGTTCATAAAATTTGATTTTTCAAAGTGGCCAATCTCAAAAACTATTTTTCAGATCATGCTGGAAATTTATTTTGACCTGTTTTTAATTGTTCTTAACGGCTGTGCAAAATATCATTCAAATCCTTTGACATATTTTCAGGTAATCAGTCGGAAACTCAAAATTTCATGAAATTACTAGTAGATTTTTTCTCGAAAACTTTTTTCATATCATGCTGGAAATCAAATTTGACCTGTATTTTATAGTACTTGATAGCTGTGCCAAATATCATTGGAATCCCTTGACGCGTTTTCAAGTTATTGGTCGGAAACTCAAAATTTCATGAAATGTGATTTTTCAAAGTGGCCTATCTCAAACACTATTTTTGGATCATGCTGGAAATCAAACTTGACCTGTATTTTTTTTGTACTAAACAGCTGTGCAAAATATCATTTAAATCCTTTGACGCGTTTTCAAGTTATTAGTCGGAAACCTTTTTTTCAAATTTCTGCAATGTCTGATTAATAATGTGGGGTTATCTTAAGATTTTGGTTTATTTGTTGCTTGAAAGGCTTTGAAAAATTGATGTTAAAACATTTTTAAACTGCAAAAGAAAGTAAGCAGTGTTAGGTATTGTTGTCATAAAAGTACGTTTAAGCCCTTTTAATGGAGCTTTATTTTTCATGCCAGTGCCATTGCGATCAATATTATTCCGTTGTGTAATCGTTTTCAATAGTGTTTGCTTCAATCAAATAATAAATCGAAAAATACTTGCAGTACAATAATAGCTCTGGTATCAAATTCTTTATTGGGCTCTTGGCATGTGGCTTCGTATGCCATAAATCTCCACTGGGTTAAATTTACAAGAGCTAAAACAAAGAAGATATCCTTAAACAACATGAGTAAGTTTTCAATAAACTCATAGTTTTGTTTTTGATTTTATTTCAAGACTTTTTGTTATATGAAATACTGAGAATAATGAATGCCACAACCGGATTTCAGAAGGCCAATTTGCCGCTTCAAAGGCCACATTCCAAATTGGAAAGCCATAACATAGGCTTAAAGCTAGTTTCCCCGATTCAGTATAGATTTAAAGCTGTAATTCACCCATACTAGGTTTTCTTTCTTTTTGTTTTAATAGTTTTGTTGGTTTGGGTATTTTTTTTTGTGTTGTTGGTTTTTTTTTGTATATTGTTTATTATATACCATGCTCTTAAGACTTTTGTACATTTGTACAGTACATTTGACCATCTTACATGTCAGTGCGTAGTGACAATGTTTATCCAAATAAAAGTTTTAATCAACGTAATAAAAACAGTTATCAGACGCATGGAAAGAAATAAAAATTAAATAAATTGTCTGAAGGAAAAACTTACTTGAATTGACTAGAATTCTTACGTCCTCTGCTGAGCAACTATCTGGTAAACACATCCCAATATGAATAGGGGCATTTTTCTAAAATTTTAAAGATTTATAGGTTCTTACATAAGTTCTTAGAAAAGACCGGCTGATCTTTCATGAGTGATAAAATTGTTCAATCTTTTTGCGAGTGGAGCGCAGCGGAACGAGTCAAAAGACCTAAATAATTTTATCACGAGTGAAAGATCATGGCCGGTTGTCCAAGAACGCGTGTAAGTACCTATTTCTTCCGTAAAAATGTATTTTTTATATTCTGAAAGCTTAGGTGACTTCAATCTAAAAACCGAAAGTTTAAAATAACATTGCATTTCATTGGTCGACATCATCGATCAATATCAGTACCGGCGGTTATTATTGGTAAATTGACCAGTGTGAGATCGCTGCACGTGCTCGTATCTCAACCTGGTCATCTCACACTGAAAAGAGTCATTTACGGAAGAATAATAAATCACATTGATTTGCTCATTTCTTTGTATTTCGGTGTTCTGTTATAAAGAACAAAAAGTACTTTCGAAAAACAATTTATGCATTTTTCGATACGTCAACAATAAACCTCTAATTTGCCTACGTTCAAGCTCTCCAAATTACAAGTTGTTCTGTCATTCACATTTATTCTAAGATCCCACTACTATCTTTTCACAACAAATGACCAAACCACCATAAACGCTAGAATTAATCTAACAGTGTTTTATGAACCATGCAAGGAGAAAAGACCCTGAATAGGATATTTTGGGCTTTTTAGCTGACCTGACCCGAAGGGTCATGTGAGCTATTCATCGTTAAGCGTCCGTCGTCCGTTCGTCCGTTAACTTTTCTTCAAAGTTTTTCTATGAAATCACTGAAGGGATTGCTTTGAAACTTTGGACAATTGATTTTAGGATGTCTTCTACAAAAGCTTGTTAAATTTGTGCACACCGACTTAATTATATAACCATGGAAGTATTAAAATGTCAATTTAATACTTCCATGGACCAACCAACATGGCCGCTGTTGCTAGAAATAGAACAAAGGGGGTCAGTCCATAGTTTTTAACTTAAAGCTCAAAAAGTATTAGAAATAGAGAAAATCCGATTCAACCTCTCTTCTTCAGCATCAAAAGCTCTACAAAACTCTCCATTGATTCAAAGTTGTGGGACGACTCTTTATATTATATATATTTCCCCTTAATCGTCAAAATTGACCATTTGCACAGCTTTTGGGCTTTCTTGAAAACTGTAACTGCTAGAGGAAAAGTTAACATTGGAGAATTGTGAAGCTCATTGAGATCTACAAAAAGGAAATAATGATCGATAAAAGATAAAAAGACAGCTAATCATTGACTATTTATCACATTTATTACTTCATCTCTCATGTTGTATTCTTTGTTATATAATTGATGCATTTGTCTATTCAGATTGTTTGTTATATCAATTGATGATTTTAAAGTAACAAATGGATAATCCATTTAAGAACAGTTGCCCAATTGTCCAATATATTTGTACGACACTTTCATACCCAAGACAGTAATAGAGAAAAGAGGTGTATATCATACCTACCGGTAGAATGGGTGGTATAGCTTGCAGATTGACCACGCCAACCTGGCAGTATTCCGTCTTGAAATTATACTTCATTCCATCTTTTAGGGCAAACCCTCCTGATATTTCCAGGCACTCATCATAATCTCCTAACCACGTGAAACCACCACCAAGAATGTTTGCAGGTGGTTTACCAACCGCATCAACCACTGCAAATGTATGTATTTGTTTACTTTCAACAACATCTAACCTATACAGGTCGATGATTTTCAATGTTCTGCTTACTCCAGCCATAGATCTAAGTCAAAATTTAGGGCAAACTCGGCATATTTGGTATATTTTTACAGGATCTTCATATTTGTACAATGTTTGGTACTTTCATTCTTTCATTGTAGGGCGTCTCTGATGAATCTTGAATAGACAAAACGCGCGTCAGGTGTAGTAAAATTTATTGCCTGAAGCTTTGATGTAATATTAACTGAAAACATAGATTTCTATGAATAAGGTTTAAAATCGATGGTAGGAGTACTTGTAAGCTTTTTTGACAAGATTTAAGATAAGTTGCAAAAGTGGAAAATATCAAAAATGTATAGTTATAATGATAAATATAACGCTGCTTTATCTAATTACTTTTATATGCCCAGGCCTGTTGACTAGCAATTCCTTCTTGAATCCCGCTCACGTGGATCTGGCAAAGCGCTGAGACTTGTGGCTCTGGTTTTGGCGTAGTCGGTACTGTAGAGGAACTGTCTGTCGGTTTGTTGGTTGAAGTAGAACCAATAGTTGTCATCCCATCTGTTGTGGTTATTTGTGGTACAACCGTCGTGCTCTCATTCGCTAAGAATTGTTCTGTCAATTTTGCATTTTGTGCCGTTTCATGTATCTTAGCTAATTTCCGTAGATCCAAACTTTTTCCTAATTCGTTCACTAACTCTATATACTTTTGAGGATGGTTTAGAGCTTCTTGTGGCTGAGATTGAATGTTTTGTTTAGCATTGAAGAGCACTTCGCTGTAAGATTTATATCCAAAATGAGACTCACAAGAGTTTAGAAAAGACATGCACAAGAAGGTGAAAAGACCTGCACGCCAACCAGCCATTGTTGTTTTTGTTTAGATTATGAAATATACACACATAAAAGTAATTATCTTATATTTATTTGCACTATATACATGATTCATATTTTGTCATCATAAGCTGATCAAAAAGATAAAATTAAATTAAGAGTTTAAAATATAGGCTGATATGTGAAATATCACGCCTTTGCAAAGCGAGCACAGAAACCAGAAGCAGCAAGTAAATCCTTATACTTAAAGAAAAGATGGATAAAAACAACCAAAGAAAAAAACTCAAACCGAGCAACCATAAGTACGGAGTTGATTTAAAAACAAAGATGTTGTTCAATATAATGATCTGACTGACAAGAATAACCGAACTCGATGCATGTTCAAAGTACTATTACAAGTAAAATGAATTACGATAAGAGCAACGCGCAAAAATGGATACGAACTGAACTCACTATATATGATATAAGCAGATAAGACTTTTATAAAAGTGCACACTATTCAAGTTGTAACAATATTTGCATAAAACAGTACTTAAAGGTTCGTTTGTTTGATTTAAATTGAAATGTAAAATCGGAAAGCTGAAAAAAGGCATATATATTTAACATTTACCTTCCGATATTTTAACTTAACATTATTCTGCAGACAAAAACTGGGAAAAAATTCGAACTTGAAGATATTTTTGAGAAAAAATACAAATACCAGAATGGGTGTAAAAACAGATGATTTGGTTGTAGCGTATATATGAATATATCAAGGATCAACCTCCCACGAGCACAACGTTTGCAATGAAAAATCAAAGTACCGTTGGTACCATGTACTTGGAAGTCACATTTGAACGAAGGCAAGCAATTTGTGTTGTGGTTTTTACCTTTTTCGACAGAGGAAGGCAATTACTGAATTTAAAAATAACTTTATTTATGTATGAACCACACTTTCTTTCAACGATATGAAATCGACATAACTACATGTATTTTCCGGACTACATGTATTTTCCGGTAACTTTTATCTGAGAAATTCATTAGTTTAATTATCTCAGCTAATGGTTTTAATTTCTTTAATTTGTATATTCCCACTAAAATATATTTCCCCATCGCACAGGTGACTATAAAGGGTCAATAAAAAACTCCCATCATATTGAATTTTTGTAGGGCTTATCTTACTAAGCAGTATTGTAGCTTTAATTTTTTCTCTAGCTTTAACGGTTTGCAATACAATGGGGAAAGGTTGTGAAAATGGACAATTTAGACGCTTTAATGGGAATAACTCCTAAATGTATGGGTCCAACAACTTTTACCTTTGACATATTTTGTTGATCTGAATGTGCTTAACAACATGCAATTCAAATTTCTCAAACATCTTTCATAGTTTTCAAGATATTGAGCTTAATAAGTACATTTTTTTTAAATCAAGAAAAAAGGCAACAACTTCTACGTGGGGGAGGGGAGTTACATCTACAAACTTTCAGGGCAGGTAGTTCTTGAGGTGCTGAACACTTGCTTCCCATCAGAATTTTGATATCTATCACGGTTTTGGGGTTATTTGTAAAAAAACTGCAATTTACCCCTATGTTCTATTTTAGCCATGGCGGCTAATACAAAAGTTTTGAAGCAGTTATACCAATAAACAACTGTACCAAGTTTCATTTCAATTGGACTTATGGTGTCAGAGTAGTTAACGAAAAAGTTTACGGAAGACGGGCGGAAGACAGTCGCCAAGACTAGTGATGGCAATTGCTCATCTGACCCAAAACCCTTTGGGTCAGGTGAGCTAAAAAATGTCACATTTTTTAATAGGAGGTAGGTGAATCGAATCAATCAATATGGAACACCTTCCTGATGCTGTATACCAAGACTGTGATAAGATGTTCCTGAAATTAACGTGGCAGGACACAGAATGACAATTAATCACCAAGAAGAAGTGGTGGACAACCATGGTGGTTCTAGATATCATAGTTATTGATACTAATTATAATATAGCAGGAAATTTTCACATGACTCTGATTTTGGTTTTTTTTGCAAGGTCTGAGGAATCGCTAAATTAAAGATCACTAAATTTTAGCAGCACACTCTAGATTCTACGAAAAATAAAGACTGTTTTGAAAATTAAACACACCGGTCCCTTTAGGATACAAATCGTGAAATTTGAAACTCTCTATACAGTACATTGATAAAACTTGTTTAGTGAAATATTGTGATACAGGTAGATTTTTCTTATCAAGTTCAGCAAGAAATGTGGGTCAGTGATTACTTTGGTATACCAATAACTCATGTCTGCAATATAAAGGGGTAATACTGAACACCATTTTATTTGACAATTCTACTTCATAGTTTATTTGCAGTTTCATTTATTAATTTCATTGTTGATTTATGTTGAAAAAAATATATAAAACAATAACCCCACCCAAAATAAAACACTCAAAACAACATTTACTTCTATACTAAATTATCAATTACTGCAACACACCACTAAATATAACAAGTATTAGCTTTTAAGAAAAGCTTGCCTGACCTCAGTATACACAAGTTTTAGCTTTACAAAAAGCTTGGGAAGCTTCGCTGTAGCGGCATTTTTAGGAAAGGGTAGTGTATATCGGTTTTTATTTGAAAATTCACCGGTAGACCAAAACTATATATAATGTGTCGAGAACATGCTTTTAAATTATAGGGAACATTACTGTTATATTGCAATTCATAAGCTTAAGTTCATTTAATAAGCAAACAACAGCTTTTTCTGAAATGTTCAGTTTCACTTTTTTAGCATAGACCTGAGTATCCATATACAGGTCTATGATGTAAGGGAATTGACAGTATGGCCTCGTTTGGGGAACAGTGGCCAGGCTTTTCATTAGGGAACTATTGAAAAGATATCTTATAATGTTAATACGTTTTCCACTGTATGGAAAGAGCGAAAGGGAAAAACGGTTGATTTCTGTGCCCCGATGTAGTTTATTGCTGTGCGCAAAATTAAGTCGTCTGTTTTTTCTGCCTTTTTACTTAATTATTGAATAATTACATATCCTGCAGCATCGGTGATTTCAACATTAGATAGTAACGATTTAGTTAATTCAAGTTTAACTTGCATTTTTATGTCATAAGCTATTTTTTTTTTATCAAAAAAGTGAATAATTTATAAATAAAACACATTTTTTTGACAAATTACATAAATAAAACACTTGCAGATGAAAATAAATTGAACAAAAAGTGTTCATCGTGTATTTAAGTATATATAAAATTTTATTGTTGATAAATAAAGTTTAATAATGCAAAGGTTCAAGACAGATCGATGAAATAAAAGTAGGTGTTAAAATTTGCACCGCGAATGTATATTTCTGTGCTGATTTTCTACATGCGAATGTATATTTCAGAGCCCGCGGAAGTTTATTCGTGTGTTTGCGAATGTTTCATTCTGAGCTATAAATACTTGGCATTAGAAAATCAGATCAAATGATGGAAATATAACTTTAATTCAAACTCTAAACCAGGATCATTTTCAAACGAGTGTTCATTTACAATTCCTGTCTAAACCATCTACTGTTTTACTTATTCTATAAATTACAAAAATAATATATATATAAAGCTCTTTTAAACAACGCACGAAAATTTTTTTGTGTGATAAAATCTATATTTATACATGTATTGAGTAGTTCTTGTATTCTGTAAACCTGTGATATTTTTTGGCACTTTCTTTGCTTTTCCTGGTAGGATACTGAGTTTAAGTACACACAGTTTTAAATTTAAACCGTAATCTTATTGTCCATTTAGACTACAATGGAGGACACATATTTCGCCGTGTATTGTTTTCAATTTAGATGCAGCAATGACAGCGCGAAAATCGCAAAATAAAACTGTCTCGATAATTTCCTGGTTTACAGTTACAGTCGGTTTGTCTATGATAACATTTCAAAATAACACTTCCGTACAATAAAACTAACAGTTTGAAACCCAATACAACTTCAATAGACAATGGGGGTTCCAAAACATCATCAAAGTCAACAACGGTTATTTTAATTTTTGTTTCATCTGGTACAATGTGTTTTCATTTAAAATGCATCTTCTGGTTTAGAATCAAATCTTAAATGTTTAAACTTGTTCTTTTTCTCATTAACTCTAACTTTACAAGATTGCTACAAGTAGCGAATGTCCCCCGCCGCCGTATTAAAGTTTAAAATTCACTAAAATTTGAAGAATTAAAATTGCTTTTGGATAGGATCAACTACATATCATGACAAACAATCATACAAAATTTCATCAGAATCTGTTGAGCGGTTTCAGAGGAGTTGAGCTCACAAAGTATTCCTATGACCTAAAATGAACAAAGTCGATAAAGTCCCATAACTCCTATGAAATTAATTAATCATTATGGCGGTGCGATATGATCAACTACATACCATGACAAACAATCCTACAAAATTTCATCAAAATCCGTTGAGCGGTCTCAGAGGAGTTGCGCTCACAAAAGTGTGACGGATGCACGGACGGACTGACGAAGACCATTACCATGTCCCTCCGTCGCGTTACGGCGGGGGACAAATATTTTTACTTTTTCCTTGGGATGGTTATGGACAAAATAGGCGAATATGCCAGAAGAAAATTCACAATATTCGCATTTAAATTAATCCACTTTAGATTTCTGAAATTGAAAAAAAAAACTTTCCATCAGTGCCTCTAGCCTTTTTTTAAGCACATTCATGTTATTACATCAAATAATAAAAATAAATAGCACAGAAATAAACTACAACAATTTTTGCTGCACAGAAATCAACATTCGTAAACTTGGAAATAAACGACAGCATTTCTTCAACCCATTTTATTGAGTGTTAACAAAACAACAAATCAGTAGTTTATTGTAGGTTTTTAGTTAACCTTTCATGAGATATTCTATCAAATAAGGATTTAAAACGCGAACTGCTACTTAGAGATGAGTTTTTCTATAAATAAAAGGCTTTTTCTATTTTGATAAGTTTTATCAAAACACATATAAACTTTCGCTACTTTAAAAACTGCTCTCAAATAAACTACAGCGTGCACAGAACTTAACAGCAGCAGGGCACACAATAAACATTCGCCTCATAAGTTAAACACAGCTGTAACATCACCTGAGAAGACAATTACTCATCTTCGACAGTAGAATATGTTCTAAAGAATCATAAAGTATATTTACACTTACTAATTGCTCACAGATGTACCATAAAATTATGCGATTTTCAACATTTTAACTTTTTGTTTTTTCATTGCGATATTTCTTACATTATTTATCTATTGGTTTAAAAATGGTTAGAAAACAATAGAGTGACAAGTAAGAAACTAAAAATGAACCTTTACAACACTAGTATATCTATTTTTCTTACCTAAATTACATATTTTCGTCTTTCGGATGTTTACAGTCGTCTGTTTTACCCACAATACCACAATGACACAGGAGTAAACTACACCGGGGCACAGAAGTCAACCGTTTTTTCCTTTCGCTCTTTCCATACAGTGTTTTCACTGAGTCTGGGTCTGATTGGTTTGAATAAGTGATTAAGAGATATTTGGTTAAAAATTGATAATAGACGACAAAGGACTAATACTTTATTGGATAACTATAAATGGGAGACATATGTTGCATGCGTCTTATGATATTGGGAACAAGTTTCAGGTATAAAATTGCTTGACTTGATCAGGCGTAATAAGAGGTAGCTTTATGAAAGTGTCTATCAAGAGACTATGACATGCAGTTGCATAGCTGGAAAACTGTAACAGATTTCTTTTACACTGCAGTCTTAATATATTCGGTAACCAAGAAACAAAAGGGATACGAACTAAGCATTGCTTGACAAAAAAGGACTCATATATAGAAGAAAGCATGACATATAGTTAATCTATATATCTTCGACGAGAAATTTTTGTGACGTTACAGCACGACAATGCAAGACGACGGATATTGAAAAAATTGACTTTTTATGCTCATGAGTCAGATGAAGATAAATATGATGTAAAACATGTAAAATGTACAAGTATTCTAAGAACAAATCAAGTAAATAACCATGAAACTAGTATGGGTTTCATAACTGTTGAAGCAGATATGATAAAAGTTTTAATGAATGTACTGATTTCATCTAAACCTGACTTGTCGGTATGATGCATAATGATTTTATATTAGCACAAAGTGTTACTAAACAAGCAAGCTCCCAGTTTGATGTAACTCGAATATTTCAAGCCCTTTCCGTCTTCGTATACTTCGGTAGAACAGTGACTGCAGCGACTGTATTGTTCGGGTTAAGATTGGCGAAAACACACAGCAAGAAAAAAATAGAAATAAACTGGACATGTAAATCAAACACTAGTGAAATATGATAATTAAAGACAGAAATTATATAACTCATTTATCCTCAAAGATCAATAAATATAACGTGATCAACTATTTCAGTAGATTTTGTAGAGGTCACATGGTCAATAGACGTGTCTAGTTCTGCTGTACTCATTGTAGCCTTAACCTTGTCCGATTGTGTCTTCTCCGTAATGGATTCACTATTACATTACTTGGGTTATCCAATGAAACTATATGTTACTTATTAAACAGCCAATCAATGCATCGTACTTTAGTGATTGATACTTTCAAGATGGCGTGAATATCCTATGAAATTAATAGCTTCGCACTTGGTGTTTTATTTTTTTTAACGCTTCAAATGCATATTTTTGTCAGATTTTGGATAATTATATGTCAAACTAACACAGTTGATAGCTGTTCCAGTTTAAAAAGAAAACACACACATTTTTAACATGTTTAATTTACACTTATGACCTACTTATTGTTTTCTTCGCCGGCTGACCTTTTCGTTGCATGCTGACGTGTTTACATATTAAATACACTTTTATAACAATTAATATTCAACTAATAATATATACAGTCAAAACAAAATTATTATTGATTTATGATGTGATGCAAATTCAATTTATAGAATACTTCAGTTGGGCAATTTGACAAACATTAAACTTTAGCTAATTAACACAGACAATAAAAGCACGTGAATAAGAGTGATGCTGGAACGCAACCAGTATCAAACCCATTTATTAAAACCGGTCGAACGGTTCTTGTCACAATATCACAATGATTGATATCGTTTTATTTACAGTGAATAATGTTAATCTTGGGTGCAGGTACGGGTTCTGGTTACACATTTTAGCGGAACCTTCCTGTCAGCAAACATGGCGGCCTCCATGTTTAATCAATAAAAAATAAACTAATTTGTTTGTTGTTATAGTAACTGTCATTTTTATCAAATCTTTAAATATCTGATCACGATTAGATGTTTACCTGGTCCATAAACCAGGAAGTTTAAACCTTTGTAAAGGATATTGTGTGCGTCTCTTTAACCATGGATATTATTTATCTAACATGTCTAACGTAAATGGATTAATTCTAATATTAAAAACGAGTGAAAAACTCAAAACTTTGAAGAATGCTTTCAGGGAACTCGGTTGACCAAGGACAAATTCCTGTCAAGTGCCAGTTTTGTGAGGTATCTGATATTAAGTTGAAATGTCTCCAGTGTGACCTACATCTTTGTCAGGAGTGTTCTTCAAAGATTCATTCTAAGAGTAAAGCAAGTATGAATCACATTAAAATAGACTTGAATGGACTTGGAAGCTTCGATGCTGCAGATCCTCAGAGGAGATATGGCCTGGAAAACATAATATGTTCCTTTCATGAAGATCAAAGGTGTGTGACATATTGTACCAACTGTGTTAAAGCAATATGCCTAAAATGTCTAAGAGACAAATGTCAAAATCATCGTCATGCGGAGTTATATGAAAGTTATGAATTGAAATATTCTAAAATCAAAGAAATTGGAGATACAATTAAAAATGACATTCCATTTTATGACAATGAGGAAAAAAGACTTCAGAATTCTCTGTCTGAATCCAGACAAGAGAGTAACCAACTTAAAAAACAAATTCAAGGCCAGGAGACAGAAATGACGACAGCCATTGCTAAATTGTCACTAAATCTAGTTCAAAAAGTGGATGACATTTATAACCCAGGACAGTCTAAACTCAAAGATGAACTAGAGACATTTCAGAAAACAAGCGATAACTCGAAGAAACAAGAACAAACTATTGACAAAGTACTTTTATCATACCAAGCTTCCGATGTGTTGAATGAATGCTATTCTAAAGAAACAACAATGCCAGAAAAAGTGCTGTGTAACATTGAAACACCACAGGCTAAATTCATTCAACATGGACTTGCCAATATTTCTCTGGATGAAGTATTTGGAAGTGTCCATAAAATCCCTGAATTAAAGCTACACGAATCATATCAGACAGATCTTGCAAGTGTATGTAGCATTGTACATTGTGATCACGACATGAAATTAATTGGAAGCTATTTTGGCAAAAAGCTACAAAAAGTTAAAGCTAAAAAGGACAAGTTAGAAGTGATCAAGGTAGAATGCATTCCAGTTCATGACATGGACATGATGGATAATGGAGATCTAGTCATCTCTACAGATGGATCAGAACTTAAACTTTATACAAAATCAGGAACAGTACAAACATACAAAACTTTCTCTCCATTAGAAACATTGGGGGTTCATGTAAATAAAAACAAGGAGGTATTGGTGGGTCTTACAGACAATTTAGTTTCTCCCTGGTCTGTAGGTAAGGATAGTATCAGGCAGGTTGTAGTCCTCAACCAGTCAGGTAACATGCAACATATGTATGAGTATGATAAAAACAATCAGAGACTTTTTACATTTCCATTCAGAATTGGTACTTGTGGGGATAATATATGCGTTATAGATTTACTAAATAGCTTAGATGAGGGTAGGGTAGTGGTCATTAATTATAGGGGTCAGATTCAATGGGTCTACAATGGGTGTGGTACGGACAGACCAAAGTTTTACCCCAGTGGCATGGCAGTAGCCTCTTATGATATCATTATGGTTTCTGATGATATAAACCATGACATACATGTACTGACCCCTACTGGAGAGGTCATAGTCTGTCACAATGTCAAAGATATAGGGATAGAGTCACCCTCAAGTCTGGCTATAGACACCAGTGGGTTGCTATGGGTGGGGTGTGGTATAGAAGGTAGTGATAAACTTCATGTTGTCAAGTTATGGAACTGATGCTAAAGTGTCAAGGTATCAAATCAAGCTTAGCTTTGTGTGATTATCAGTTCAAAGTTCAAACTCAGCATAAAGGCTAAATAACTACAGTAACTTAAAAAAACTTTGTATTTGAGAATTTAGAACAAGATTAAAATATTTCGAGGACAGCAATAAATATTATATTGAGCAGTAGTTATTACTTTACTTTATATAAGCTCAAGGCTTACAAGATTTCTTGTGTTGATTTAAGATTTTTTTGTCTTTTGTTTGTTTTGATTAGTGTTTTGCTGATTGTTGTACTGAGACGATCATCTTATTATGTCTTCACAACCGTGTTGCGTTGTGTGTTACTACCGTTCCATCAGATCGCAATGAAACAGGGAGGTTTGGCGCGTCATAAAACCTGGTTTAACCCACCATTTCTTTTGAAATGCCTGTACCAAGTCAGGACCATTGGGATCTATAACTTTTCCAATGTGTCTTCCATGTTTCTCTTAGACATTGAGATTGATCCTCCAGATTCGATAATTTTAAATTATACCTTTTTCAAACTATTTTTTTGGCACTGAATTGTGCTGTGGCTATTCTCCCTCACAAACCTAGCAATCACAAATGGGACCAATAAACTGTACCATTAGATCTTAGTGTGAAGGAAATAAAGTCATGAAAGTATGATATTCCCGTAAAAATCTAATAAAACATTTTATATTATACAGTGAAAGACATAAAATGGCAAAAGAGAGATGGGGGACATTAAAAAGCACCAGAGAAAGTAAAGATGGAAAATATTTTCCCATCTTCAGAGCTGGCTTAAGTGATACACTGATGATTTCCAATAAAATTTTCAATAAAAAGCTAAGCCGAGCGCAGCATGATACGAATGCAACAAGTTGAACCCTGTACGTTGGAGGCCTAATATGGATAGTCTATTGCTTTGGTCACATGAAGCCCATGGTGGACTTACAAAGCTTTCTGACACATGGGTCCTGTGGTGGACTTTAAAATGCAAATTTGACACATATATATTTACATCAACATCTAATACAAAAAGCCTTATTTATATACATGTATTAATTGACATTTTTGGCCCTTTGACCCCTAATTTTAAAACAATTGTAAAAGATATTGCAATTTGATTGCAAAATAAGGCAGGGATATTCACAAGGAATCCAATGAAAAAAGGATTTTGAAAATCGGACCAAAATTTAAAAAGTTGATTTTATAGGCGTAGCACGTCTTTAGCCCCCTGTAGCAATGTCACGGTTAAACATATATCAAACCATTGACACATTTAGTAAACAGTATTTAATGAGCAATTCAACAACAAAAAAGAAATTTCAAAATTGAATGAATAATAAACATTCTACAACAGTTTTGTCAAGGCAACCATTTTTACCCGTTTTGGCCTTTTTTTTAACAGTAGGGACCACAAACCCAAAATACTAAACCTACATTTCTTTAGTGGATATAATCAACATATTAAAACTTCATAAGGATTGGCTGGCCTACTTCAACTTAATTTTTGGTGTAAAACTATTTGACTCGACAAACTTGTAAATTGAATGGCGTTTTTGGCCCTTCGACCCCTAATTTCTCTTAAAACACGGTAAGAGATATTTCAAATCTGATTGGAAAACTCAGGCAGGGATTTTCACAAGGATTCCAATGAAAAAAAGATTTTGAAAATCGGACCACAAATAAAAAAAGTCAATTTCTATATATAGGTGTGGCCCTTTTTTATACCACCAGTAGCAATGTAACAGTGCAATATATATCAAAACTTTTGACACTATTAGTTGACAGAATTTAATGATGAATTCAATAAATAAAGAATTTTCAAAATCAATAGAAATAATAAACATTCTGCAACAGTATTGTCAATACACCTGTTTTAGCCACTTTTGGCCCTTTTATTCTGAAACGGAAGGGTTCAGAAACCCTAAATGCAATGCCAACCTTCCTTTAGTGTATGGAAACACCATATCAAAATTTCATAACGATCGGTCAACATCTACTCATGTTATCGCACGGAAACCAAATGTCCCCAGACGACGCAGACGACGACGACGACGACATTGCCATAACATTATACGACCATATTTTTTTGCGGTCGTATAAAAATGCAATATGTAAAGAAGTAGCTAAAACGGGTTGTGACCCTTTCAAAACTCCTCGTTTTCAACTGCCTGATTATTCAGGTCTGTGATTTTAGGAATTGTCTTTCATTCTCTGTTGCTTCTTTCTTCTCTCTTTTCATGAATGAACGAACTGCTTGTCTACACAATGGGCATTTACTGCCCTCATGTTTATTGATCCATTTTTGAGCACATGGTTTATGGAATTCTGAAAAAAGTATCATAATTCATGGAAATACTGTATTGTGATTACTTTTATGAATGATAAGAGGTGTATAATATCGATGATATCATATTAAAAAAACTTGTCGGTTTTAGTCACGCGAGTAACAATAAAAAAATCTTATTGTTACTCGTAGCGAGTAATCGTAGCCAGTCCGTTCCTTAATTGTCATGTTTGTTTGGTTTCATTGTATTATTTCTTGTAAAATTAAATCGCGTGTTCGGAGGTTCGTTTGTTTCTTTTTCGCTTTATAGTAAATTATCTCGAATGTATTAAACAATCTTTTAAACGACAAAAAACATGCCTGTAGATGCCAGCTATTTTCTTACAAAGAATCGTCCGTCTTTAAAATGGCGGTCATTGATTGGTTGTTCATGTACAGGGTGATACATGTAACTGTCCATCGCTTCATCGCTTTTTTGTTCGGTTTGCTAAGATTAATCCTACACCATGTTCACATGATAAAGAGACAATAGATCCGTCTCTAGTGTCCATCTTTTCATGACATATTGCACAGTCCTCACCTAGAATAGACCAAAATTATCAATATTAGAAACATTTGTGGTTTCATTTATCAAGTATGAATGTAATCAAAGCATGATAGACAATGCTATAATCGTCTTATTTGCATACATCCCCAACAACCTTAAATATTGTCTCAAGGGATCATATTGTTCAGTTTCACCTTGCACAACAGACTATATCATAGATCATTGATAAACATTTAGCTTCTACAACGCGATTGAGTTGATTATGGAATTTCTAACATTTGATTATATAGCGAGGCTTGCCTAGCGATTAAATTATCAAACTTATTTCCCGAGAAGTTATAAATTCCATAATCATCGAGAATTAAGTTGTAGGAATATAGCTTCTTACATTGTTTTAAGTGGATTATCAGATTTCTCAATCAAGATAGTAAAATTCTGTCATTTAACTATCGAGATTGAGAAATCTGATAATCCACGAGAAATGATGTTAGACGCTGTTTCTCTAATTTTCTGGAAAACCAAATAGAAAGGAGATTCATTTTGGTTAAAGTTTAAGTTCTCCTAACCTTGATTTGGTCAGTATATTATTACGCTTTACCAAGTGTTACAGGCTAGGGGGAAACATAACTAGCCCGTAGTTCAAACTTTAAATATGGGCTGACAAAAACACGTCTGCTGCCATTACAACATTTATTCTCTCCACAAATTACGTCTCATGCACAAACATATAATGTGGGAAAAGGGACACAACTCTAAATTACAAAAACAATTACGACCATACAATACAACTACATAACATCCCGCCCCTTTAACATAAAATTTCCAAAATTTTATAGAATGGTCTAAAGGTTTCAGAAATTACAATTATATATGCATTAAAAAATACATGAATACATAAGAACATTTGAAATTACTGAATAGAACTCTCTCAAATCACTCCCTCCCTCAGATGAACATACAAGTACAAATATGCAGAAAAACCGGGAGTCTGGCATCAAAGTCAGCCTCCAGCTTACTTCATGCACGCATTACTCCCACACATAAGGGTTGAAGTCTGGCACCAGGTATCCAACTAGCCGGATCTGCCATGCACGCATTACTTCCACACAGACAATATGTACAAGAACAATACAAAAAAAAACTATGCATATAGTACTTTTACCAAACACATCTTTCGGGAAAATTGTCTTTTAAAACAGCTGTATAAAAATTGATATAGCCATCAAAGACCTTTGAACTCTTAATGATATAAAAATATATCGAGGTTTTATTTTAACATAAATCACACTGCTATAGACAATATCTTACAATATTCAGACAAAATTCAAATTCAGAAATACAAAAATTCTATGTAAATGTCAAAAATTTAAACATTTTTACAAACATCATGGAAATGCTATCATTTCCATTCAAAATAGTCAACCTTTTAAATCTGGAAATCTGCTGCATTCTGATTTTTCTCAAAGTACAACTTAATTTTCTTCTGTAAAATGGAAATGCAATCATTTCCAACCTTCATTCTGTAGAAAGTTAATCTTAAACTGTAACTTTGATATCTTCTGAATAAAAGTGTCCTAAAAACATTGGAATCAGGGAAATACAATTATTTCCACTACAAACTTAAAACGGGTAGACGAAAATGTTAAAACTTCAAAAACGCCAATCAATTTTAAACCGCATGTCATTTCGGGTCAAACAGGTCAACGCTACACAATACTGGTACAAATCACGACAATGGCAATACACAAATTTTACATACGTACAGTTCAGCTATTACGTTTCATATGCATATATATGTCATATATCTCAGTATACAAATTCATAAATCCAAGTATCCAAATAATCGATTTGAAGATGAAATAAGCGTCCAAGGCCGAAATAATGCAACCGGTTAAAAATTTGTTGACCACGTGGGAAAATTTTCAGCTTCGATTCGAAAAAGATAAGTCCAATGATCCATAAATCAATCACATAAAACATTGAACGGGATCCCTTTTAAGTTCTCCACCATGTTACAGGCAAGGGGGAAACATAACTAGCCTGTAGTTCAAACTTTAAATTTGGGCTGACAAAAACACGTCTGCTGCTTCTCTCCATGCACAAACATATAATGTGGGAAAAGGGACACAACTCTAAATTACAAAAACAATTACGACCATACAATACAACTACATAACACAAGAGTTTTAAGTTAATAAAAGTAATTTAAAAATTTAGGATTTTATTATATTCATTAACAAATTTATAATAACAAAATAATATCAATTGTGTCAGAAAATTAAATCAAAAGTAAACTAAAATATATTGTGACTGTCTACAGAAACTATATTTATCGGCGAATGGTTTTCTTGCAGTTTTCGGTCGCAATGGTCACGCCTACTGTAAAATTGACCAATCAATTAATGAGAACTTAAAATTCTCTAGAGAGAAGGAATATTTTTTTCACAACTGGTTGGGAAGTAGTTAAATCTGATGAAAATTAGAGAAGGTTTTTTCTCTAAAGGTGAGAAATATTTTTTCCACAACTGGTTAAGATGTTGATAAATCGGATGAAAATTAGAGAAAACACCATCATGTGTTCAACTATAAAACAGTTTTATATCTTTATTATGTAATGCATTTATTTGTATCCTAACACATTGAACTTATTTTTCTTTCCGTTTATTATCTTATTATCAAATTTTAGAACTGTGGGTCATTTGTCATTATTGACAGGAAAACGTCATGAATTGATAACAATCGCTCATAATGATCTTTGGTAACGTGCCCGAAAAAACAGTGTATACTAAAAAACAGTGCAAAAAATATTTACTCTAAACTCAAAATTTGTATTACCTGTGGCATTATTTGGTAAGAGACCAGTATGGTGTTTTCTTATGGGATAAAGTGATCTAAATAATAATAATAATCAATCTAAAAACATTCATAACAAGAAGGGATATGGTTAAAACCATATCCATTGGTACTCGAGTTACAAATATGTCACTGTTAGGCTCCTAGAGTATGCATAATGCATCTAGCATCATAGTTATACCTACCATACTAGAATGAAAGATAAGGTTGAAGGGATTCATTCATTGTTATAAGCATCATTTGAACAAACCGTACCAATTTGTTTTATTTTGCACTTTCTAGTTATAAATTAATATGGGAATTGAATGATTCTTTTGTATGTGATCATTCATATGGAATAACAGGTTACAGTTAATTTCGAAGCATACGATTGCTTAGTATCATTAGGTGCACCTACTATACTGGTTTATGGCATTGCAAACTGACAAAATGTTGATAGGAAAGGCCACCCAGGTCTTTAAAAGCCTTTTATAATTTTTAACGTTTGGCTTCCTACGACTCTGTGGATCTGAAAAAGTCCAAATGAAAAAAATCCCAGAAAGACCTGATTATTATCTGGACTAAAAATAATCCTCGTTCAACAAGTCGTTGCTCAAATGTTAGTTTTGAGAAATTTAAACTGTCTGTAGCACGGGGGGGGGGGGGGGGGTAACTTCAATTATAAAGGTAGGTACATGTGTGCGGCCCAAAATGGTCTACTTTAGAAGGTTGGAAATTTCAATGTTGTATATATGATAAGGTATGCTTTTCACAAATGTCATATAGGAAAAGAGTGACTGAGCATCCACATTTTGCCTCCTTGTAACCTTAACTGTACAGGCATTTGATAACTTTTACCATTCAAAGTTTGATTTTAATAGAAAATCTATATAACACGTAAAGTTTAAGCATATTCTGTGTAATTTCAAATGCATTAAAAATATATGAATGGGTGTCTTATATATGAATAGAGTGGGTATAGAAGAAGAAGAAGAAGAATATTTTATAAAACTCCTCTAGGCCGCACATCTGAGTTACCCACCCCCCCCCCAAGGTGGTCTGTAGTGTAGGGTATTCCGGACAACAGAAATTTTTAGTAGTTAAATTATCTCGTTGAACCTCAAGTCAAAGTATTACTGATGTCTCTGAAACAGGTTGTGTACATGAACATGAAACTAAGAACGAATCGATCCACAATGATCCAGCCATCTTGTTTTCATAAAATAACATCACGAGTTCATTGCCTTATTGATAACTTTAAAACAATTACACGTGGAATTATATCATTAAGATCGAAAAATGTTTGCATTGTTCATAAATACATAAGAAGAGAGTTGCCAATACGGTAAAACGATGAAAAAATTAACATATATCTTGAAAAGTTCAATCTGTTTGTGTATATTATGCTACTGAGATAAAAATAGTTTGCGCATTTAACTGCTTATAGCGCGATAATGCATCGAATGGTGACTTTTCGGTATCTTTTTTTAAATTGATCATTGATAAAATTTTACACAGACTCTAATTTATTCACAAACTGGCATTAAAATCAATCCTCATGACGAACTATTTTACATCCTATTATGCAACATACGAATTGTTATGCAATCGACAACAGGGTGAATCTAAGTATACATCTAGAATAGATATTCGAGAACAGGTCTCTCGTATGAAAATGTAATTTCTCTATTAATTTTCAGGTCTTCCTTTATTTTGTTATTGCCTGGGATATAGACCAAATTTGGTCATATATCAGGAAAAAAATCCCTCTAGATGCCGGGCTGCAGATTAGGAACCGTATATTTGTTTAATGACCAATGAAGATGCTAGTTGTAAATCAAATTATTCAGATATTTTACTAACCACCTGTAAAATAAAAATGATTAGGACAAATGGTAAGAAGTGCAATAATTTCCTGGCATGATTTCAGGAAATAGGAATAATGCCTAAACAATTTATGCAATTAGTAAATGACTAGGCATTAGCTTATTGCCTAGGAAATAGGCGTAATGCCTAATTTTGCTTATTGCCGCTAACATATACAAATTGTAAATTACCGTCTAGATTAACAACTGTTATAAGCTTTCTGCTCTTACTTGCCTCATCTAGCTCCTTGCCCTGAAAATATAAATACCTGCATATTTTGTATGCGTTGTATCTACGTTAATTTATCGTGATAATAAACTCATGGAAAAAAATGTACATGCCTATGGGAAATCAATTGTACCAAAAGTTCTTCTAATATGAAAATCGTAAAAAAATAAAGCTATCGAGTTTTTTAACCCCCAAAATGAAAAATCAAAATTTTCACCCAAAATTTAAGCTGTTAACTTTCAACCACGAAAAGGTGTGTTGCTTTAAAAGTGTGATTTTGTGAATTCCAGATTGGCACTACCTGATTTCAAACACTGCAAACAAAACATCTATTAGAGGCCTATAAACGATTTTTTGGTCAAGATCTTTAGGAAAATGATTTGCAATACTTTTCTGATAAAATGTAACAGACAGTAAATAAAATGTTGATATTTTTGTTTTTAAAGTAATGCACAGTTTCTTTTTTCCATTAGTATATATGAAGGGGTGGTAAAGGGGAAACCCAACACGAAAACACCTGCTTAATTAAAATTCGAAGCACGAGTTATAAACATCGCCAATCACGATCCCGACAAAATGAATTTGAAAAGAAAATATTGTTAAATTAATTCAAAGTAATTGATTTTTTAAAAGTTTTTGAGAATTATAGGTTCTAATATAAGTTCTTGGAAAAGACCGGCTGATCTTTCACAAGTGATAGAATTTTCAGTCTTTATGCGAGTGGAGCGCAGTGGAACGAACCAAAAGACCAAAAGAATTCTATCACGAGTGTAAGATCATTGCCGGTTTTCCAAGAACGCGCGTAAGTACCTATTTCTTCCGTAAAAATTAATTTTTTATATACTGAACCCTTAGGTGGCTTCATTCTAAAAACCGAAAGTTTTAAATAACATTGCATTTCATTGGTCGACATCATCGATCAGTACCGGCGCTTATTTTTGGTACATTGACCAGTGTGAGATCGATGCACGTGCTCACATCTGAACCTGGTCATCTCACACTGAAAAGTGTCAATTGCGGAAGAATATAAACTGTTTTTAACACTTGCTAGATTCTTAATCAATCAAAAAGACGATCATGAACGATAAAATGTGTTGTCTGATACGGAACACGGGGCTAAAGGAGAACACACGACCATGTCAACACGAAAACACGAGAAATAAAAATCAAAATCGCGAAAACACGGAAAATAAAAACGTCAGATGTTTTGGCTAAAGGACCAAAATATCGTGAGCCAAGACATTCAACTGGAACCATAATTTTAAAACAATTATGGATTCAGTTGAAGAGTATGCCAGAAAATGGGCCAACAAAGAACAGGAGAAAGATAATGACGTTTTGTCGGAGTGGGTGAAAGCTGTGAGGTCATTGATTTTGAATCAATTTTTTGAAGGGCTCAATGAGCACTAAAGCAACATCCATTTTTGACAACGCTGATGTTGCAGAAATACTGTCCACCTTACATGACACATATGTTGTTGTACCTGCAGACAAAGCACCAAATAACATCAATTTTGTGTGCAAGAAACACTATATTGACTGCTTGACAGCTGAATTAGGGGTTGGTTCCACCAGCAATAGCACCACATACACTGCTACAACACTGGAATAAATTATTGACAATCACAAATCTGTCATTTCCTCCGTCAGGCTCTCCGTTGGTGCTGACAATGATGACATTCCATCCCTGTATTGGATTCCTAAATTACATAAAAATCCATACAAACAGCGCTTCATTGCAGGGTCATCGAAATGTACCACTAAACCTCTTTCACTTCTGTTGACTTCAATATTAATGGAAATAAAATCCGGCCTCCAGAAATATTACGAATGTTGTTATTCTAGAAATGGTGTTGATCAAATGTGGATCCTGAAGAATTCAAAAGAACTATTGGAGATTCTTAACTCGAGGTCGGTTTCATTTTGCAACAGCATCAAAACTTTCGATTTGATTTCTCCCTCTTTACACTTCCATTCCTCATGAACAACTCAAATCAGGAATAACACAGCTGATTAAACGCAGCTTTTTCAAAAAGAATGGAAAACGCAAGTACAAATATTTGGTAGTCGATTACAGTGAGACTTATTTTGTCATCAATGAGTCTAAGAAAAAAAACAAATATACAGAAGACCAAATAGTCGACATGCTCAATTTTCTAATCGACAACATATTTGTTCAGTTTGGGGGACGTGTTTTTCAGCAAACAATAGGAATTCCAATACCAATTGTGCACCTTTGCTTGCTGATTTGTTTCTACATTCATATGAAGCAGACTTCTTACAAACTCTTCTAAACAAAAAAGATCGTAGACTTACTCTGTCTTTTAACCCCACGTTCCGTTATATTGATGATGTCATTTCACTAAACTATTCCCGATTTGGTGACTTTCTCCATCTCATATATCCGCAGGAACTTGAGATTAAGGACACAACGGATTCTAGGAAGTCTGCTTCATATTTAGATATACATCTCGAAATTGACTCTCAAGGAAGACTTTCATCAAAGCTCTATGACAAACGTGATGACTTCAACTTTCCAATCCTCAACTTTCCCATTTTGTGTAGCAACATTCCGTCCGCTCCTGCCTATGGAGTCTTCGTATAACAGTTGATTCGTTACTCCAGAGCTTTTGGGAATAACATCGATTTCCTTGGCAGAGCGTCACGTTTGACACAGAAATTGCTGACACAGGGTTATGTGCTCCACGGTTGCTGTCTTCACTCAAGAAATTTTACGGTTGCACTCGTAGACAAATAGTGGATTTCTATCTCTCATATGAGTACAGATTTTGGTTTGTCGTAGACATTTGTTTTGTCTTCCTCTACCGGATTTGACACACTGAATTGGAAATTAGCAACACGACGGGTTTGCTATAGCAGGCAGGAACCGCTTACTCTTCCGGAGCACCTGAGTTGACTCATGTTTTCCGTTCGGTTGATGTTGTGTTTGTGTTTCTGTTCGTGCTGTTCTTTTTCGTGTTTACGGGTTTTTTCGTTGCCCTTTCGGACTTATGATACTCGAATGCCCAATTGGAGCCTCTTTGCCTCTTTCCGAAACGGTGCACGAAAATAACCCTTTACCACCCTCTTTTAATTGTTTCGGTTCATTCTGTCGTAGGAAAGAATTAAAACATTACAATCTGCAATGTCACTGCGTGACTAGCACCGCCATGGACTAACGGGAAACCAACAATATCAGAAATTGTATAAGTGTGCAACTATCTAAAAAACACTACAGGAACTCATTGGTTCTTTGTTGATAATCGTCTACTACCGGTAGACAAAATGCGTAGAAATCGAAGCAGTTGAGAGTAAGCTATCTCCCGACCTGCCACTGTTAAGTCTTATGCATCTTTACCAGTATTGGTCATACATCATGCTGGTATTTATTAAGACACGTTTATGATAATTATATGTTTGTATCAATTTCAATTCATATTAAAAACGTGTAAATATCGTATTAGTTTGTTAATGGTATGCTAAATCCTCTTGCGGTTTGTTGTGCAATGAAATTCTTATTTTTAATAAAAGTTCATAAAATTTAGTTTATCAAACTTTTGTGTTCTTTAGGAGAGCCTTTATTGTTGTTAAGTATGACATATAAGTTGAATACTTTACCAGAACTTGAAAAAGAACCTCGCCAATTTACCTCTAGGTCGAGTTGCAACGAAGCTAAAATCGTCTTTTCGTTGCAACTTGGATATGTACTGCTGATAGCGGGCGGGCGTCAACAATTTTTTTCCGGTTTCTTCCTCGTTTTGTGTTAAAATTACATTAGTATTCTCTGTTAGCCTGTCGACCAAGTGTGAAGCTAACAAATGCCTTATTGCATTAGATTTTTAAATATATCGTTCTCTGCAATTCCTATACATTCCTGTTTGCTCAGCATAAAGTTGAGGTCAGTTGTAACATCTCTTTAGAACTGTCAGAAACTATCAGGAATCTGTTCTAAATATGTTCTGCTGACAGTTCTAAAACAGTTTATTACAAGCCGTTTCCTGGAAAGTTCTACCCCATGACAGATTTAGAATTGTTCTAAGCCCTGACAGTACTAGTTCTAAGCTGTTTTACGCCCTGACAGCTCTAATCTGGTCTGCACCCTTACAGTTCTAAGCCCTAACAGCTCCTGGCAGTTCTAGACCCTGACAGTTTAAGAACTATTCTGGTTCTTTGTCCAAAGCAATAAAAGTCGCATGGCCATCAAGAATACAATTTAAACAGAAAGCAAATAATTTTATTTTAAAACAAAATAAAAGAAATGTATCGTTCGTGCGGAAATATATGAAATTTTCGGGATTTCAGACATTGAATATTATACGTTAATTAGAATTGTCAGGATCTGTCAGAGCCCAGAACTGCCAGGGCGCGGAAGTGTCGTGGACTAGATGATATCTATGTTGTCAGGGGTTAGAAGAGTTCTAAGCTGTAAGGACATAGAACAGTTCTAGAAGTGTCAGTTACTGGGCCATGTTATTACCATTGGTGTACGGGGTTAGAACCATTCTAGAACTGCTAGAAGAGCCTGACAGTAGGGATGTTAGAAGTTGAACAGATGTCAACTGTATTTTTTTAGAAACGCTTGGCCGGATATATTACTAATTTAAATGCATTTTAATTGCTGCATGTTTTCGATTCACAAGTGGTACCCAGTGTTTATAATTATGGACGATGTATTTACAAAGATGATTATCATAATAGATTAATAAATGTTGTGGTGTGGCAAGTTAAAATGGAGACAATAAAATAAGTAGGTTGGTTAAACCACACATAAAAGGTAAAAATGTCAAATATAAAACTATTATAAATTAATAAAGAATACATCTAAAATCTAAAAAGCCCAAATTTTCGGCTTTCAGCCTTCGTCGGGGGCAGAGCAAAGAAAAAAATCACGACCGCCACGGTTTGAGGACAACCAACAAGTGAATATAGTAAAAAGTGTTCACTCGATAAAAACAACCACGTCATCATCACCCAAATTCTGAACTGAGCAATATAACAATAGGCCAAATCATACACAAAGAATCAAACTAAGTAAATTACTAAGAAATGATTTGATTTTTGACATTGATGCCGAAAGGACGTGCTGTTCCCAGGAATTTTATTATTCTCTGCTCAAGGAACTGTCTTTGTTTCTCGCCGTGATGGGTTTGAAGCAGAACCGTGACTTGCATATCTTTTATACTGTGGCCGGACCCTCGAAAATGCTCCCCAACTGGACATTCAGTATCTCTGGTGACACTGTTTTTGTGTTCCACAAAACGGTCCCCGAGTCTCCGACAAGTTTCACCAACATAAATCATGGAACATCGCTTACATCTTATAGCGTATACGACGTTTTCGGTAATGCAGGTGAACCCATCCTTCAGTTGGAAAGTTTTCGAGGGACCAACCACAGCATCGGTCTCCCATGTGAACGGACAAGTAGAGCAGCGAGTTCTTTTACAAGGACGTGTACCTTTGTAGCTGGCGGGTTGACGTGACGACCTATACGAACTGCTGACCAGGTGCTGTTTAAGACTCTTGCCCTTTCTAAAAGCCGTAATAGGGGTAGAGTCAGCAAAAACAGTGGACATATACTCATCTTTGAGGACAATGGATTTAAAGTTGCGAATAAGGATGTTCTGGATGGCAACATTGTGAGGGTGATAAGTAAGGACTAACGGAACACGATCATTGGTGCTCTTCACCCGGGGCTCCATTGCCTCGCGTCTGTTCACACGGGAAACCGAGGACACGGCCCTGACCAAGACTTTGTCAGGATAACCTCTCTTCGTGAAGAAAGATCTCATCTTGTTACACTGGATCCCAAAATCCTTATCGTCATTGCAGATACGACGAAGCCTCAGAAACTGCGACTTCGGGATGGCGTCTTTGCAGGAGGAAGGATGACAGGATTCGTAATTCAGATAACAATGAGCATCGGTAGGTTTAAAGAACACCGATGTAGAGATCTTACCGTATGTGATAGTACAGTTAATGATAGTACAGTATTATGATTATCATAATAGTTTGAATAAGATCTTACCCGATATTGTAAACACAAATAAGTCACCGAAGATATGAAAACAACAAGTCCGATCGCCAAGCCTAAGGAAAGCTGTACCATATATTCTGTCGGTAAAGTTTCTGACTCAAGCCTGGAAAAAACAAGATTTAATTCTAGTACTAAACCATGCACCAATTTGTAGCTTTATACCAACCTTATTTCAAAATTATTCACTTGGATGAGGAATTTGTTAAATGTGAAAAGGGTATAAATACTAAATTTTCGGTCAAAGTTAGTCCAACCGCACTTCTTGCTGACCATGATTCGCATTGCTGTGGTTAGTCCACAGAGTGCTTAAATTGGGTATAAGGGGTCGTGTATAAAACTCTAAAATGGGGTCTTGTTTTTTTCTTTTTTTTTAAACAAAAAAAAAGTTTTATTTTTTATGGGAAAAAATGATTTTGTCATGACGGCTTGCGGAAAAGAATTCTACAAAAAAAAACTTCAAGTTAAATAGTCGGTCTTAAGTTTCAAAGCATATAACAGGGGCTTGAATTTTATTTATTCATATTTAAACATCATTTATACATGTACCTAGAGACGGAGTCTATTTCTTAAGAAGAAAACAAATAAAAAAAGGTTCAGACCTTGTGACTGGACATTTTTCTGCAATACTTTAAGCTTACATATGTACCAATAGCTGGGAGCGATTTTTAAATAATATGAAAAATCCTACCACTTTTTAGAAATTGTGTATCCCAACGCTATCCCTACAGCAATGGAAACAGTCAATCCAAAGACACTCAAAATATCAAAACATGTTCTGTAATGGTAGCATGCTTTCAGACAAATCATTGTTTTTATCCAATGATACGTTCAACATTAGAGGTATTAAACTTTTATCTAAACTGACACACTTGGGTAAGATACACTAAACAGAATCTAATATCTCTTCCCACGACTTTTTTTAACTTGCAATAAACGATAATAGTTCGTATTATATTACATATTTAGTCAAACTTTTAAAACGTTTTAAAATGTTCTTATTCATTTTTTGTTGTTGTTGCTGAGCTGATGTAATAAGTGTTTTATATTTTCATCCTATCCAGCTCATATTTTTTTATATTGCATGTTCCTATATTTAAACTGAAGTGATCAAGTAAATATACAAACGCGTCTTCAAATATGTTGAGTTTCTCCTGTTTGTCAAAGGAAATTATTACGCTTTACCATGCATATCACATTAAGTAAAAACGGACTTTGTTTATTAGCAATTATAAGGGACTATGCAAGTTTTATTCAGTTTGACTTTATCCTGAACACCAGTTCAATAACGTAGGTGACCCATGGCATTGTGGAGGAGGATATGGTGAAATTTGAATTTAAATTGTGAAAAAAAATCAAGGATATTCACTGTGTTGATACAAGTAGACAGGATATATAATAAGGATTTTCCGAAAAAAGGTCGTTTGTACCGGTATCATTATTGCAACAAAGAACATTTTAGATAGCATTACAATGTGTAAAATTCATTTTTTTTGTAAAATCCTATTATTGAATAGATTTAGTCAAAGGTTAAATATCTTTTGTCTATAAAATTTGACATACATTTAGAGAAAAGGAGATATTGTTAATACAATCTCGTCAATTAGTAGGAATCACTTAAGACCAACGTATGTCCGTTAACTAGCTTGGCCTGCAGAATGCGACAGCTCCAGTTTAAGGGGAAAGGAGTCAATTAATAGTTTACTGAGGACAAAGGGGGAGGTCAAGACGAATTGTTCCTCGTCTTGTTATTTGTTTTACTGTGTTTTATACAAGAGGCTCTCGATCGTTTGAATAGCTAAACGAGTTTTATCTCTCAATCCGAATATGTATGAAGTAAAACACGATTGTTACCTTTTAACAGAACACAATTGGCTTGATTAACTAAATATAAGAATGGTATTTAAGGAGCTAGATAGAAATGCGAGGGCCGGCATTTTGATTTCAAAAAATGAAGGAAGTTAAATAAAAAGCATTTATGTGCATGTGTAAATAAAAAGCATTAATGTGCATGCATATAAAAACCAATCCAGCAACAAGCCTTTTTGTACATAACATTGATCTATCCGCTACAAAAACATTTGATCCAGTATCATCAATTGCTATTCAGTGTCGTGATAAAACTGTTTTTGTGAGTTATAACTCACATTTCCCTATGAAATTCTGATGTAGTCTTTTGACCAACATTTCAACCTCCAGAGACTCTAAGAGGAAACATTTCCTTCAAAGTTTCTACATCCGCCACTGGCTCTTTTTTATGCTTGATTTATTGTGTTTCTTAACCTTTTGGCTAAATCCTCTCTTGCCAGTCTTCAGTTGATAAAAATTACAAATGCATTTTCAAAAATACATAATAATATATACAAGGCAGGTCTTGTAAAAATTAAAAACAAACAATAGGAATACACATATATATTTATTGTCATATAAATAGTTAATGACAAAGACGCATAAAAAATATAATACATGTATAAGATATGTGAATAAATATCATATTAAGAGGTATATAAACATTTAATGAATAAGGAGATGATCACTTGTATTTCTCCTTGTATATTTATGAAGAAAGTACTGTGGGTTCATTTATTTTCGTGGATACACATTTTTGATGTTTAATGAAAAATGATCAGTTTGGGGATTCTGAAGTTTGAGGTTCTGAAGTCTGCAGGTCAATGTTCAATTTCCTATTGTTGGTTATCAAATTTCGTGAGTCAAAACCACCTACGGAAACCACCAAAATTTATATCTACGAAAAATAATGAAACCATAGTTAGATCAGAACCACACTTACTTAAATAATAATAAATCACGAGCGGTTTAATTTAACGTCGACACCACTGTGGGTTTGAACATCCCACGTGTCGAGGTTTCAAACTTGTACTGAGTTTCCACTATTATTCCGTGTTCGGGCTATTCTTCCAACGAAAGGGACCCATAACCTGCACATTAAGGACTTCGTGTTTAGGAAATAAAGACATGAGAGTATTACATGTCATATTCGTTGGTTAAAAAGGTTTGGACCCCACTCAAAATCACCAGAGAAAATAACCGTTGAAAAATTTTGCCATTTTCAGAGTCGGCTTTAAAGTGAAAAAGAGATACGCTGTTGATTTCCAATCAAATTTCCAAAAATTGCAATGTGAAAGAATTAAGCACCAAAAAGGGCTGTGACCCTATCGGAACTCCTCGTGTTGCATCGCCTGGTTAATCAGGTCTGTGATTTTAGGAATTGTCTCTCCTTTTCTGTAGCTATTTTCTTCTCTTTTTTCGTGAATGAACGAGCTGTCTGTCTACACAATGGGCATTTGGTGTCCTGAGGTTTATTGATCCATTTTTGAGCACACGGTTTATGGAATTCTGAAAAAAAGGATGATAATTTATGATAAAACTGCATTGTGACTGTGAATCATCAGGAACTTTAGAATAAAGGGCATAACAGGTTATAAAAAGTCCGGTCCGTATTTGGATCTACATTTCGAAATAGACTCTAAAGGCAGACTTCCAAAAAGTCCTACAAACGTGATGACTTCAAATTTCAAATTGTCAACTTTCCCTAATTCATGTGTATCAACATTCATCCATTCGCTCAAACTTATGGAGCTTATCACAATTGATTCGTAATACCAGAGCTTTCATCGATTTTCTTGGCAGAGCGTCATGTCTGATATACACAAGGTTGTGTTGCTCCTCGGTGGCTGTATTCACACAAGAAATGAAATGAAAGATATCATGCGCTCATAGACAAATATGGAAGTTCTATCTCTCAGATGAGTGCAGATGTTGGTCTATAATAGAGTTTTGTTCTGTTTTCTTTTACTAGATTTAATTTGACAATTTGCAGCGCGAGGGGTGTGCTACAACAAGCAAGAAATGTGTACTTTTTTTTGGGAACCTGTGTTCACTATCGTTACGACTTGAGAGTTTGCGATGTTGATTTCTGTTCAGTTGTGCTTTATGTTTTGTGTCTCTTCATGTTGTTCTCATTCGTGCTTACTGATTTAGTCATTGTCCTTTCGGTTTCGGACTTTGACACTCGAATGACCCATTGGTGCCCCATCTGCTTGCATGTAATCGGTGATACAAGATCAATGCTAGAAGAATACTGTAAAGTTATTAATTTTTGCAGTTGCTTATTTTTGCGTTTTAGATTTACATAGTAGCATATTCGCGTGCATTACTTTTCGCATATTTTCATTGACCGCGAATATAATGAAAAAAGTGGTCGCGAAAATTAATATTTGTAACAGTATTAAAAAGAGGCAGAGTGTTGGTTTGATCAATTGTCATATTAGTTTGTTTCCATTGTATTTTTTGAAGAAAAAAAATCAAATTGTGGGGTTTTTGATATTATTTTGTTTAAACTTAGTTTTTAAAAGATGTAGTTCTGATGCGGAAGTTTGATTTGTTTGTTTATTTGTTTGTTTGTTCACAGTTAATTATTTTATGTCATAAAACATCGTCAAAAGATAAAAATATGCCCTTTGAAATAGCACGTCTTGATGATGGTTATAACTTGATGGTGTCATAAGTTGTTCATCTGGAAGGCGATACATGTATCAGTCAGTATTTCATCGTTTCTTATTGTTCGGGTTACTAAGATCTAGTCTTACCATGTTCACATGATAAAGAGACAATAGATCCGTCTCTAGTGTCCATCTTTCCATGACATATTGCACAGTCCTCACCTAGAAAACAAAACAATAGTCAATATTATCAAAAAACATTTTGTGGTTTACTTTATTAATATGGAATTCTGAGATGTGTAGTCAATGCACAATAGACTTTACTTGACAAAAAAATACCTTTATATGCATGCATGTCCAACAACCTTCAATATTGCAACGAAAGGTCATTATGCTCAGTCTCATCAAGCACGTCAAGTACCAGGTTCGTTCAACATGTATACTCACATAATGCAGTTATTAGTATCCTATTAACTCATTACACCTTTTTTTCAAATTTTACTACTTTGGCCAATGGGTCTTTGATTTGCAGAAATTTTTCAATTTCTAATGGTTACCCTGCGGTGAGTGATACGTTCACTTACCCTTCCCGATGTTGATGAGTTTACAGTGAGATATAGTTTTAAAAGTGTATAAAGCGTGAATTAAAGTGTAGCAATTTGAGAATGTAAGAAGTATATATTCTAAACAAATTGTAATTTCAAAAGTTAACTTTTTTGTATTTTTCCATCGTATTTTAATACAGCCAACTCTTGCGTTTCATAGTATGTTTAAAGATCAAGACAATGGGTCGTGTATACAAATTGTTAATTACCTTCTAGAATAACCACTATTTTAAGCTTTCTACTCTCAAGATCTGCCTCATTTAAACGCTTGCCCTGTATGTATAAAATTTACATTGGTCAAATATATATTTTGTATGCGTTGTGTCTTGTTTAATTATCGTGATAATATTTTATTTCTTCTGGTTAATTCTATCGTATAGGATGGAAAGAAAACAATATCATGCACAATGTCACTGCCATCCCCAAGAACCATGCAAGAGATTTTTCTCTCGCTTAGTCAATTATTACACATTGGAATGCCTCGGGTTTTTTTAATAGTTTTGTATCAAGCCTCTCTGATTGGTCGCATAACATTTTTCTAATGCGATTAAACATGTTTCCATACTTAAATTCTATGAAGTTCAAGATCTGATCAAGAACGTGCAAATAAACAAAAAATATACAAAATGACCCAGGAGTAATGAATGAGTAAGCGAGAGAAGAGGCCCTGGGTTTCAAAGGATGTGTCACTGGGTGACTTACACCACTTTGGACTGAATGGAAACAAACAACAACAAAAAATGCATTGTACCACCATCCAAATTCAATCAATAGAGGACCTTCTTCTGCTTCTGGAATAAAATACTGGAAGCACACTGTGGAGAAAATTTATTGAGCTAAAAGGAGCTCTCCCGACCTGCTACTTTGAAGCAACTCGCTTCCTATGCATCTATACCAGTACTGGTCCTGTGTCGTTTTAAGTATATGATAAATAATGTTTGCGACAATTAAAATTATATCTTCAACGTGTTCATGGTACTTGTTTGCATGTATGAGCCTTGAGTCAGTTCGAGGCGAATTCTGAAGACAGTCAAAACAATTTACGATATTATAGAAAATGACAAATTGTTATCTACCACTGTCCAAGTTCCATTTGCCTTTTCTTTGTAACAATCATACATTGTGATATTTTGCCTTAAGATTGATATGCGTTACATGTACCGATAGCCGGTAAAGAACCATCTGTATTGATCCTGATAGATTATGCAAAATAAAGGACGAAGTATTTACATTCGATGTTTATCTTAATGGTTTGAATAAGATCTTATGGGATACTGAATACACAAATTAGTTACCGAAGATATGGAAACTTTTCGTTCGACTGATCTCTCAATCTAAGGAAACTTACCCTGTACTGAATACACAAATACGTCACCGAAGATATGAAAACCGTCAGCCCGATCGCCAATCCAATGGAAAGCTGCACTATGTATTCTGTCGGTAAAACTTCTGCCTCAAGCCTAGAAAACACATGAAAGAATGCGTTTAAAAGAGACCATGTCCCACATCGCAACATGTGTTCCTTCGTGGAAAAAGTACTTAAATCTCAATATATCGAATAATGGTATCGCCAGACAGACGAGCTGCATGTACCGAGCACCATATGTCATTGCGGGATAGTGGAATTGTGTCATATTAAATTGCGGGCTAGCTTCAGACTGGTTATGTCCATATACTTTTGTGGTTAATACTAGTACGCTGAAGTACTTTTTAAAATATTTTACTTGTTATCCTTATGTCATTCTATTGTTTTCTCCATCTTGTCATTCGCACTGTGTTAATTGCTTATGTATCATTTGTAAATAATATTCTTTGTACCACTGTTTGCACATGGTTTTAAAGAATAAAATTGTCTTGTCTTAAAGTAAAGTGTGTACAAAATTTTAAGTCAAAATTATATACATTTTGTTACAGCATTTTTAATTTTAAATCCTAATACTTATTTAAATTGCTGATTTTTGTTTGTTATGTTCAAACTATTCATTGGATAAGGATTTCTCTTCATAACGATACATCTATCAAATTTTCGACTTAATTTGTAGGTCCAGTGGTACATCGATGTACTACTCTTAATTTGCATTGCAATGGATGATCCATGCACATAGTTCAAAAATGTGGTATTCGGGACTGACCATTAATAGTTTAAATGTTTTTTAAACAACATCTGAACTGATTATTTAAATAGAATAAATTGATAAAAATAAAAAAAACAAAATAAAATGACAGCAGAGGTTCAGATTTTTTTCCTCCAAAAAAGGATTTGTTTTATAATAGTATTCAATAGTGCTAATATAATTGAAAGAAAAATCCACCCCTTGTAAGGTGAATTCACGACGATCAGGAAAGTCCAGTGAAGGATTCACGTAAAGTTGTATTTGGTGGGTTGAATTCGTCCCTTTTTCGATCGATATTGTTTACAAAACACACATACAATGCACACCTGAGCATTGTTAATAAACATAAACCTATGTATTATTTAATTTACATTTTTGTATTGATTTCAATAAATGTGAAAGTTTGGTTAATCTATGATTAATGGTTTAAAAGTTATGATTAAAAAGGTTATACATCTTATAACTCTAAATTAAAAGTAAACAACACATTTCAAACTTATGATAAAGCATGCAATGTGTACCCACGTTCTTTTTAAATCATTTTAAATTAAAACATACAAGGAAAGTACTGCCAACTGTTTCAGAAAATCAAATTAGTTGACACATCAAACCGGCAATTTGTATCACCATTTTAGAGGATTTAGTCTTGATCAGTTATAGACTTCTGTTTTGGTAAATTGTGGATACTGTTTTGTCGGGTTATATCATACATTTTTATGGTTATTTACATAAGCTTGCGTAATTATAAGTTGCATATTTGGCCAATTTTACGGAAACTCATTTCGTGTTATCCAGGACCTAACAGAATTCGGATATCATGCATGCTTACATTCCATAATTTAGATATTTTGTACTTGTTATAATATGCTTACAACCTTTTGTGTAAAATTCGCATTAATAAATAGATTAAGTTCTTCATTCATATGACGCAGACTTCTTACAATCACTTCTAGACAAAAAGGATCGTAGACTAGCTTTCTCTTTTAACTTCACTTTCCGTTATATTGATGATGTCCTTTCATTGAACGATTCTCAATACTCATTTATCGCCAGAAACTTGAGATTTAGGACACAACGGATTCTCAAAAGTCTGCTTCATATCTAGATCTTAATCTCGAAATAAACTCCAAAGGAAAACTTTTAACAAAACTCTACAAAAAACGTGATTACTTCAATAAATATTCAAATCGTCAACTTTTATGCTCCTTGTGTAGCAAAATTCCGTTTACTCCAGCTAATGGAGTTTAAGTTCCTCAATTGATTCATTACTCCAGAGCTTGCGGTAATATTACATCGATTTCTTTGGCAGATCGTCGTCACACATATGACACAAAAAGTGCTAACACAGGGTTATGTTGCTCCTTGATTGCTGTCTTGACTTTAAGTTCATAGACAAATATGGGATTTCTATTTTTCAGATGAGTGCAGATGATGGTTTGTCATAGGGCTTTGTTTTATCTTCCTTTACTGGAATTGACACGCTGAATTTGAAATTATCAGCGCGACGGGTGTTAAATAGCATGCATACAGGAACTGCTTACTTTTCCGGAGCACACGAGTTCACTTTCGTTCGACTTGAGTCGTTGATAATCGTTTTGTTGATTTTTTGTTTGTTTTGTGTTTTGTGTTTCTTCATGTTGATCACGTTCATGTTAACTGGTTTTGTCGTTGCCCTTTTTGACTTTTAACACTCGAATTCCCCACTCGATTTTTGTCAAAATACTTGGAGTTTTTGCAAATACTTATAAGTAGGAATTAAATCAATACGACTAAAATATCTTAAAATGCTCCTAAAACGTATCTTAATTACATGTTTGCATCAATTGGAATTAAATGCCCCATCTCAGATTTTTCTGGAAGGGGGTGCATCTATACATGCAGTCTCATTTTTTAAACGAACTTCATTAGCAATGACTGTGAATAGGTTGCCTTTATATTCCTGCAAACAGGCACATTTCATTTCGTTACAGTATTTACTTTTTTCGAATTGCAAAACCTCCGTGCGGGTCCCGGATGGCAAATCGGCCCTTTCGTCGCGTCAGGCCGCTTTGCCCAAATAGCGACAGGGATGTGTGCCCAAAGTGGTTGAATGGCGCAGACCTGTCATACTGAATGCCGGGGTCGTCAGGCTATAATGCGGAAAACCTGACCGCAAACCAAAGTGGTGCACCGTGTTGGAAAAAAAAGAACCCAACTGCAGAAGGATCCCCATGTAGGAGGCTTAATTGTCAGTCCAGGCTACCCATCAATCCTTTTTCCAATGGCAGTCAAAAACTATCCTCACTGATATCCCCATTTCCTCCACTTCATCATCATTTCATGTTCATTGTATCGCCCTTTTTATGTACATCTTCCGAATATATCCGAAATCGTGCTGCTTGGAGTAAAGGCAAAACTTACTAACTAACTAACTAACGAAGTAAAAAAATACGGGATTTATTATAGATAAATAGGTTGGTGCTTCCGTAATTTGAGACCCATGCTTAATATCTGAGGTGCACTTTTTCAGGGGGGGGGGGGGGGTTGGCCTGCGTGGCAGGACGGGCAATAACTGTTACTTTTCCAGCGGCGGTGACGACGGCGTCGATGTTTAATGCTATCAATGTTTCAGTGTTGGAGTTATATGAGCACTTTATGTTGACGAAACTTGGTATGCATATGCCCCATTAAAGAAGTTTTGGTTTTGTTTTATTTAATAGAAGTTCTTGCACAAGATAGGATTTACTTGAAACACAAAAGTTTATCCTCAAAACAAAGAGAGATTCTTTCTGTCCCTTCGACTAGTTGAACGGGACATTTAGGACCGTCCATAAACTACAAAAGCGCTCATGAAACATTTTTTAACAAAACTTACAAAACCTTAAGGTTTCCAGAAATTTGTATCTCATTTCTCGTCAGGCGTAGCAAAATTTATTTTCTGGAACTTTGCTGTAATTTTTATTTCAGATGGATATGAGTAAGAGAAAACTCAACCAGGAGATGAGAAATGTATCAAAAATCAGTTTGCATTTGCTTGTAAGACAATAAATTTTAAGATGAATTGGTAGAATTTTTTAATTTTTCTATAACCGTTCGTATAGGGATAATAAACTCTTAATGATCGTCTTCGCTTTCGAGCATATGTCTAGAATTTCAACCAAATATGCAAAGCCTTGATTGATGTATACTGATTGTACATGTATTATTTTCGCTAATAATAAGCATCCTATATTTAACACAAATCTTTGATTGGTCTATGTCATAGTAAATATATTTTGTCACTAATGAGTCATTTAACAATATTTTAGTTTCTTAATGTTGATACTTAACATTTTAAGTATCTATATTTATACAGCATTTGCCATCAGATATTAATACATTTATATTTAAATGTTTTTTAAACCGATACTGAACCGAACTCCGTGCATTACCAAAACAGAATCTTCTTGTTACCAGAACATTATCCGCCAATTTTTACATCTATTTTTTTAAGGTATACTCATTTTTTTCAATACAAATTTTCAACTTGTCTCTAGAACGTATAATAGTCTAGCTTTGATGAAAAATATAGACAAAACACAACTATCTGATGTTATAGTTTTGGTCATGAACATAACTCAACCATGACGTTTTTCGTGAATTGTAACTTTATTTTAAAACAGATTCGTATATGCTTTTACGGCTTTTTAGTTTTTTGTGGTACAAATAAAGACACGGGATTAAATTGATCATTTACCTTTCGAAAGACATTAATTTTGCAACAAAACAAAGTTGTTTACTTTTTTATTCAACCCGACAAAACTGAATCGTCTTACCAAATACAACTTTACGTGAATCCTTCACTGGACTTTCCTGACTTTACTAAGGGTGTAATCAATTTGAAAGACATGTGCACCTTTTCGGAAAAACAGTTCTGATCACAACAAAAACTAAGTTCAGGTTAGATTAACGGTCCTTGAGTTTCACAAAGGATAACATAATTTTGTTCATATATGAACTTTTAAACCTAATTTACTATACTAGATATAGGGCACAATTTCTTAAGATAAACCAAATGACCCAAAGCTTTGCTAAAACCTATACCAAAGCTTACTAATGAAGTTATAATTGTTAGAGGTGAATGAAAAAAATACAAAATTCTTACCAACTTTTAGAAATTATGTATCCCAACGTTAATCCTACCACGATGGAAACAATCAAACCGAAGGCACACAGAAGATCAAAACATGTCCTGTAGTGGTTGCACGTTTTCGTGCAAATCATTTTGTTGTTGTTGTTATCCCAGGATACGCTCCACATTTGAGATTTTACCTTTATCTAAACTGACACAGTTAGATAGGATAAACTAAACAAAATTTTGTTATCTCTTCACTAGTTTTTTGTCTCAATTGTGATAACGATTAATGGGATCGTGTAATGTAACTTTTAATTTTTCTTATAATTAGAAGCTGAGTTGTGCCTATTGGCTAATATGTCAAGTGCTTTACATGTATATCCAATCCAGCTTTGTCTATATACAAAACGATTTTTTTCCAGATTACACGTTCCTATATTTAAACTAAATTTTGTCTTCGAATATGTTATAGTGCTAATTTATGGCACGCCATATTTATATTTATTCCTCTTTAAAGATATCTCATAAAATTTATAAGATATCTCGTATACTTTATAAGATATCTTATTAAATATATAAGATATCTCATATAAATGGTAGTTTATAAGATATCTTATAAAACATATGAGATATCTTATAAAACATATAAGATATCTTATAAAACAAATAAGATATCTTATAAAACATATAAGATATCTCATAAAATTTATAAGATATCTTATAAAGATTATTAGATATCTCATATAAAATAATTTATAAGATATCTTATAAAACTTATAAGATATCTTATAAAACTAATAAGATATCTTATAAAGTTTATAAGATATCTCATAAAGTTTATTAGATATCTTATATATTTTATGAGATATCTTATAAGTTATTTTTTATAAGATATCTCATAAAGTTTACGAGATATCTTATAAACTTTATAAGATATCTTATAACTTTTATTAGATATCTTATAAATTATTTTATATAAGATATCTCATAATCTTTATAAGATATCTTATAAACTTTATGAGATATCTTATATGTTTTATAAGATATCTTATATGTTTTATGAGATATCTTATATGTTTTATAAGATATCTCATATGTTTTATAAGATATCTTATAAACTCCCATTTATATGAGATATCTTATATATTTAATAAGATATCTTATAAAATATATGAGATATCTTATAAACTTTATAAGATATCTTATATTTTTATAAGGCCTCTTTAAAGATATCTTATAAAATTTATAAGATATCTCATATACTTTATAAGATATCTCATAAAGTTTATAAGATATCTGATAAACTTTATAAGATATCTTATAAACTTTATAAGATATCTTATAAAAATAATTTATAAGATATCTCATATACTTTATAAGATATCATATAAACATTATGAGATATCTTATAGACTTTATCAGATATCTTATAAACATTGTGTTTAGTAGATATCTCATTTTCTTTTAAAGATATCTTATATAGTAAATAAGATATCTTATAAAATTTATAAGATATCTCATAAAGTTTATAAGATATCTTATAAAGTATATGAGATATCTTATAAATTATTTTTTATAAGATATCTCATAAAGTTTATAAGATATCTTATAAAGTTTATAAGATATCTTATAAACTTTATGAGATATCTTATAAAGTATATGAGATATCTTATAAAGTTTATGAGATATCTATAAAGAGGAATAAATGTAAAAACGGCTTGCCATACTAATTAGCTATTTTTAAGGAATATACAACTTTACACACTTAGACCTTTGGACTTTTTTATGGTTGCTTCCTGTGGTCATACAATCTATCTGCAAATGAAACATTTAAAATGACATCATAATGTGTAGATGTTATTTCAAATGTTGGTGTAATACTATTATCAAATAGATTAGTCAATATTGAGCCAAAGAGTAAATAATAATGTTTTATTCATGAAATTTGACATTCTTCTAGAGTCAAGTGCTTTACATGTATGTTCTGTTGACATGTATATATGCTCTTTTGACCTTCAACAATTTCAATATTATTCATCTGATAACTTTGAAACTTGGCAATTCAGTTGGAAAAAAAACTATTCTGTGATGATGTGAAGATAATTTCAATTATAAAAGGACAAGGAGGCATGCTTACAACTGTTTGAATGATTATGCAATGACATGTATGGTCTTATGCTAGTACATGTTACACAAAGTGATGTTACATGTAATAAGGGACCGACCATTTAACTTGAAGGGGGGCTTGGTTTTTTCATAAAAAAATATTCTGAAAATTATTTTTGATGAAAAAAATATTTTGGCAGCTGAGGGTAAGAAAAAAATATTCTGAAGAAGGATTTCTGCTATAAAAATAATGCTGATAATGAAAAAAAAAAATATTCTGTTGCGACGCCTTCGAAAAATAAATATTTTGTCCGCGCTCTGTGCGGAAAAACAATTTCTGATCAAAACTGAAAAACCAAGCCCCCCCTTTTCAAGTTAAATGGTCCGTCCCTAAGTTGTTACAATTTAAGCATTATCTCACCGAGGACAAAGGGAAGATGTCTAAGATTAAGTTAGTTTAAACATATTTGTTTATCCTGGATTGGGAAACAAGCTTGATGCTTATATCAATCCCTCTCCAGTTAGCAGTTTGCGAGTGTGGCCTTTGAAGCGGCCCCCATTGACCCTACTCTTATCGAACTCTACAAAGGGGTCTTTAACGTGCATGGGGTTTTGCTCTCCACATACACGGGACAACCTTTTTTCGTTCCTTCCGAAGGACTAGCATCGATCCTCGAGACCATCCTCACAAATGGTGTCAAGAGAGAGTCGGAATATATTTTTTTTGTTACCATAATAACTTATAGACATTCATAACATTTTTCTGAAATTATAATTTCAACGGCGACAAATTCAATTTAATTTCTTTCGGTTTTGAAACCTTAGTTCGGGTTCTGGTTTCACAAATCACCAACACCCGATCGTCACGCCCTCTTTTATGTCTGTTTTTAGAAACATCTGTTTGGCTATTTGCGGTTGGCTGTTTGTTAACTTTTATGTCTGTTTTTGTATTTTTGTGTCTGTTTTACATAATCCTCTGTCTGTTTATAAAATTTATGTCTGTTTTTTGTATTTGTTTGTCTGTTCATAAAATTTCAAGTCTGTTTTTTTATATTTTTGTCTGTTTATTTTAAATTGGTGTCTGTTTTTTGTGTTTTTGTGTCTGTTTAAAGTTTATTTTCTGTTTCTTAAATTTTTGTTAGTTTTGCCCGAATGGCTGCCCATATGATACAAGTAGACAGGATATAACGAATGAAGAAAATAATAAGGATTTTCCGAAAAAAAAGTTATTTGTATCTGTATCATTATTGCGATACAAAACATTTTGAATCTAAAAATGTGTAAATTCTAAATTTTGGTAAACTCACGTTATTAAATAGATTTAGTCTATCTTGACCCAAAGGGTAAATATGCTTTTTCTATAAAATTTGACATACATTTAGAGAAAAGGAGATATTGTTAATACAATCTCGTCAATTAGTATAGGAATCACTTAAGACCAACGTATGTCCATCTAACTAGCTTGGCATGCAGAATGCATTCTATACAACAGAGACACCTCCAGTTTTAAGGGGAATGGAGTCAATTAATATACACTCCGCCATAAGTTAAGCACCACCCTATATATTTTATAAGTCCAATTTCAAAGTTAAAATGCAAACGCCAGTTAATGATATGATATATTTTAAATGTGTATTACTAAAAAACACATTTCGAAGTTATGTTACACCAAAGGGTATTCGCCAGTGATACAAATCTTAAGTGAAAAGACACTTCAAACAGGACATGAGTTAACGTCTTAAATGTTTCTAAGAAAAACTTTGACGAAAAATTCAAATTTTGTCCAGTTTAAGTTGTGTGTTCTTTACGTTGGCTTGATGTCTTACAGTTAAGCATATTGTTAAAACATATTCATTAAAATGATAAAACAAAACCCAGCACAAATTGTTGAAAAGGGGGATAAATCTTTTCTGGTCAAATTTTAGGCCACAAACTGAAAAAAGGATGTTGTCCTTAGAAAATGGAATAGGTATGGACACTTTTTTGCGTCAGAAACTTCAAAATTTAATGTCGTATTAATATGTGCGAGCAATGGTGTTTGTTCTTTGTCCAAACATCACTTTTCTAAAATCTCATTTTCTGTAAAATCCATTTTTGAAAGAAAATGTCCTTTCATCACTATAAAAGTTCACCTAGATGTTTATCCTTCTCCACACAAAACTGTTACTTAATAAGTGTTATGATCACACATTTTTTATGACAGAAATGTCTTTCTGGAAACAGTTTTAGATCATTTTTTTACTTTTACGAAAAAAAGACATTTTCTGAAAAACCATGAAAAAAAAGATTTTTTGCCTTATAATTTTAACGGCGACAAATTCAATTTAATTTCTTTCGGTTTTGAAACCTTAGTTCGGGTTCTGGTTTCACAAATCACCAACACCCGATCGTCACGCCCTCTTTTATGTCTGTTTTTAGAAACATCTGTTTGGCTATTTGCGGTTGGCTGTTTGTTAACTTTTATGTCTGTTTTTGTATTTTTGTGTCTGTTTTACATAATCCTCTGTCTGTTTATAAAATTTATGTCTGTTTTTTGTATTTGTTTGTCTGTTCATAAAATTTCAAGTCTGTTTTTTTATATTTTTGTCTGTTTATTTTAAATTGGTGTCTGTTTTTTGTGTTTTTGTGTCTGTTTAAAGTTTATTTTCTGTTTCTTAAATTTTTGTTAGTTTTGCCCGAATGGCTGCCCATATGATACAAGTAGACAGGATATAACGAATGAAGAAAATAATAAGGATTTTCCGAAAAAAAAGTTATTTGTATCTGTATCATTATTGCGATACAAAACATTTTGAATCTAAAAATGTGTAAATTCTAAATTTTGGTAAACTCACGTTATTAAATAGATTTAGTCTATCTTGACCCAAAGGGTAAATATGCTTTTTCTATAAAATTTGACATACATTTAGAGAAAAGGAGATATTGTTAATACAATCTCGTCAATTAGTATAGGAATCACTTAAGACCAACGTATGTCCATCTAACTAGCTTGGCATGCAGAATGCATTCTATACAACAGAGACACCTCCAGTTTTAAGGGGAATGGAGTCAATTAATATACACTCCGCCATAAGTTAAGCACCACCCTATATATTTTATAAGTCCAATTTCAAAGTTAAAATGCAAACGCCAGTTAATGATATGATATATTTTAAATGTGTATTACTAAAAAACACATTTCGAAGTTATGTTACACCAAAGGGTATTCGCCAGTGATACAAATCTTAAGTGAAAAGACACTTCAAACAGGACATGAGTTAACGTCTTAAATGTTTCTAAGAAAAACTTTGACGAAAAATTCAAATTTTGTCCAGTTTAAGTTGTGTGTTCTTTACGTTGGCTTGATGTCTTACAGTTAAGCATATTGTTAAAACATATTCATTAAAATGATAAAACAAAACCCAGCACAAATTGTTGAAAAGGGGGATAAATCTTTTCTGGTCAAATTTTAGGCCACAAACTGAAAAAAGGATGTTGTCCTTAGAAAATGGAATAGGTATGGACACTTTTTTGCGTCAGAAACTTCAAAATTTAATGTCGTATTAATATGTGCGAGCAATGGTGTTTGTTCTTTGTCCAAACATCACTTTTCTAAAATCTCATTTTCTGTAAAATCCATTTTTGAAAGAAAATGTCCTTTCATCACTATAAAAGTTCACCTAGATGTTTATCCTTCTCCACACAAAACTGTTACTTAATAAGTGTTATGATCACACATTTTTTATGACAGAAATGTCTTTCTGGAAACAGTTTTAGATCATTTTTTTACTTTTACGAAAAAAAGACATTTTCTGAAAAACCATGAAAAAAAAGATTTTTTGCCTTAAATCTTTGATAAACCTTTTTAAACAACCTTATTTAATCATCATCGAAAAGTAAAAGTTTTATTTCCATGTGGTTTAAACAGGAAAATTAGCATTTGGAAATAAGCATGGTCAGAAAGTCGGGAAAAAGCAGACATTTTTAAGCAGGCCCAAAAAAACCTGCAAAACCCATTAAAACTCATATTTTTCGTTTGATGTGATTGACAACGCGACAAATTAAGGAAGTGCCATGTGAAAGGTTCTTTGAAAAAAGTTTTGCTGTCATTCTCTGCTTCTTCTATCGATTTCCGAAACTTGAATTCAGGATCGGGTAAATTCAAACAATACTATGTACCAATATTCTGAAAATCTTTCTTTATTTTAAAGTTTTGTAGGATGCAAATTGCTCTAATACTCAAAGGTTCTTGTGTGCAAAAGATCAGAATATTTCAATAAAATATAAAAAGAGAGTGTCATTTTAAAATGGGTGGTGCTTAACTTTTGGCGGACTGTTTAGTTTACGGGAGACAAAAGGGGGGGTCAAGACGAATTGTTCCTCGGCCTGTTATTTGTTTTACTATGTTCTTAACAAGAGGCTCGCGATCGTTTGAATAGCTCAACGGGTTTTCTCCCTCAATCAAAATATATGTATGAAGTAAAACAAGATTGTTACCTTTTAACAGAACACAATTGGCTTGATTAACTAAATATAAGAATGGTCTTAAATACAAACATTTAACGAATTAAATAGGAAATGCGTGTGAGGTCATTTTGGTTTCAAAAATTGAAGGAAGTTAAATAAAAAGCATTTATGTGCATGTGTAAAAAGTGCACGCGTATAAAAAAAAACCAATCAAGCAACGAGCCTTTTTGTACATAACATTGATCTATCCGCTACAAAAACATTTGATCCAGTATCATCAATTGCTATTCAGTGTCGTTATAAAACTGTGTTTGTGGGTTATAACTCACATTTCCCTATGAAATTCTGATATAGTCTTTTGACCAACATTTTAACCCCCAGAGGCTCTAGGAGGAAACATTTCCTTCAAAATTTCTACATCCGCCACTGGCTCTTTTTTATGGTGTTTCTTAATCGTTTGCCTAAATCCTTTCTATACAGTCTTCAGTAGATAAATATGACAAATGCATTTTCAAAAATACATGATAATATATACAAGACAGGTCTTGTAAAAAATAAAAACAAACCATAGGAATACACATATTTATTGTCATATAAACCGTTATTGACAAAGACGCATACACAATATAATGTATGTGAATAAATATTATATTAAGAGGTATATAAACATTTAATGAATAAAGAGATGATCACTTGTGTTTCTCCTTGTTTATTTATGAAGAAAAGCTTTATTCATAAGTACTGTGGGTTCATTTATTTTCGTTGGTACACATTTTTGATGTTTAATGAAAAATGATCAGTTTGGGGATTCTGAAGTTTGAAGTTCTGAAGTCTGTAGGTCAATGTTCAATTTCTTTTTTGTGGGTTATCAAATTTCGTGGGTCAAAACCACCTACGGAAACCACCAAAATGTATACCTACGAAAAATAATGAAACTATAGTTAGATCAGATCCACACTTATTTCAATCATAATAAATCACGAGCGGTTTAATTTGATGTCGACACCACTTTGGATTTGAACATCCCACGTGTCGAGGTTTCAAACTTGGACTGAGTTTCCACTAATATTCCGTGTTCGGACTATTTTACCAACAAGCTTAGCGATCACGAAAGGGACCCATAACCTGCACATTAAGGACTTCGTATTTAGGAAATAAAGACATGAAAGTATTACATGTCCTATTCGTTGGTTAAAAAGAGATGGACCACACTCAAAATCACCAGAGAAAGTAATCTTTGAAAAAAAATGCCCTTTTCAGAGTCGGCTTCAAAGTAAAAAAGTGATACGCTGTTAATTTCCAATCAAATTTCCAAAAATTGCAGTGTGAAAGAATTAAGCACCAAAAAGGGCTGTGACCCTATCGGAACTCCTCGTGTTCCATCGCCTGGTCAATCAGGTCTGTGATTTTAGGAATTGTCTCTCCTTTTCTGTTGCTATTTTCTTCTCTTTTTTCGTGAATGAACGAGCTGTCTGTCTACACAATGGGCATTTGGTGTCCTGAGGTTTATTGATCCATTTTTGAGCACATGGTTTATGGAATTCTGAAAAAAGGATATTAATTTATGATAAAACTGCATCGTGATTGTGAATCTTCAGGAACTTAAGATAAAGGGCATAACAGATAATAAAAAGTCCGGTCCGTATTTGGATCTACATCTCGAAATATACTCTAAAGGTAGACTTCCAAAAAGTCCTACAAACGTGATGACTTCAAATTTCAAATTGTCAACTTTCCCTAATTCATGTGTATCAACATTCTTCCATTCGCTCAAACTTATGGAGCTTATCACAATTGATTCGTAATACCAGAGCTTACATCGATTTTCTTGACAGAGCGTCATGTCTGATATACTACAATTGCTAACACAAGGTTGTGTTGCTCCTCGGTGGCTGTCTTCACACAAGAAATTAAATGGAAGACATCATGCGCTCATAGACAAATATGGAAGTTCTATTTCTCAGATGAGTGCAGATGTTGGTTTATAATAGAGTTTTGTTCTGTTTCCTTTACTAGATTTTTTTGAAATTGAATTGACAATTTGCAGCGCGAGGGGTGTGCTACAACAAGCAAGAAATGCGTACTTTTTGGGGGGAACCTGAGTTCACTATCGTTACGACTTGAGAGCTTGCGTTGTTGATTTCTGTTCAGTTGTGCTATGTGTATCTTCGTGTTGTTTTCATTAGTGTTTACTGAATATGTCATTGTCCTTTCGGACTTTGACACTCGAATGACCCATTAGTGCGCCTTTGCTTGTATGCTAAATCGGTGATACAAGATCAATGCTAGAAGAATACTGTAAATTTATTAATTTTTGCGGTTGCTAATTTTTGCGATTTAGAGTTACATAGTTGCATATTCACGTGTATTACTTTTCGCACATTTTCATTGACTGCAAATATAATGAAAATAAGTGGTCGCAAAAATTTATTTGTAAACAGTATTAAAACAGGTCAGAGTGTCAATTCGAGCAATTGTCCTATTTGTTTTTCATTGTAATTTTCTGAAAAAATCAAATTGCGTGGTTTATTGATATTATTTTGTAAAAGATGTAGTTTTGATGCGGAAGTTTGAGTTTTGTTTGTTTGTTTGTTTCACAGTTAATTATATTCTATGTCTTAAAACATCTTCCAAAGACAAAATATGCCTTTTTAATGGTACGACTTTTAGATGATGGTCATAACTTGATGGTGTCTTAAGTTGGTTATCTGAAAGGCGATTTCATCGTTTTTTTATTGTTCGGGTTGATAAGATCTAGTCTTACCATGATCACATGATAAAGAGACAATAGATCCGTCTCTAGTGTCCATCTTTTCATGACATATTGCACAGTTCTCACCTAGAAAACAAAACAATGGTCAATATTATCAAAAAAAACCATTTGTTTAATTCATTGATATGGAATTCTAAGATGTGTAATCAATGCACAATAGACAATACTTGACAAAGAGATACTCGTATTTGCATGCATGCCCAACAACCTTCAATATTGCAATGATATAAGTTCATTATGTTCAGTCTCATCAAGTATCAGGTTTGTTTATCATGTATGCTCATATAATGCAGTTATTTGTATCCTAACTTATTACACCTTTTTTTTTAATTTCACTACCGCGGGCCATTTGATTTGCAGGAATAAGTCAATTTTCAAAGGTTTCCCTGCGGCGAGCGATACATTCACTTACCCTTCCCGATGTTGACGAGTTTGCATTGAAATATAATTCTAAAGCATATAAATCGGGAATTTGAGACTGAAAGGATACGTTCTTTTAATGTATATATTCTAAACAAATTGTATGTTCAAATGTTAGGACAATCCGATCAACTTTTTAAAAAATATTTTTCCATCGTATTTTAGTGCTGCCATCACACTCTCTTGCGTTTCATAGTATCTTCAAAGATCAAGACAATGGATCGTGTATACAAATTGTAAATTACCTTCTAGAATAACCACTGTTTTAAGCTTTTTACTCTCAAGGTCTGCCTCCTTTACACGCTTGCCCTGTATGTATAAAATCTACATTTATTTGGTCAAATACATATTTTGTATACGTTGTGTCTTGTTTATTTATCGTGATAATATTTTATTTCTTCTGGTTAATTCTATCATTTAGGATTGAAAGAAAACAACATGCACAATGTCACTTTCATCCTCAAGAACCCAGAGATTCTTCTCTCGCTTAGTCAATCATTACACATGGATTGCCTCGTTGTTTTTTTATTTGGTTTTGTATTCAAGCCTTCTGATCGGTTGCATTACATTAATGCGATTAAACATGTTTTTATACTTAAATTCTATGAAGTTCAAGATCTGATCAAAAATGTGCAAATAAACAAAAATCATACATAATGACCAAGGAGTAATGAATGAGTAAGCGAGAGAAGAACCCCTGGGTTTCAGAGGCTGTGTCACTGTGTGACTAACACCACTTTGGACTGAAAAGAAACAAACAACACCAAAAAATGCATTGTACCACCTTCCAAATTCAATCAATACAGGAACTCCTTCTGCTACTAAAATAAAATACTAGAAGCACACTGCAGAAATTTATTTAGTTAAAAAAGAGCTCTCCCGGCCTGCTACTTTCGAGCAACTCACTTCTTATGCATTTATACCAGTACTGGTCCTGTGTCGTTTTAAATATATGATAAAGAATGTTTGCGTCAATTAAAATTATACCATAAACGTGTTCATGGTACTTGTTTGCATGTATGAGCCTTGAGTCAGTTCAAGACGAATTCTGAAGACAGTCAAAAACAATTTACGATATTATAGAAAATGACAAATTGTTATCTACCACTTTCCAAGTTTCATTTGCCTTTTCTTTGTAACAATCATACACTGTAATATTTTGCCTTAAGATTGATATGCGTTACATGTACCGATAGCCGGTAAAGAACCATCTGTATTGATCCTGATAGATTAAGCAAAATAAAGGACGAAGTATTTACATTCGATGTTTATCTTAATGGTTTGAATAAGATCTTATGGGATACTGAATACACAAATAAGTTACTGAAGATATAGAAACTGTCCGTTCGACTGATCTCTCAATCTAAGGAAACTTACTCTGTACTGAATACACAAATATGTCACCGAAGATATGAAAACCGTCAGCCCGATCGTCAATCCCAAGGAAAGCTGCACTATGTATTCTGTCGGTAAAACTTCTGCCTCAAGCCTAGAAAACACATGAAAGAAAGTGTTTAAAAGAGACAGTGTCCCACATCGCAACATGTTTTCCTTCGTGGAAAAGTTACTTAAATCTCAATATATCGAATAATGGTATCGACAGACAGACGAGTTTGTTTCTCGATAAAACTCACTAGCACGTGCCACCTTAACAACGATTTGCGCGGATTAATTTTTAAAAAGGAAAACCATGCATTTCGTGCAATTTTCTGTGCAAACATTTAATACATTTTATCGGAATGTAATTATATACATTGAATGCAATATTTTTGAATTTTATTGGTGTGTAAAAGCGTGGACCTTTGAGCACATTTTCAACATGAAGCGCTACCGCGCTTCATTAAAAATGTGCTTATGTCCACGCTTTTACACACCAATAAAACTCAAAAATATTGCATTCAATGTATAAAATAATGAAATCTTGTCATAAGGAGGCAGTTACGGCGTTCCATATAAAGAAGTATTCTTATAAAGTAATGTTCATATCATGTAAAGAAGTATTCGTATGATGTAATGAAGTTATCGTATCATGCACTTGGATTTTCATATAAAATCGTTACGATTTCACATAGAGTAGTATAGGGTTAATATCATGTCAGCAGTGTTTGACATCACGTAATGACAATTTATATCGTGTCATGGTTTCTTCATATAAGGCAGTGATGGCGTATAAAATAATGAAATCTTGTCATAAGGAGGCAGTTACGGCGTTCCGTATAAAGAAGTATGTAGGTTTCATATCATGTATAGAAGTATTCGTATGATGTAATGAAGTTATCGTATCATGTACTTGGATTTTCATATCAAATCGTTACGATTTCACATAGAGTAGTATAGGGTTAATATCATGTCAGCAGTGTTTGACATCACGTAATGACAATTTATATCGTGTCATGGTTTCTTCATATAAGGTAGTGATGGCGTTCCATACTAGCTGCATTTCCTGAGCACCATTTAGTGGAATTGCATGATATTAAATTGCGGGCTAGCTTCAGACTGGTTATGCCCATCTACTTCTGTGGTTAATGCTAGTACGCTGAAGTAAAGTGTGTACAAAATTTTAAGTCAAAAGTATATACATTTTGTTAAAGCATTTTAATATTAAATCCTAATACTTATTTAAATTGCTGATTTTTGTTTGTAATTTTCAAACTATTCATTGGATAAGGATTTTCTACATAACGATACATGTATCAAATTTTCGACTTAATTTGTAGGTCCAACGGCACATTTACTAATCTTAATTTGCATTGCAATGGATGATCCATGCACAGAGTTCAAAAATGTGGTATTCGGGACTGACCATTAATAGTTTAAATGTTGTTTTTTTTTTTAGATTACATCTGAACTGATTATTTAAATAAAATAAATTGATGAAAATAAAAAAAAAAAAAAAAAAAAAAAATGACGTACAGCAGAAATTTCAGAATTTTTTTTCCGAAAAAGGATCTGTTCCATAGTATTCAATAATGCTAATACATGTACATGTATAATTGAAAGAAAAATCATCTTGACAGACATGCGCACCTTTTCGGAAAAAACAGTTCTGATCACAACAAAAACCTAAAGTTCAGGTTAGATAAACGGTCCTTGAGTTTCACAGAAGATAACAAGGCTTAATTTTGGTCATATATATGAACTTTTAAACCTAATTTACTATACTAGATATACATGTAGGGCGCAAGTTCTTAAGATAAACCAAATGACCCAAAGCTTTGCTAAAACCTATACCAAATGAATTACTTTCAAGCTTTACTAATGTAATTATAATTGTAAGAGGCGATTGAAAAAAAATACAAAATTCTTACCAACTTTTAGAAATTATGTATCCCAACGTTAATCCTACTACAATGGAAACAATCAAACCGAAGGCACACAGAAGATCAAAACATGTCCTGTAGTGGTTGCACGTTTTCGTGCAAATCATTTTGTTATTGTTGTTATCCCAAGATACGCTCTACATTTGAGATTTTACCTTTATCTTAACTGACACACTTAGATAGGATAAACTTAACAAAATTTTGTTATCTCTTCACTTGTTTTTTGTCTCAATTGTGATAACGATTAATGGGATCGTGTAATGTAACTTTTAATTTTTCTTATAATTAGAAGCTAAATTGTACCTATTGGCTAATATGTCAAGTGCTTTACATGTATATCCAATCCAGCTTTGTCTATATACAGAACGATTTTTTTCCAGATTACACGTTCCTATATTTAAACTAAATTTTGTCTTCGTATATGTTATAGTGCTAATTAGCTATTTTAAAGGAATATACAACTTTACACACTTAGACCTTTGGACTTTTTTATGGTTGCTTCCTGTGGTCATACAATCTATCTGCATGAAACATTTAAATGACATCATAATGTGTAGATTTTATTTCAAATGTTGGTGTAATACTATTATCAAATAGATTAGTCAATAAAATAATAATGTTTTTTATTCATGAAATTCGACCTTCTTCTAGAGTCAAGTGCTTTACATGTATGTTCTGTTGACATGTATGTTCTGTTGACATCCAACAATTTCAATATCATTCATCTGATAACTTTGAAACTTGGCAATTCATTTGGAAAAAAACTATTCTGTGATGATGTGAAGATAATTTTAATTATAAAAGGATAAGGAGGCATGCTTTCAACTGTTTGAATGATTGTGCAATGACATGTATGGTCTTATGCTAGTACATGTTACACAAAGTGATGTTACATGTAATAATGGACCGACCATTTAACTTGAAGGGGGGCTTGGTTTTTTCAAAAAAAAATATTCTGAATATTATTTTTGATGAAAAATATATTTTGGCAGCTGAGGGTAAGAAAAAAAATATTCTGAAGAAGGATTTCTGCTATAAAAATATAATGCTGATAATGAAAAAAAAATATTCTGTTGCGACGCCTTCGAAAAATAAATATTTTGTCCGCGCTCTGTGTGGAAAAACAATTTCTGATCAAAACTGAAAACCAAACCTCCCCCCTTTCAAGTTAAATGGTCCGTCCCTAAGTTGTTACAATTTAAGCTTTTATTTGATGAAATTATCTCACCGAGGACAAAGGGAAGATGTCTAAGAAGTTCTTACTCCGATTTGTCATTTTGTTTAACTGTGATTTAAACTAAAGGCTGTCAATAGCCTGCATAGCTTAACTGGTTTTCTTCTATCAAAATCTATATAAAGTAGCATACACGAATATTACATTTTGAGGGGCACGTTGCTTGGGGGGGGGGATTTAACAACTTTCATATGACGGAGAATTTTATGTATATTCTTAACATATAAGCGACCAACAGAGTTTCCTTGTAGCTTTCCTCCAATAAGGAAAAAAAAACACACGATAAGCTTGTCGGTAAAACATGTAAAAGTCAACACTACTGACGTTGGGTCAGGCAGCCTAACCTAAAGAGCAACTGGGATTTTTCTCCATGTTAATGAAAATGGTAGTTGTCATGACTATAGGAGTGCACGTTGTTGAAAATGTTCCTTTACCGTTCAAGAACCCTGCCCCAGGTTTCGATAAGAGTAAGACCCGTAGGAGGTAGAGCAATCGAGATACCTTAATATAAATTCCTTTTAAAGAAATGGTCCAAAATTTGAAGAAGAGATCTTTTCGATGCATACATTTGTAATTTAAAAATATTTCACAAAAATTATAAGGTCATTGTCAATCGTTCAATGAAAATACATAAGTTGTCACCCCTTTTGTAATACCTTTGATTTAATATTTTCATACATTTGAGAGAAAAAAGAGGCTCCCAGGACCCTGAATTGCTCACCTGGCCCCTAAGCCATAAGGGTCTTCTATAAGCATGATAAGGGGTCATCTGACAACTTCGATCCAATGGACACTTTTTGAGAAATTAATAAGCTGAAGGTTTAAGCAAGCAACGGCTTTTCTCTTTCTGTCATAATTTTTTTATTCTATAAGGCAAAAACTTGAAAAGATGTTTTTTTTACCTTTAAAGGGTCATGACCCCTATAAAGAGTCATCTGACAGCTTTAACTTAATGCGGATTTTTGTAGAATTTTAAAGTAAGAAACAGCTTTTCTTTATCTACAATAGTTTTCATTATATAAAGCAAAAAATGAAAAAGCACTATTTTTTACCTTTAAAGGGCCATTCCCCTATCAGGAGTCATCTGACAGCTTCGACCCTATGATTTATGTAGAGCTTATTGAGCTGAAGGTTTAAGTAAGCAACAGCTTTTTTTCTATCTGCAATAGCTTTCATCCTATAGCAGAAAAACCTGAAAAAAACACTTGACCTTTAAAGGGCCATAACCTTGTAAGGGGTCATCTGACATCCTTGACCCAATGGAAACTTTTGTAGAGCTCAATAAGCTTAAGGTTTAGGCAAACAACGGCTTTTCTATACCTGCAATAGTTTTCATTCTATAGGCAAAAAAAAAACATGAGAAAACGCTATTGTTTACCTTAAAAGGGCATCTTTGACCCAGTGGAGACTTTAATAGAGCTCAACAAGCTGAAGGTTTAAGCAAGCTGCATCTCTTCTTTATCTACGATAGTTTTCAATATATTGGCCAAATGCTATTTTTACCTTTAAGGGGCCATAACCCCTCTAGGGAGTCATCAGACAACTTAGACCCAATGGAGACAGTTGTATGCTGAAGAAGGTAGGTTGCATCAGATTTTATATATCTGGATGAACCTGGGTCAAAGTTGTAGGACCATTCATTTTATTAGTTATTCCCCTTATAATGTCAAAAGAAGAAAATAATAAAATGCTTTCAATTGCTAAAATATTACCCTACACTATACTACATTAAGTTAAGCTATAATGTTGTCATCTGATCCCTTTATTAATAAGTTTTTGGTCCTCTCAATGTCTTATATTTTTGGAGGGTCTAATAGCATATAGTTAGGCGCAGAAGTCAGGTGAGCGGTTCAGTGTCCTAGGAGCCTCTTGTTACATTTTGAGAGGCTGGTTTTACCAAGGGATCATTTGTAACCACTTCGAGACTTGTATATTCTTAACATATAAGCGACCAACAGCTTTTCCTCAATAAGAAACAAAAACAAGAAAAATGTGTCAAACAGACACGATGCCCCACCTTGATATTTATCAAACAGTTAGGTTATATATTAATTACAAAGCTCACTTCGTTACCCATTACTGTCACTAAGTGGGAATTGACTTGAACTTTTCAAAATTTTAAGTGCTCATCCATGCAGAAAAAGAAGGTCATAGCCAGCATCTGAACCATTTATCTTGCTAATCATCCCTAGATGGCCCTGACATACAACTTTGGTTGAAGTGTCACTTGCCTTGTCACAGAACTTAAATCATTCTTCTGCAAGTGGTCATCCATGTGGAAAAAAATAGGTCACAGCCAGCATTTGAAGCATGCATTGTTCTAAGCATCACTATGTGCACCTACCATACCATACCAATATTCTTCTGTGAGAAGTCATTCATGCGGAAAATGTAGGTCAAATCCAGCATCCGAAGCATACATTGTCCTCAGCATCACTAGGTGCACCTACCATACCAATATGGTTGGTGTGGCATTTGTCAGTAAGCGGGAATGGTCTGTAAGTGGTCATACATGCGGAAAATTTATGTAGGGCACATCAGCATCCGCAGCATGCGTTGTGGATCATTGTGCTAAGCATGGCTAGTAGCACCTACCATACCAATATATTTGATGGGTCACTTGTCAGTAAGCAGGAATAGACTTTAACCATTCTTCTGCAAAAGGTCATCCATTCGGATAATATAGGTCAAATCCAGAATCCGAATCGTGCATTGTGATAAGCATAACTAGGACAAGTAGGTGCATCTACCATACCAATCTGGTTGATGAAGCACTTGTCAGTAAGCATGAATGGACTTTAACCATTTTTCTGTAAGTGGTCATACATGGGGAAAATATAGGTCACATCCATCTGAAGCATGCATTGTACTTAGCATCGCTAGGTGCATCTACCTTTCAAATATGATTGATATGGCACTTGTCAGTAAGTGTGAATTTGAAAATGTTTTAACAAGAACGACAAAACATGTCTTGCAAGCTGTTGTATAATAATTTGATAGCATGAGTTTAAATTCAGCATTCAATATCTTTGTTATATGACCATTAATAAAGGAGAACTTGGAGAATCAATCTCAAATGTCCATAAGACGAGACAAAACAAGGAAGACATACCGAAAAAATTGAAGATCGCAATGGTCCTGACATGGTACAGGCATTTCAAAAGAAATGGTGGGTTAAACCAGGTTTTAAGGCCCGCCGAACCTCCCCTTTCCATTGCGATCTTTGGGTCCGGTAGTTACACAAAGCACAACAGGTTTGTGATGACATATCATGGATGCTTAGTCATTTGAAAGGCTTTATTTTGGACAATCTTAAGGCGTGAAAGGGTTAACAGAGATTACATCTTCATACCTATTTTGTAACTAAATGATTGTACTTTTAACAATAAAAAAACCTTTAGTCATTCTCGTAGGATAAAGAAAACTCTTGATAAAAAAGACCCATTTTTCATCAAAATTTTATCCCTGTTTATTGAAAACCTTTATCAATTTTGAAATTTGGTGTTTAATTATACAAAGACAGAGTTTTAAATTGTTAAAAGATCCCTTTGTTTTACATTCTACTTCCGGTGCGTTGGATTTTCACAACTTTCTTCCTGAAAGTAAAAACTTTTCTCTCAGAAGGAAGTATTACCTACTTTTCTGGTGATTCCCGATTTTACTCCTTAAACGTATAAATTGAACAACTACTAGTAATTATTTTGACTAACGAAAAAATGGAGGCACACAGAGAATTTTTGTTGCTATATTTTCTTGGAATATCTATTGCATTATCAGATTCTCGTCCAGTTATTGTTAATTTGACCAACAACGGGTTAACAGCCATTCCAGACAATATTCCACACGACGTGACGAGTCTGGATCTAAGTCACAACAAAATAGGGCAGATATATCAAACTGACTTACAAACTTTTACAAGACTTGAAGAATTATTTCTACAAAATAATCAGATTGAAACAATTGAAGAAGGATCTTTTAGAACCCTTGGAAAACTTAAAACGATTAATCTATCTGATAATATCAATGATTTATCAAACGCTAGTGCTCTTCTATTTGAAGGTTTGGAAAATCTGAAACATCTCGACCTGAGGCATAATTTGAAGTCTGAGTCAGGAACAGTTCGGTACTATGACGAGGCATTTTCCGTTCTGAAAAGTCTCTCATTCCTCGGGTTGGATTTAGACAATAAGCCTGTATTTGGAGAAGGATTCAGAAATCTGATCATGCTCGAAACACTATGGTTTGAAAACTGCTTTATAGATAATTTAGGAAATGAAACTTTTTATAATTTTCCTCAATCGATTTTGTCGTTGTCACTTATCAATTGCAAAACACATTTCGTAGACGTTGAGGCAGGCGCACTGTTACCGTTTCCTCGTCTTGAAAGTCTGGATCTTTCAAGATCGCGTCTTCATCTTATTCAAGCCTTGAAGATGATAGAGCCGTACAAAAATAAGAATTTCAAGACTTTCAATTTCTATGGATTAAATTGTCCTTTTTACAATAGTGAAAGGTTTCCATATACTCTCATTGTTACACCGGAAATGACGCAACATCTTCAAACAATATGTGTTGAAAATTTGAACATTGGAGACAATGGTATTGCTGAAATCCGACAAAATTCCTTGTTTAAAATGGATCATCCAGAATGCCTAAAAAGACTTACGGTGAGAGAAGTATATTTTTCATTGAATATAAGACAATTTTGTCTGAGGTACAAGAATTTTTAATGAAATGCGAAAAACTGAAGATGTTAGATATGTCGTTTTTGCTTGGTCGCTACAACCCCGATGATATCAAGGATACAAATAGTGGTTTACACTCAACAGATACTTATTCTGAAACTGAACATTTGAATACTGGTATTCAGTCAAATAAAGCTTTCCAAAATTATGAAAATATTACGCACATAAGTTTTCAATCAATCCAAAAGAGAATTGATACCAGAAACAAATCAACTTCTATTGATGTACTCAACTCTCAAGCATCAGTCATTGTCATGCCAAATTCTTTAGAAATTCTTTTAGCTAATATCGTAATAACATATGATTATGTCAAAATTTTATTTTTTCAAAAAGACAGCAAATTGAAATATATCGATGCTTCATTTTCAAATATACATAACATCTATCTTGTTCTGGATCAAGAAGCAAGACTGAAAATCCAAACAATAGTTATAAATGGGACTCCATATACTACTATGCTTAAAATTGCAGCAAGATTATATAATAACTCTATAATAAAGCTTATTTGGAGAAATAGCAATCTTCAAGACATGGTTCTTAAACTTCAAAATGGCGATTCAAATGACAGGACCAATATATTGACATCTCTTACCAAGTTAAAAACTCTACAACAGTTAGACCTTTCTCATAACAACTTGTACCAATGGAACATACAAATTTTTGTACAAATTAATTTGTTGACAAGCCTAAATTTTTCCTACAACTCTTTCCAATACATGCCTGAAGAGATTCTGTCTTTGGAACATCTACAAGAGTTAGACTTTCGACACAACAGATTAACAACTGTTACAGTAGATATTAGGATGAGAATTATAGGTTCTTACATAAGTTCTTGGAAAAGACCGGCTGATCTTTCACGAGTGATAGAATTTTTTCAGTCTTTTTGCGAGTGGAGCGCAGCGGAACGAGTCAAAAGACCCAAAAAATTCTATCACGAGTGAAAGATCATTGCTGGTCTTCCAAGAACGCGTGTAAGTACCTATTTCTTCCGTAAAAATCATTTTTTTATATTCTGAAACCTTAGGTGACTTCATTCTGAAAACCGAAAGTTTAAAATAACATTGCATTTTATTGGTCGACATCATCAATCAATACCAGTACCGGCGGTTATTATTGGTCAATTGACCAGTGTGAGATCGCTGCACGTGCTCGCATCTCAACCTGGTCATCTCACACTGAAAAGAGTCATTTACGGAAGAATATGGGCGGATAAAATGCACGAGAAGAACGGATTTTCTTTACATCTTATTGATAATGCTTTTAAATGTGATTGTTCTAACCTTGATTTCATCACGTGGCTGAAAAACACAAAAGTGAAGTTATACAGAAATGCATATCTTTGCACTTTACAAAATGGAACCCTAATAGATACGTACCAAGCATATGAACAAATGAATAAGTTATTTAGAGATTGTTCCGCAGAGTTTTGGCTTACCGCATCAATAGCATCAGTGTGTTGTTTTATTATTGTTTCTCTGTCATTTTTTCTGTATAGCCAAAGATGGAATATCACGCTTTACTTCTATAAGAAGTTTCAATTTCTTCTGATGAAGAAATATCAAAGAAGATTTCTATATGATGTCTATGTCTCTTATGATTCAGAATCTCTTTCCTGAATCAAAAATACATTGATTCCAAAACTGGAGATATCCTGGAACTTAAAGTTATGCTTGAGAGACAGGGACAGTCTTCCTGGTTGTTCCATTTTCGATTCTGAGGCGTCAAACATAGAGATGAGTAGACACGCTTTGTTCGTCATTGGTAAAACATTCAGAACAGAATGTGAGCGTTTGTTTGAAGTAGAACAAGTCAAATACGAAAAAATGGTCAAAAACATAGGGAATATCATCATAATCGCCAAAGATGTCGATGTTTCTGAGCTACCAGTAGAACTTGCCTTTTTATGGCGGTACGTTTCATTTATAAGTTGGTCGGAAAATGAACGCGATTTGGAGGTGATATGGAAAAAACTTCAGATATGGACATGTGATTCTTTGTCTTTTGGAATGCCCAGATAAATATACTGTGGATTCATTTATTTTCGTGGGTACCAATTTTCGTTATTTGATGGAAAAAGATCAGTTCGTGGATTCTTAAATTCGTGGTTCTTAAGTCTGCAGCATACATATCAATGTTATTTTCCTTTTCCATTGGTATCAAATTTCGTGGGTCTTGGCCGCCCCGAAAACCACGAAAATTGATACCCCATGAATAATAATGAAACCACAGATTATTACACTGGTTTTTCAGGACTTATATACTTAAGAGACTTCCGTATTTATCCGATGCGTTTGCCGCTGTATATGGGTCATGAAAAGAAATTGGACCGGATAAAAAAACCTCTGCGTCATAACATCTTGAGCGGGTCAAAGTCGTTAACGCAGAAAATACCTAATATCTATGTCAAATCAACATGTGTGCATGGTTAACGGATAGATAGAAATGTCTGTTATGTAGGAATATGTTTCCATTCTCTTACTTATTCATGTTTATTAGTCTCTTTCGGTACTCGAATGTTACCTATATTTTTCAAATACTTTTAATTAAAATTACTTAAATCTTAACTTTGAAAACAAGAATCTGTATGATATAACCCCAAAAAACAACATTTATATTTTTCAAAGAGTAAAAGTTATCTTAAATCGTAAGGATGTTTTATTTGAGGAAGTATTATATTACCATATACCAAAAAAACAAAAAAAATGTATTTTTTACATTATGCTTGCAGTACTCTTTAACAATTGATAGATCTACCTATCGGGCTCACATGGTTATCTTGATTTCCTGCTTCCTTTGTCTTTTTGAAAGTGATAACTTCAATACAAGGTTCATTTTGTGTGACATTTTGATTACTTCATCCCCTTTACGTTTTTATGATCATTTTTGAAATATTTTTTCAAAAATGACTTGATTTCTTATAAAAGTAAATGCTTGTCATGGTGCACACTTAATGGTTATCTGCTTTCCGGGTGTCCACATGACGGGTCCCACCTATTTCATCAAATTTGATTTTTGATTTCACATTACTTTATGTACAAAGTCTATACATCATCATGATCATGATCATCATCATCATCATCATCATCATCATCACAACCCTAATTATCATCATCATCACCCTCATTATCATCATCATCATCATCACCCTCATCATCATCATCATCATCATCATCATCATCATCATCATAACCCTAATTATCATCATCATCACCCTCATTATCATCATCATCATCATCACCCTCATCATCATCATCATCACCCTAATCATCATCATCATCATCATCATCTTCATCATTATCATCATGTCATTGTAATCATGTGGAATGAAGACAACAATGTGTCATATATATAAGTGAATATATAATATGACAATAAAATAGGAAGCAACTATGTCAAGAAACTTAAACACTTGTATGACCGGTATTATTACACACCAATGTGGCAGGTGTGTTGCAACAAGCAGACAATTCTAACACTCTCGTAGTTTACCTTCATTACAATTTGAGTTCATGCTGTTAATTGATATTCCCTTGTTTTGTATGATTTTGGGATTGTCTGTTTCTTCGTGCAGTTCTCATATGTGTTTACAGATTTTGTATTTTTGCTTTGTTTTTAGACTCTCTAGTTCTTTCATTCGGTGCTGGATTTGGCTTCCTTGTTGAACGTTTTGGTTTTGAGTACTTTTCATTTTCAACAGTTTGGATTTGACCTTCCAATGTTTTGATTTAAATGCTACTGATGAGAGGTTACTCCTTGAAATATCGATATATAGCATATCCAAATTAACCGTTTATACCCACGTTTTTGGTATTTGTAATTATGAATATATATAAATTAAATTATAAATCTTCTGCCAAAGGAGGGGGCACTAGATTATTCATTAACTTTGAAAACATCTAATAATTTATTTCTTGCAAATATATTTCGCTTGCCTTTCAAATGCTGATGATGAGAATTTACTTTCTAAAATATGCATATATATAGATTACAAAATTAAAGTTTTTAACATCCACCTGACCTTTAGACTTTAAAGACAATGTCCTAAGAAAATATTACAATTCGAAACAATTAATCATTGTCCTCAAACAAAAACCTGGAATCAGTGATCATAACATGACTAAAGAGCAACAACAGGGAATATCAATCATCAAATGTCAAGACAAAGCAGATCAACCCAGGCTATTACCTTTTTATTATAAATTAAGGTCTTCGGGTCATGCCGAGAAAATTAAAACTAAACTTCGTTAAATTATCTCAGGGTCATGCGAACTAAAAAGTTAATAACAAATCAAACCTTAGTTGATATTGAGAAGCAAAACTTGTACATATATTTTTATTTCTTAATCTCAACAAAATATACAGCAATGTTAAATGTAAATAAATTAAACTTTACTTCAAGCATACTCCCAATACACATTTACCAATGTATTTACAGAATACCATGGGTAAGCTCACACAAGGACATCCCTTGACAGATAACAGAGAGCAAACAATTTCTTCATTCACATCTCCATACAAATGTATGATGCACTTTCTTCAGGCAAAGATTCATCAAAATCCATCTAACAGTTTAGGAGGAGATGTGCTTACAAGTTATGAGGACAGACAGATAGGGTGAATCTTATATACCATCCTTACCCTTTGTTTGCAGGGGGTATAAAAATGTACAAATAAAAGTAATTTTAATAGTTCTTTCCATTTAAACAAACATACATACAATAAGATACGTAATCATGAACATAAACTCTAAGAATAAACTTTTATAATAAAGCTTCATAAGAAAATTCATCACATTTTGATAATTATCTACATTACTAGGGACTGAAATAATGTACAGGATTTGATAAAGCAAAAATTCTATGATTGCTAATAAAACTGAAACTATATATTCCTAATGACTTTTCCATTAAAAACCATAAATTGGAGAGGAACACCCTTCTTATAAACCATTGCAAGGGATGTTTTAATAGTGCTATTACCATTGCATGTCAATTGGTGGCACTCCTAATAAAAGGTGTTTTTCCAACCCCCTGTAGTTATTTACTGTAATAGCAAGCACAGCTCTTAGCGGGCACAAAGTGCCCGCGAGAGCAGAAAGCTCTACAGCAAAATCCCGCGAAAAATTTGCTTAATGCTGATATTGATTTTTTTTGTCCGGATATGTTTCTCAGTATTTCATGTGCATAATTTATACATGTTTTTTCTATGTAAATATAGAACAAGGAGAAAAATATTCTGATGACAATGAGTTACTTCATTTTTTAAAGGCATATTGTCTACAATTTTTTTTTTTTTTTAAACCAAAAATTTTTTGTCAGTCTATTCGGTTTGTAATTTATTTAGAAAGATACAAACATTCAAAATACCATTTAGGTATCTTATTATTTCAAAAATTGAAAAATATATAATATTTGTAAAGCTTTACAAAAATTCATATTCATGAGATGTAGATGAGCTGTAAGCATGCGCACTATATTTTCTTTGATTGAAAACTTCCATAGTTCTTGCACATGGTGCACAATCTGTTTCTCGAAATTTTAGCTTGAAAGAAAATTAAAACGGCAACCGCATATTAGAGCTACTTAATGAATAAAACTGACAATTAATGCCTGAATTAAGTCTTGAATGTGATTTAAAAGGTAAACATGAAAAATATTGGTAGTTTTTCAACATATCAATGAATTCGGGGACAAAACCTGAGATTCCGATAAGTGTCTGCATTAAAACTACTCAGTCTAAATCTGTGTCAATGTGACGTAATGCAGGTAAATAAAATATCAATCAATATTGTCGAGCTATTTTGATCAAAATAAACTACTTTTAAGGCAAAATTTGTGTGTTAAATTTGTTTTACAATATTCATTTTATTGCATTTCGGTCTAATTGACACCAAAAAATTGGGGGGAAAAAAATTGAGTTTGTCGTAGACAATATGTCCTTAAGTAAAACAAATTTTATTCATTTTTTTTACATTTTCTTTTTTTACCCTCATTCGGCCCAAACACGTCGTTCCAATCTGAACGTTCTAGAAAATGAACTGATTACAGTAAAAATAACTACCGTAACGATCAAAACAGTTGCATCAAAAGTGTCCTCATCTTTTCGGGAATGGGGTCCTTATATTCTGAATTCTAAACGATTTTATTCCTCAATTGAGGCATGGAACTCTGTCATATGAGGGCCAAAAAGAGGATCCATCTTTGATGTTTCATGGTATAGGGGGGAGCCTTCTTCGACTCAAAAGGTATGTAAAAATACAATTAAGCTGTTCATTGACATCTTATATTTTTGCTGTGCTCGCATTTAGGCAATGCCTACCTCATTTAAGTCTTAATGTCTGTACATCTATATAACTAGTACTATGTTTTACATTTGTTGAGATGTGTAATTAAATAATAGCTGACCTATATACATGCCAGGTCTCAGAAATCATTAGGTTATACAAATATATTTACATCAACAATACAACAGCTATCCATTTTAGTTTATATGATTGTCAAGACTAGAATAAAAGGCAGTATTAGGATTTACTGTAAATAGGGAACCTGGGTGGTTATTTTTGAAAATTTTGCATCATGAGACGATTAATTCATGAATATAAAACCATGCCAAATTTTATTTTTAATGTAAAATGGAAATTAAAGATAATACATTTCAGACAAAAATATATCTGTCAAACACATTTCAAGACAGAAATCACGAAATATTTCCTTTTGTCATTACAGTATACATGTATTTACTGAACCACTGCCTACAAAATTAAGCAAAATCTTTCAGTCAAAATACACCTTAACTAGGTAGCATAAAAATTTTAAAAAATAAAATAAAAATTAGTTATATATGCAGAAGTGGACATTAACATGAATAAATTTCTATTACAAACAAACACTAAAAAGATATGCTGTGAAATGATGGAATTAAAAGTTTATAACTCATTTCAAGCTTCTTTTCTGTAAGCCATCCTACAAAACTCAACTAAAGGTAAACAGTAAAATCTCATCATACCACAATAAATATTAAGCACTTAATCAAGAACAAAAATAGACACACAAAAAATATTTATAGCTGTTCTATTTTTAGATAACAGCGAGTGTCCTATTAAACTGACCTAACCACATTTAGCAGTTACAGAGGGTAGCTCTTGTGTAGTTGCAAATTACTAAAATTAACTGTATTTCACAATAATTTTGATTAAGTGACAACCTTCTTTAGGATTTCTAAATACCCTAATATGTTTTATAAATAGCCAAAAGTCTAGTGGATATGGCAGGGCTTATTTTCTCATATACTAACATTTGGAAATATTACAAGAATTTTAATGTTCAACACAGACCAATATAAATGAGTTCACAAACAAAAGATATATAAGGTATGTAGAATTGAACAGTCCTTCATTTTTTTCTCCAAATATAAAGTTTACTATTTTGATAGTTAAAATTTCATTATCTTTTTTTTAAATAAAATCTCTATTCATAACTTTAACTACTATCTGTAATAATGATTATAGATCCATTTACTACTTTCAATAAATATAAAATTTATATATAATTTCATTATAAAGTATCCATACAAACACCATCTAAAATCTAAACTGTTTAAATCTTGATCACTTTTTCAAGTTAAAATGACAACCAGCACAATGCAAATATACATTAGTACAATAGTTCATTATGAATGAAAATCAACCATATAGTTTAAGTCCCAATCTAAGTTTTTCAACCAAAACAATATCCAAGCATTTGAACCATTACAATACCACATTATTAAGCTGAGATCCGAGAGCTAAAGCCATGCGGTTGCTGAGAAAACTTAAGCAGAAATTTACATTTGTAAATTGACCACCCAAATTCCTTCATAATTAAAATAAAATTTTCAAGAATCTTTACAGATTATAGATGGACTTTGATAGAAGAAAGGGGGTTATCCCAACACATAATAATGCATAGGGATAATAGAAATAAATACATGTAAGAATTGTTTCAAAATTTGATTAAATCTGCACAGTTGGTACTCCATTGTCAAAATTATCAATGGACCTTAGAATAATCTACATTTTTTTTTTACTATACATTGCAGCAAGACATGGTTACAATAACAAATAAAACAAAAACATCACAGATACAAAGAAAGTTATCTCCCTTCAATAATGACTGGTCTCACTTTGGTTATCTCCCTTTAATCATACTCATGACTGCTCTCCCTTTGCTTTGCAATTGTTCCCCCTTCTTCATGTTTCTGGTTGACTCTTGTCACATTTTCATATAATCCTGACTGGGTAACTCTGAAATAATAACAAATGGAAGTGTTTATATAATAATTCAAATCATATGATTTCAAGAAAATATTGATGTATAAGGTTTCATATGGTCTCTATACAAGTTTTTCTTTCTATATCAACAATTCAAAATTCTGACAAATGAAATGATTTGTGACCATTTCAATAAGTTTGAGGATGTCTGTTGTACTATTTCAAAACAATGTAATGTGTTACTATCACACATAAACAGGCTTAATCTGGTTCAACCAAACATTTTTTATGCTTGTACCATGTCAGCACCATTGTGATTTTCAATTTCTCCTTTGTGTCTTTGAAATGTTTTATTTTATCTTCTTGGACATTTGCAATTAATCATCCCAGTTCCTTAACTCTGTGATAACCTTTTTTTCATATACATTGCACATGTAAAAGCCTAACACTCGCAATAATTTAAGGAGAATAATGTTCATCATTTTCTTGAATAAGTCTATCATCGTGATAAATTGTTAGTTTTAAACTTAATTCAATAAACATGTGCTATGAATATGATAACCTGCACAAATGAAACTTACACCTGCAAGTAAACTTGATTTATTTTGAAAAGAACAGTTTTGCTGAACACTTTATGCCTTTTTTCTTTTGAAGCAAAAAGGCAATATCTATCCACAACAAGAATATGTCAAAAAGCCATGATGATTCACCTCACAACATAGGAAAGAAACTTCAACCTGAAGATAAGCCTGATTAAGAATGGATGGACAGATCAACAGACTTAATGCAAATTTCCACATTAGCAAAGAGAGAAATAACTACTTACACTTTCTCCATTTCCACAAGGAACTTGGAGGTATGGGTTATCGTTGGCAGGCCTGAACTTATAGCCAGTTATTATAAAAAAGAGGAGAGTGTTAGCAAGCCTGAACTTGCCTTATTGTTCATTATAGTGGGCAGAGTGTAGTTAATCAGGAGAGATAACTACTTACACTTCCTCCATCTCCACATTCTTGGGACTGTCTTGAGGTACTTGGAGATAAGGATTATCATTGGCTGGCCTTCATTTCTAGCTATATTATGAGTAACAGTGTAAGCAAGTCTGAACCTGCCTTATAATTTAAGGGGAAGAGTGCAGTTAATCAAGGGAGATAACTACTTACACTTCCTCCATCTCCACCTCCTCATCACTATCTTGAGGAACTTGGAGGTATGGGTTATCATTGGCAGGTCTGAACTTATAGCCAGTGATTACAAAGAACACAATAGTGGCTAATTCTTTAAAGAGCTCATCTAACCACTCATACTGGAATGGCACTGTGATCTGAAATCAAACAAAAAAATGAATTTTGACAGATTGATGCTTTCCATCTTATTGATGGGGCATTTTTATTCCTATTTGTGATAAGTTTGTATAAGAAATATCTCAGGTTGGATATATTTTTTGTTTTTGTTTTTTCCTATGGCTTGTTTTTTTTTTTGTATTTCAAAAAATTATTTTAACACTATTTCTCATATCATTTATCATTGTGATTATTATTAAAATGAGGTGTCCCCCCCAGACTCAGCACATGACATCTTTTGCAGTTCAATAAATAAAACTTTATAAATCCCTTCTGTTATAATAATACTTACACTTATTAGGTATACAATAATTCTAGTAAAGTAAATATAACAGACAACCTGAAACAGAAAGATAAAAATAATGTCAATATAATTCTGACTCATTGGTACTTTCTTATTGTCCTGTCCATGTTATTTCAGTCATCATAACAAAAACCCTATATAATTCTGACATAATGACCAGTAAACAATTAAAACAAACTCCTTATACTGTTAGACCATAATCAATTAATTCCTAGATTCTATTTCACACTTCTTGAAAATATGTGACTGGCAGGCCAATTTTAAATTAATTTTTTTTTCTATCCATTTTGATAAAGTGTTCAACCATTTTAAAGGGAATTGACTAAAACTGAACATAATTTGCCAAATAATCAAAATAATTTTTTTGAGGCCGCTGAAAACATCGGGGCTAGAGAGGATGAGAATCTAGGATTTTTTTTTATTGGGTTAAATGTATTATTTTTTGTGGTTGCTCATTTATGCACATTCAATCCAAAAGCGTATTTTGCTAGTATTATTTTCGTGGTTTTCAATGATCATGCTTTTATTTACACATCATAATTGCATATTCACATGTATTTTTTTCATGGATTTTCATTCACAGCCAATATAGCCAAAATTAGTACACCTCTAAGAGCATCTATTTCTTGGAATCGCAAATATTGTTGTGCTGAAGTGTGTCGTCCTTGTTATAATGAACAGCTACGCAAAATTTCACTAAGTCAACTTACAGTTTCCAAGAAATTATCTTATCTACTATTCTCTAAAGGAAAGTAAAGGGTCAAACAAACTAACTCAAAAGGCTATAGGGTCCTATGCCTATCTAATTTTGTGGGCGGATCACAAAAATGTTTCTGATATTCTCTTCATCTTACCATAATATAGAATTGTCTAAAAAGTTTAAGTTTGAGGAGACATATTGCAGCTTTCCCATCTGTATTGGAGGCCTCTGTTAAATGTCTTATTGACCTGAAAAATAAAACATCATCAAATTAATTCCATAACTAATACCATGTTCCCATACCAATTCCATTATAAATTTAAAACCTACATGAATTAAAGATGTTTTTAATATGATAACTACATGTATATTGACTACATTCAATGTAAATTAAGGAAATGAAAAGAAAAACCTGTTTGGTTTACATTAATTTACATTTTTCATTTTGAAAAGTTCAGTTTGGACAAATTGAACTGTCAACAAAATATTTCTAATTTTTGAGTGCTATTCTTTGTAAGGGCTGTTCCAGCAAAACATACATGGGAGGGGGGAAGGCAATTTAATTTGCTGGTATGGTGGGGTGTTAGAAACTTGTATTAAGTTCAAAGAAAGTAAGGAAAGTTTAATAATTTGCTTCTATGGGTGGTACCCCTGTAGAAAAAGTGCCTTCCCCTGGTCCCATGTATGTTTTGCTGGAACAGCCCTAAGAATCAGGCAACAAGTGAATCATGATTAAAAAAAAAACCACACAAGTTTGACTTATCAATACTGTTCAAAATGCTTAAAAAATAACAAAAATGCATTGGCACTACTCAAAAGCAGTCTTCGAAATTGGCAACAGTCCACAAGCCATGGCTAGTGAAAATGCTTGAAGGCCTGTAGAAATGGCAACAACAAGCCAATGTTGTCTATACAAAATTTTTCAATAATAAGTTGTCGGGCCTGTGGACCAAAATTTATAGCGCGAAGACTGCAAAAGTGTCAGAAATTTGAGATAAATTTTGGTTGAAATGCATATAAAATTTGGATCTAAGGGAGATAACTTGTGTCAATTCATAATAAATCCTTATCATTGTAACAGAAATTTTTCTCCATCCTGTGACACTGAAGATGACAACTAATGATTGTTTCTTCATTTAAAGGCTATTCTGAAGTCAAACCCGTGTGTTTTAAAAATTGTTATTCAAACATTTTCAATTTTGCCTGATTCTTACAGAGAACTGCACTTAAGTATGTACTATATATATTATAATAAAAATCTGTTTCTATTTTTATAGAAGTTAAAATTCCCTTGTTCTATTTTTAACTTACCATACAACAGGAAACAGAATGGCCCCACAGCAGAGTAGATCTATCATAATAAAAATCTGTTTCCAGATGTGGTACTCAGACTGACCCTCCTCGCTCTCCTCCATAATAATATAGGCAATGTTGTCAAATACCTAAAAATAGACAAACATATGATAAAATAACTTGCAATAGACCAAAACATTGACAAATGTTTTACTTTTTAAAAGGCTGTAATGTGCTGATACAAAGCTTGTTCATACATATAGGTCATGTTATAAAATGAAAAAAAAACAAAACAGTTCAATGAATTGGTATCTATCTAGAAATTTCATCTGTTTTCTTTATATGTAAAAATCAGACATTAGTCTTATTTGTGTAATTCTGAAATTTATATCTTTCTATATATTTAGTAATTCTAAAAACTTACTTTAAAAAATAGACAAAAGTTAAACAAATCAGTAAACTTTGTGTTAAACACATTCAATTAGCTACATTTTAAAGCTCACAGACTCAAATGAGCTGTATTTAAAACATTTTTAATATTTCAACTACCTGTAATGGTATGATAATCAGAAACAGCTTCTTTTCTTTATCAGACAGGATATGTTTGACAAACGCCCAGCCTGCTCCTATCAGTATTATGGTAATGATCATCAGGGAGCCTTTTGTCCTATAAATGAATGTTACAGATTTTTGTAATATGTTTCACATAGAAGAAAACTGTCTCAAATAAAATGTTCAACTGTATCATAAAGTGTTACATTTCCTCTTTCTAATGGTGTCTAATTTATTGAAATTGGTGAAAAAATAAGAAAGTAATGTAGGTTTTTAAGTGTGATGGTTGGACTAAAAACAACCTTTGTATGGTGCTACCTTAATTTATAATGTTACAACAAACATTTTGACTTTCCTGATATTCAAAAATCTTTAACGTCTATTAGCTAAATTCGATTAATCTTATCGTTAAAAAATTTAATTGGAATTTCTGTTTTGCATTACTATTCACATTCATTTTACTTCATAGAAAACATTGCTTTTGGGGTTTTTTTGTATGGGTTGTTAGCTTTTCTTATGATGATATGAAATTTCAAATAGCTCTAGAATGATTGTGAATTGCCTTAAATTCTAAGATTCCTTGTGATATCACTTACAGATAGACAATATAGTAAAGTACTGCCCACATCTCTTCATGGATTCCTTCTTTACCAATATAATAGATGTTGACCTAAAAACATTATCATGTTCAATGTTAATAATCTGTCAAATGGAAAATAATGAGATGTGGAATAAGTGTATGTGACACAGCTCACATAAACAAGTAGCAATCTAAAAAGACCAAAATGAAAAACATCCAGCAGCCTTCAAGAGGCCAACAGATGCAGCTCTATATTTTGTGCAAAGCCATGGCCTGAGTCAAAAATGGCCAGATTTCATTACACAGAAAGAATGTGAGAAGACCTGAAATAGAATCCTACTTTACTTGGCCCCATCGTGATGCTGTGTACAAAATTTTAAGTGTCTGTGACTATGGTAGTAGTTGCTGATAAAACAATTCATGAAATTTCTTCCCCTGCCCACCCGCTACCCAACATTCACCATCTTATAACCTGAATTAGCCAAAATACATTTTTTTTACGATCATGTTGGATTACATAAATTTTCCTTTAATTCAAAAACAAACATATACCAAAGACGATGTGTACACTTTGTTTATTTCTATTGTCTAAATCTATGCAAATTCTAAAACCTAAGGTTTAACTCCCTCCATCATAGTTTTTCCTCAGATAAACTTGATATTACTGCTTACATGGATAATTTAGATATCTTATGATTTTATGCATTTCCAACACTTATTTTGAATTGTGAATTTCCTATGATTGGGTTGTAGTGCTGCTGATGATGAATAAAATTTCGAAATGGCCATACAGCTCATAAAAATGAATTGCAGTTGAACTTTACATATGTGTTATGGTTTCATGTTCATTTACTCCATATCCTTTTATAAACAAAAAGCTTCGCCGAGCGCAGCATGATACGACCGCAACATGTTGAACCCTGTACATTTTAGGCCCAATATGGATAGTCTATTGCTCTGGACACATGCAGCCCATGGTGGACTGACAAAGATTTTTGACACATGCTTCTCTGATGGACTTTCGACCCAGGGGGTAAAAATATAAATTTTCAATTTTGTATTCTACTCTTGAAAAGAATAATGTTTGGGGAAACAATGAAAAATTGAAGCAGAAATTTTTTTAAATTATGATTACGGCCCCTTTGGTAATGAGCGAAAAAAAGGTAGGGGTTGCAAAAATTTATTCTTTAATTTAGAATTGCTACTTGGCAAGGATGAAATTGTAATAAAAATTTTTAAAATCAGACCAGAAATAAAAAAGTAACGATTTTGGTCCCTTTTGGTGCCTAATAACATAACAGTAACAAGAATTTTAAAAAAATCAATTTCGGCCCCTTTTGGCCCCTTATTATGTAACAGGTGAAAGAGGGGTGGGGTTGCAAAAATAATTTCTCAAATTTGGATTCACTACTTGACAAAAAGAAACTTGCAAAAAAAAATTTCAAAAACAAACCAGAAATTAAAAAAGTTTTGATTATGGCCCCTTTTGGCCCCTAATTACATAACAAGTGAAAAAGGGGATGGTCAAAAAAATTAATTCTCAAATTTGGATTCGCTACCTGACAAGAATAAACTTGCAAAAAAAAATTTCAAAATCGGACCACAAATAAAAAAAGTTTCAATTTTGGCCCCATTTGGCCCCTAATTACCTAATAGGGGAAAAAGGGGGGGGGTCGCAAAAATTAATTCTTAATTGTGTAAATGAGCTAAACATTTAAGCAAGCAACAGCTTCTCTCTACCTGCTATAGTTTTCATTTCATAGGCCAAAAACATGAAAAAACATTATTTTAGAGGCTGTAGCCCCTATAAGGGGTCATCTGACAACTTCGACCCTATGGAGTTTTTTGTAGAGCTAAATGAGCTGAACAATTAAGCAAGCAATAGCTTTTTGCTATCTGCAATAATTTTCATACTGTAGGGCAAAAACATGAAAAAAATGCTATTTTTCACCTTTAAGGGGCCGTAACCCCTATAAGGGGTCTTCTGACAACTTCGACCAAATGGAGACTTTTGTAGAACTTTTGATCCTGAAGCAGTATGGTGGCATCAGATTTCATCTATCTCTTATACTTTTTGAATTACAAGCCAAAAACAGTAGTCTGACCCCCATTGTCTATTTTTAGCCACGGCGGCCATGTTTTTTGACGAATCAGAAATCGAAACATTACTATAGTGCATGACACCCTAATGATCAATCATACCAAGTTTCATTAAATTCTGTTTAGTAGTTTCAGAGGAGAAGAATTGAAAAAGTTATTGTAAGAACAAACAAAAAATTTGCAATTTTGGCCCCTTTTGGCCCTTAATTTCTAAACGAAAAAAGGGGGGACTCCCAAAATCAATCCCATCCATCCTTTAATGGTAAGAAATATCATTGTCAAATTTCATTGCATTTGGATAACTAGAACTAAAGTTATCGTGTATACACTAAAGTTAACGGACGACGACGACAACGACAGCATCATACCATTATACGTCCGCAAATTTTTTGCAGTCGTATAAAAATCCAAAGAACAGCTAATTTGGTTACCATAGAAACCTCTCATCAACAGCATTCAATTAAAATACTGTTAACCAATATATTTTCGCAACTAAAAAAATTCCTGTTTCATTGTCAGAGGGCAATTTCGCGGCTATTTTTTTAACGATTTTTGGTAAACAACAATAATATTTCTATGAAAAAGTGTTAGTTCACGACAATATATCTTTGCAAATTTCTGCTCTGCACAAATCTGTGAACATAAATCGCTCATGAAAATCAGTTTGTTTACAGTAATTCAACAATCAAAAACCAGGGGCCTCCTTCTTGTAACCATATCTCCATATCCAACAGGAAATACTTACAGCATGAAACATACAGGAGAAACTCTTTACAATAATAACAGCAAACATCAAGTAATGGAGCTTGTAAACATCTTCCCTGAAATAAAATCAAATACCATTTTGTGAAATAGTCAAGGAATGTACCTATACAGTACATTTATTATGCAAAACTTTTAACCAGTATAACATTGTATATTGTGAAAGCTCCCTTTCAAAAATGGTGAAACAACTATTTTCCCTCTAAATTAAAGGTTCAATTTCCTGGACCAATACATGAAGCTATAGGTCAAACTAAATCAAGTTGATTTTGCATTATTTTATTATCATTTTAAAAACTGGAGATGGGGAGGATGCGATTGGCACACATTATAATACTTGGGAAAAAACTGCAAATAAAATTATCAAGATGTTTTAAAATGCAAGTAAACAGACTAGAGGCTCCCAGGAGCCTGAATTGCTCACCTTGTATAAGCTGAGGACTGCTACCAGTACTCTGTGAAATGACCAATTTTACTGTTCCAAGGGAAACAACTCTTATCAAGAAAGGTCTTATAACTTTGACCCCTATTACATAAAGTGCTTAACCAAATGCAATTTAAATCTTTTAAATACCTTGTATAGTTTTCAAGATATTGGTTTTAAAAAAGAACAAAATTTGAAGAAAAAAAAAAACAAGAAAAAGGGTAATAACTCCTACAACCATTGTCAGATCTTCTTCAAAAGATTTTTGAAAAGTTGAATGACGGACAACAAACCCCAAGTGATGGCAAAAGCTCACATTGCCTTCAGCAAGGTGAGCTAAAAAAAGTTCTGACTAAACAACACTTCTATGGATTGAATCCTGAAACTTACTCTGCCTTTTTAAGTACACTCATCCATACAAATCCTGCCGCTAGGTACAGTACAAAGAAGGAGATGTAGAGAGGAAACAAAGGAATTTCCCCTGCCGATAGATAGGTTTCACCATTCCTCTCAGTTATCTTCAACTAACATAACAAATAACAAAAGTCACTACATTATAAACTTTAAAACAGAGGCTAGACTGGGATTTGAATCTAATGCTGTAAATAATGAGATGTGAAATAAGTATACACTACACTTGCTACATAAATCAATTGTAATTTATAAGTCCACCACAGTTGAATAACAAGCAGCCTTAAATATGAAGAAAGGCAATTCACAATTAGATCAATACAGTTGGTTTTTGTGCTGAAAAAACATCAAAGTCGTAACTCTTTTAACGTGTTTAAGGTGAAATTTCCTAAATCTGGATTTTTTATATTTCCCATTCTTTGATTTTAGAACTTTTGGCTTGAAGACTTCTGGTGAGTCCTCATTAGACAAAACATGCATCTGACACAATCAAAAATAATTTCACAAGGCTTGTGTAATTTTTCTGTAATTACATATATTTTTTTTCGTTTAGAACAAATAAATATCTTTTATAAGTTTGTGCTTTTTTTTTGGTGCTATCTATGTCATTGTTCAGTATGAAACATTTGGTTTAACTTTAAAAAAAAAATACCATGGTAGAAATTTGGTCAAAAATAAAATACAACCGCAGCTACTATTAATTCAGATATATTGAATATGTAGAAAAACTCTTTGGTTGTTGGTCAATCAATACAGGGCTTTATTACATAAGGTGGAATTGTTTAGCAAATATCTTGTTGGCCTTTTGTATTTTTTACAGAACATACATTCATGTCTATGTTGGTATTAACTTTATAAGCTGGACAATTATGGAAATACAAGTTATACAATCCTTCTTCTTCCTTTCTGTCAATCAAAACCTGGAACTAAAACAACAGAAAAGTATGATAAGCATACAAATTATTCTAATCTTAAGTAGAGAGTATAAATAAAAGAAGGAAGTATAAGTTACACAATCCTTCTTCTTCCTTGCTGTCAATCAAATCATTGAACTAAAAACACCAAAAAGGTTGAGTATTGAATAAATAAGGTATGGCCATATTGGCAAAAAACTATTTAAAAGATATGCGTAAAATTTAAAATACATATTCTCAGCAGTACTTCATCACTTTATTTCATTTTTCAGATCTACATCCCTTAATCATGTTAATCACAACTTTAGAATTTTACTACAGAAATTGCACATCTTTATGTAAGACGATAAAAATTTGACGAGGAATATACAATTTCTATAGCATGCGGCACAAGCCTAAATAACATCCACAGTGTATCTTTGTCCAAAAAGATTATTTTAAATTATTTTTTATATCCAGTTTGGTAGTGGCCAAGACCTTTAGAACTATTAGAACTAGCTTACAGAAGAGGGGGGGGGGGAAATGACAAATCTTTTACTGAAGCATTGGGAAATCTTTTAATAGGTGTGAACTTGTGTAACCTATGACCAATGATCTTTGTCCTATTTACATAAACAGTATATCTTTCTACTGAATTATTAGGGAATCTTTAAGTGTTTCTCCAAAGCATGTTAAGCATGGCGTTGCGCCATGCCACCCTTTTTGTGCCGCCATGCCCTTTTTATTCTCTTTCCCTCGCGCCATGCCCTTTTCGTCGTAAATATTTAGCGCCATGGGCCTATTTTTTAATTTTTTAATCTGAGTTATCTCCCATTGACTGGTTCCCCGATCATTTCCACTAAATTGGATTTTAAATTAATGCTTATAGAACCAGATCGTGATTACGGCACACAACAAAACCACTTTAGGCACTGACAACTTGATATGCGAAAAGATACAAATGAAAACGAGGAAAAAGAACCAATCCTGTGAAATTAAAATGCAAGAAAATGTTCTATTTCTCCTTTCGAAGGAATTTAAAACTTTATAGTTCATCTATTTTAATCGAAAATAAGATCAAAAACGTTGTTTGACCACTGGACTGTGTAAAAATAATAATGTTTTCATTTACTTGGTCGTTGAAATGTCCTCATACATGTAGATCAATTTAATATTTTGAAATAATTTACCATGCCCTTTTTGAAGGCTGGGGGAAACGCTATCTTTTAACAGGTGTGACCTTGTGTAACCTATGATCAATGACCTTTGTCCTATTTACATAAACATTATATCCTTCTACTGAATTATTAGGGAATCTTTTAATAGGTGTGACCTTGTGTAACCTATGACCAATGACCTTTGTCCTACTTACATAAACAGTATATCCTTCTACTGGATTATTAGAGAAACTTTTAACAGGTGTGACATTGTGTAACCTATGACCAATAAACTTTGTCATTTCTTCTACTGGATTATTAGGGAATCTTTTAACAGGTGTGACCTTGTGTAACCTATGACCAATAAACTTTGTCATTTCTTCTACTGGATTATTAGGGAATCTTTTAACAGGTGTGACCTTGTGTAACCTATGACCAATGACCTTTGTCCTACTTACATAAACAGTATATCCTTCTACTGGATTATTAGAGAAACTTTTAACAGGTGTGACATTGTGTAACCTATGACCAATAAACTTTGTCATTTCTTCTACTGGATTATTAGGGAATCTTTTAACAGGTGTGACCTTGTGTAACCTATGACCAATGACCTTTGTCCTACTTACATAAACAGTATATCCTTCTACTGAATTATTAGGGAATCTTTGGATTGGTATTTCTTTCAGTATTTGTTGGACCTGAGTTTCTGGCTTTCCTGGAGCCTCTGTTTTGTCTCCAGTCTTAGACTGAAAATATAAATATATGTATGTCAACATACATGTAGAATGCTTTTTCTAACACTGCAAAATACTGTATTAGTCTTGTGTTCTTTTCTTCTTTCTTTTCAATGTTTTAAAGTATAATGGCCAGATATATGTGATTTAATTGGCCCAGTTGCCAATCATTAATAGAAATCATGACAAATTTAAACAATAACTAGATAACATTTCGTTTTGGTAAATGTAATTAACAAAATACAAAAAATAAAATAAGAAATAAAAACCTCCACAAATAACATAAGTAAAAAGTAAATTTCACTTTACACCAAAGTATTTGGAATAAAGTTTGTTTATGCCTTTTTAAAGATTTTGGAAATGAAATAAATTTAATGAAGTTCATACTGAGGCAGTTCATTCTTAAAATTCTAATTCTGCTTTATAAAAAATAACTTGAATCTATATGATAGCAACTGGATTTAAATTGTCATTTATATTGTAGGTTGTGTCGCGTACACTTATTCCACATCTCATTATCTTCTATTTGTTTAAATTTTCTATATTTTTCATGCTTTAAACAGTGTTCTGAGGTATCCATCTAAATGGGGTGGGGGTTGAATTTTTTAAGACACCACCATCCACATGAATCTATATAAAATTATAATAAGGATTAATGGGAGGCAACATAATTTACCCACCACCCATCTAAAAAATATAAACTGCTTTCCACCCCCATCCAATTATTAATAGAATATCCCTTACTGTTGTTGAGGCAAGTTTAGCTACAACTGTTGCTTTCACAGCAGTTTTTGTTGGTGGTACAAGTTTTGAAACTGGCGAAGTAGCAGGGACGCTTGTCTTGCTGGTCGTTTTTCCTGCAGTTGCAGCTTCCCTGCGGTGTCTTCCCATCAGGCTTGTGTCACTAAGGGGGGATAACTGTTGAGCTACATGACGTTTTGACGGGCTGTGGGGGGCAGGCAGAACTTGGAGATTTCTAATGTCACTGCCATTTCTTGTGATGGTCATACTGAAAATTAAAACAAAATTTTATATAATTCTTAACAATTTAACTGCAATAAATGTATTTTGTCTATTTGCATCTCACCAAAATAACATATCAGCAAATAGCAAGATTAACAAATTAATGAGCGGTGTTTTCCCCATGTCCGTATAGCATCCCGGTGATGTGATGCTAACCAAAATTAACTTGAATGTACAACATAAGGAACGTGGTGCTATAATTTTAAATCAGAAGATGTTTTTTTTTATTACTGACAATACTAAAATGAAAAATTGATGATTAAAGTCATAAAGATATTCATGATAAACATTTTTTTTAATATAGATGTACATATAAAGACAATAATTTCTATGCTTTCCATCCATGTAAAAATAAGGTGCGTGTAACAATAGCTATTTTTACACATTGTTCCGTCAGGGTCATTGTAATCTGAGAAAATTTCTGAGAAGAACATTGTGATGAGTCAACACAACAAAATACATCTTTAAAGTTGGAATGATTATATGAGGTAACCACAATTCTAATTTTTTAGGTCATAATCAAATGTATACATGTATATCAGTAGATTTTCTTACTACAAAATGTTATCTAGTAAATCTAGTATCACTTTTTTATGTTACTCCATCCATGTTATATAACAAACTTGATTGCAAATTCAACTTGTTCTATACACAATGTCATTGGTTTTATTGTGTATGGAAAATTTCACCAGTGCCTTTTTTGTTTCAATATTTGACACAAACATACAGAAAATTTATACAATGCTAAACTAATACTACAAAATATTTTCTGTCGATTGGAAAATTATAGTGACAGTTTTTTTTGTGATTTTTGGGTTGACATTGCTAGCAGAAAAATTAAATGGCGCAAACATATTTGTCTTCCATTACAGTCTATGAACAATAACATTACGGCGTGAAAAACTTAACAAACTCACACCATCCTTTCAATATCTAGCTTCAGAAAGACAATGGATAGACTGTTGTTTTTGTTGTTCTCTTTACTCAGTATACCGTTTGGGTTCTTCAATAGGCAGTATTTTCCTTGTGCATTTTCCTGGGGGAAAAAAATAATGATAAATCTGCAATTTTACTTTTTAAACATAACATGATAAAGATTATATTTCTGTAATATTTATACATAATATGTTTGTGACACACAAAAAAAAAAATAAAACTGGAACCTATTAAAGTTTTTTGTTATTTTCATGTTTAGAAATATATATGGCAATGAAAGCTTCAAATGAGTAATATACATGTATACTATCAACCACACCATACGCTCCGGCTTATGGAGTTTACGTATCACAATTGATTCGTTACTCCACTTTGAGAATGAATTATAACCACCAATCATTAAGCAAGCTAAAAATATCGTATACTACCAAAATTTTTGTTGTTGCTTCAAATTTTATTTTGTGGGAAATTTAAAACCTAATTTTGGGAATATTTAGGCAATTTTTAAGACATTTTGGGAAACTTTCTCTGAGAGAAAAAGCTTTATTTTGAAATTTAATCATGTTAATATAATTTATATTCGTCACCCTGAATTAGTTTTACTTTTTTTTGTATAGTTAATTTGAATAAACGTGACAAACAAATCATGAAAATAAATGAAATTATTGATTAATTAAAAGTGTATTGCATACTTATCTATGTTGCATATTTTTAATGGGAAACTTCACGAGGGTTAAATAAATTTGCATACCAGTTAGATAAATCCTGTAATTTACTCAGTGGAAATCTAGAAATTTATTTAAATCAGAAATCACGATATTTCATCTTTATCTAAATGATAAAATCAGATAAAAATATGAAAAAAATAAATTGTACTCACAAGGTATGCTGATATTCCACTGCTTCCACTTTTATCGAGGGTAAATCCAAACTAAAAGTAGATACAAGGATAAAATACTCTATAAATAGGCAATTGATGTGTAAAAAAACAATACAAAAACAATGGCCAACATTTAATGTAGTAAAATCTAAGATGGGTTAAAATAATACATTGCAAATGCAAATTTAACTTAACGTCCCTAACTCGAGATGGCCTTGTTGAAGACTGTGGGCTGTTTTCCATTGTGGTTTTTTCTAAATTACTGCTTGTTATGTGAGCTGTGGCGTGTACAGTTATTCCACATCTCATTTTCTATTAAATGGCCCAAATACATTAGATAAAAGTTTAATTACCAAAAGCTCTTTCTTATGGACATTTACTCCTTTAGTAATTTTATAGTTGAACAATGTAATGTTCACTTCTAAAGAGCCTTTCTTTAGAAATCCAAATGTGCTCATTTGTATGATCTTCCTATCGTCCTCCTGAAATAAAAAATACAAAACTCATCATGACAAAGTCTCCAAATTTTTAAAGCGTACCTCCATGGAGATAGTTCCAGTCTTAAGTGAACCAGGGCACTTGACCAGGTTTCCTGAAGCAGCAAACTCTGGTGGTGTTCTATAAGCTGGATGGGATTGTCTACTGGTCAAACCAAAGGGAAATCCTTACAGTTAAGAAATAAATTTAGGATGTCACTTAGTGTTGTTTTTTTTTATACACGTACATGTTTGTATCATGTGTATATTATAAGCAAGGATAATACAAGTGATTATGGTAACGATTTTGAAATTAAATAATATAAACTAAGAGCTGGTGGTGTAGTGGTTAACTCATCTGGCTACAAACAAATGGGGGGGGGGGTAGGAGGGGGTATGATCCCGAAGTCCGGGCAAATAAAACAAGAAATCCCAGATTCCCGCGAAAATAAATGTGTGATTCCCGCATCCCGAAAAATGAAAATGGCTAAATCCTGTTCCCGTTAAGGGTTTTCCCGAATTCCTGTTGAAATAAATGGGCTTTCCCGCTGTCCCGCAAAAGGTCCTACCAACCCTCATAAATGTTCATGGTTCTGTCCTTGACAGGGTTGAAAACTTCATGAACTAATTTTCCGAGGATGGTCTCAAGCAATGATGCTAGTCCTTCGCTACAGCCATTCAAAAAGGGCTTAAATTGACAATTTTCCCCAAATTCATCATTTTTGGCCTATTTTGAGGTAATTTTCATTAAAATATTATGCTTCACAATCAAGTTTTCTCTCAAAGTTTCCATATTGATAGATGCCATGATTCTGAACAAATTTAACTTATAAAAAGTATGTGTCAGTGATGATATAAGAAATTTCAGTCCTGAAAATGTGCCTTTTTAGGTCATTTTCAAGACACCATAAAACCGGTAAAAATCAAGATTTTTCAAATTTTTAATGATACCAAAACCTCAGAACTATCCATTTTCGTTTAGAATAATTGGACAAATATATCTTTTTGAATTTAGTTAAGAAATTATATGAATTGCATGCATATTTTGTTGGAAAAATGAATTTTACTACCCCTACCCTGAAATTAGCTACATCAGATTAGGATCAATGGTCAAATTTGGTCAATCTATCACTTTATCCAGGTGAGTTTAAAAAAAAAAAACCACTTCCTTTGTTTTGTTTGCAGGTGTGTTATTTTTTAAAAATCAATTAATCAGTCTGCGAAATTATCACTGGCTGTGGCCAGTAAAAATCCTTTTACTCAAGTGAAATTCAGAGGAATTTTGTATTTGATGAACAGGACAAAAACTAAAAATCAAGGATTCAGGCAGGTGAATCTCAAATCCTAAATTCAAATGAAATTCTTGAACTTGAACTGAATCATGAAAAGCTTGGATTGCTTGATCATTTAAGAAATAACCAGTTCTTGCTTATATTAATGTACATAAACAAGGTGTAATCATATAAGACAGTAACTTTATCTGGGGCAGTGCTCATGGTGCTGGAGCTTATCAATATCAGGTTGACCCTGCAATGCTGCATTGGCAGTGCATCATTCGGGAGCGATTATGGTAGAAATGTCAATGTTCTAGTTGTACAAATGTACTATGAGCTGAATTTTCTTTCAACGTCCGGTTAAGCACGCTTGTTTTCCCAAACTTTCAGCGTCTTTTTAACACTTTTTTTTAAATTTAAGACTTCATGAAACGCACGTGTAACCCACAAGAAAAGCTAGTTTGTTTTTAGTTTCGAACAAACAAAAAATTAAGGATGCTCGCTAGTCTTGTTTTGGGATTTCTGTCATTTTTTCGGAATCCTATAATTTTTACCATCAAAATAGGGTAAAAAGATTTGCCCACGAACCCCCTATTTTCTTGTTATCAATGTCTTTAATATGTCATAAAGAGGTTATAAACAAAGTTTTATCAAATCCTATTTATTCTGGCATGGGTTTTAACATCTAAATAGAGCTAAATGCTAAACCAATGAAAAGGCAGAGAAAACCTTTTCCCACCAAAACTTTAACGTCAATTATTTTGAAAACGAGGTCACGAACCTACATGTATCAAATTTTTTTCTTACTACATGTATATACCTTTTACTAATATCTTTTCATTTAATGCCTCAAATTTCGAAACCTATTTCTTTTTAATACAGTGGATTCCTCTTATTAGCATAACCAATTTGTCAGAGAAATTTATGCAATTAACCGAATGACCCCATAAAGTGAAATGTCAATTTTAAACAGAAAATACAAAGAATTTATATAATTTTGTCTAATTATCAAATGTTTTGAGTAATTAGAACAGTCAGGTGACACTTTTATTGTACATGTATCATAATGCTTGTAAAAACAAATGTGACATAAATGAAGGTTGTAAAAACATGTTTTGATAACATTTATCAAACACACTTCAAAGACCTCGTTAAGAAAACATATGATTTTCACAGGTATCAAGGTGATTTTTGAAAATTTAAAGTCAATTAACAGGACTTTAGTACTTTTTCCCAGATTTTAAATGCTATTAAATGAAATTTTTAGCATTGTAAGTATAGGAAAAGGTTTGGTGTTTTAAAATCTTAGTCAATTAAGAGGATTATTCTAATAAGGGTTAGTCGATTCAGTGGAATCCACTGTAATAGTAACAAACATCCTTAATAAAGTTATTTGTAACTTTGGGAGCGTCTCAGGTTTAACCCTTTCACTGCCAGCTAAAACTTCCATTTTGCCAAGGTATTTTTATAGCTTTGAAAAACAACTTGCTATCTATGACGTCGACAATGGTATTGACGTTACAATGAGAGGAACATGAAAAGGAAACACTTGTCTTCACGAAACGGAATTAATTTTGATCATGTTTCAGGGTGCCACGTTTGTCCTGGCACATTTTTATATTTAAGATAATTTTTATTAGGTTACTCTACTTCAAATTTATAGTATGTAGTTTCTGGATTTATTTTGAAATTTTCTCTTATGAAAACCAATTCTGATCTGATAGTTTTAACTTTCTAAATGGTTATAAAAAAGCAACGTTTTACTATAGGAAATATTAAAACTAAAAAAGTATATATGATTTATAATGAGTCTCTAACAGACGAAACACGTGTCAGGCGTAACGAAATTGCCTAGAACTTTCTTGTATATTTTTTTATTTATAAATAGATAGTCCTGTCCATTAAAAAATGCTAATTTTCAAGAATATCAATCGCTGTTTATCATGTTTATACGGCAAGATGAGGAACTGTGCTGTGCTTATAGAGAGAGACGCAATAGTAAAACAATAAGGCTTGTCTCATTAGCATGTCCAGTAATACATGAGCAGGATCAGAAACTACGAATTTTTAAAACCTACAGTAAATATATGGGCGGGGTAGATTTAAATGACAAGATGTCTGGGATTTATGACGATAGGAGAAAAACAAAATCTATGCAGAAAAGACTAATGATAAACATTTTCCATAGAATGATGCTCAATGCGTACATCTTATATTCTCAAAAAACAGACGACCCTCAACTCTCTTGCTTTGAGTTTATTGTTAACATTATACACTCTCTTGCGTCGGAGCATTTGAATGCTCAAATTAACAATAACCATCTGTCTCGTCGTCCCAAAGAGCTAGAATCGCTTGCTCCCGCTGTCGTAAGGATCTTCATGGACTTTGTCTGCAACGGCGCTTTTGTGAATCGAGCAATAATGTTCATTTTAAAATTCATTTTCACTTCTTACATACAATTTGAAAAATCTTTTGTTATTTTTCTTAATTCGTTATTTCTTAATGTCTCTATCAGACCATGCATAACAAATATCAAAAGTTTACGAGTTATCACTTATATGTAGTATTCGTCAGTATTTTGAAACCTAATACGATAAAAATGTGACAGGTTGCACAGACAAACACCAGCATTTTTTGCCCACTTTCTGCGTTGCGGTGGGACAAATAGCTTTAAGAGATCGATCTTAACCCATATTATCTTTTAAGTTCTTTCGACAGACCTCGCCTCAATGTGGATCTAAGGCATATAGAAAGGCCGATATACGTCAGTGCATTTTTATTTTTGCCTGGTCAGTATGCCTGAATGGTATATCATTACATGCTGCATATACATTATTCAAATAACCAAGTCATTGAAAGCGTGATATGTTAAATATACATGTAAATTGGGTTTCCGATTTCCCGCTTTTAAAGTTAGTTTTCTGTATCCCTTTGTGTAAGCAGAAGTTTCCTACATCCTGTTGAAATAAAACGATCTTTCCCCTATCCCGCTACGTAAAGATCTCTTGATTCCGTAGTTTTATTTGTTAAATCTTGAAATAAGCATTTACTGCTGCTATCTCTTAAATGTCTTCTCGACCCATTCATATAAAACCTTTTTTACACTTAGAAATTTTTCATAAAGATGGATCCTGCATTTCAAACTATATTTGTATTGCCCTTCTTAGGGCCCCATGGGCGGTGTCCGACTGTATACTGTGACGTCAAACAATTGTTATAGAACAATCGATGTTGATACGACATCGGTAACGGTTGTCAAGCCTATATATAGGCCCTTGGCATTTGAACGGAGTACAAAAAGCCTATATATAGGCTCCTTGGCATAGTAAGGGTTAAACAAGCTACAATAATGTAGCTCCTTTGACATATTTGAATTGGCGGAGCTACAATGCGGTCCCATTGCTTGTAACAGAGTAAATTTGGTACTAAAATATTGCTTATAGTATTTTAATGATAAATGCATATAAAATTTAACGACATTTTGAGGAATTTAAAAGATTTTCGTGAAACTATCAATTTTTGAAGTTTCTTGATCCTGAACCAGGGGCTGCTCTGGCCTCAAAATTTTTGTCGCCAGAAAAATCACCAGATTTGAAATTAAGTCGCAAGTTTTTATAAAGTGTAGCCAGTACCGTTTTCATTGAGGGATCATACTTGTGTAATGTATGCTTAGATGTATATGTTAAAAATATTGTTTTCAGTCTTTTTTTCAGGTGCATGTTGAAGGATGGTTTTTGTCTCATTGAAAGACTTTTTAGATAATAAATGATGAAGGTGGAGCCTTTCTTGTTTGATATCTTTTTGAAATAAAACATACCATGATTTATTTAATTATTTATCATGCTTATTGCCATATACAAATTAAATAATAACAATACAATAAACATAACAATACACAAAAAAAAACCAGCACCATATGAATGAATACTCAACCTAGCGAATAAAGATCACTGAAAGCACTAAATGAGCACTATGAAAAGAGTATTATTTAGGAAAGCAAAGATAAAATTTTGTAGAATCCATCACATTTTCATGACCAACAGAGATTGCAAAAGATCAATGTTTGACAGACTGTGGACACTAAAAAGATTCATCAATCATGACTCATGTGGTTTCTATTGAATCCTGTACATTATTAGAATGTTTTAATAAAAATTATCATGATTTTCTCAAATAAAAACTTCTTATTCCAGTATTGTTATGTGTTTGTTTATTTATTTCATTTAAACAGCTGATAGTAATAAATAGTTTGGTAAAAATATTTCTGTGCCTAAAAACAACTTCTTTTCAGTTTCTTTTTTTTTAAATAAGAAAAATAAAATTAATTTTATTTTGATTTATTTATCTTCCCTTTCTTTTTTGCTTTCTGAAATCATTATTGAGTATATCCCTCAGTAACCTCATTTTAATTGTTCTAAAAATAGAATGGTTTGTTTACATGTGTACTTTCTTTCTTGTGATTATTTGAGGAACTTAATAAGGTACAGATTAAATTCTCTCATTGTTTTGTGAATAAAAACTCATCCCAAGCTGGAGATAATTTTGATTTTGTTTTGAAACCTTGGCTGACATGAGGCCATGTGTGCTATCAACACACGATACTTTGTCAAATTGGCTTGCACAATTAAAGTCATTCAGGCGTACATTAGAAATTTGTTCCTGATCACTGTTTTGACACCTTTATTGCATTATCAAAAGATGTGAGCCTAATTTCTAAATACACATGAATTAGTCGTTAATCCTTTTCTTCAACCTGCTGTGATCTACCGTTTACCTATTCAATTATCTACCTGCTCATCCGTGGCGACAGGTGGTCACACACGATAACTTACCTGTTGAGATATTGATCAATACTGGCGATGTGTATTCAATTTCCGGTCGAAAATTTTAAAACTTACTTAGGCGCCAGAAAAATCGCCAGCAGCCGTTTTTTGTCGCCAGCAAGAAAAAAATATCGCAATTTGCGACATTGGCGAAGCCCAGCGCGATCCCTGTCCTGAACTTTATAATAAAGTTCAGGATCAGAGTATTTAAAATGTGGTTTTTCTAACAAAATAATAGTTACCTATGGCTATCAACCAACAATCTTTAATGACCACATATTATTCAGAGTATTAATGGTTATTTCAAACCATCTTGAAGTTGTATTAGAATTGGGGAAAGAAATTTAGTTTGCTCCATTACGAGTAATGGGACCCACATTGTATCTCCACCCAATCAATGAAGTCAAAGGAGCTACATTATTGAAGCTAAGGTTTAACCTGCCTCATATTAATTATGACTCAGCTTATACTGTACTGTATAATCCCCCCCCAAAAAAATCCACATATTTAAAAATTTAAGGTTGACAGAGTATTAGACAGATCAAACAGTCACATGTATTAACCGATTGGTGTAACATATCATTGAAAAAGATAATTATATTTGTTTACAGTTGCTGTTGATGACTTGGACTGGTCTTGGCTCGGTAAATAATTTATGAAAATATTAAGACAAGTGACCAGAGAAACGATTCGCTGGGTGAACAATACCTGAAGTTCTAATTGATGTATTCTACCATTCGATAATGATATAAATATCAGAAGAATGACAAAATTTATGAAGTACTTCGTCATTTTCTTCAATATATCGGCGAAAAAATGAAAATAATCAGGATACAAACAAATACCAAAATAAAATGCATAGATATACAACGGCCTTTTTGGTAAATATAATGTGACTAAAGTAATGCATCATTTGTAGCAGATGGCGTAAATTGGTTTTCTTGTTTTAAGTTTAATCAATTTAGATACAAAAGAAAGAGCTTTCATTTAGGAATTTTGTGAATTTTAAATGTTAATCTATAGATCGTTATGGGTTAGTTCTGTAAAAGTTTAGGGTGGTAATTAGACTTATCTAGTTTCTAACTTAGTCTTTCGTCCCAAAATCTTGTGGTCCCCTTCAATATTGGCAGTGACTTATTCTCAACATGTGAAAATGAAATAATTACTTTGACGTGGCTATTATTCTCAGTTCGGTAATTTTGTTATATCATATCATTTATTTAAGGTGGCTTGAGGCTTTTCTACTGAGCATCTTTTTGCACATATAGGTATTTTGTATAAAATTGATAAATTAACTGGATATTGCAGACAAAAACTATAAATTATAATGAATTTTAACAAATTACGAGCAATTGTAATAAAAAAGTGTGTTTTCAATCCCGTACTAAATCAAAGGGAGATAATTTATATAGAATAAATAGGAAAATTTTCAATTTTCATGAATATCTTGAAAAAATGAACGGCGGCCTATGTCACAAGTTTTTTTCATACAATTTCAAAGAGCTTTAGAAAATGGACTTAACTTTCCTTCATTTTTTGAGCTGATTCTATAGTAGGAATTCTTCTTTAATTGCACCTTTATAGCTTTTCTCGCTATATATTCCATATCAAAATATTGAAATTTTGCTATTTTTAGAAAGCTGCTAGAGCTTTAAAATGAACGATGACCCCCCTCTTTTTATTATATATTTTTTAGCTATGCATTAAGGATCATTAAGGTCTATCAATTTGCCAAAAATGAACTTGAAAAATCTATAGTAGAATTCTAATAGCCCCGGGACACCTTAAAATAATTTAGGCCGTGGCTATTTTGCCGTTACCGGCAAAATAGTCTCCCAGGCTATTTTGCCGTAATTGTTCAAATTTATTAATTAACTCAGGTATCATGGCCTTAACTTGACTAATTAGGGATAACTTGTACATGAAGATTATTAAGAAAAAAAGATCTTTTGGTAAATCAATGTTATTATAGTTTGATGGTGTTTGATTAAAGGCATTGGAATGTCTTTTTAAATTAATATTTTGTTGGATGCATTTGAAATTTAATATTTAATTTAAAAAATAAGATTCTGAAAAATTATAAGATCTAAATATTTTTTTTCTTTTTCATCCAAGAAAATTAAAACGTCGATAGAATGTCTCAATTTTCTATAAAGAAACAAATTATCGCTAAATTGAAATTTATTGAATCTCAGAAGTATATGGTTGAGATCTGTAATGGAGTTTTTTAATATAAAAATAATTGTGGCTGCCAACCATTTAGCAGTTTGATAAAAAGCTTAAAGACGAAACTTCTCGAAATCGTAACACTACTTAGCCCTTGTACAATCTTGATTGATTGTGTTTTTTTTTAATTTTTCTGAAATAAAATTAAGGTAAAACAATTATATGCAATATCATTTTAAATTTACAACAACAACAACAAATACTTTATTATCCTCAGACACATAGTGTACAAGAGGTCAAAATATTTACAGATATACATAGATTACAGCAGCAGGGAAATCACAATTTATTATTGTCAATTAATCGTGACAAATCAACCGTTACATTATATATACAAACAAGAATCATTTAAATCTCCTGTGTTCCGGTTTTCATTCATAAAGTTACCACGTGCTTTTCATTCATAGCTTAGTCTGTTAATAGATACTACATAGAGTTTTACAATTGGATATAAATAAACAAAAATGTAAGTATATTTACATTGTCACACATTTGAGTTAAACAATGTATGGAAGGTGCGCTGCGTAAAAACGATTGAGAAGTACACCCGCTAAAATTGATTAGTGCTTTTATGGTGGCTTGTGGGTAAATCAGACGAAAAAGACACCCGAAATTGGGAATTTACATCTAAAATGCCAGAAATATGCCTAATGGTAATGTTTTTTAACTGGAAACTATTATTAAGGCATTAATGTTACTAATGACTTAATATTGACTTTAATTTAGTTCTTAAAAATATAAATTTAATACTTTTATACATAAATATTCCGAAAATCACGTATATAAAACATCATAAGTATTTAAAACATTATTTTTTATCCTAAAGATAAGCTACCTAAATAACAATATATTGAAGGGTGGAGAGTCGTTTATTGTGCCTTTTAATGATTAAACACGACATCGGTGCACAAGTTGTGAAGTACATATGCGAAAGTTTTTTAGTACATCCGCACAAGTTGAATTGTACATCTTTTAACGATTGGCGAAAGTTGAGATGTGCAAATGCGACAGTTGAGATGTACAACTGCTTTAGTTGAGAAGTACAACGAAGAGTTGAAAGTACCAATAGGTAGATATTATTTTTTGCTTTACCTCGTTACGATTTAAGTCACATTGGTGGATTTACAATTTCTCACGGTTCAGTTTTGTAAGTGTGTTTTGTTTTCTGTTATCCGATTATGTATGCTAGATTCGTCTTTGATCTTTCTGAGTTACCCATTTTTACATCTGCAAATGCGACTTTTTGTTTTAATAATAATATTTCCAGACGAAATCGAAATGAAATAGTCAATTTAAAAAAAAACTGTCCATAAATCATTAGCTTTTTCATGTTTGGACCATATGGTTTGATCATTGATCAAATAAAAGGGAGTCGGCGGTAAAGTTGTTAACGTTGTTAACACCGAGTCTCGTGGTTCCATCCTCGTCTGAGGTGAAAATTTCATGAACCAATTTTCCGACTCTTCTCAACACCATTTGTGAGAGTGGTTTCGAGGAACGATGTCCAGTCCTTCGAAATGGGCAAAAAGATGTCCTTTTTTAGCTCACCTGTCCCGAAGGGTCACGTGAGCTATTGTCTTCACTTGGCGTCCGTCGTCCGTCCGTCGTCCATCCGTCGTCCGTCGTCCGTAAACTTTTTAAAACGTTAACTCCTCTGACACCATAAATCCAATTGCAACCAAACTTGTTATGATTGTCCATTAGCGTTCGGTGCCTAGAACTGATGTGGGGATTTTTGATTCGTCATAAAACATGGCCGCCATGGCTAAAAATAGAACATAGGGGTAAATGGCAGTTTTTTGCAAGTAACTCAAAAACAGATTTCAAAATTTTGATTGGGAACAAAAGTAATCAGCATCTCAAGATCTACAAGAAGCAGAGGTACCAATGGGGTATCCGAATGTCAAAAGTCCGAAAGGGCAGAGACTAAACCAGTAAACACAAACAAGAACGGGACAAAAACAGACAACACGTAAAACATGGAAACACAAAACAACTGTATATCAATCAACAACGCGAACTCCAGTCGAAACAAGAGTGAACTCAGGTGCTCCGGAAGAGTAAGCAGTTCCTGCTTGCTATAGCACACCCGTCGCGTTGCCAATAGTCCATTCAGCGTGTCAAATCCAGTAAAGGAAGACAAAACAACACACTATGACAAACCAACATCTGCACTCATCTGAGAGATCGAAATCCCATATTTGTCTATAAGTGCATGATGTCTTCCGTAAAATTTCTTGAGTGAAGACAGCAACCGAGGAGCAACATAACCCTGTGTGAGCAATTGTTGCGTCAGACGTGTCGCTCTGCTAAGGAAATCGATGTAAGTCCCGCACGCTCTGGAGTAACGAATCAATTGAGATACGTTAACTCCATAAGCTGGAGCTGACGGAATATTGCTACACAAGAAGGGGAAGTTGACGATTGGAAAGTTGAAGTCATCACGTTTGTCATAGAGCCTTGTTGAAAGTCTTCCTTGAGAGTCAATTTCGAGATGTAGATCTAAATATGAAGCAGACTTCCTAGAATCCGTTGTGTCCTTTATCTCAAGCTCCTGTGGATATATGAGATGGAGAAAGTCACCAAATCGAGAATTGTTTAGTGAAAGGACATCATCAATATAACGGAGAGTGAGGTTGAAAGAGAGAGCTAGTCTACGGTCTTTTTTGTCTAGAAGAGATTGCAAGAAGTCTGCTTCATATGAATGAAGAAACAAATCAGCAAGCAAAGGTGCACAATTAGTGCCCATTGGAATCCCTATTGTTTGCTGAAAAACACGTCCACCAAACTGAACAAATATGTTGTCAATAAGAAAGTTGAGCATGTCGATTATTTGGTCTTCTGTAAATTTGTTCTTTTTCTTGGACTCATTGATGACAAAGTAAGTCTTGGTATAATCGACTACAAGAAATTTGTACCTGCGTTTTCCATTCTTTTTACAAGCTCTGGAATTTTGAAAAAAATCCAACAAACCATGTAGGAGTTATTGCCCTTTTTGTGGATTTTTTTTTGCAGATTTTGCACCTGTTTAGCTCAATATCTTGAAAAACTATACAAGATATTTGAGACATTTTAAAGTGCATATTATTCATCGCATCAAGCGCTACAAAAATGTAATAGAGTCAACGTTGTAGGACCTTTTCTTTGAGGAGTTTTTGCTTTTAGAACGTCCAAATTGAGCATTTAAAAAGCATTTCCTCGTTAACTCCTCTGACACTTTAAGTCCAATTGGAACCAAACTTGGTATTGTTGTTTATTAGCATTAGGTTATAGAACTGATGTGGGCATTTTTGATTGGTTGTAAACAATGGCCGCTGTGGCTAAAAATAGAACATTAGGTTAAACTGCATTTTTTGCTAATAACTCAAAAAGGGTGACAGATTTTTAGATTTTGATTGAGAACAAAAGTGATCAGCAACTTAAGATCCACCATATTTTCAGATGACCCCCTTATTAATCTTATGACCTTTCAAGGTCAAATAGATTTTGCCTAATAACCTTTACTTCAGTCACATATGTCAGGTGAGCGATTCAGGCTCCTGGGAGCCCCTTGTTGATATGGTGAGAGGAATATTTTATGCTCGCTTTAAAAGTTCTTTAAAACTTTAAAGTCCTCTCTTGTTTGTTCCGTGCTTGTTTTGTTATGAAATGACCGATTTTGCCTTCGCTATTCTTGACTTTTGGTTTCGGACTGCCCGATTGGTGTCTCTTGTCTTCTTGTATAGTTTGATAAGAGGAGGCTCAATTGTGCCGCTACAACGTTAACGCTCGCAAACCGCAAGACAAAATTTTGTAGCAATATACACGGTTTTCAAGTTACATGTATTTGTAAAATATAGTGATTTTTATGGTCCCAAAAATGCGAAAATTGTCATTTTATGCCACCCGCGACGCCATGTCGGGGCACTAGGTTTTACTTATGCTCGTACGTCCGTACGTATATGTATAATTCCGCAAAGCGTTTCTAAGAAACCGTAAATGGAAATGAGTTGGTACCTGGTAGGAAGGTTCAGTATGACAAACAATGCATCCTAAGCCATAAGCGAATCTCAGATCTGTAGGACTTTCGACTTTTAATTTGGGGCTAACGGGGGCATCCGCGTCCCATGGACACATTCTTGAACTTTATCTAGACTCGTTGTCATTTTCAACAAAATTTCGAATTTATATATTTTAAGATGGAGCGTGACACTGGTCATGTGACCGCGAAAAGCAAAAAGTGCAACAATATGTGCAAATTTCATTAAATATGAATAAAATTTAGGCTAAACAGTTTTTTTATATTAAAAGTTTAGGATTACTTTTGAATTATTATCAAACTCCTCAATCAAACGTATATACATGTAAATACATTTTTATTATTTTTCAAGGGAAATAATTCATACAAAAACTGGCAAAAATTTCAAAGGATTATAATGTTGGCAAAATTTTAATGTTGAAAAAAGGTCATATTGATAGAATTTTTCTTGAAAACATATTTTATGCAAATATTTTGACCGCTCTTGTATAAATTATGCACACTTTGAACCCAGATACTGGGAAAACAAGGTAAGTGACCTTGCTACGCCTGACACGCGTTTCCTTTATTCATAACTTCGCAAAATATCTGTTTTCAATCGCGTTGTATGCAAAGTTATCGCAGCGCTCTGTATTGTCGGGTCGGGAAATATTGAGTATGGATGTGACCCTTTTAAAGAATACATCCTTAAGTAAATTTCTTGTCTAAGGTGATTGCCGATTTTTATTTAAATTTAGTATTTTTCGTGTTCAAATGTGTATAAACAAAGAACACTGTTGCACTGATAAACTTTAGCTTATGTACTATTCAACATGTGCTTGTGTACTATTCAACTAGTGCACTCTCAAAAAAGTTGTACTTCACAACTATAACATGAAATATTTTACTTGCTTTGAAAGATAGATTTGTAGCATTACTTAATACCTTTATTTCATCTATTTTATTTTATGTTTATTGAGGAAATTGATTAAAGTATACAATATATACATGTTTTATTTTGTTTGTAAGCCCATTTACATGCAGCGGCTACTTTATTTCAAAAAATGAACAAAACGTTCGACTTTTTTATTCTTGCTTGACGGCCATTGATTTTAGTTAAAAACGAATGTCATTTCATAGGACAATGTAAAGTATAGTAGCAAAAGTGCCAATTGAATTCAAAGGAATGACTGCTTACAAGTCTTTTTTATGGAAAAAGCCAAAAAATATGCAGACGGTTTTCTAGGTTGCACAAGTCAACTATGACGTATGTACTTCTCAATCGTTTTTACACAGCGCACCTTCCATACATTGGTTAAATGACTCTTATAATTTGTCTTAGAAACGAGCAAATATGTTGATATAATTTTACATTACAATATTTTAACATATAACTCATTTTGCTCTCAGATGGACACATCCTATAGTATTTGGGAATAAATTTTCCCTGTAGTTCAGCTATGACGGGGTTTTTACAAACAAAAAAGTAATGAAATTCGTCGCCTAATGTTTTACAAAAATTACATATTCTTTCATGCCTAGGTATACCCAACCATCTTCCAGTTTCAACTGGAAATTTAATATTTGAACATCGTAATTTACACATAACAATTCTATCATTCTTTTGTAATCTTAGCAAATATTGTTCTAGTTTAAACTCTGTTTTAAATGTGCTATAAAACTCCCCCCTTGATGATTCTTGCATCTGTGAGAACCATTTTTGTATGAACTGATCAAGTAAATTTTGTTTTAACAATGATTTTAGCAAATCTTTCTTGACAATAAGTTGATTGTTCCAAATAAAACTTAGTCCTGAATCATCAAAAATAGATTTAACAAAATTTATCCATTTAAATTGCATTTGATTACTCTGGTGAAGTTGATACATGAGTTTAAATAACAAACAAGATAACTTTGTTCCATTTGATAATAAACTATTCCAAAATAATGCCATTCTAAGCTTAATAACAATTTCCATAGGGAATCGTCCTAATTCCCCATACACCATATAATTCGGGGTATTGTTTCTTAAGCCCAGAATTTTCTTACAAAATTGTAATTGTATCCTCTCCACCCCCTCTTTAGCTTCAAATCCCCACACTTCACTAGAGTATATCAAAATAGGAGCTACTAATGAGTCAAATAATCTCAATTGAAGATCAATTGGTATACATAAATTCCTTAATTTTCTATAAAGACCATACAGTGCTTTATTAGCCTGTTCAGTTAATTTCTTTCTTGCATTACAAAAATTGCCATTGTAGTTAAAATTCAAACCAAGATATGAGTAACTGTCTACAACCTCTAATTCTGTCCCAAACAATATAAAAGGTCTATGGTTCTTGCATTTGCGTTTGCTAAATATAATAATTTTAGTTTTTTGAGTATTAACAGTTAGTTTCCATAATTTACAGTATTCAGCAAATTCTAATAATGCTTCTTGTAACTCTTTATCACTCTCTGCCATTATAACCATATCATCAGCATATAATATAATAAAAATTTTAATATACAATTGTAAATGCTCTACAATCTTGTCTGAAATAGTTTTAAGGTCATTGACATTATTTTCAAGCAGAAAATGTTCTAAATCATTAAGGTACAGGGAGAACAAAAAAGGAGACAGATTCTCTCCCTGTTTTACTCCTACTTCACAATTAAAAAATCCAGAATATTCATTTCCATGTCTTATACAAGTTTTTATATTTCTATACATTCCATGAATAACGTTAAAAATTTTCCCTTGAACATTTGACTTCAGCATCTTTTGCCACAGTCCGACTCTCCAAATAGTATCAAATGCACTCTTAAAATCTATGAATGCACAATGTAATTTCTTTCCCAGCCCCAAGTAAATAGAGATCAATGAATGCAAGACAAATATATTATCTACGGTCGAAAACCCCTTTCTAAATCCTGCCTGAGCGTTTGATATCACGTTTAACTCATCAGAGAATTTATTCAGTCTATTATTCAGTATAGCTGTAAAAACCTTGCTAAGACATGAGTTTAATGTAATTCCCCTGTAAGAACCAGGATCTGTCTTAGATCCTTTATTTTTGTATATTTTTGTATATTTTTGGAATAAGAATACCTTTACCCCAAGATTCTGGGATTACACCTGTATTTAGTATAATATTAAAAAGTACTACATATATTTGCAACATATCATCTATAGTATACTTTATGTATTCATTTATTACATCATCAATACCAGATGATTTTCCATTTTTTAAAACTTTAATTACATTCAGTATCTCCTCCTCTGAGATAGGTCCATTTAATATATTTTCCATTTCAGGAGTTACATTATCAATATTAAAATCTATTTCAGTTACATCAATATCATTAAACTCATTTTTGTTTAATTCTTCAAAGTGCTTATACAGTTCTTCAATAGAAATATCATTATTTTTAATACCATCGCCTTTCTGAAAATTATTCAAAATCTTCCAAAAGTCTTTGCTATTATGTTTTTCCGTGTTTCTAAGTTTATTTTCCAGTTTGAACTGAAAAGAGTTAAAAGCTTTGTTTGTAACCTGTTTGTACTGTTTGCTACATTTCAACATATTCAACCGATTTGCTTCGGTTTTCTTTTTATTATAGGATTTTTTGGCTCTATGAAACTTTTTTCTATAATTGTAGCATTTGTTTGTGTACCATGGCTTTGATTCTGGTTTAAAAGTACTTTTCTTATCTCTCTTGTAAAAAACCTCTTTACTAGAGCTTATGAATATCTGAGAAATTTTATTTGTAATAAATGATTATCCTAAGAGCCATCACACTCCAAGTAACTAGATTGTATTAGTATTGGAGGTGAAAATTTGAGGAGCATCCAGTTCCTGGAGTGTGAAACACTGGTCAAATAAAACAGGGTGGGGCGGTGGGAAAAATTACAGATTCATAAGCCTAAACCCCTTCATAACCACAACCATAGTCATAGCCACAGCTTAATCGAGAGAAAAGAATCACTTTCAATCCATAACCTGACTGCGTTTCGAAGAATGATTTAAATTGATAGATCTCGTGACTTCTCGTGTGATGTCGCTTAGGATAAATGATTATCCTAAGAGCCATCACACTCCAAGTAACTAGATTGTATTAGTATTGGAGGTGAAAATTTGATACGCAATATTCATCCTTTGTTATGTGAAATCAGTAACTATTTCACACTCACCACAAAACCCCCAAAACTCAAAACTCAAAACTCACCCAAACTTGTATCTTAAATATTTCTAGCCAATATACAAAAGTAAATTTTGAATACAATCCTGAAAATTACCCATATATTGACCTACAATGTATATTCATTTGATTAACATGCAACTGTATACCAAATATCAACATTGTAGACGATAAAGAGATGTGAGATAGGCATACGCAACGCACCCAACCCAAAACAAAATCATAAAAGGAAAACAGCTAGCAGTCACCAAGATTACCAGATCACCGGTCACCGATCGCCGTCTTGCGTTGGCCCGACTAAGACTAAAAATTTTATACACAAGGTTGAACACCACTGCCAAAAATTATCACCGAGACAGACGACATATGAAATGTACCATTATCTATTCGCATAAATAGACTAGAAAAAACATTAACATATAGCCAAAGGAGCAAGAACCCTTATAGTCAGTAGACCATGTAGGGGCGTATATGTAGATGATATCTTCCTGGAATAGACCAGTACTGATGCTTATGAAACAGCCTACCAAATATCAATGATATGTCATAAACGCCAACGCTATTTGTTAAACGGACAGAGGAGTATGCCAAATCAGTATACAAAAATTCCTAAGTCAGCAGTAGACCGTGCAATATAAATATCACCCGCCTGTATACCCAATATCTATACTTTTCAAGCCATTCAATGTACACAAAATTATTTCAAAATGTTTTCCGCCTGAAAAAAGACCTAAGGTTATCGAGTCACTAGAGCGTGAAAATGGGGTCAAGGTCACACGGCATGGTAGACCATAACCTCAACTGTCTGTTTACTCAATATCAGATTCTTAGCTTTTATATCACCAAGTAATTCATTGTCCACAAAAACCTTATAAAAAAGTTCACGGCCTGAAAAAACGACCTAAGTTCAGAGTCACTGGAGCGTGAAAATGGGGTCAATATCACACGGCATTGTGACAGTTGCGTAGACCATAACCTTAACTGTCTGTATACCCAATTTCAGATGCAGCAATTATACTTTTCAAGCAATTCAAGCAGTTTTCATTGTCCAAAAAAGTCTTACAAAAAGTTTACGACACCACCGCCGGAAAGTAATACCTAGGTCTTGCTATTCGTCGCAGGTGAGACAAAAACTAAATTTGCACTGAAGCTAACGCAATTGCATAAAATCAATGGTGTACCATGCCTGCTTCAAGTTTAACAGACTTGAGAACAAACTAGAGCATTAAGCCAAATCAGAAAGAAATCACAAAATCAGTAGACCGTGGTTGCAGGGGCATACCGATGAAATGCTTTAAAAACTGATCTGTACCAACTCTAAAGCAACCACATACCAAATATCAATGTTGCGCCATAACTTGTTCACAAACAAATATATGATTAGATTGAAATAAAGTAAACATGTGTAAATTGTGCCCGATAGTGGCACCTTTATTCTCATTTTCAGCCACAGCTTTACTTACGAGTCTTTCAATGAAACGTAGACCATCATTTTGACCTAATCAGAAATTTGCTTATACTAATTTAAACCTCATCTCATCCTTTAAATGTCCATAACGCATAAATCCAATTTTAAAATAAAACAAATAATAATGCAACAACTTTATTCACAAATATACAGTACAAACTGACAAAGGAAACGGCAAAACTATCAGTCAATATTTTTTGTCCCCGGGTTATCATTCGCAATATTGAAAATAAGCCCAGTTTTATATCACCAAAACGTTCATAGCAATTAACCGATATCCCAGGCTAAATCCAAAACCCTACTTATAAATATATGGCCACCACAAAATAAAGTTGAGAAAAGGCTTGTCCCTATCTATGAAAATAAATTTGCAAACTTTCGGCATTCAGAATCGAAATTTCACCGAGAATTTTCTGCACATTATAACATAACAAAAGATTTAGCCTGTATAATAACATTTTAATCGGTCTAACTAAAAGGCTTCTTCCTTAGCGTTTCCAAATTTCAACATTTCAACAATGATTTAATTTATTAATGTGAACGTTTGTCCCCCAATACTGTAACTTTTCTTCATAAAAATTATAGCTTTCAAAAACATTCTCTGCTTTGTAAAACCGATTAGGAGGTTGAAGAACTTCTCCTCTGTAGTTTCAACAAAAAATTCATGGTCAACAAAAAGTAGGATCAAAAGAAAATCTCAACTTCAATTGATTGACTAATTTTAGCATGATCAATTTACAATAAAAATGTTATAAATATATCATTGTATAAAGAGATAGATGTAAAATTTTCAAAAGTAAATTACAGAGAAAAAGCTCTCCAACCCCCATTCCGCGTGACATAAGCCACTGAGGATTAGATTCCCTGGAATGGAAATTAGAAAACTATCTCAAGTCAATTATTCTTTGAGTAAACGTAGCACTTGAAATTTCTGAGTATACAACAAGGTCCTTAAAGTTAAAATAAGTTACAAGTATCATCATGCGCTTCAAATTGTTTATATGCCTGCAAAGCTTTACTATAGAACTCAATTTCCGGATGGTTCGTTTTATGATCGAGCACTAAGCTATATAACCTTCAAGGCGGCATCAAGGACACAAACAGGCATCAATTTAGATCTTCCAGTCATAGCTCTGACGTTTTTACGTCCCTGCCTATCATCCAAATCATTTTCCAATTACTGATGTCTCCCTTCGAGATCCCAATACTATAATTACTTGCAGACGTTATATAGTTACACCTGTGTTGTTAACCGAAACTGGCTCCGATCTTTCAATGCCTACAAAACGACATAATATGCTACTAAATATATATAACTCAATATACCTATAAGAAATGCAGACCCTATGTCACATACAATTATCTGTTACTAAATCATTTAAACATACTAGACATTCAACTTTAACTTCCAATTTGTACAACACACATAACATATACATGACAATTCGGGACGAGATAATGCCCCGACGCAAAAACATGAACTATCTATAGCTAGAACATAAAAGTTCTTAAAGTCCCTCAAAGAGCCAGTTTTTTTTTCTTTATCTTTTCCCGCGATGAGAAAACGTACATGAAACTAGATTGTGTTCAACAATATCTTAAACTAAAGTATTAATTACAAACTTTAAAAAAGCCTTCTCTCTAAACACAATATGCATTGCTCTACAGCATCTAAATCTTACCCTTTCGATCCTTCAACTAAATTAACCATTAAGGAGCCAACTGCTAAGAACTTCCAAGGTGATGTTCAACCATCTACAAGTAAATTAAAATACACTACATAAACATAATTGATCCAAGCATGTCGTGAGTCGATATATTACTGGACGAGAACATGTTTTTGTTTTTTGTTTTTTTTTTTTACATTTAAGCCGCTTCAGAATGTACATATAGAATATAACCGATAAAATCAGCATCCATTCTGACCACAAGAATACAACAAAATTGTACCAGGTTAAACCCCAATCATATCAAACAGCGGTGGCTCAATCCACTCTTATTTCGAGGTCCATACTCCGAAACGTAATTCAACAACCGAGGCGACACTATCCGCTAAATGATTTTAAATTCTATAAACAAACGGACGACAGCATCCGCACTTCAAAATATAAATTGCCAAGCTACGTATTATACCATCCGTACTAAAAAATCAAAATATGAACCAAACGAGCAACACCATCCGTACATCCAACTGGACAACATGCTGGTACTTCAAAGGGAAAAATCAACAAAACGGACGACACCATCCATGCTTCTGAAATTATAAATTACCAAGACGGACACCATGTGTTTACTTTAGTCAAAATTAAAAATTCACCAAAAACACACCAAGTCCTTGCTCCAAAATTATTGAATTTACCAAACGGACACCATGCTCGTACTTCAAAATAGATATTAATCCTACAGACACCATGCTCATACTTCAAAATAAAAATTTAATCCTACAGACACCATGCTCGTACTTCAAAATAAAAAAAAAATGAAAGAACCTTAGTGAGCACGCTCACATACCCCACGCGTTCGGCTATTGGACTATCAATGTTATCCTTGAGGAATTAGTATCAACCTACAGGAATCAATAATATTGAATGATTGTAAAAGTGAATGTGCAAGTATTTGAATACATGTATAATAACAAAGTTATGTCAAATTTCTAAGTCCAAAGGGCTATAACTCCCACAAAAATTTGCAGATAAAAAATTCCTGGTGATATGCACAACTACATATGGTGTACTTCTTGCATACCAAGTTTCCTTAAATTCTGTTCTGTAGTTTAAGAGGAGTTGCGATTACAAACTGTACTCATGATTTTCTGCAAATTTCTAAGTCCAAAGGGCCATAACTCCCACAAAAATTTGCGAAGCAAAAATTCCCGGTAAAATGCACAACTACATATGGTGTTCTTCTTGCATACCAAGTTTCATTAAATTCTGTTCAGTAGTTTAAGAGGAGTTGCGATTACAAACTGTAATCATGATTTTCTGCAAATTTCTAAGTCCAAAGGGCCATAACTCCCACAAAAATTTGCGAAGCAAAAATGCCCGGTAATATGCACAACTACATATGGTGTTCTTCTTGCATACCAAGTTTCATTAAATTCTGTTCAGTAGTTTAAGAGGAGTTGCGATTACAAACTGTAATCATGATTTTCTGCAAATTTCTAAGTCCAAAGGGCCATAACTCCCACAAAAATTTGTGAATCAAAAATTCCCGGTAATATGCACAACTACATATGGTTTTCTTCTTGCATACCAAGTTTCGTTAAATTCTGTTCAGTAGTTTAAGAGGAGTTGCGATTACAAACTGTAATCATGATTTTCTGCAAATTTCTACGTCCAAAGGGCCATAACTCCCACAAAAATTTGCGAATCGAAAATTCCCGGTAATATGCACAACTACATATGGTGTTCTTCTTGCATACCAAGTTTCGTTAAATTCTGTTCAGTAGTTTAAGAGGAGTTGCGATTACAAACTTTGATCACAGACGGACGGACGGACGGACCAGTCAAAAACATTATACCCTTCGCAACTTCGTTGCGTGGGGTATAATAATCCTACAGACACCATGCTCGTACTTCAAAATAAAAAATCAATCCTACAGACACCATGCTCGTACATCAAAATTAATCATACAGACACCATGCTCGTACATCAAAATTAATCAAACAGACACCATTGCTCGTACTTCAAAATCAAAAATTAATCATACAGACACCATGCTCATACTTCAAAATCAAAAATTAATCCGACACCATGCTCGTAATTCAAAATCAAAAATTAATCATACAGACACCATGCTCGTACTTCAAAAATAAAAAATTAGTCCTACAGACACCATGCTCGTACTTCAAAATCAAAAATTAATCATACAGACACCATGCTCGTACTTCAAAATCAAAAATTAATCCGACACCATGCTCGCACTTCAAAATCAAAAATTAATCTTACAGACACCATGCTCGTACTTCAAAATAAAAAATTAATCCTACAGACACCATGCTCGTACTTCAAAATCAAAAATTAATCTTACAGACACCATGCTCGTACTTCAAAAAAAAAAAAAATTAAAAAATTAATCATACAGACACCATGCTCGTACATCAAAATTAATCATACAGACACCATTGCTCGTACTTCAAAATCAAAAATTAATCATACAGACACCATGCTCATACTTCAAAATCAAAAATTAATCATACAGACACCATGCTCGTACTTCAAAATCAAAAAATAATCCGACACCATGCTCGTACTTCAAAATCAAAAATTAAACATACAGACACCATGCTCGTACTTTAAAATCAAAAATTAATCATACAGACATCATGCTCGTACTTCAAAATCAAAAATTAATCATACAGACACCATGGTCATACTTCAAAATCAAAAAATTTACCAACTGAACACTAAGTCCTTGGCCTTGCTTCCAAATTAAAAATCAACAAAACGGACACCAGGTCATTTATATTGCTATAAAATTAAAAATTAACCAAACGGACACCATGCCCGTGCTTCAAAATGAAAAATTAATCATACAGACACTATGCCCGTGCTTCAATTTAAATAATTAACCAAACGGACCATGCCCGTGCTTTAAAATCAAATATTTACCAAATGGACACATGTCCGGGCTCCAAAATCAAATATTTACCAAATGGACCCATGTCCGTGCTCCAAAATTAAAAATTAACATAACGGGCCCATGTCCTTGCCTTATAATTGAAAAATTAACCAAACAGACCCATGTCTTTGCTTCAAAATTAAAAATTAACCAAACGGACCAATGTCTTTGCTTAAAAATGGAAAATTAACCAAACAGACCAATGTCCGCTTCATCATTAAAAAATTAACCAAACGGACCCATGTCCGCTTCATCATTAAAAAATTAACCAAACGGACCCATGTCCGCTTCATCATTAAAAAATTAACCAAACGGACCCATGTCCGTTTCATCATTAAAAAGTTAACCAAACGGACCCATGTCCGTTTCATCATTAAAAAATTAACCAAACGGACCCATGTCCGATTCATCATTAAAAATTAACCAAACGGACCCATGTCCGTTTCATCATTAAAAAGTTAACCAAACGGACCCATGTCCGTGCTTCAAAATTAAAAATTAACAAAACGGACCCATGTCCGTACTATAAAATCTCTCAATAGGACCATAATGTCCTCACAAGCATGCAAATAAAAAGAAAAATATACTTACATAAAAGCAATGGATAATTTCCGAGACCGTGTAATACAAGGCAACGACTTGCACGTGCTCAAAAGTACCGCGAAAAGGAGAGGACAGGAGAGCGTCTGTCCTCGCCGACTGCGTTTCGAAGAATGATTTAAATTGATAGATCTCGTGACTTCTCGTGTGATGTCGCTTAGGATATTGTCGATGTCTTGTTGACTACAGCTAGGTGAAAGACTTAACCTTTCAAGGTCAAGTTTTAGTTGATCGATCTCGATTTGTTTATTTTGTACAGTGCTTATGAACTGAGTCTTCTTATTGTCGTTCCACGCGGGTGGCTTTTGACAATGAGTATTATCCGCCACCCGAATAATTTTATCTTGCCGTTTGCCTAAAGAAATGTGTATTGCATTGTGCACATCAGATAAAATAGGATCAAAATCATTTATACAAAATTCAATTACATTTGAAAATAAAGTAGAAGATAATAAAAAATAATCCACAACACTGACATTTTTACAGGTTTTTCTACCAACACCTCTGTCTTGGCCTAGCCTAGAGTTTCCTATGTACAAATTATTTTTTTTACATACATTAAGTAATTTATAACCAAAAGAATTTACCGGACAAGTACACTGAGTGGTTCTGTCCAGAGGGATATCTAGATCCAGTAATTTTTTGTAATCACACATGTAAGTGGACATATCATCATCTGCATCTAAATGAAACAAATCAAGAATTGTATCATCTGGCACAAGATAATCAGTCAATGTACTTGTTTTGGCATTAAAGTCACCCAATAAAGCATATCTCATATTTGATACCTTAAGTAAATCTATCAATTCTGTCTCTACTTCATCAAATGCCTCAATATTTGAGTACCTTGACCCTTCTGGTGGAATATACACACAACCAATTAGAGTATCATTTTCTGACATAGTAATATGTTTGTGCAATTTCACCCACTATAAATACCCTGTAAATGATCTAATCTAGTTTCTCTGTACCAATGTAATTGGCTGTTTGAGAATATTTTATTTTTAGATTATAATGAATATAGAAATAATTGGTTGCCAATTAAGTGTACAACAAAGTAAAATCTGTTACGGCAAAATAGCTTATGGGACTATTTTGCCGGTTACGGCAGAATAGCCTGTGAGGCTATTTTGCCGGTTACGGCAGAATAGCCACCGCCAATAATTTAAAGATTTTACTGAGAGTCTTACGAACAACGATCCTTTCTTTGTTGAACTAAAAGCAAGCTAAATGCTATTTATAAACCTATCGTAGACTGGGTGACAGATTTGCTGAACACAGGAGAAGTGTTCTCAAATGCGACGATTGCCCAGTCGGCCAGCACTTTCATTGCCAAACCATGGCGTCCAGGATATGCAGGTAATCGTTCTCCTTGAAACATGCACCGGCGAAAAACAAAGACAGTTTCTTGAGCAAAGAATAACAATTTTTAGGCACTTTTCAACCCTTTCGTATAAATGTAAAAAGACAGACCTTTTCTTAATACATGTATTTATAAATTAGTCATCAAGTTCAGGATTAAGATACCACGTATCTGTATCTATATTGGTACGTCACAGAATTCCCTTAGGGCTACTGTGTGACGGGGATGGTCTGCGCCGGTCTAGTCGCGCGAACAGAGGCGAGTTTTAAACTCCTCTGTTTTGTTGGTCTGCACCACGGTGTCTTCCAGATGGTTCCAGTCTATAGCGGTGCGAACGAATAAAGAGTTTCTAAATTGTTCAGTTTTGCTTGGTGGGATTTTTACTGATCGATTATTGTTTCTTACTTGTTTGTCCTTGTAGCTTGTTGCTTTAATATGTAACAAGTGATGTTCTTCGGGTCATTTTTATGTCATTCTGTCCTTGTCAGTCGATGTGTCAACATCTTTTTACTTTTTAGCCCCTGAAGAAGGACTTTATCTCCGAAAATTTGGGCATTCTTGTTTTAGTTGTTTAATAGATATCTTGTAAACTTTATGAGATATCTTATAACTTTTATAAGATATCTTATAAATTATTTCATATTAAACTTTAGTTTAAACATATTTATTTATCCTGGATTGGGAATAATAATAACTTTATGAGATATCTTATAAAAAACTAACTTATAAGATATCTCATAAAATATATAAGATATCTAATAAACTTTATGAGATATCTTATAAACTTTATGAGATATCTTATAAACTTTATAAGATATCTTATTAGTTTTATAAGATATCTTATAAGTTTTATAAGATATCATATAAATTATTTTATATTATATATCTAATAATCTTGATAAGATATCTTATAAACTTTATGAGATATCTTATATGATTTATAAGATATCTTATTTGTTTTATAAGATATATTCCGGCTCTCCCGGATAGATGTACCGATAACCAATTGTTGGGCCTTGGAGAATAACTCTAGTCGAAGGTTGACATTTATTCAAGCAACAACAGATGTGGTAATGATGTGGTAAAATACTGCAAAAAGGGGGAATACAATAAAAATACAAAGCATATGCAAAGGTTCAAAGTTCAAACAGAAAACGGTACAGGAGGATCGAAATTGAAAAATTATCAATGAAATATTCATATAAAGACAGCATAATCAAAGTTATAAAGTTCAAAATATTGTTTACAATGAACGGGAAATTCCCTTCGTCTGTCCCGATATGTAATTCCAGTGTTCCGTCGAAATTTATCCAAATAAGGGCATAATATGATGAAAAATATATCAATGAACAGTTTTTGTACAGTTATTGGAATGTTTATGTTGTACTCACGCCGTGAATTGCCACGAATCACAGATAGCGTCCTGTTTTAATTTTCCTTTTTCATGGCGCGGGGAGAACTGACAAAGGGGAAGGAAACGGTCTAATATCCTTTCATTAGGGTTCCTTCGCGGATCAATGATGTAGGAGACGAAAAATCTAGAGAAGTGTTCAAAGCCCAAACAGGAGTTAGAAACGGTGATAGTTGAAGTTATCCAATTTCACAAGTGATGAAGAAAATAACTATAAAAATATAGATAACAACTGGAACACAAAATGTGTGACAGAACACTCCCCGTCTGATATCCAGGGGTATATCACCATTACTTTCACATTAATGTATAAACACATAAATCCAAATGTCATATAAGAATCCAAATATAAGGTGTGTACGATGTACAGTTCCTCCACGGAATGTTTTCTTGATACGCGGATCGTGAGGTAGCTCCAACGTTGTCTGGCTTCCAGCGTTGCCCAATGGGATTATCCAGCGTTGCCACGCACGGCGTGGAGAGGAACAACGTGTTCCAAGAATGGTGTGTCGGTCTGGTATTGACGATTACAGAAGGAAATGTCCAAAACAATGAATTTTCACAATTTATCTACAAATTTGTACAATGTGCACACGGTGCAAATGCCTTAACATTTCTTTTAAGTCTCGTCGGCTTCGACTAACAGAACCAGTTCGGTTATTGGTCGAGTGTATGTCTTAGGTTTTCCGTCGACCATGATGCGGACTTCAACCTTTCGAACGTGGTCGTCGGAACCTTGTACGGCGTTGGTGATTATGCCGGTTGGCCACTGTGTCCTACATAAACTATTGTCCTTGACAAGAACTACGTCGCCTACACGGAGATCTCTCCGCACTTCTGTCCATTTTCGCCTTCTTTGTAAGAGCGGTAAATATTCTCTTTTCCAGCGAGTCCAAAACATACTCGCCAGAGCTTGAACCCGTTTCCATTCTATTCTGTATAAATCTCGTTTGTCTGCGGGTTCAGGGTCGTCTATTGAGAAGACGTAGTCTGTCTTTTGATTCAATAACATCGCCGGTGTTAGAATAAGCGGAGATTCCGGGTCGGAAGATACTGGAACTAACGGTCTTGAGTTTATTATAGCACATGCTTCAGCCATGAACGTGTTCAACACGTCGTGTGTAAGAGTTTTCCCAGAATTCTCTAAGAACAGTGAATCCAGAATTCTTCTCGTAACTCCGATCATGCGTTCCCACGCACCACCCATGTGGGACGAGTGAGCTGGGTTGAACTGCCATGTCGTGCCGGCATCGTGAAGATACTTTGATACGGCGGGGTCCTCATCGACGTTGATTGGCGTGTGTCCGGGGTTGATGGTTTTGATGTTAAGTTCCTTAACGGCACCAACGAAATTTGTTCCTTGGTCGGACCGAAAGAACTTGACCTTTCCTCTGACTGAAGTGAAACGTTTTAGTGCGTTAATGAAAGCGGACGATGTCATTTCCTCTACGAGCTCGATATGTACGGCTCTTATAACTAAACATGTGAACATGACTGCCCATCGTTTTGAGTTGGCACTTCCTCCGCGGGTCTTTCGTGTAATTATTTGCCACGGTCCAAAGACATCTACTCCGACGTTAGTAAACGGAGGTGACGGTTCGAGACGATCCTTTGGTAGATCGGCCATAATTTGAGTCTCTAACTTCCGTCTGAGTTTGCGGCAATCGAGGCACTGATGTATTATGCTCGATATAAGTCGTTTTACGCCGGTTATCCAGAAACCTGCTGTTCTAATCGCACCCTCCGTTAGGTGTCGACCCTGATGCTTTATTTCTTGGTGAAAATGCTTCACCAGAAGTGGTGCTATACGATGCCGACCGGATATGATAAGCGGTTTCTTTTCTATAATACCAAGGTCTGAATGCTCGATGCGGCCACCGACTCTAAGTAATCCGTTCTCGTCCAGAAAAGGATTAAGGTCACGGATCGGGCTTCGTTTTGGTAGCGGCTCCCTGTGTATGATACACTGGATCTCTTCCTCGTAGGATTCAGTTTGAGCGTTTCTTATAACAAACGTTTTAGCGTCTTCGTAAAGATCAACTGAAATAACGTGTTGCTGTTCTGATTTGCAGAGACGGGCAAATCTCTTGAGTCTGTACACGACTTGAACTAAGTCGTTCCAAGAATTGAAATGTTGGAAGCGGTCGGTTTCGAGACTAGACTCGTGTTCACACACGGCGGTTGTCTTGTAAACTTGTACCGGACGGATTTCAGTGTCGTTGTCAGGCTGAATGAGTTCGTGATCAATTTCCGTATCGACAGACTGTTTTGATGCATTGTCCAAAAAATCTTTCGGTCCGCTTAGCCAAACACTGTTTTGAAGTTCTTGAGCGAGAATCGATCTCGTAGCTAAGTCGGCAGGGTTACGGTTGGTCGGGACGTAGTTCCATTGTTCGGGTGAACTAAATTTTCTGATACGCTCTACTCTATTTGCAACATAAACGTAAAATCGTCTCTTTTCGTTGCATATGTAGCCTAGAATCACTTTACTGTCCGTATAGTATTTGATAGTGTCAAGTTCTAGTTTGAGTTCAGTCGCAGCGATCTGGGCGACTTCAATAGCAAGTACGGCAGCACATAGTTCCAAACGCGGGATCGTATGTCCATTAGTCGGTGCGACCTTGGCCTTTCCTATGACGAAACCAAGGTCCGGAGATCCATCGGAGTCAATTGTCCGGAGATACACTACGGCTCCTATTGCATCCTTTGAGGCATCGGAGAAGACGTGCAGTTCCTTCTTCGTTTTTTCACTGAGGTAGGGAACATATGGGCGCGGTATTCGTACCGTTTCTAGAGCTTTAAGCGTTTCTTGCCATTTTCCCCAGTCGGAGGCTATTTCTTCCGATACCGGTTCGTCCCAATCGGTAGTGGTTTTGACCAGTCTACGTAGAAGTAGTTTCCCGAATATTATGACAGGCGCAAGGAATCCAATCGGGTCGAATATACTGTTGATTGTTGATAAAATCCCTCGGCGAGTCACGGGCTTCTCGTCGCGTGACAAGTTGAATAAAAACTGGTCGGTGTTTACATCCCATGATATTCCGAGACTACGCTGCAAAGGCTTGTCGTCGGCGTCCAAATCGAGATCCTTTAGATTTGATGCAAGATCGTTTAGTGGGAAGGCTGCCATAACTTCCGGGCTGTTCGAGGCGAACTTATGCAGACGAAGGTTTCCGCATTCTAGCAATGCGTCTTGCGTATCTTTCATGATTTTTATAGCGGCCTCTGCTGTGGGACATGAGGTGAGACCGTCATCTACGTAGAAATCGGACGTGATAAAGTTCACGACGTCGCTTCCGTATTTAGGCTCGGCCTCCATGGCAGTTTTATACAATCCAAGGTTGGCTACCGCCGGTGACGGACTATTTCCAAAAACGTGGACCCTCATGCGGTATTCGATGAGTTCCTTTTCAATGTCATTGTCCTTGTACCAGAAGAATCTAAGGTAGTTCCGGTGATCCTCACGGACGATGAAGCAGTGAAACATATGTTGTATGTCGGCTGTTACGGCCACCATCTCTCTTCTGAAACGGAGAAGTACTCCGAGGAGACTATTGGCGAGATCGGGTCCTGTAAGCAGTACGTCGTTTAGCGAGACTCCATTATACTTAGCGGAGGAATCGAAAACGCCCCGGATTTGATCGGGTTTCTTGGGATGGTAGACTCCGAACAAAGGCAAGTACCAGCATTCCTCGCCCTTGTGTAACTGAGGCGCCACTTCCGCGTGGTTGTTGTCCAGTATTTTGGCCATGAAGACTTGGAAGTGCTTCCATTTTTCTGGGTTTTTCTTTAGGCTCCTATCGAGCACAAAGGCACGGTGAGTCGCCTGATCCTTGTTGTTAGGCAACGATCTCCGTTTGGATCGAAACGGTAATGGAGCTTCCCAATTCCCGGTTTCATTTCGTTTGAACTCTATGTCCAATTGTTTGACAAACTGTCGGTCGTCCTGTGATAATCCTGGTTTATCATCATCAGGTGTTTTCTGAAAGATGTCCAACCCTTTCAAGTCTGAATCATTCTGCTCGCATGACAAGTATTCACGATGTTCGGTTACGTGAAACTGGTTCGGACATGGTTGCATTATTGAGGGTCGCCCATTCGGTAGAATGAACGTTTTCTTGACGTCGATATCGGATGGTGCATGTTGTCGGTCAAGGCAAGTTTCGCCTACAATGACCCAGCCTAACGGCAACTTCTGTGCGAAAGGTTCAAAGTGAGACCCTAATCGTTGGTCGAGAGCGTGGTGTACTGCCGGGAGCGTTCTCCCGATAAGAAGTAGAATCTCACAATTTCTATCAATGGGCGGGATGAAGTTAGCTATATCCCGTAGATGTGGATGGTGTATCGCAATTTCAGGTGTTGGTATTTCAGACTTGTTGTTCGGAATGTCGTTACATTCGATGATTGTCGGTAAATCGGTCTCAAAATCATTACCGATAGATCTAACCATAATGTCGTTCACTCTCCTTCCTGACATCAGTGTACGTCCTGAACAGGTCGAAAGATTGAAGTTCCGGTAAGGTCCTTTAACGTTGAACATATCGAAGAATTCGGTTGTAGCTAGCGTGTGACTACTTTGGTCGTCAATTATTGCGTACATGCGATGTACGGTGGATCTATCGTGTTTGGAAAACACGTCAACTGGCAATATCTTTGCACAAGATTTCCCGCTGTACGTTGAAGCGCATATTTCTGTGCACTTAGCCTGTACGGTGTCTTTAGCGTTGCTTGTCTTTGGAGCCTTTCTCTCCCCGCCATTGTTTTGTGGGGATTCACGAGAAAAACTCGCTGGTCGGTGATCGGGGTTGGAGATGTGGAGAGCTGTCGGGTGACGTGTGCTCTCGCATTCGTTGCAAACAACTCTTTCTTTACAGTTGGTCTTGAAGTGCCTGTCGGACTCGCAACACTTAAAGCATACGTTGTGTTCCTTTAGCAACTTAATGCGTTCTTCGATTGGTTTGGCCCTGAAACCGTTACATTCATTCAACGAGTGTTTTCCCTTGTGAATAATACAACGCTCCTTCAGGTTGATTGCATTGCTATTCTCTCTACTGGGCTTGTCTGCGGAACTATGCTCCATGCTTGGGTCGGTAGACGTCTTGTAAGCGCTAATTTTCCCTTTTCCAGCCTGGGAATGCGGCTTAGTGTTTGGCTGATTACTGTAATCATAATTGAAACAAGGATTGTTTTTGGTTTTTGAAACTTCGCGGATAAAATCCGTTAACTCCGAAAGTGGTGCAAATGGAACTTGGTGTTGGGTCATGTAATGCGAAGCCTTTGAAGTCCATTTTTCTTGAAGTCCATATGGAAACTTGGAAACTATAGGCAATTGTCCTGATGAGGTGTCAAAATATCCTAACAAGTTATGAAAGTTCGGATCCTCTTTCAGGCATTGGATGTGAGAAAGAAGATCGTAAAAGTCGTAGAGACGATCGGTGTCCTTGTTTGTTAGTTTAGGGAAGCTCTCTAGTTTCTGCTTTAGGGCATGCTCTGTCAATTGTGATGCACCATAGCGTTCGTCTAGACGCTCCCAAAGACGCTCCAGACCTCTTGTCGGGTTATTAATGTTAGCTGCCTTGATACTTTTGGCGTATTGCGACGACTTGTTTCCGAGCCATTTCTTGAGGAGAATGAGCTCTTCGGAGTTGGATATTCCTAGCTCCTCCACGACACCTTTGAATTCGGCCTTCCAAACTGCATAGGACTCGGCCTTGTCATCAAAGTGGGTGAGACGGGAGAGTAGCAGGTCCTTTCTCAGTAGGAATTTAGTTAATTCCTCGGATGTTGAGTCCTTCCTGTCGGAACGGTGATCCTGCGTCAACGACGTTGTCGATAAGGGATGTCGATCTTGGGAGGATGGCACGAATACGGGAGCATCCCGATTGAGGCCATAAGTATTGCTGGTGGTGTCGACGTCGTCGGTTTCTCGTCGGAAGGGTGTCGATGCCATGGATGGTGGTCCTATCTTCCTAGGTGCTTCAGTTGTAGCAGGCGGTTCGAAAACCGTTACTTTCCTTGTGTTGTCGGAGTGCGTCGGATATGTGTTTATCCCGACGTCGGCTGGATTTTCATCCGTTGCATGAGTACTGCTATTGTGTTGACTCACATAATCTTGTACCCGTCGGATCGGGTCGGCCATAGGCAATGGTAGGTCGATGCCGATGTGTGGTTCGTCGTCGATATCTTGACTGGCGTCGTCCTCGAAAGCTCTCGCCTCAGCTTCGGCCATAGCCGCTTCCATGTGAGCTTCTAGAAGAGTTTTGTCTGCTTGCAACTCCATCTTCCTTCGTATGGTTGCTGCTGCTTCAATTGCGTCGGCTTGTGCGATTTCTATCCTGCACCGTTCGACTTCTGTCTTTTGTCGTTCGACTTCAAGTTTTTGTCGTTCGACTTCCAGTTTTTGTCGCTCAACATCTGCATTCTGTCGTTCCAATTCAGCATTTTGACTCGCCTTTCGCTGCAACTCGTGTTCTTCGAGTAGAGCTTCTTGTTTCGTAAGAGCAGCTTGTTTGGCTAGAAAGGCTATCTTGGCCTTGGCAGCATCTGCTTTGGCACGCTTGTTTCTTGAAGCGCTTGAGGAACTGCTTGATTTTGAGCCACCTACGGATTTACATCCGCTATTTGGCTTTGACCTAACTGAGTTGCGTTCTTGTTTCACGGACCCATGTGGTTCTAGCATAGTGACATTCTGTTGACCTGAGGTAGGCTGCCCTTGTGGCTGATGAATTGCTGGTGACGCGGGACCAAACGCATTGGTGACGTCCCGTAGAGTTGACATCGCTGTGTCCAATGTTTGCCGTCTAATGTCAGCCAGGGTAGTGAATGCCTGGAGGTCTCGATTGCTTTTCTCGGCCCTAGTGTTCGTCATAAATTCTATGAATGCGTCAACTTGACGTCCATATCTACTAGCAGACTGGGCTATCTTTTCTTGTAAAGCGAGGCAACCTCGTACATTGTCTGGAGGGGTATCGACCTCCTGCAGGAAGGCATTTAACATGCTCCATAGTAGCTCTATGTCTTGAGCGTATTTCTCACGTCTTTCGATGTAGACGTCCATGCCCTTTTCATTTAGAGTTCTAACTCTTTTCTCTGTGTTGTCAGATCGTATGTCTGAGTGTTGATCTGGCCCAGTTGGTTGTATGGTGACGTTGTCACCTGTGTCACTCATCATGTCACAATCACTTTGTAGTAACGAGAAAATCTCGAAAGTGTGATTTGACTGTTTATTTGTTTATCAGCTGAGTAAATAACGTACGTTTAAAAAACGTAACTGTGCTATCTGGCTTGACACAAGCTTTGGTGTGTGATTTTGTACGTGTAAAACACGTTATATCACGGTATTCTATCTAGCTTCTTCAGTTAAGGAAAAACTGAGCTGGGTTAATTATTTACCCAGACCAGGTATTTCAAATCTATTTGGGTGTGTCACACAAAACTGTGGTGTGACGGGTCTACAAAGGTTGGTGTGTGGGCGCTTCTACGGCCGCAGCACACTACAAGAACCAAGAAAATGGTGCGTCTCTCTTGCGAGAGCTCAAAAAAGGTTTGTATAAAAAGATACAAGTCTTTACTGGTCTTCTCCGGGCGACTCCTGGCGTACACTGCTGTGACACTTCTGCAACTGGCTTTGTACGGGGCTATTTTACTATTCCGGCTCTCCCGGATAGATGTACCGATAACCAATTGTTGGGCCTTGGAGAATAACTCTAGTCGAAGGTTGACATTTATTCAAGCAACAACAGATGTGGTAATGATGTGGTAAAATACTGCAAAAAAGGGGGAATACAATAAAAATACAAAGCATATGCAAAGGTTCAAAGTTCAAACAGAAAACGGTACAGGAGGATCGAAATTGAAAAATTATCAATGAAATATTCATATAAAGACAGCATAATCAAAGTTATAAAGTTCAAAATATTGTTTACAATGAACGGGAAATTCCCTTCGTCTGTCCCGATATGTAATTCCAGTGTTCCGTCGAAATTTATCCAAATAAGGGCATAATATGATGAAAAATATATCAATGAACAGTTTTTGTACAGTTATTGGAATGTTTATGTTGTACTCACGCCGTGAATTGCCACGAATCACAGATAGCGTCCTGTTTTAATTTTCCTTTTTCATGGCGCGGGGAGAACTGACAAAGGGGAAGGAAACGGTCTAATATCCTTTCATTAGGGTTCCTTCGCGGATCAATGATGTAGGAGACGAAAAATCTAGAGAAGTGTTCAAAGCCCAAACAGGAGTTAGAAACGGTGATAGTTGAAGTTATCCAATTTCACAAGTGATGAAGAAAATAACTATAAAAATATAGATAACAACTGGAACACAAAATGTGTGACAGAACAAGATATCTTATATATTTTATAAGATATGTCATATGTTTTATAAAATATCTTAAGCTTATAAACTCCCATTTATATGAGATATCTTATATATTTGATATAAAGATATCTTATAAAGTATACGAGATATCATATAAATTTTATGAGATATCTTTAAAGAGGAATAAATATAAATATGGGGTGCCATACAAATGAAACATTTACGAAAAGGCGCAAATTGAGTATAATTTGTGGTGCAAATGAAATATATTACTAGCGCAAAAGCATTGTACCGCACCAGAGATGGCATTTAGCAAAAGTATAAGTAAGAACTACAAAAAAATATATCGTGATTTAACAAATAAAACTGTGGGAATTTGGGATTTTTCCTTAGCGGAATCCGGAAATGGCCGATTTATATCAAGTTGAATTCGGGATTCAAATCAGCGGGATACGGGAATTTCTATTTGTCTAAGGGAGTGACCATTTGATTTTTATTGGGGCTAAAATCGGGAAGTAAAAAAGCTTTGTTATAATTAAAAAAGGTTAGGATGGTGTTTTGGACTGAAAAATATAAATAGCTTTATAAATACAAAATATCCAGGCTCCGGTTTCTCGGGAGGCACTGCATGGCTACATTTACACGGCTGTGTAAACATAAGAAAACGTTAGGCTTACACGGAACAGTAAAACCGGATCACAATGACGGTGACGGAACCGAAACGTGTAACAATAGTTATATTTGTAACTTATGGCACATGCGGTTTTCGGCCGGGTATTTTCGGTGAAACCATTCTCGGACTACTGATGCCGCAGTAGGAAAATGAGTGAAACACTGTGCAATATGGTTCCATTCTGTATTGTTTTCCTTAGTGAGTTACTTCCATCCTTCGGGATAAAAAAAAAACCGCTTTACTCGACTAATATGTTAATAGTTTTGTCTAAAAGTTGATATGTGTGCACAATTTTATGACCACCCATTACTTATAGCAAGCTGTGCTTCTACATTTGTTTTAAGGGGGGTAGGTGGGGGTCTGAAATCCCGTCATCCCGACTTTAAAATGAGAAAATCCCGAATCCCGGTAAAATTAATACAATGTTCCTTATTTTACTGAATCATAGTAAAAGCCTTTTTAAGTATCCTTTTCAGAATACAAAATTTGCAGAAGAAGTTAACTTTAAAATATCGTATGTTGGGTAAATCTCTAACGTGAGATTTGCTCACAGGGACTTGCTCGTCTCTATCAATATTTTGTTAAAGTCAATGTGCGGTACGAAAAAAAAACAGTGATTTTTTCGTACCGCATATTGACTCTAACAAAATATTGATAGAGGAGTGATTTTTTCGTACCGCACATTGACTTTAACAAAATATTGATAGAGGGGAGCATGCAAGTCCCTCTGATTTGCTGTAATAATATGAGTGCCTAAATAATAAGAAAATTCTTATTGTTACGGACGTTAATGATTCGGTCTCTGTCCTGTCATCCGTTCCCGATATATTCGTCTTTACCGTAACAAGAAGAATTTCAGTTATTGTAACGGTTTTACCATAATCGTATCCTGTGCCAATTAAAATAAATAAAAGTATAATTACTTTCTTAAGGTTAATGTGGACACCAGTATACTGAAAAAAAATCTGTCATTAAACATTTGATTTTATGGTCTAAAATGAAACAAGTTATTAATATCCTTTATTTAAAATAAAAATAAGGATAGGTCACCATGCTCGTTTTTGCAATACAAGTGGTTAAAGTATGCCTGAATTACAATAGATTATATAGTAAAGGCCAAATTTTAGGCATCATGTCTCAGAAAAAAAATCCTTACATTAGGATCTTGTTTTTATTTTGTCAAAAGTTATATTTTTACCTATATATTAAAAGGTCTTAAAATAAAACATAGAAAACAGGGGGTCACCAGCTTAGATTTTTGTCTACTATTCAATTCTTTTGTAAATTTAGGGTAATTTTGAAGTGAGTTATCTCCCTTGTTTTGTCAAAAATTGTGTTATTCAAAAAACGATTGATGCAATTGTTTAACAATTGAATATTTATTACTCATTTCAATAAATTCAAATATTCTATTTTTTATTATTGACTTTATATACACTGGTCTTAAATTTTGCATTTTTAAGGTACAAGAGTCATGTGACACCTGTCTGTATTAACCTTAATAAGGAGAAATGTGAACTGACTATTCAATTTGTGTTAAATGGATTAATTCCATAAAAATCCCAAACTCACGCATGCATGCTCATTGCTGAACGCAAAAATATTACAGGTGAGTAGTCAGTACCCTATTACGGGACGACAGTGTTTGTGGCGAAACACTAACCTATGTTTTTGTCCCCACCACAGTGAAAATGCTGCCGATAAAACTTCTAGCTAGAAGAGGCCATCAACTGTCATTTCAGCGACTTCACCATGGTAAACAACACTTTCTACACAAAACTATTAATTTTTATATCGTAATATCATTTGCATATCTGCATATTTTGAAGAAAACAGCTCTCACTTTCGTGTACTACTCCTTGCTCCTTCAAGTCCTTGTCTCCCTTTATATAATTTTCTTTTCCTCTCACTACTGAATTCTGCCAGTAGACCTTACCTGCCCAAACAACTCCATGTTTCCGTCCCTAAATTCCTCATTAGTCAGAGATGGGTGATAATTTCTGGTGGAAGATAATCTCGTTGAGATGTCAGCTCTGGTGAAATTTTTTGATTGGCCTCCCATTGAGGTGGTGCCTAAAATGTGTAACCCGTACCCGTACCATTTTTGGCTCATTTTCCCGTACCCGCACCAGTTTGCAAATTTGACTCTTAAAGAGGGAAAACGCAATGAAACTTTCTGAAATTGCACATGAGGGTTTCTGATAAGTTATTCAATGACCTGATATCATTTGTTTTTCAAATCGTTATTCTAATTTTCCAAAATCAATGATGTTAGAAAATTTTGGTGCCTAAAATGTGTAACCGGAAGTTTACACCATGACGAATGTGCCAAAGAAGTGATAACTTTGACATGTTTGAACTCCTCAAAAATTAAACTTTTTCATCGTTAATTGGATTCGTTTTAATTGTTAAATGTTATATTTAATGTTTATAACGATTGTATTGTAAATTGACTCTTAAATGAATATGTTTTTACTTATTTTGTACCCTCCAAAATTATCATATCTTTGGCCCGGATTTTCACCGGGTACGGGTTATTTGTAAACATTGAGTAAAATCGCGATAGGTACACGTGCCTCGGTATAAAGCGAAATTGGGAAATAGATAGTTATTGTTTTTGAATAAATCATTCATTCACTTACTGCTGATATATTTTTGTAACTTTTAATTCATGTTTGAAACAAATCTGTTTCTCATTTGATTAGAAAAGGCCCTGTATGTCATCGGGTACGGGAAAATTTTCAATGACAGTATCAAGTAAAAACATGAAATACATCAAAATATGAATGTTAATTTTAAAGCTTTGAGATATGAAATCATTCAATGTCATACTTAAAAGGCATACATCAAATATTACAATGATTGACTTTGTTTTTGCTACATTCGAAGCGAATATGTGAAATTTTGAACAATCTGGGTGCGGGTACGGGTACGGGTTACACATTTTAGGCACCACCTCCCATTGAGCACTTTTAGTTGTAACAAGGGGTAGTGGTGATTTGAATTAACAATCTGTTTTGACATAATCCAATTAAAACAAAGGAAAGAAAGCAATATCCTGATTTTTACTGTTTTAACCAAGTGGAAAGCTCTTGGCTCAAATGCTAAAGAACAGGTTAGGTACAAGTGCAAAACAAGCTAGGTAGATCAATCAAGCTAGGTAAGCTCGATCAAGCTTTAGATTATTATCTCCCTTTGCTGTTTTTGACAAAAAGTTCTATATCCAATTTAATTTGAGTCAGTGCAAGATGAAACTTTCTATTAACTTTTAGTTAACATACCAGGGCAAAGAAACATCAAAATATCAATGTTTTACCATCGACTTTTCAAAAACCAAATTGCACTGAATTTAATGCAAAATTTCAAATTTTCACAAAAATAATTTCCACGGTAGAAATGAAAAATTATGGTTGCATATTGACAAACAGCATCTTTGAACAGAGAATCCACAATTTCATGATGCATAGTGATGATTGAAAAAAAATATGCAATGTTTTGTCAAAAACAGCAAAGGGAGATAATAATTTTAAGCTCAATCGAGCTTACCTAGCTCGTTTTGCACTTGTACCTAACCTGAAGATTACCGACAGAATTGTGACAAATTTTCTAAGACTTTTATCATATTTATCGTTTTGAATACAAATTTGTTATCAAAATCTTGTTCATAACTGCATTACATTTTTCATATCTGTACTTAGCTACAATAATGTAGCTACCACCAAATTAAATGTAACCTATAACTGTCGACCAAAATTTGTATTGCCTCAAATCATTCTGAGTGATTTTGGTAATTTTGAACCATCTTGAAGCTTTGTTTGAGTTGGAGAAAGCAATGGGTTTGCTTTATTACAAGTAATGGGACCGCATTGTACATGTAGCTCCGCCCAATCAAAGATGTCAAAGGACATGACCATGAAGGAGCTACATTATTGTAGCTAATCAATACTGTAAACTGAGTGGAAATGAAAGTATTATTTACATGACCTTATGGCAATTATGTATTATCTTGATTTAATCAATATAGAGCAAAAAGGACAGGAAGTATTAAACCTATGAAAGAATCAAAATCACAATGGTCCTGATTAGGAAAGTTACATGTAGTTTAGATGAGAACCATAACCATGATTACATTACTTGTAAACCAGATAATCTTACACCTTCACTGAATGCTGTGATAAACCCTTAATATGTACACACACATAAAAGTTATTAATTGGTATTAATATTAATTTATTTTTCCAGCCTGGAAGAAAGCTTTGGAGGGTGGCCTTAAAACACAGAACATGAGACAATTTACATCCAGCAAAGTTGTGTCTGGACCATTCTCACCGGAGTTTGAAAAGATCTCCACAGAATTAGATTTACAAATGAAACCACAGATTGTTTATGGTGGGTTACAGTGTTTTAATTAAGGCTCAAATTTTTGTCAAAAACCAACATTTTCCTTATTTTTTTACAAAGGAAGCAACAAAGTACCATTTAGGGAATTCAAACATCTAAACTTCACAAAAAGTTAAAGTTTAGTCATGTTAGTTAATGTCCATATCTAAAATAAATTATTTTGCAATATGTTCGGCCATCCTTTGTCATTTTATTCTTGCAAAAAAAGTTCATATGGGGGTATATACAGGATCACCTTGTCTGTCCGTCTGTCCACATATTTCTAAAGTAAAACTTTTTTCTAAACCATTTGATGAACTATGAGAACAATGTACATTATTTGATTGTCCATGAAGAAATTTCATTGCATTGGGATATCTCTGGGGAGATAATCATGATAATTGGACTTTCACTTACTTTTGCAAAAATGAGTTTCAATATGTACATTATGTAAGGGGGTATCCTTTTGTTAGCCTTTTCACAGTGTTCATTAGTTTAACTGTTTATTTAGTCTTTACAGTTTCACTTAATGTTAAGTGTTTTCCAAATTATATTCATCTATGTGAAAGCTTAAAAACAATTTGATTATTTCAGAATACCCAGAAAATGACCCAGAAGATCAGATCTTACGTGATCCAGATTACTTTGGTGTGAAAGAGATGGTATCATTGCGTGATCTGTTTAACGCAAGAGTACATTTAGGTCATAAGGCAGGATGTAGGAATGATTGGATGAAAGATTTCATCTTCGGCTCTCGATTAGATGTTGATATTATTGATATAGAACAGACCCTTCCTCTCTTACATGCAGCTTTGAACTTCATGGGGCATATTGCATACAGGAATGGGGTAATTCTGTTCATCGCCCGTCAACCCCAGAACATTCATCTGGTAGAAAAATTAGCATCCGAAGTCAAAGAGTATAGTCATTGCAGAGACTGGAAACTTGGACTCTTTTCAAACGCCATAAGCCAATTTGGTGGAGAGATTCGACTGCCAGATTTGTGTGTTATGCTTGATACAAGGAGAAACGCCTTTGAAGATCATCTAGCAGTTTTAGACTGTGCTAAACATTGTATACCTACTATTGCAATCATGGACACAAATTGTGACCCCCGACTGATTTCCTACCCCATACCGGGTAATGATGACACACCTTCAGCTGTTAACTTATATTGTGACTTGTTTAAAAAGGTCATTTTGAAAGGTAAAGAGAAACGGCAATCTGACAAGCAGTGATGCTATAACTGTTACCATGATTACCAATTTATATGCAAGCACATGTTCAAATGTAAAGAATCGGATATTTTACTTGCAAAGAACACAAGTGTTCACAGAGTGCTTTAATAAATACATGTAGATTTTTTTTTATGTTTAAGGAAACTGTAACTTGGCCATTAATAATTAGTTTGTTATAGATGAATTACATGAACATTTTGGGTTTTTAAGTTGAATTTTAGGCATCCTAATTATAATGAAATTGACATTCTTTAAAAAACAATTATAATACATGTATTTAATTATTGTACATGTACATGGTGTTACAAACATTTGATCAACTTTGGACTGATTTATAAAAGATCATAATATTGTTCTACATGCTCTGTTCACATTAACTTTAATTTAACATGTAACATGATAAATAAATTAAAAACAAGCATTCTGAGAGTATTGCAAAACAATACATAGTCCCCTACCAGCCTCATATTTCAGTCACTGGTAACAATTTGTCAAACAAATGAATACCTAAACTTGATCAGTTTATTATCTACAAGGAACAATAAAAAAGTGTAGAAAATAAAATTGCAATGGATTTTCTAACTTCAAAGTGCCATAACTCCCATAACAATTTGTGGACAGGCAAGAAACTTAAACTTAATCTGTAACTCATCAAGGAAAACTCACATACCAAAAATCAGTTCATTATCTATAAGCGTTTAGAAAAAAGTGGAAAACTGGTATTTTAGTGAATTTTCAAAGTTCAAAGGGCCACAACTCCCATAAAAATTTGTGGACAGGCACGAAACTCAAACTTGATCTGTAACTCATCAAGGTAAACTCACATATGAAAAAATCAGTTCATTATCTATTAGCGTTTAGAAAAAAAGTGTGGAAAACTGAAATCTTAGTGAATTTTCAAAGTTCAAAGGGCCATAACTAACATAAAAATTTGTGGACCGGCACGAAACTCAAACTTGATCTTTAACTCATCAAGGTAAACTCACATACAAAAAATCAGTTCATTATCTATAAGCGTTTAGAAAAAAAGTGCGGAAAACTTAAATTTTAGTGAATTTTCAAAGTTCAAAGGGCCATAACTCCCATTAAATTTGTGGACCGGCACGAAACTCAAACTTGATCTTTAACTCATCAAGGTAAACTCACATACCAAAAATCAGTTCATTATCTATAAGCGTTTAGAAAAAAAGTGCGGAAAACTGAGGCGTGACAGACAGACGGACAGACAGACGGAGTTGATCTGTAACTCATCAAGGTAAACTCACATACCAAAAATCAGTTCATTATCTATAAGCATTTAGAAAAAAGTCCGGAAAACTGAAATTTTTGTGAATTTTCAAAGTTCAAAGGGCCATAACTCCTATAAAAATTTGTGGACCGGCACGAAACTCAAACTTGATCTTTAACTCATCAAGGTAAACTCACATACCAAAAATAAGTTCATTATCTATAAGCATTTAGAAAAAAAGTGCGGAAAACTGAAATTTTAGTGAATTTTCAAAGTTCAAAGGGCCATAACTCCCATAAAAATTTGTGGACCGGCACGAAACTCAAACTTGATCTATAACTCATCAAGGTAAACTCACATACCAAAAATCAGTTCATTATCTGTAAGCGTTTAGAAAATAAATGCGGAAAACTGAGGCATGACAGACTGACAGACAGATGGACAGACGGACGGACAGAGCGCAAACCTATAGTCCCCTTCGGCTTTTGCCGGTAGGGGACTAAAAAAACTTTATATTTTGTTTACATTACAATTGAACTGGCCATGACCGTGATCAGACTTGCCACTTTATTTGTTAACTACGTGGGAGAGTGTTCATATATACCTCCCAGTAGAATACATGTTTATTGTATTGTGGATTCATTTATTGCTTGCCTGAGAAGCATAGAGAGATATAGGTGTTTCTTTACAGGCGACAGCTGTGATAGCAGCAGCGTTTACTTTTATGTAAAGGTTCTATGAGCACCTACTATCTCAAGAACTGTAAGTCCTAGGTTGATCATGTTGATGAAACTTGGTATGCATATGCCCCAGTAATAGCCATAATAGCCAGCACAGTTGCATCCCAATCTTTTGACTATGTCCTTTAGTTTCCAGTTGAGCACATATTCCATATTCTTTCTTTTAAATTTTTTTTCAGAGTTTGGCTTTAGTGCTGTGTGGAGGTTGTAGAAAGCTTCCCTGTGCTTCAGTTGCATGCTCTTATATATTTTTGAGTACTGGAATATGCGTTGGAAAGACACTGTTTACATGTTTCCAGAATTGTAAATTTAGTGTAAATTTAGTTTCCACTTTTGCGGGGAGACATATTGTTTTTGTCCTGTTCATCTGTCTGTCCATCTGTCACAAAGTTTGTCAGCACAATTCCTCTGAAACTGCTGAATGGAATTCAATGAAACTTGGAAAATAGGAAGTACCGGTACACCATATGTAGTTGTGCATATCACCAGAAAATTTTGATCCTCAAGTTTTTGTGGGAGTTTTGGCCCTTTGAACTTAGGAATTTGCTGAAAATCATCATATATCATCTTGTCAGCGTAATTCCTCTGAAACTACAGAATGGAATTCAATAAAACTTGGTATATAGGCAGTACATCATATGTAGTTGTGCATATTACCAGGAAATTTTGATCCTCAAATTTTTGTGGGAGTTATGCAAATTTTTGTGGGAGTTCTTAGGAATTTGCTGAAAATCCTCATTTATCATCTTGTCAGCGCAACTCCTCTGTAAATTACTGAACCAAATTCAATGAAACTTGGTATATAGGAAGGACACCATATGTAATTGTGCATATCACCAGGAAATTATAATCCATAAATTTTTGTTGGAGTTATGGCCCTTTGAACTTAGGAATTTGCCGAAAATCCTCATTTATCATCTTGTCAGCCTCTAAAACTACTGAACCGAATACAATGAAACTTGGTATATAAAAAGGAAACCATATGTAGCTGTGTATTTGATCCCCAAATTTTTGTGGGAGTTATGGCCCTTTGAACTTACAAAATTGCTTAAAATCCTCATTTATCATCTTCATGATCTTGTTAGCACAACCAGAACCGAATTCAATGAAACTTGGTAAATAGGAAGGACACCATATGAAGTTTTGCATATGACCAGTAAATTTCGATCCTTAAATTTTTGTGGGAGTGATGGCCCTTTGAACTTCAAACTTTGGGGGGAAATTGGGGAAACATGGTTTTTGTAGACAAAAACACATTGTTTTTGTAGGCAAAAACAAACTTTAATTTTTGATATTCTAATTTCAAACTTTAGGCTATTTAAAATAAAGTTGATAATTTTTTCTTGTTTAGTCATTGTTGTAATATTTTTTAGGGTTAAATATTTAGTTTTTCTAAATCCAATAACCTTCTGGTCTTCCAATTTTCAACCTCTAGCGTGTCTGATGAAGGTTAATCCAGAAAAAGCGCTTTGCAGGCAGTGTAATTTTGCTTTTAAATTTGATGATGTATAAAAAATATGTCAATGTGTGGATCATGTCTTTCTGGCACTTATTCCATTTTGTTCTTAAAATTAGACAATTTTCAATACATATAAAAGCACCTCCATATCTTAAACACTATAATTCCTAGGTTGATGAAACTTGGAATGCATTTGCCCCAGTAATAGCTTAGCACAGTTGCATCCCCATCTTTTTACCTTGACCTTCTGGTTGAGTGACTTAGACAATTTTCAATACTGATCATATCATGTTAAAGTTTTATAAGCAACTCCATATTTAGAGAACTTGAATTCCTAGATTGTTGAAACTTAGTATGCATATGCCCTAGTAGTAACTTAGCACACATGTAGCATGGTTGCATCCCCATCTTTTGACATTGACCTTGATTTTCTGGTTGAAAGATGACAATTTTCAATAAATAAAATAGCAATGTTAAAGTTTAATGAGTGGGAACTCTAAATTCTACATTCTCAACATTTAGTTAATTAATGAATGAATACATTCAAATACTTAGAAGTTAGGTCCATGTATTCCTATGGTGCTGCAGGTTAGGCATATTTTAGTATTAACTCTTGTTTTCATGGGGACCAATTTCCATGGTTTGATGAAAAAGGGTCAATTCCAGGATTCTTTAATTTGTGGTTCTGATGTCTACAGCATACAGATCAATGTTAAATTTCCATTTTGTAGGGTATCAAATTAAGTGGGTAAAGGCCATCCATGAAAAGTGATACCACCAAAATGATAATGAAACCACAGTATATGTACGTCTTTAGATAGCACTGATGATACATGTACCTCCAATAAAGGATTTTGATTTTTGTATGCAGAAGTATGAACATGTGACTGCAATTCTGTCTCATTTAATCTACTATTTGGTAAAACTTTACCAGAAAAATGTTGAAGTCAATTTAATGATGAGGAGATGTTAATCAAAATTATCAATCAGGGGAGATAATTGAACTTGAGTCTTTTCCCAATATATACATGTAGCTTCTCCAACTATAAAACAAGGAATACTGTGAGCGAGCTCACGGAGGATACCCCCCGCTTTAACAATTCTAAGTCCAATAATCTCCCTTGAATGATATCCGACAGCAACCAAAATTCTTCATGCACATCTCCATATATTGTACATCCTTCATGTAAAATGCCATCAAAATCCATCAAGCGGTTTAGGAGGAGTTGCGCTTACGAGGTCTCCCATTGAACACCAAGTTTAAAAAGTCTTAGTCTGATTATCTCCCTTGAATGATATCCCACAGCAACCAAAATTCTTCATGCACATCTCCATATGGTGTACATCCTTTGTGTAAAGTTTCATCAAAATCCATCAAGCGGTTTAGGAGGAGTTGCGCTTACAAGGTCTCCCATTGAACACAAAGTTTAAAAAGTCTAAGTCCAATTATCTCCCTTGAATGATATCCAACAGCAACCAAAATTCTTCATGCACATTTCCATATAGTGTACATCCTTCATGTAAAGTGTCATCAAAATCCATCAAGCAGTTTAGGAGGAGTTGCGCTTACAAGGTCTCCCATTGAACACCAAGTTTAAAAAGTCTAAGTCCAATTATCTCCCTTGAATGATATCCGACAGCAACCAAAATTCTTCATGCACATCTCCATATAGTGTACATCCTTCATGTAAAGTGTCATCAAAATCCATCAAGCGGTTTAGGAGGAGTTGCGCTTACGAGGTCTCCCATTGAACAACATGTTTCAAAAAGTCTAAGTCCAATTATCTCCCTTGAATGATATCTGATAGCAACCAAAATTCTTCATGCACATCTCCATATGGTGTACATCCTTTGTGTAAAGTTTCATCGAAATCCATCAAGGGGTTTAGGAGGAGTTGCGCTTACAAGGTCTCCCATTGAACACCAAGTTTAAAAAGTCTAAGTCCAATTATCTCCCTTGAATGATATCCGACAGCAACCAAAATTCTTCATGCACATCTCCATATAGTGTACATCCTTCATGTAAAGTGTCATCAAAATCCATCAAGCGGTTTAGGAGGAGTTGCGCTTACGAGGTCTCCCATTGAACAACATGTTTCAAAAAGTCTAAGTCCAATTATCTCCCTTGAATGATATCTGATAGCAACCAAAATTCTTCATGCACATCTCCATATGGTGTACATCCTTTGTGTAAAGTTTCATCAAAATCCATCAAGGGGTTTAGGAGGAGTTGCGCTTACGAGGTATGTGGACAGACGGACGGACGGACAGACAGACGGACAGACAGACAGACGGACAGACAGACAGGGTGATTCCTATATACCCCCCCAAACTTTGTTTGCGGGGGGTATAAAAATATTTTCAAATTCATTAATTGTAGCAACTTTTAAAAAATGATAGGTATCTGATTCAGAAAGAAGAAATTATAATTTTTGTTTTAAAAGTCAAAATATATATGGGAATATAGAATTGTTAAAAGAATGATTTTTTTCACATCCTGTGATTTTCTTTATACTTCCGGTCAGTCCTAAGTTTTATTCCATAGCTCCTAAAGCTGAAATTTTAAAGGTCTAAAGTTACGGCCCTTTGGCTGGTGTCAGAAATCAAATATTGGTTAAAATCATAAAAAATGAGAAAAATAACAATACATATTAATTTTGAATTTGACATGCATTTATGTGCATTTATCAAACAATATGAAATTTGACATTTCAAAAGATAAAGTATTGATTAAAAGGGGGAATATAATTTTTATTTCATCTAGTTAAAGATGGCCATTAATTTGAGTAATGAAAAATTCACAAATTAACAGATTGCTTAATAAATCGTTTGTTGGAGTAGCTTCAATATACAGTTGTCCGCTTAAATTTTGTGTTCAAGCTTAAAAACAGTAACTGATAGATAATTTCCAGAACTGTGAATACCTCATGATTGCCATGATAGTGTCACATCTGACACTAAATTTGCAAACATAGGTTATGTTTCACCTTGGTTGTTATCATCACCCAAGAAACACAACAGAATATATCATGTGATAGTAGAAGCAAAGGTGTACCAAAGGGGTAATCAGTATCATAAAACCGTAAAGACAAAGACAAAACCGGCAGACAAAAAAAATCATCACAACAAAACAAACCACATAACATATAACACACACACACATAACAACAAAACCGCAGCAACGCGAACTCAAGTCGAAACGAGAGTGAACTCAGGTGCTCCGGAAGAGTAAGCAGTTCCTGCTTGCTATAGCACACCCGTCACGTTGCCAAAGATCGATTAAGTGTTGGTCAAATCTGGAAAGGATGACATTACAAAACCCTATGACAAACCAACATATGTGCTCAACTGAGAGATAGAAATCGCGTATTTGTATACAAGCACATGATGTCGTCCGTAAAATTTCTTGAGTGATGACAACAACCTTGGAGCAATGTACCCCTGTGTTAACAATTTGCTTGTCAGCCATGTAGCTATAGTCTCCTGAATTTTGACCAGAACCTCCATGTGGTGGGAGATGGTACCTGTCTACAGTTCAACTGTAGCTGGAGCAGCCAACTATGATGGTTGTTAGTCATGAGCTGGATGACCAATGGCACATAGTGTAGCTAGTCCTGTTTTAAAAAGTCACTGCAGAGGCTTTTCAGCCCATAGTCATAACTATAAAAAGCCATCTACAATGTATCTATAGTAGCAATAGACAGACAGGATTTTGAAGATTACAGATGATGATTTTTTTGTCATACTACAGTCAGTGATTTTTTTGGCATGCCCACTTGCCCACCCTGGGGGTGTTGACAATGGTGGATATAAAATTCAAATGAACATACAGTGTTTACATGAATGGCTAGGCCATTTTTCCTTATATAGTTTTAAAATAAAGATATTTTAAAATAATGCGCAAAAATTTTGTGGATAGCTTTTTCCAATTTTTCCACAGTTGGATTTGTAAAAACTTTTTGCTCACTGTGGACAAGTGGAAACCTTAAAAAGTCAGACTGTAGTATTACACGAAGAGTTTTGTCAAACACTTAACATACAATATTGATAGTTGGCAAGGCGACAGGTGAGTTGCAACAAGCAGGAACTAACTACCATATAAGAGAATTTTAGTTCACTCTCACCCTTACATGTTTGCATTGATTATATCCGTGTATATTTTATATGTTACTGAATGTTCTCTTAACTGATTTTGTATTTCCCATCTTGGAATTCCAACATTTGTATGTCCTTGTAGGCATTTTATGCTTCTTAACAGATAAGTAGTTTTGGCTAAGAATGCTTTGCATTCTGGTATATTGCCATCCACAAAAACCATCAAAATTGGTAGCCCACAAATAAAACCACTGAACTGACATTTTACAATGCTGTATTAGCAGTTTTAAAGCCCTGTCATAAAGGTATAAACAAACAGAAACAAGCATTCTGAGAGTATTGCAAAACAATACATAGTCCCCTACTGGCCTCATATTTCAGTCACTGGTAAAAATTTGTCAAACCAATGAAAACCTAAACTTTATCAGTTTATTATCTACAAGGAATAATAAAAAATTGTAGAAAATAAAATTGCTTTGGATTTTCAAAGTTGGTCTGTAACTCATCATGGTAAACTCACATACCAAAAATCAGTTATTATCTATAAGCGTTTAGAAAAAAAGTGCAGAAAACTGAAATTTCAGTGAATTTTCAATGTTCAAAGGACCATAATTCCTGAAAAAAATTGTGGACCGGCACAAAACTCAAACTTGATCTGTAACTCATCATGGTTAACTCGCATACCAAAAATCAGTTAATCATCTCTAAGCATTAAGAAAAAAAGAGCGAAAAATGAAATTTTAGTGAATTTTCAAAGTTCAAAGGGCCATTACTCTAATAAAAATTTGTGGACCAGCGCAGAACTCACACTTAATCTGTAACTTATCATGGTAAACTCACATACAAAAAATCAATTCATTATCTATAAGCGTTTAGAAAAAAGTGCAGAAAACTGAGGCGTGACAGACGGACAGAGCGCAAACCTATAGTCCCCTTCCGCTTTCGCCAGTAGGGATAACTTTAATGGTTCAGTGAAAAACTAACGAATTAATTTAATAGCTTTATTGGTGCAGGAATCAACTATGACCAAAATCATCCTTTGATATTGTTAATTTGTTACATGTCTGCTCCACTGTCCATTATTTCCTTATCTAAAACCTGTCGGTGTTTTTTGTTCCATTCAGCAGATTCGTATTATCTGCCTGGACCAGAAAGCCCACATCATCCTTTCCAGATAATGGCTCCCGGCCTATTATTCAAGATAGTTAAGGGGGAGATTATCCAATGTTTGGTTTTTTTTAGTTGTTGATCAGCTAATCTTTTTCTCTTCTACAACTGCCTCATCCCATGGACCATGGATATTACTGAAAAAATATCATTATGGAGTATTTTTTAAATGAATAGAACAGTTATCATATAGTATTTATTACATTTTTGAAATATACTAATCGCCTGTAAATAACCTATAAAGCGTTGCACGGGCGTAATACACCAACTCACTCACTCACTCACGAAATATACTAAAGCTCAAACCATTTTATTTTCCTTATCTAGACTTGCAACAATTTTGGACAAAAACAATACATTTTTTTTTCACCTAACATGAATGAAAAAATAAACAATCAGTCTTTGCATTCAAATGTTTTCAAAGCAATGTGAATCAATTTTTTTGTGACAAGGTGACAGTTTAACAAAACATTTGAAATTCAATATTGAGGGAATCACCCCCCCTCATTAGTTGTAAAACGGTGCCTAAATACAAACAAGACAAATTGAAACAAGTAATACTGTGAGTGAGCTCACAAAAGGATATCCCCTTCATAATAATAATAATAAATAATAAATTATCGGGCCTCTTTTATTTGTAATTTTTATAAATGACTGGGGCTTGTTTAGGGGGGTACCAATATCCCATATCCCCGTAATTTTTTCATCAAATATCCCATATCCCAAAAAGTGTTTTTCCAGTATCCCATATCCCTGTAAATAAAATGGACTTAAATATCCCATATCCCAGTAAGTTTTGCCTCAAATATCCCGTATCCCATGAAAAAATTGTGTGAATATCCCATATCCCAATATACCCTAAACAAGCCTCAATGACCTTCCATTATCAATAGAAAATTGTGAAACAGATTTATATGCAGATGACAGTACCACTTTGCATAGGTCAGGAAAAAATATTCAGGACATTCAATCTAAAGTTCAAGATGATTTGCAGAATGTTGAACAATGGTGCAAAGATAACAACATGTTTATAAACATTGACAAAACAAAATGCATGACAATTGGAACTAAACAAAGACTTCAGTCAATTAACAATCAACCATCCCTGTTAATAAATGCATCCTGTCTACAAAATTCTGATTGTGAAAAACTTTTAGGTGTAAGAATAGATACAAACCTCACTTGGAAGAATCAAATTGATTATTTATGTAAATGCATATCATCAAGAATACACCTTTTAACTAAAATTAAGAAATTCTTAAACTTTGATACTAGAAATGCATATTACAATGGCTATATTCTCCCTTTAATTGATTATTGTTGCTCTGTATGGGGAGGTTGTGGAACTGACCAATTGTCTAGAATAATAAAACTACAAAAGAGAGCTGCTCGAGTCATCCTAGATGCTGATCCGTTAGCACCATCAGAACCTCTTTTTAAAAAACTAGGATGGATGACTGCAGACATAAGAATAAAATATCATAAATATTTGCTGATGCATAAGATCATTAACAGTGAAGCACCAATTTATCTAAAAAATATGTTTAAATTTTCTAACAATCCTTACCAATTACGAAACAATGTGATAGAAAAACTACATGTTCCTAAACCTAATATTGAAGTATACAAACACTCATTTTCCTATTCTGGTTCACTGTTGTGGAATGATTTACCTATGAGTTTGCATAATGTAGCAAATGACAACCTTTTTAAAACAAAAATAAAGACCTACTTACAGAGATAAAATTATTGCTTGACAGTGTCTATATCTGTACAATAATAAATATACAATATATGCTATTATAATCAAAATGTATATACATGAATTTTGAGTACATATTGTAATATTCCATATTATGTGTTGTTTTGATATTTGCTTTAATGAGGGCCTCAGGGAAGATTAGTTTTGTAAACTAACTGTGTTACCTTCTATAAATAAAGAATTTATTATTATTATTATTATTTATTATTATTATTATTATTATTGAATAATGTATTTAAAAAGTCTAAGTCCAATTATCTCCCCTGAATGATGTCAGAGTGCGATGAAAATTCTCCATGCACATCTACATATGATGTACTTCCTTCATGTTAAGTTTAAGCAAAATCCTTCAAGCGGTTTAGGAGGAGAAGCGCTTACAAGTTATGTGGACCGGCGATCGACTGACAGACAAACAGACAGACAGGGTGTTTCCTATATACCCCCCCCCCAAACTTTGTTTGCGGGGGGTATAAAAACATATTTGTGGGGCCTTAGTGGCCAAAGTAAAAGTGTATTGTCTGATATTTCTGAAAAGAATTTTATCGCATCATTTTGCTGTACAAAATAATATTTTAAAATTACCAATATAAAATGTAGCTGATATAACAAAAGTGCAATTTCTTTAATAGTATACATTATTAAAGTAATGAGAATTAGTGGAAGCATAGGTTTGTAAGATTTTCCTTGTAATATGTAGCAAGTTGAGGTGGAGGTATGTTCAAATTGTTAAACTATTACCGTCAAATCCATTCCTACTTACTTTTTGAGTGGTTGTAAACTGACCAACCAGGCAGGACAAACAAAAGTTATAAATAGAAACAGAATGATGTAAAATATGGCTGCTGCTGTAGAACATGTCCATAGTAACGTGCTGGTCAGGATCAGAAGCAGGAGTGTCAACCATCTTTGACTTCTTGGTATGTATTTCTAAAGTGTACAGATAAAAAAAAATAAATAAAACGCTTATACATTTCATATAAATTTCTTGTACTTTCAATAACAATCTAAAAAAAATAGGCCATATATCTTTCATCAGAGCATTTAATAAGGAATATCATGAAATACTTATGACTGCACACTTCTCAACATTGTTCTATAGTAATGGTGTGTACTAATTTGAACTGGCAAAATAAAAGAGGAAAAATATTTAATCTAAAACCAATGCAAATGCCATATGGTGGGTAATTTTGGCAGGTGTGGACTTGTGGACCATTTAACTTATTAGGCCCCAGGGCCTTGGTTTTTTTTATGGTAAAAATAAATTCCTGCACATAGTGTGAAAAAATCCAGACCCCCATTTTAGGTTAGATGGTAGGTCCCTGAACAAAAACAGTTTCGCCGAAATTTTCACAATTGTCATTTAAGCATTAGTCAAATTTTATCCATTTAATAGCGCCCTGAAAATATATTTTAAAAGAACTTACAACAAAACTGGCACTCTGCTAAAATTACCTGCTATACCTAAATTATGGTAGTTGATAATATCAAGTGGCTGTGATTAGTAGTTGCTGAGAAACCTGATATGAAAATTTCTTCCCCACTCACCCGCCCAACATTCACCATTTTTTAACCTGAATTTTTCACTCTGTGCATTCAGGCCAATAATAATTCTGTGGATTGTTCCACATTTCAATGTATAATATAAACTTACTCTCAGATCTCTCCTTAACATTGGCCAAAGACCAAATATTTCTATAGAAAATGTCACTGTAGAGAATGAATGCCATGTGTGAAGTCTTGAAGCCAAACACACTGACGCAAACAGACCAGCATTCAATGACAAAGCTTCTGACACTCTGAAATAAAAATCAAATGGAGTACATATCTGAAAGGCCATTATATTGTATGAAGTCATATTTATATTTGTAAACATGCGTGTGCTATAACTTTAGTTTTGAATCCAGAATTTAATGTTTTATTACTATTTTGAAAGTTTATTCACTATAATCAAAATATCCAATATTGCTATCGCATAGAGCAGGAACTGCTTACTCTTCTGGAGCACAAGAATTCACTCTCATTATGACTTGAGTTCACATTGTTGATTTCTGTTCTATTGATTTTGTGTTTCTTCCTGCTGTTCTCATTTGTGTTTGCTGGTTTTGTTGATACCCTTTCAGACTTTTGACACTCAAATGCCCAATTTGCACCTCTTTGCTTTTTGTATTGCTTAAATTGAAATCTTTTATGTTTGTTTACAATATCTTACATTGACTAAACAACTTTGTAACAGTTTGTATATAGAGCCTTACTAAACATGCTAAAGACTGCTTCTGTCCTTTGCAATACATGTAAAACTATTGAAAGCAACAACATTTTAACTTACAATGCAGCATTAGCTCCGTAGTCATGGAAAATAAGGTTGCCTAGTAACATCATTGTTGTCATGGCATAAATGGTATCAGTAGAAATAGTTTCTGTGAGAGAAACCAAGACAGGGGACAGTCCATAACTGAAACCAGCAAATACAAGTGCTGTCTTAAGGTCATCTGAAACTACGAAAGTAAATGAATTATTTATCTACATGAAGTAACATGAAAGTGCTATTTATATGGTAATTTGTATCTTTTGTACATGTTTTTTATATCAATTTGCATTAGAAAATCTGTGAAAGTCAAAATTGGCTGGATTTCTTTAACAGGAAGTAGTTGAGCGACTGACCTGAAATTGATTCCCACATTTTGGGACCCCGCCCTGATGCTGTGTACAAAATATAAGGCGGCTCTGGTTAGTAGTTGCTGAGAAAACTGTTACAAAAATTTCTTCCTCAAAAATGAAATGAAGATCATATTGTTATATGCCTGTCACAAGATTAAAATGCACATTATTTAGCAATTCTTGCATGTCTTGTTTTCAACAGATTCATAAATATAGAAACCAATGTGAAATTTCTTATTCCTCTGCAATCAAATTTCATGGTTTGCCCTATACCCACAAAAGATGGAACCTGGCAAAAAAAATATACACTCAAAGTGTTTTTCTTCTTCAACAAAATTTGTTTAGAAATATTCAATTATTCTACGTACATGGTTGATAATGAATTTCTTGTTGAATCTTAAAAAAAATTCTATAAAATTGATTCAAATAATTGTAACCCTCCAAAAAATGGAAGAATGTGTATATGGGACACAGATGCCCTAACACCAAAACAGGAAGTAGAAGACAAACTAGCTGTGAAATCCTAGCTCTTGAGGTTGCTTCTTTTCTGTTGGATTTTTTAAGGCTGTAAATGCAGAAAAAAATCCAATGAACTAGAAAATGTGCCAAATGAGCCACAGGATGCCCCCCTTCTTGAAATATCGCTGACCCAAAACATGCACTGCATGGGATATGGACCTAAACCTAAGTTTATAAGTTGCAGTGACCTAATTTCTAGTAGGTGGTGTTGTGCTATCCAACACACATCTAGTGGTGAAATATCATTGACCACCAACATGTGGTATCTGAGATAAGGACCTTAACCAAGAACTTAAACAAATTGGTTCATGCGAAAAAATATAAGTCACAGTGACCTAATTTCTACTCGGAGGTGTTGTGCTACCCAAGTCTCATCTAATGATGAAACATCATTGACCATGATTATATGGTATTTGAGACATGGACCTTAATAAAGAACTTAAACAAAGTATGCATTATATAGGTCGAAATTACCTTATTTTTAATGGGTGATGTAGTGCTACTCAAGATACTTTTAGTGGTGAAATACCATTGACCCCCAACCTGTAATATCCCAGATATTAACCTTAACCAAGAAATTAACAAAGCCTTAATGACGTACAGACAAACAAGGGTTTAACTACCGTATAGCGGGAAATTTTCGCGAGGTTCTAATTTTCGCTATATTCGCGACCATTACCCTATCGCGAAATTTAGAACCCGCGTAAAATAGAATCAACATGTTTTGTATTAAGAAATTTATTAAATCGCTAAAATAAATGTCCGCTTAAATAACAACTTCGTGATTTGGTATGAAATCGCGAAATTTGCACGCCGCGAAAATTACCCGCTATACGGTATATCTCTGACCCACATATGTGGTCGGGCCCTAAAAAATCAACATAAAAAGCTACTCTTTGAATAATAAAATTTTGTCCCCAATACTCAAATGCATTTTTCTTTCATATTTTTTTGTGAACTTACATGTTCTCTTTGATGATGTTTGTGGATTTTGATGGTCAATAAATACTTTCAGTAAATACCCCACAAAGGTCAAGGATGTTGCTATGGTAAACAATGTGTGAGGTGACAACCATTCCTTTTCCATGTAAATATAGGTCACAACAAAAAGTCCTACACTAAAATATAAGACAAGTTATCATTCTAAATTTTAAAAATTATTCTAGTCTGGATTTGTTTTAACAGGAAGTAGTTGAGTGGCAGACCTGAAATCAGATCCCACATAATGTGGGACCTCACCTCGATGATGTATACCAAATATCAAGTGGCTGTGATAAGTTGCTGCTGAGAAAACTGTTCACAAATTTCTTTACCACCCACAAGCTGATACATTCACAATTTCATAACCCTGTGAAATCTGGCCAAAAATATACAAGTTATAATGTTTGACTATTAAATGCATGACAATTGATATTATTCACATTAATAATTCATTGTTTTCTTGGCAGCCTGATATAGGTAAGGGGTGATATGGATTTTTAAATTAAAATCTGAATAATTGGCTCTTACAATAGACGATAATGAGTAATGGAAATAGTTGTATGTAACAAAACCTTCTTTGATAATTTAGGGATTGGTTTTGAATCTAATGTATTTTAGTATAAGTCTTGGTCCAATGCAAGACAGCCAGCAGCAACCTCTGGTCATGTTGAAGACTGCTGGCTTTTTTCCATTGTGAGTTTTTAAATTGCCATTTCTTTATTATGTTGGCTGTGTCACATACACTTATTCCATATTTCTGTATCGTCTATATAATTATATAAACAGTTATTTTTTTAAATCTGCAATGGAAACTGTAAAAGGTATAAGCCTTAATACTGTCATCATGGTCATAATTAAATGATACCTTATTGTTAATTTTGTTATTCCATAAAGAACATTATTGTTATCATTAAGACAAATGATTTTACAGTATTTCTTATAACTATGTAATTTTCCCTATTTTCACTTGCTTTAGTCCTGGACGTATGACTGTCTGAATTTCAAAATTGAAATTAAAATTGTATAATTTAAGTAATAATAAAGAAATCTGTAGACACTTTTCATATTTTACTTCTAACAATACATCTCACCTGCTGATATGCTGAGTTACTTCCCCTGACTGCCTACATACTGTCCAATAATCATACTTTCTTGTGTTTACTAAAAAAGAAAACAAATCAGATTTATACATGTTATATGTTAATGAACATACTTAGTTGTCTACAGTCAAGAACTTTTATATGGAAGACATAATGTGCTTATAGACAGAATGCAGGATTTCTACCTATCAGATGAGTATACAGATGTACATTTGTCATATATATATGAAAGTTTTAGTTTTGTCATATATTACCAGATTTGACACTTGCTGAATTGTTTGACTGCAATGTAACATGTGTGTTGCAACAAGCAGAAACAATTACACTTCCTGAGCACCTAAGTTCACTCTTTTTATGACTTTAGTTCAGGTTGCTGTTTGCAGATTGGTTTTTATTTTTTTCATGTGTGTGTGATTTGCTTTGTTTTCATTGGTTTTGAATGATTTTGTCTCTGCCTTGATCATGTTGATTATACACTTTTGACATACAATGCTATCCCATTGGTACTTCATTGCTTCAATCTAAAAAAAGAGAAATCATAGCTTTCAACAATAATTGAATATCCTCAGAAACCCTTGGGTTCTTCTCTAGCTTACTGATTCAGCTTCCCTTGGCAATTTTGAATGTTTTGGTTTGTTTGTGCATTCTTCATTTGTTCTTGATCTGATCTTTTAAATATGGAAACATATAAAGGCTCAATACAAAACTATCGAACAATAAAACTTTAAACCGAGGTTTTTCACATGTAATGATCCAGAAATGATGAATGAGTAGGCAAGAGAAGAACCCCTGGGTTTCCAAGTTTAAAAAGGAGGCTAAATATGCATTAGATAAAAGCCTCGACATTAATTTTAATCTTGACATTTTTTCATATATTTTTGAATTCTGTGATATAAATAAGTCAGGTTCTAAAAAAGGAAGTAGTTCCTGCACAATCAGTTTGTATTTGCCATGCCATGAATTGATAATCAACTCTAATGAAAGTCTGAGTTTGCTCTGACATCCTATGGCTTTTTTCCAGACAAGCTGTCTGCTAAGGCTGTGGGACACCAGAGAAATCTCGGACTATTGTCATGATTGTAATAATAGAGCACAAAGAATTATGTATTCTAAAAGGTTAATAGGGGTAAAAATTTACAACAACAAGCACATTTGAAGCATGGTAGCAATGGACATGCTGAATATAAAACATTTGTAGATATATATCTAATTTAAAGAAATTAGAAAGAAATTTGAAAACTTATTTACATTGACCAATATTAATAAGCTCTTGAAGGCAGCGATAATGGTAGAAATGTCAATATTTTAGTTGTACTATGAGCTGAATTTTCCTTCAACAGCCGGTTTAGCATGCTTGTTTTCCGAACTTTCGACATGTTCGATGTCTTTTTAACACTTTTTTCTCTGAAAACTTTAGACGTCATTAAACGCACGCATAACCCATGAGAAAGGCTAGTTTGTTTTTATTTTCGAACAAAAAAATGCATGGAATAAGATTAATTGTAACTTCGGAGCGTCATAGGTTTAACCTGCCTCATGTTATAAAATGGTAGAAAGTCAATATTTTTGGTGTAATATGAGCTGAATTTTCCTTCAATGTCTGGTTTACCACTCTTCTTTTCCTGAACTTTGAGAGTCTTTGAAATGCTTTTTTTTTAAATTATGTAGGTCATTAAGGGCATGCATGACCCACATGAAAAGCTGGTATGTTTTTATGAATTGAATAACAAAAAAAGTGTAAAATTATTCAATTAATTGTGGTTTAATGTAGTACAGTGGTCTCACACTGAGCATGTTACCAAATTTAAGCAAAGGCAAAAACATTGCTCTTTAACTGTCATGACTGTGCAAATGTTGTTACTATGATAAATCATGAGGAAAAAAATAAGTTTGAAACAATCATGAATATTCATTATATAACATTTACTTTTTTCAAGGGAGATAATTTGTTTGAAATGTGTAGGGAAAATTCAGTTTTTCCAATTTATTTTGTTAAAAAAATTAACGGTGAACCCATGGTTTCATACCTTAATTTCAACATGTCCAAAGAACTACCCAAAGTTGATGTTTTGACAAAATATAACAAAATCTATCCTGTGGAATTTGAAAAAAAAAAATATATAAAACACTTTCCCTATATAGTCTATATATCAAAATAGACAAATTACAAAATTAAACACGGTGAACTATTCTTTTTATTTAATTTTTCAAACATATGCACTTCGATACTTATTATGACAAAATTTAAGAAAATTCTATCTGGCCGATTTTTACTATTGCATGTATTGTACTACATATACCGTAAACAGTTTTTTTTTTATCAAATTGACTGTGTATGATGTCTTAACTGGAAGACACATGAGCTAGGCGAGAAGTCCGCACAAGTCGAGAAGACACAGAATGCTAAATTAATATCACCCTTTGAGATTTGTATTTCTAAAAATTAAATATGTAATTATTGTCATGGTTGTTTTAATACGATTATTTTTGTGTTTTACTGGTCTGCTGTACTGAGATGATCACCTCAATATCCCTATAGTGTCTCACAACTATGTTGCCTTCTATTGTCATTACCAGATCCTAAGATCACAATGAAAGAGGGAGGTTTGGCGCCATAAAACCTGGTTTAACCCACCATTTTGTTTGAAATGCCTGTACCAAGTCAGGACCATTGCGATTCACCAATACTCCGGCAGACCTGTCAAGTGTCACGCACCTCGCCTGAGACTCACGCATCTAGTCGGCAATTTGGCGGCAAATTTCTTTGATCTTTTTAATTTTTTCCTTTGATCTTTAAGTTTTTCATCAAATCTCACGCATGCAGCTCATAAAAACTTGACAGGCCTGCTCCGGTATGACTGATTCGTTTTTGTCATTTCCTCTGGACTATGAGATTGATCATTCAAGTTCTGTAGTTTTGTTATTACCTTTATTTGGCATTTTTTTATTTTATATATAGAAAACTCTCAGTGTCCAAAAAAGTTGTACAAAGTCAGTCTCTTTCAAACAAAAAAAAATCATGAGGATGACATGGATGAGATGAACAAAAATTAAGGAAGGTTATTTTTACAGTTCTTTTGCATCTCATGTAAAAATGATGAATCAACATAGTTGTCAGGGACATTTTGATCTTCATATAATATTTTTCTCCACTTTTTTGGTTGAACTTCACTGTCCCCCATTTTGAAATCATGTGACCAGATTGGGAAATTGGATACGTTCGCCAAATTGCTTTAGTGTGAAGTTTGTCTTTTATCTTCGGATCTAGATTTTTAAGATAATGCATGAAATCGTATTAAAACGATTGATTATTTGAACAAAAAGAAATGTATTATTTGGTTTTATATCTTTTAACCTCAAACTAAATCAAATGTCCATTTTTTTCTAGAACACGTTTCCAACAACAAAGTTGTTCGAACGCACTCATCGTTTCCAAGGTACTTTTAGCAACAATATGGCCGCGTACACATTCTGACATTTATTATTGTTTTTATTTTCCTGAATTAGATCGTTAAAATGCCTCCTAAAAAGAAAAAGAGTGGGAAGAAGGGGAAGAAGAGTGCAAAGAAATCAGGTCGTGGATCAGCTAAAGCACAAGGCGAACAATTAAACGAGCTTTCCAAAGAATATTATCTTATTCAAATTAGGGACTTGGAAAACAGACTTGTTAGGTTTGTGATTACTTATATAATCATAAGATATTTTCGGTATTTTAAAGTCTGGTCCTTTTGATTTGACCCATGGCCACTGAACTCCAACAACATTGCAGGTTGGTTGGCATGCTATTTTTGGACTTGTTGCCATCCTAACCTCCAACATCGACCTAATGAAATTTTATCAACACAACTTTCTTTGATTTACAGTCTGTTCCAGTCATAGGGACACATGATTTTTTTTACGACCTGAATTTGGTCGTTACTTGTGCATTGAAAAATGACGTTAGGAGATAAGAGGTCGCAGTATTGAGTTACGAAAACAAGACCTCTTACATGTATGTTACAGGAGTAATGGCCACTGGTGAAATGGACTCAACTACAATGTCTGTCCCTTCACTGGCTTCAGACTGTCAGAATTACTTATCATCAATCAATTGCAATCATTACTGGTCACAGAGTAGATCTCACCAGCTAGTAATTCTTGCCTCTCGATTTTCAAATGTTTATTGTGAAATTATTTGGATATTTAGGTTGGAAATGCAACCTTGTCTAAAAAGAGGAAAGAATTGCCTTTAGAATGAATTATTCTAATAGCAAAATGATTGGCAACATGGTGAGATCTACTCTGTGACCATTATGCCTGCCATTTAATGGGTGCCATCATTACCGACAAGACATGGCCATGGGTTAGCAATATCCCCAGAGTAAATATAAAATCTGAATGAATAGTAATTTATAGATACATTCATCTGAAAAGAATTTGCATTACCACTGTATGTGTATTATTTTCTAGTATATATAGAATGAAAAATAATGAGATGTGGAATAAGTGTATGTGACATAGCTCACATAAAAATGGGTAATTTAGAAAAACCACAATGGAAAACCCCCAGTATCATGCAAAGTTAGTAATACATGTATGAGGCAGGTTTAACCTGTGATGCTCCCGGAGTTAAAACCTAGAATCATACAATGTTACTTTCACATGACTTTATTGTGCTGAATGTTTCATGTATATGTCTTTTGTAATACAAGTACAAAAATGTATGCCTTAACCATTTAATGAATGTATTTGTGCAAATAAATATTGTTTTTATACCCCGCCACACGAAGTGGCAGGGTATTATGTTATACCCCCAGTTTTTTTCGGTGTCTGTCCGTCCGTCCGTCTGTCTGTCCGTCTGTCCGTCCCCCGAAGGTTTCCGACCAATAACTTGAAAACGCGTCAAAGGATTTGAATGATATTTTGCACAGCTGTTTAGTACAATAAAATACAGGTCAAGTTCGATTTCCAGCATGATTCAAAAAACAGTTTTCGAGATGGGCCACTTTGAAAAATCAAATTTCATGAAATTTTGAGTTTCCGACCAATAACTTGAAAACGCGTCAAAGGATTTGAATGATATTTTGCACAGCTGTTTAGTACAATAGAATACAGGTCAAGTTCCATTTCCAGCATGATCCAAAAAATATTTTTGGAGATAGGCCACTTTGAAAAATCTAATTTCATTAATTTTGAGTTTCCGACCAATAACTTGAAAACGCGTCAAAGGATTTGAATGATATTATGCACAACTGTTAAGTACAATAAAATACAGGTCAAGTTCAATTTCCAGCATGATCAAAAAAAAGGTTTTTGAGATAGGCCACTTTGAAAAATCAAATTTCATGAAATTTTGAGTTTCCGACCAATAACTTGAAAACGCGTCATGGGATTCAAATGATATTTTGTACAGCTATTGAGTACAATAAAATGGAGGTCAAGTTTAATTTCCAGCGTGATCCGAAAAACAGTTTTCGAGATAGGCCACTTTGAAATCAAATTTTATAAACTTTTGATATTATAACGTGGCGGGGTATCATTTAATGTCCCATTACATGCCCTATTTTTTTGCCATGATTGTACATGTATACTCTGAAAAAATATTTGATGATGAGATGAAAAAATATATAGTATTTTAAGAGGGTATAATTTTAACTACATGCCATTAAAGAAAGATATATATATTCCAGTCATATCACTCTTTTATTAACATAAATAATATTTTTTCATTTGAATTTAGATATCAGAAGAAATGTGATGAACTTGAATGTCAAAGAGGAGCCTTTGAATCACAGAAGAAATATGACATCAAGAATAAGGAAGACATCATAGGATGGTTAGAGGGAAAACTTAATCGTAGTGGTAGGTTTTTTCTTCAAAGATTAATTGTCATCCAAAAAAACCCACATAAACCACCAAAACAAAACCAAAGAAAAGAAAAAAGAGAATCTTAACAACCATCCAAATAATCCTGAAAGAATGGTCTTCTTCTTCTAGCTTCCATATATTATTTGTAAGAATGTTTAAGCTCTGTAGGACTATGCATGTTCATGGTATAAATACTGGTATCCTCCCTTTAAGGCTATGTACATGCATTATATAATTTAAGTCCAGAAAAAGTGGTTCAGGTTAGTACAAAGTCAAGTTTGGTAGTTATTTGGTGGTTTGCATGAGCCAAGAGCGAAAAACATCAATAGTATTTTTTCTTTGACTTTTTCTTTAATAGCTGGATTTCAACATCATTGAATAAATAAAAAAAAAACAATAATGCTATTATAAAGTGTTAAAAAAAATCAACAGTTTTGCAACCAGAATATTTGTTTGACATACATGTACATATGAACTAGAGTATATACATCTTTGTTATCATTAAGCCAATAAAAATCTAATAGAACAATAAATGTATTTGTAGAGGATGAATGCAGTGATTTGAGAGATCAGCTGATAGGGTTGGAACAGACATTGGAATCAGAAAAAGACCGTCTGAGTACACAGATAATCCAGCAGAGAAATGAACTTACAGAGAAAAATGATAAACTTTCAGCAGAGCTAACACTCACAAGTATGTAGAAAAGATTATTTTGAGAAATAGAATTTATTATGTGATTTCATTATTAATCGTGGGGTATCAATTTTCGTGGTTTTTTGTGGGTGGCTTTGACCCATCGAAATTTAAAACTCCATCAAAAGGAAATTTAACATTGATCGATCTGTATGCTGCAGACTAAAAAACCACAAATTAAACAATCCATGAACTGGTCCTTTTTCATCAAACCACAAAAATTAATACCCACAAAAATAAATGAATCCACAGTAGTAGTTGGTAGAGATCAATAGGTTTTGAATCAAATTGTGTGATGCAGTCTTCAAAATTTATTTTAATTAAATATCAAATTATAAACAATAAACTCTTGGAGTCTTGGTTAACATTTAATGCTTGTTTTTACATTGAAATCTGATCAAGCCTTATTGTTCCAAACACTTCTTCTAAACATAAAGCACTTGTATTTTATTATACTTATTTAATGCTTTGATTTTTGTCTTGGCTGCGACGAATAGTTGCAAAAGGCAAGACATAGGTATTACTTTCCAGCGGCGGCGGCAGCGGCGGCGTAAACTTTTTTGTAAGACTATTGTGGACGAAGAATTACTTGAAAAGTATAATAGCTAGGCATCTGATATTTGGTATACAGACAGTTCAGGTTATGGTCTATGCAACTGTTACCATGTCTTGTGACCCTGACCCCATTTTCACGCTCTCGTGATTTTGGAACTTAGATCATTTTCAGGCCACATTTTTATGTAAGACTTTTGTGGACGAAGAATTGCTTGAAAAGTATTATAGCTAGGCAATTGATGTTGGGTATACAGACAGTTGAGGTTATGGTCTAAGCAAATGTCACCCTGCCATGTGACCATGACCTAATTTTTTTGCTCCATTGAACTTAGGTCTTTTTTTTTTTCAGGCAGAAAGCTTTTTGTAACAATTATGTGGACAATGAATTGCTTGAAAAGTATAATAGCTAGGCATCTGATATTGGGTATGCAGACACTTTTTGTGTTTATATCAAGAAATGAAAGCTTTATAGCGACATTATAGCGATCAAGCGTGTCGGTTTTGTGTGATGACACTTCACTAAATCATTATTGCTTGAAGTGTTGTGTCGGATTTAAAATCGATACGTTTGATTTTTTTACATCAGTCGATTGATGATTCTCAGCTAGCTGTCAGTAACAGCGAGTGTTCTATAGAGAGTTCCTTTACCGTCCTTTTGTTTGTTCTTGTTTTTTGTCTTAGGTTCTCTGTAGTAGAATTGGACTTTGATCGATTTGATTTTTATTGTGTGTTTAGTTTTTGTGCTTTGTCTAGGAATATTGATAGGGGGAAGGTTGGGCCCAAAAAACTAGTTTAACCCCGCCACATATTACATGTGCCTGTCCTAAGCCAGGAATCCTTGACAAAGCTTTCGTTTGTACTTGTCTTTTTGATGTTTTCTGTTCCTTGTTTAAGAAGGGGGTCTATCTGTGACTATTTCAGGGCTGGATTTGAATTATATGCATCTTATTTAGACCATGGGCCAATTGCATAACCGCGAGCAGTGCCAAATGGCCTCGTTGAAGGCTGCTGGCGGTTGTCCATTGTGGTTTTTCTAAATTGCCGTTTAATTGTGGGCTGTGTCGCGTACACTTATTCCACATCTCTTTATTTTCTATTTGATAGTTGATTTTAATGATGTTGCTGGCAGGTGAGACATACTTTTAGTGGCCACAGTTGTTTTACCAGATATAGATGATTGTTTAGCTTTTTTAACAAATGCAATGTTTTTTTTTTCTTCAGCTGGGAAGTTGAATGCCTTGGAAGAATTTAGAGTACAACAAGATGAACTCAACAGAAAGTTTGCTGAACTTGAATCCACCCTTAAACAAAAAGATGAAGATCATGATAAAGAAATATATGACCTGGAAAGAAAAGCTGTGATAGAAAAAGACAGGTAAATCATATATACAGCTTGTACATCAAAACTTTACATGTATGTTTTTCCATCAAGCTTTTCTCAGAAACTGTACATGGGAATGATTCGAAACTTAGTAGGATGGTTAAGTATGATAAACTATGCGTCCTAAGCGTTTTTCAGACCTTTCAGACTTCAATTTTTTATTTGAGGCCAGCGGGGGCATCCGTGTCCCATGGACATCTTTCTTTATTTTAAGAAATTTTATGCTTTGACTGATGACAGTTTTTTTATAGATTGTTTAATCTAGGACTTCAGACATATAAAATTTAAGGTTTATTTTTTTAGGTTGAAAAAAGAAATGGTGAATAGAGTCAACAATGTTGCTGCAGAATTTCGAAAGGTGTCCAATAAACAGATGGCTGAGACCACTAAAAGAACCATCAGAGAAAATGTTTCTATACAGGCCCAGTTACAGAAGATGTCAGATAAAACCATGGAACTAATAAAAGAAAACGACGAACAAAAAGCTGCATTTAAAAAACAAAAACAACAAATCGAGTTGCTCGAAACAAACGAAAAAGAACTCATCAAGAAAAACCACAGCAACCAAAAGGTGGGTTTCAAAATTTTACGAAAACAGAAAGTGACAGGAGTTATTCAGTAGTAGGTTAAGTAAAAATATTGTCAATCTTTAAATTTTTAATTTTTAAATACTGAATAAATCTTAAGCTTAATCATGTTCATTAAAATCAAATGTTTTGACATGGCCAAACTTGTAAACAGTGCTTCTAATCTTTTAGTTCATGCAGGTAATTGTTCTTGGGCTAATCTTAATGAAAATGTTAAAACTTATATTTCTGGTCTGACAAAATTGATTGTATTAATCATATGATCAATCAATGATATCCCCCCCATTCCTATAGCAAACAAAGTTTGATAGTATAAGTATGCATATCTTGCAAGAACAACTCTTTAACAGAGTTAAACACCTGATAGATTTTGATTAAACTTTACACGAAGAAAGTAGATCATAAAGATCAGATTTCATTACTCTCGGAGTTAATTGGACTTTTTCGAAAAAAAAGTACAATATGAAGTAAGGGACTCTGATCTTTTATGTCTAGTTTTAATTTGCATTTAATTTCTATTACAGTTGATCAGGATGTTAACAGAGAAATGCTTTAACCAAGAGAACTTGATCAGTGAATTAGAATCCATCCAGACACAGTACATGGATACAAAGGCCGAGCTTGATCTGACCACCCAACAAGTGGAATCTCAAAGGTATGAAAAACAAGAATAAAGGTGCCATTTCTATAGCTGCTTTTTGTTAAAATCTTATGGTCAGATTTTATGGTGCTGGTGACAGGCAAGCATTTTTCATGCCCCATCTATGAAAGTAGGGGGGGCATATAGTGTTCTGATCTGTTTGACCACCCATTCATGCATCTGTTTGTCGGTCGGTCCCAAGTGTTGCGAGATAGGACATTATCTTTTTAGGGCAAATTCTTGCTTCAACAGCATTCCTTGAAGGGTTTAACAAACTTTGAGACCCGGCCATAGTTATCCTCCTTTACTGCCTTCCAGTATGAAATGACAGGCCCCTAAACACTTTCCCCTACAATATAAAGATTTATTTGAGTTTCTCATTATGCATGCATATTTAAAAATAAATGTACAGCCCTTTTGCATGCTAAAGAGTTAAATATACATGCGTTGTTGACCTTTTAAGCATTTCTGATAATGAAAGTTTCAATAAATCTCTTTTATGTGATTTGTACAAAAAAAAAAACAACCTTATATTCTATATTGACAAATTTAACCCTCGAACATTAAAATTATTGTAAACTTAGGATGACAATATGTATAAACACTTTTGCAAATAATTACTTCTTTAAATATTTGTGATTGGCTAGTTAACATGTGATTAACCACTGTTATTTATTTTCACAGAGAAGAGCTCCAGGATATGGCTAAAGAAAATGAACTGCTTGAGGAAGATCTGAAAAAGGCCAAGGATGATGTACAAATAGAGAAAGCAAACAAACTGAAACTGGAGAAACTCATTAATGATGTGGCAATGTCTTTGAAATATGCTTTGAGGGTAATGAACTAGTTATGTGATTATAACAGGACATCCATAGTATATTGTACATATTTAAAAGAGGGTCGATAGGTCCTTTTATGGAAGAGCGGGAAAGTCTTATTTATTCATCGGGAATTCGGGATATAATATTACCCAAAAAACTCATAAATTCAGGATTTTTATGTGTTTCAACTCCACTAATTTACCAGGATTTAGTATTAATTTTTTTTAGTCCATGATCAGACCCCCTCCTACTTACCCCCTTTAAACAGTCAAGTCATATCACAGTAACTCAGAATAAATGAAATGATGTAAAATATCAACAACAAGAATAATGCCCCATCTTGCAACTTTTGGGACAGACAAACGAACGAATGAACAGACCTGAACACTATTTGCCGCCCTACTTTTGTAGATAGCAGGGCATAAAAATTTCTTGAAAAAAAATTGTCAAAGTTAAAAAATTGGTATAAATGCATACATGACAGATTAGTGCCTTCTATTGTCAACATCTATTGCTTTGACTGCATTGGTCACATGTAAAACAGTAACAAACATACCTACCCCCATATAAAAACAAAAAAACCCACAACTCCCAAATTTTGCTTTCTACTAACCAATTATGACTGATAGGTACAGAACGTACATACACTTTCAATATTGGCCAACTAAATGTTAGCCAACTACATTTAGCTGATGTTTCAAACTTATTTACAAATATACATCATTTGTAGAAAACGTCCCCTGACGAAGAGCCCGAGGGAGATGGTGAAATGAATGAGATCGAGAGACGGGATAACATGTTAGAGAACTTACTCATCTTACTCAATAGTGCTGCAGCCATTGGAGTCGGCCCACAGCTGGGAGATCTGGGTAAACAGTATAAGATTCGCCAAAAAAGTGCCAGCAAAATGCCAGGAGTTGAAGGTGGTATTAAAAGAGGGTAAGTAAAGACGGATGAAAATGTAATGCACTAAGAAAACAATTGTTAAAGAAGAAAAAAGTAAAAGAATATAGATAAAAAATTGGTTATTGAAAGAAAATATAACATTACTTTACTAAATGTAAGATAATCAGTTCTTATATGTAATCAAACTTTACTTATAGTATTTTTATGCCCCATCTACAAAAGTAGGGGGCATATAATGTCCAGGTCTGTTCTTCTGTCCCTTCATCCCAAATTGCGAGATGGGGCATTATAAATGTCTTATGGACACATTCTTGTTTACATACTTTTTGAGGGTACATGTATGCAATTTTAAATACATGTAGTTTGCCCAACATTTTGTAATTTGGTTCTAAACATAATGAAGAAATGTCTTTCATTTTAAATGTTTTATAAATGTTAGTAAATTTCCATTTCTCTTTAGATTTCTACAAGGTAATATTGATGGTAAATTTGCTGAAATAACAATAAAATTGTACATGTGTAATTAAAAAAAAATGACAATTAAGTTTCATTTTTGGTAAAGGTTGTGTGTGATTAATTTTTTGCTCATCATTATATCGCATGATCATTTAAAATGATTGAATGTTTTATTGCCAAAATGATAAATACAGTACAATGTTTAACAAAGTTTGTGTAACTAATGCTATAAATGTGTGTCATAACTTATATATAGATAAGTTAATCTCATAACTCTTTTAGTTTTTGTAATATTTTGAAAAAAAAAGGTTTAACAAATTTTTGCTAACAAACCAAAAATGTGTGTCTGTTTTGGGAATTGAAGCTATTGGTTGTAAATTTTTGTAAGCTTTCTTGTGTGGGTGTTACAAAATATAGTTCATCAGAAGCAACTGAAAGTAGAAAGGTTGAAAAATATTTATTTAAAAAAGTAATATGTTTCTGGAAAACTTTTCACTAAACTTTAAATGCTAAACCAATGCAGACTAAATTTGAGTTATTAAAATAGAATTCTTTTTTCTCTTATAGACAGCTACCAATGTCTCCTGTGGCTCTGGGTGGTGGCACCCTGCCACACTATCAGCTGGGTGACTTAGGACTCATTCCACGCCCAAAACAACACATTCCAACGAGCTATGAACAGATGCGTGTCTTGTCGGCAACCACACGGCTTGGAAATTTGAAGAAAGTTTTGACAAGATCTGTTGCTATACAAACAGTCAGTGCCCCTAAGGTAAGAGTTGAAATTTACCAAATAGACGATAAAGAGATTTAGAACAGGTTTACACGACACAACCAACATTAAAGAAACAGCAATTTAAAAAATTACAATGGAAAACAGCCAGCAGTCTTCAACATGACCAGAGACCACTGCCTGCTGTCTTGTCTAAATCCTCAAACTAACAACTAATACATATTTTTGCAATTCAGTTCTTACAAATATCTTAAATTTTGTGTCTAATTTCTGGTGTTATTATAATTCTACTAGTGATATGTAAGTGTTGTTTTAACTTTATAGATTCCTTAGGGATCCACCCTATTTTATCATTTAAAAAAAAATTGTTTTAACATTAAAGTCTAAAACTATTTACCTAACAAAGTTACATTTTGTTGGGTGATTTATAGTGACAGGGCTTCTACAAAATAAAGCTTTTATAGTAAAATACCTAGTTTCTATGAACTGCGTGCATACAAAAACTATTCTTTTCACAGATTGAAGTCTTTTAAGAAAAAATATAAATTAAACCTAGTAGGGCAAAGCCTAATTATTTTGTCTCAAATGATCTAATATTATTTATACCATAATATTAATAAATCCAATGGTTTGTTTTTTACAGGCACTATTCTATGCTGACCAGTTATTGGCTCAAGTTCCAGCTAGTGCTCAGGGTGCGTTATTACACGAAGGATCGATAGAAAGAATAACGCCAACTGTTGTCGCTCCATTAGGACCAATCAGAACATCTCCAAATAAAATGACAAGTAAAGTGTTCTAAAAATAGATGTACGGTCACTAGTAAAGTCTATCCAATCACTAGATGTTCACTCAATGATGTACTTTCAGTTACTGGAGAATAAACGATCACAGACAACAGTATTTGTATCATCACTGAATGTTTATGTTGATGGTGTAACTTTTGTTTTCACTGTTTCATTAACTTTTCTACTGTATAAATGTATAAAGAAAATTATTATCAGATATAAAAAGGATCATCAAACTTCCTTGTGCTTTTATGAGTTCAGAATGTACTTATATTGCAAAAAAAATATGTAACAGACTTGTTCCTATTTTTATGTCTATATAAGATCCGCCCAGGTTTTTATGCCAATTAATTTTACAAATGTATCATGTTTTACAAAGATGACTAAAAATAAAGTCATCTTATATCACAATGTTTTCTGTGTAAAATTGATGGATATATATACTACTGTATAGCTTGTTATTTTGGCAGTGGTGTACATTTTGGTGTATTTTAGCCATAACAGAAATAATGACAATATCAATTCAGATAAAAGCTTCTTTCATTTTGCAATTCAATGCTTAAATTTTGTATTTTTGATCAAAAAAGAAATGCTGAATTTTTAGTGAAATATCAATTTCATTTAAAATCGCCAAAATTTTCACCTAAAATAGCTCCATATGCAGTAACTTATGAGGCCTTTCTTGAGAGACCCATTAGTGAGAAGACAAATTTATGATTCATAAACTTTATTTTTGTTGAATTTTTGTCAGGACTGTGATAAGTTTGTGTATATAATAGAAAGTACAAATGTCTCTGATATAAGGGACAAATTTATTTTATGAAAGTGCATATGATTGTGATATTTTTATTTTGTTTTACATTTTTAATGCAATTGTTTTTTTTTTTGTCGTTGAGTTTTTTTTTTTTTGAATATGTTAAAACAGGCATTTTATATTGTCTGGTATTGATAATATTTATTCTTTTGCATAGAAATATGAAAATGTCTATTGGAAAATGGTACATATGTAACAAAGGGGGATAATAATTGATTTTTATGTGGATCTGATAAACATTAGGTCTAAATTGAGGTTTAAAAGTTTAAGGGCTGCCAACTTTCCTGATTTTCACGTGTTTTCCCAAATATTTTGTCTTAATTTTATATGTCAAAATTTCAAAAGTTGGCAGCCCTGAAGTGTTATTATATGTAAAAGAAACCTTAATAAGCTGAAAATATTATAAGGTTCTGTCTGTGATGACGCTGTCCTATTTCCATATTTTTACAAATTTCAAGGGGAGATAATTCAAGCATTTAAAAGGAAAAAACATTTACATCTATTTAAAAGATACACTCTTACTTAAAGAGTAAATTCAGACAAAATCAGTTATTTTTTAGATAATTATTATATGTCAATGTATTTTTAAGTCAGTCTTTTTGTTTTATTGGATTGTCCTCTATGATTTGTCTATTGTTTTATGTTTAAAAGAAAATAGCCTTATAATTGAATCATTTCTTTATTTGTGTATACTTGCATTGAATGACTTAAGCTATTATTTTTTTTAAAACCATTGAACAATAAATATATTTAACTCTTGATTTTGTCAATGTTTTACTCCATGAGTCAACTTTACAGTTGCATGCAAATCTATATGTGTTGTTTACAGATTTTAATGTTGCTTTTTTTGTCTAAAAATGAATTAATGTAATAACTAGGGAAAATTCTGTAATGAAATTTCTAAATATGCCCCCCAAAAATGTGAAAAATTTAAACACAGAAAATTAAAGTACCTTTGCTCCTCTAGTGTGTACCTATAATAAACATTTATGTCCCCGTCAAAAAGCAAAACTGAACAAATGTTGTTGTCTCTTTTAGCTAAGGCAGTTATGAAATACACATGGACTAACTCACAAAATGCTGAAGAAAATTACGAATTAAGCATTTTTACACAACACTGAAAATTAGGGCTTATTACAAAAGGAGGAACTGGGACCAACTGCCAAATTGAAACGGTTTTGGCTGTTTTCTATTGTGGAATGTTAGTATGTCACTGTTTCATGTAGGTTGTGTCAGGTACATTTTCTCCGCATCTCATCATCATCTACAACTGAACAATAAACAATGAACAATTTATCCCCGAGCCCAACAGAGTTTGGGAGTGCATAAAGCATTTGTTCCTGCATACATATATACATAATAGTTTTTGTTTTGTCGATAACTTTGGAACTAAACATCATAGAGGGATGATATTTGGTCAGTAGGAACATCTTTGATGGCAGTCAGCATCAGTTCCAAAATCAAGTGACATAGACCTATATTTTCTGCATGAATGACTCGGGTTGAAGTGTTGGTTAAGGTCCATATCTCATCAACTGCAAGTGGTAGAGAGATGATATTGGGTCAATGTGAACATCTTGGATAGTAAGCTGTCCTAAAATTAGGTCATCTTGACATACATTTTCTTGATGGATGATTCAGGTTTAAGTTGTGGTTAAGGGCCACATCTCAGCAACTACAAGAGATGAATGATATTGGGTCAGTGGGTACATCTTGGATAGTAATGAGCATCACCTTGACCTACATTTTCTGCATGAATGACCATAGTTAAAACTTTTGGTAAAGGTGCATATCTTAGCAATTCAAATTAGTAGAGGAATGATATTTGGAAAATGGGTATATCTTGGATAGTAATTGACTTATATTTTAATGTAAAGGGCGAGGGGTTGACTGTGGTGTGTGTGGTTTATTAATCTTGTAGCAAATTGTAGCGGAGCATTGAGCTGCAACTAGGAATTGATTTTCTTTGTTTTACTTCTAATTTTGTGGATTTCACCAATGTACAAATGAATTAAAAAATGTACTTATTTTGCTTATAATTCTTAAGCTTCTTTGTTGCAGTATTCAGACTACAAATAGCAGTGACTTATGTTACAATATAGGTCTTTTAGCATGAAATTATATGGCACAAGTAAGCATGTATATGTTGGTCACATTTTCTAAAGATGTTTTTCAAACTTTTTGAAAGAGGTTTATGTGAGTATACTTACGTTACAAAATTAACAAAAATACAAAATTTCTTATTTAGTAACAGTGTTTCATTATGACTTTTCTTCACACTGCAAAACACTTTTTTTTAACTAACTGTGGTTCCATATTATTCATGGGGTATCAATTTATGTGGTTTTCGTGAATGTCTGTAAACCAGGAAAATAAATATCCAAGGAAATGTCTTTTTTGGCAAAACCACTAAAATTGATACCCATAAAAATAAATAAATCCACAGTAAATGAAATGATTTTACTTTTCATTCAATAATTTTTATAGTTTCATGGATATTTAACATCAAGAATGAGTAAAATTAATATGCTTCTGAAAGTGTAACATCTAATAAAGACTCATCAGAGACACTTTATCTTAAATGTTTAAAATCTCAAATAAAAATGTCTATTGTAAAACAGTCTTTGAAAGCTAAGGGTTACAACCTGATAACTCCTCTTCAAAATTGACATGGTAAAACTTGGAAAATCAAACAAATGAAAAAAACAAAATACCAATTGCAACCTATGTCTATTCAAGTAGTAATATACCAGTAAATTTTATTTCAAATATGTCTTTTTCAGAGTTGAAAATGAGGTCATTAACAGGAGCAAAGCTAGATATTCTTGCCAATGTGCAGCTAAGACCTACAACTCAAGAATATCATTAAATGTCTTGCCAACAAGGGACTGAATTAAGTACACAGTTTCACCTCTGAATCATCAAGCAGCAATTAAAAGGACACTGTTTCATGAATTAAGTTATGGAATTATATACTACATCTTTTATTGTTGTAATGTCAATAATTTTGAATTAGAAAGCTTACACAAAATCACTTAAATGTAAATATTTTTCCTTAGACACTTGTTTTTAAAGTTTTAAAGAAACATAAAAATCCTTGCTGCATAATTTTAGTGTTCCTTCTACTGAATTCAACAAATCAGTTTATACTACAATGTATTACGTTTCTGTGAACTATTTGTACGGTGAAACTTGTCTCAACAAAAATCTTTTTTCTTAGGACGAAATATATTACTATTTTAAACAGGTGAAAACCAATAAGATTTAGACAACTTTTCTGTTTATTAAGGTTTTTGTTAAGGCATGTTTTGTAGGTTTTACTGTAATATTATCATATTGCTTTCATATAAAATTGTTTATCAGTCAGAAAATGCATAATAGCTTGTGTAATAAAACATTTATTGTAAAAATCAATAAATTTCACTAATCACAGTCGCTTATTCTGATTTAATTATTCCAATCAATTAATAATTATCATTGTCATTATAATTCCTGAGTTCTGATTGACCTCCCTAGTCACATGGTTATTTTTTGTTCAAATTTATATCCCAAAATTATCTGCATATCTTGAACTAACATCTAACTTCCTGTCTTGGTTCTGGATACCTACCGTTTAGCAGACGACATTCTGTTATTCTTACATAAACAAACCACCTACAAAATAACAGTTACCATATAAATATGTGTTAGTGTGTGCTTTGTTATCGATTATCAATAGGGGGAAGGTTGGCGTTAAAAAAACTAGTTTAACCCCGCCACATTTTAAATGTGCCTGTCCTAAGCAAGGAATCTTTATCAAAGCTTATGTTAGTATTTTGTCGAATTTATGTTAATCGTTTTTGGGTTTTTTTTTGGTCAAGAAGAGGGTTTTTCATTGCACTCTAGGATTTGGCTTGAATCATATGTAGTTTATTTTCAATCGTGGGCCAATTGAAAAACAGCGAGCAGCGACCACTGGTCACATTGAGGGCTGCTGGCTGTTTCCAATTGGATTTTTTAAATTGTCGTTTATATTGTAGGTTGTGTCACAAACACTTATTCCACATCTCATTATCTTCTATTACACAGATAAATTTGAGTTCAATTAAAGTGTTAATTTTAACCTTGTTAACATTCTTGATACTGTTGTGTAAATTTATTAGACCTAATTAATTTTGATTATTCATACACTTCATGAGAGGAAATGAAACAATAATTTTAACAAATTTCTGAGGTCACATTGATTTTTAAGTGTTTAGTGTACAAAAAGTAGATAAACAAAAACGCTACAGTTGCTTTTCATAATATAGAAACTAAGCAAAGATCAGTTAAACTTATTCAAAGTTATACCATATACATAACACAAGTTTACCTGATACTTCAAGCGCTACACCAGTTATGTATCGACTTCTGTCTGATGCAAGAAAAACACAAGCTTCTGCTATATCTGGAGTGAAAATAATATTGCATCCAATTAATATACATAAGTCCAGCATTCTGGTGTAATATTAAACGGTTGTTAATCAGTTGTGTTGTTAGATGTATCTTCATTGTCTTGATTAGATTTTTTTTGTCCCACTTACAAATGAAGATGGGCTTAAAAACAGGTTTACTTTCAGTCTTAACTAAATTTTCCACCAAAGATTTACTTTCACCCTAAAAATTTAAACAACTGCATCAGGATATGACAAACAAAAAACATCATACAACAATCTTCATGATTCGGTGATTGCAGAAAAAAAGACATGTTTTGACGTAGGGCATCATGTTTTTTGGCATATTCTTGCCAGAACAAGTTGTTGTTATTTAGAAAGTCTCATGGTTTTGTTCTCTTTAACGTTTGGATGTGAGATTTTCATCTGAGATTTAGGTATATCCTGAACTGATTTAGATACTATTTATCTTACCCTCTGGTTCTCCTAGTGTTTTCATAGGGATCAACATTTGTGTCATCTGCATTAGATGTTCAGGAACTTTGTCTGTCATTGGAGTCTTGATAAAGCCTGGTAAAATGGCATTGACACGGATTCCAAATCTAACAAAAAATTAAAGTACAAACAAAGAAAAGATAATAGTATTTTGTTGTCCTTTTTGAGTGGTTTGATATTACAAATTAGACAGTATTATATGAGTTATATATTTTAAGGTCTCAAATAACCCTTTTGACGTTCACATTCATTTTCAGCTTAAAATCTTCATTTTCTAAATTTTTGCTTGAACAAATACGGGTAAGATGGTACACATGTTATATATCATTGTGAAGCTAATAAAGTTTGCTGTCTAATGCTGGTATAAAACCTTCACCATCAAGGATTACTTTTTTCACAAACTTGGATTGTTTACAAAATGCTCAAAATACCCTATTTACCATGCTTTCCAGTCTTCCACATGGAGCCTTTTCACACAGCCATGTAAACAAAATTCATACACTTGTCAAAAATGAATCAAAGATATTTAAAATGAGTGAATCTTTAGGTTTCATTTGATTGTACACATGATTCCATAATTAATCCAATAAAACTTTGACAATTACAAACAATAACACTGCACTTTTTATTTTTTATGGACTATTTGAGGGAGGGACCAATTGACCCGGAAGGGGTTAATGAGACCTTAAAATAACACAAAGCACCAGATAATCATATTTGAATATGAAAATAAAAAGAGGAGGATATTTTGAATTTATTAAGCCCTCATACAAGCCTAGGAGTTGTGTGGTTTTGATTTTATGGGCATTTGAAATAGGGGTGTACCATGAGAAAACCTTAAAAAGTTGACGTCGCATAAAACTTTCTATGTTAAATGGCTTAGACTTTACTCTATTCACTTTCTCACAATTAAAACATTTTTTTATAGGTAGAGTAACATTGCAGTGACTTTATTTAAATGGTCTAAGGGCAGACAACTCTATGAAAAAATAAGGTCTCATTAACCCCTTCCGGGTCAATTGGTCCCTCCCTCAAATAGTCCATTAAAAATAAAAAGTGCAGTGTTATTGTTTGTAATTGTCAAAGTTTTATTGGATTAATAATGGAATGATGTGTACAATCAAATGAAACCTAAAGATTCACTCATTTTAAATATCCTTGATTCATGTTTGACAAGTGTATGAATTTTGTTTACATGGCTGTGTGAAAAGGCTCCATGTGGAAGACCGGAAAGCATGGTAAAAAGGGTATTTTGAGCATTTTGTAAACATTCCAACTTTGCGAAAAAAGTAATCCTTGATGGTGACAGGGTAGGAAATTCACTGAAAAAGTAACCAGCCCTGAATTGAAATTCTACCTGTTTTTGCTATATAGCCAGTCAAATTTTCATGAATTTTAGCCAGCCCTGCCCAAAAGTTACCAGTCTTGGTCTGGCGGGCAGGCTGTTATTTCCAACTCTGATGGTGAAGGTTTTATACCAGCATTACACAGCAAACTTTATTATCTTCGCAATGATATATAACATGTGTACCATCTTACCCGTATTTGTTCAAGCAAAAATTTAGAAAATGCAGATTTTAAGCTGAAAATGAATGTGAACGTCAAAAGGGTTATTTGAGACCTTAAGAATACAGCTTATTTGTGTCTTCTGTAGTCTATCCTGGTAGTTTCACAATGGTACCCCCTTAGCAACCATTGTATTTTTTGCTTTTTGTCACTGTATTTACCCTCATACAGGAATAGAAATATTGTTTGATGCATATTTTTTTCCAAACCTCACTTTTAAACAGAAATTTAGGCTCGAACGATTGAAAATAAAGAGATTTTCTTGCTCGCGACACGACAAAATGTTGATTATTTCATATGCTGATGTCTGTTTTTATTTTTTCATAGAGTTGTCTGCCCTTAGACCATTAAAATAAAGTCACTGCAATGTTACTCTACCTATAAAAAATGTTTTGATTGTGAGAAAGTGAATAGAGTAAAGTCTTAGCCATTTAACATAGAAAATGTTATGCGACGTCAACTTTTTAAGGTTTTCTCATGGTACACCCTTATTTCAAATGCCCATAAAATCAAAACCGCACAACTCCTTGGCTTGTATGAGGGCTTAATAAATTCAAAAAATCCTCCTCTTTTTATTTCCATATTCAAATATGATTATCTGGTGCATTGTGTTATTTTAAGGTCTCATTAACCCCTTCCGGGTCAATTGGTCCCTCCCTCAAATAGTCCATTAAAAATAAAAAGTGCAGTGTTATTGTTTGTAATTGTCAAAGTTTTATTGGATTAATAATGGAATGATGTGTACAATCAAATGAAACCTAAAGATTCACTCATTTTAAATATCCTTGATTCATGTTTGACAAGTGTATGAATTTTGTTTACATGGCTGTGTGAAAAGGCTCCATGTGGAAGACCGGAAAGCATGGTAAAAAGGGTATTTTGAGCATTTTGTAAACATTCCAACTTTGCGAAAAAAGTAATCCTTGATGGTGAAGGTTTTATACCAGCATTACACAGCAAACTTTATTATCTTCGCAATGATATATAACATGTGTACCATCTTACCCGTATTTGTTCAAGCAAAAATTTAGAAAATGCAGATTTTAAGCTGAAAATGAATGTGAACGTCAAAAGGGTTATTTGAGACCTAAAAACAGGCATCAGCATATGAAATAATCAACATTTTGTCGTGTCGCGAGCAAGAAAATCTCTTTATTTTCAATCGTTCGAGCCTAAATTTCTGTTTAAAAGTGAGGTTTGGAAAAAAATATGCATCAAACAATATTTCTTTTCCTGTATGAGGGTAAATACAGTGACAAAAAGCAAAAAATACAATGGTTGCTATGGGGGTACCATTGTGAAACTACCAGGATAGCCTACAGAAGACACAAATAAGCTGTATTCTTAAAATAACACAAAGCACCAGATAATCATATTTGAATATGAAAATAAAAAGAGGAGGATATTTTGAATTTATTAAGCCCTCATACAAGCCTAGGAATTGTGTGGTTTTGATTTTATGGGCATTTGAAATAGGGTGTACCATGAGAAAACCTTAAAAAGTTGACGTCGCATAAAATTTTCTATGTTAAATGGCTTAGACTTTACTCTATTCACTTTCTCACAATTAAAACATTTTTTTATAGGTAGAGTAACATTGCAGTGACTTTATTTAAATGGTCTAAGGGCAGACAACTCTATGAAAAAATAAAAACAGGCATCAGCATATGAAATAATCAACATTTTGTCGTGTCGCGAGCAAGAAAATCTCTTTATTTTCAATCGTTCGAGCCTAAATTTCTGTTTAAAAGTGAGGTTTGGAAACTTGGATTGTTTACAAAATGCTCAAAATACCCTATTTACCATGCTTTCCGGTCTTCCACATGGAGCCTTTTCACACAGCCATGTAAACAAAATTCATACACTTGTCAAAAATGAATCAAAGATATTTAAAATGAGTGAATCTTTAGGTTTCATTTGATTGTACACATGATTCCATTATTAATCCAATAAAACTTTGACAATTACAAACAATAACACTGCACTTTTTATTTTTAATGGACTATTTGAGGGAGGGACCCGGAAGGGGTTAATGAGACCTTTATTTTCACTCGGTAAATTAAAATTATCTCCCCTGAATGGTAATAAAATTTCTTTATATTACATTATTTCTTCATGTAAAGTTTAATGAAATTCCACAGTACCATTAAGGATGAGCAGTCCTAATTTAGGAGAGTGGACAAACAAGTATGTTGGGGAAAATATCCTTTATCTATTCAGCAAATTAATTCATTTTCATACCAAAAGGGGGGGTCTAGTGTTCTTACTTTGCTAATTCTTGAGCTGAAGACTTAGTAAAACCTATCACACCAGCTTTAGAGGCTCCATAATTTGTTTGCCCTACATTACCAACCTACAAAAAATGATAAATAATTCATCTTCATTCTCCTTTTTTTTCATTTGTATTATATCCAATTTAATCAATCTATTCTTTATTTGTAGCAGTCTGTACTTAATTGCAGTAATGAATTACCCTATAAAAGTGATTTTGTGTCATGCACATATATATTCCAAGGTTGTTTTTTTTTCTAGATAGAAACAAGGAATATTGTATTAGCAAGCTCACAAAAAAACTACTACTATTTTCATAATGAACTCCACATTGCAAAAAACACTTAATAAGAGTCCAATTATCTCCCCTGAATGACATCGTTCTTTTAAAAGATCTCCAAATAATGCACTTTCGTAATATAAATTTGCATACAAATTTATCAGGCAGATTAGAAGGGGTTGCAGATACTTTATGTTTGGGAGGTACATGTAAAATATTACATACTTTTCCAACTATACTTGAAAGATTAACTATTGAGCCTCCTGGAAGTTTGTTCTCTGCTATAGCTTGACTGACAGCTTTGTTTATCAGAAATGTTCCCTGAAATATAAAATAAATTAAAGTGTAAGTTTGCGATTTTTTCAAAATTTGTACATTGAAAGACTATCATATAAAAATAACTTTGGTGAAATTTCTAGCGCTCAAATATGCATAGTTAAGATAAAATTGGCTTTTGAAAGTAAAAAAATTCTATCCATGGAGGGTCACGTGATTTGTACTAGATGGCGCTGCTCAAACCCTGAATGTTGCATCCTATACCCATGTAGTATTTACCAATTTGTACCACAACGGACAATTTGAAATAATTATAATTAAGTCGGGAATGATAAAATAAAAGTCAGTCTAATGATTGATTGTGAGACGTTTAAAAATGGTACCAATCGTTAAGTTCAGAATTAATTCGTAGAAAAAAATAGAATTTTTATTTATTTATTTTTTTTTATTGGCCGAACAGACATTTTCGGAAAATATATATTTCAATTTTCAGTATGTAGTATTGCCCCATACTATTTCTTTTATACATTCTGTTTAAAATTCATTGTTCCCTGACACCCTACTGGGATAACGTTGCATGATTCGTTTGAAGTGATATTGTGATAATTAGTCCTTTTGTGCAAACCATCGCACCACAGGGGCTTACTAATCGTTTTCTGTGTATAAGACTTGATTCCCTTCTACAAACCACTGGCACAACAGGGGTTCACCTGCCGTTTCCTATGTATGTTTAGTTCCCCCGTGCAAACTATCGGCACCACAGGGACAGGGGTTTAATATTGTTTCCTGTGTATTAGAAGTTGACATTTACCTGGTTGGAATGGGTTGTAGAACACTTTCTTTTAACAAAAATCAACCCCTTTGGTCCGTCAGTGTCGTTTGAACATTGAAGTGCGAAAATGTTGATAAAATACCCTTTCTAATTAAAAACATATAAAAACAATAAACTGTAGCATAGACCTGTATATTAAATATACAGGTCTATGACTGTAGGAATCTTTTTTTTGTGTCTTTCAAATAATTATGTAGTTAATTAATTGTTTTTCCAACACTTCAAAAGCAAAAAAAGTGGGAACTAAAACTCTTTAAATATATTTTTAATTTGGGTACTAGTATTACACAAACCATGCACGATGTAGCACCACGCTTTGGCTGATTGATAATTGTAAGAGAAAGGTAGTCAATGGAGTGAACAGGTGGTATTGACACCTGCTGATTAATTATACCGTATAATGATTGAGAAAATTATTAAAAGATGTGCCGGTCGAAATTCTTAAAATCGAGCTGTGGTGGGTGTGTCTAAAGCAGGTTGAGTGCTGCAAGGAAATCTTTGATTGGAGGAGCACCTTAATTGATCTATGATATCTGTCAATTATACCTGTAATTAACCAACGGGGCGTGGCAGATCGTCCATGGTTAATGATTGTAAAGGTTAATGATTTTTATTGACACCTGTGTATTCATCAAGAACTGAATTTATTGTCTTAAATATTTGAAAAAGGATTGAAAACTAGGGCTACTGTGTCAATAAATATTTCAGATTATTTACTATTTGGAATTATAATTAATTATTTTAAAACAATTAAGGTTTAAGTAAACTATTATCTTGCTATTTGATAAAAAATTTAAAAAAAACGCGGGATATAAAAAATTATCAATGCCAAATTGTTCATATTTCAAATCATTATTATGATCGACAACATTGATCTTATGTTACAAATATCGTCAATTGGTTAATGTATTTATCATTGGAGATGTGACGTCACATCTCCAATTGGGCTATCCCATAATTCATCATTGTTCATAGCATGGATGCGCCCATATGGTCTTGTGTATTGGAATAAAATTATGAATATCTTTCTTAATATATCGTTTTCAATGCCCAAACCCGGCATGATGCCTACTCTCATTATAATAAATCAAATAAACTAATAGCTCAAAATTCGGGAACTTACACTTTAAGTTTAAATTAAATCTTGGTATTTATTAAGCATTTTGTTCAAATTCTTTTTATTATTTCGTTAACAGTCATCTCTTTAAATACTAACTTAAGATTGGCCTTTTAACTTTGGTCAGAGTGACTAATGTGTTCTTTTTTGTTGGAAACATCAGTTGCCCGATGTTTAAACTATTTTTGCCTTTGTAATTTTGTTTTAAAATCTTATTTCTGGATCTGCTCTAATAGATAATGTTTCATATTATTTAGCATAAAGAAGTTTTGTAAAAGAGTAACAGAATTTGTCTTTCAAACAAATTGATGATCACTTAAAAGTCTATCTCTGTTTTCAATTGAGAAATTCTTTATCATGCCTAATCAATTTGAGTTTAGACATCAGATTGGGTATGATACATTTATTTTTCTGAAATATTTGAAATTTTAATAATTTCTTATTTGAACATATCTATCACAGGGTTTGTCTTCCTTTTTCTTTAATGTTTTTCACAATTATAATTTATAATTACTGTGAAAGAACATAAATTCATATAATTTGTACAAAAGAATTTATCAAATTCCATTTTACTTCAATTTCTATAAAGAATGCTTGGTGCAATTATTTATTGCAATGATATAATCAAAGAATGGTGGGTGCAATTGTTTATTGCTATTAAAGACAAAATTAAACAGAATCACTACATAATACAGTTTAAACATATATATATATATATAAAGCATTAGCTGAATGTAATGTAAGCATAGAAGCACATTATATTAAAACATAATGAAAAACCCCAGACCCAATTGGAGTGAAAAACAATAATTAAGTGGAAAAATGTACAATGTATAAGTAGGGAATTGGTGTGGGTGAGTGGGTTTAGCAAAAAAAGCTCACAGGGTTTAGGCGGAAGTGACACAATGAAATTAAGCCAAAAACGGAACTGGAAGGGCTCAGAAATTATCCGTAAATTAGACAAAATACACATTTTATGGATTTATGAGTTCATGGCTAATACAACTCCACCATACAAATCAATGTAAAAATTGCCATTATTTCATGGTTTAACTTGTCAATAAAAACCATGAAAGTTGGTACCACACCTTTAAATTAACATTGATGACTTCATCCCACATTTCTTCCTTCATCTTAAGTAGATAGGTGTCTCTTGTGATGCCTGCTGAGTTGACGGCTATCGTTGGGACAGCGGAGAATTTGTCCTTCACCTCCAACATGAGCATTGAGACAGATGAGGACGATGAAACATCGACTGTAAATGGGTGATGGTTACCTAAATGAAGAATTAACAGTTTGTAAATGGAGAATCAAAGGTAGTATTTAAGAAAACTTAGTTTTGCACTCTTCCATGAAAGACATATGTCGCCTGCATTTTATTTAAATATTTGGCAAACAGGAAGCTGCGTGCAATGTATCATGAGCCTGCTGCAAGCAGTTTCTGGAAAACTGCAATGGAAATTCTTTGTGACTCAGCCAGATGCAGAACTCTGCAAGACGATAAATAGTGCCAAAGTGGCCCTTATATGTTGCTTATGCAACATGGTGCAGACAACATAATCACTAATGTTAACTTATAAAATACAGTTATATTATGATATGTTGATGTAACTGGTTTTTTTTTTGCAACTTGTATGTTTGAGAGTCCTAGGGATACAAATGAAATAACAAGAGTCTCCCAGAAGCCTAAATCACTCACCTGGCTTCAATGACTTAGTGTAACAATATTTAACATTGCCAACAGCCCATCATGACATAAAACCATTGAAAGCTCTATAAAGTTGAGCATTTAAGCAAGCATATGAGTGGCACAATCTTCTATGGTACACAATCTTTCATATACAATCTACTAATTTTGGCATTTAAGGGGCCGACTAACTCCTGTAAGGGGTCGTCTGACAATTTGGACCTAATGGACAATTTTGTTTACCTCAATGAGCTGAACATTTAAGCTAGCACAACCTTTTCCCTATCTTTTATGGTTCACAATCAACAAGACATAAAAGGAACCATAACCCCTATAAGGGGCCATTTGACAATATCAACCTAATGCACAATTTTGTAGAGCTCAATTAGCTGAACATGAAAGCAAGCAAAACACAATCTTTCACAATCTATAAAGCAAAAACCACTATTTTCGGCTTTTAAGGGACCATTACTCATATAAGGGGTTATCTGATAATTTCCACCGAAAGGACAATTTTGTAGAGCTCATCAATGAGCTGAACATTTAAGCATGCAAAACCTTTTTCCTATCTGTCACAATCTATAAGGATAAAACCATTATTTTTGGCATTTAAGGGACAATGACCCCTATAACATGTATATGGGGTTATCTGAAAGTTTCAACCCAATGGACAATTTTGTAGAGATTTCTTAGCTGAACTACATGCAGTTGAAATAACTTCAATATCTTATATAGTTCTTGAGATATAAGACAAAATAAGTGCAAAATGCAGAAAATATCAAGATTAGGGGCAATAACTCCCACACAAACCACTCCCACCTTTCTTCAAAATTTCAGGGTAGGGTAGATCTTGACTTGCTGATCACTAAATGAAATTTATGAAAAAACATACATACCAGTATGAGAGTCAAAAGATTTAAATATGTTTCTTTGATTATAATCTACAATGATCTAAGTAAAATTATTATGATCGGAAAATATATATTTTGTACCTCCACTTATAGACTTAAGAGTTTCTTGTACCCCTTCTTTGTTGACATCTGCAGCAGCAACCATTGCTCCTTCTTTTGCAAATGTCTGACATATTGCTCTACCTATACCACTTCCAGCTCCTTAAAAGAAAAAAAAACAATGCAACATTATAAATGATAAATGATATATCAATCTAAAATTCTGTCAAAGTAAAAAAAAATAGCAGGATTCCATTAACCACAAAGTTGGTGAGCAACAGCCTAAATGGAATCTCATGCCAATTCTGCTGTGACATGTAATTGCTGAGCAGTGGCGGATCCCGAAATTTTGAAAAAAGGAGGGATGTACATGTATAATGTTCCAACTGGCTAAGGGGGGGGGGGCACTATGGCCATGCTTTGATGCTTCAATTATTTCCTATTTATATCCAGCCAAATGTTGTCACCAAATGAAGGGCTGGATCCATCACAGCTAAATTGGAGGATCAATCTCAAGCGTCAGATGAAAGACAAAACAAGGAAGACACTACCAGAGAAAATAATGATCCCAATGTTTTTGACTTGGTACAAGCAACCAAACGACTTAAGCAATCATATTAGAGCATGTCACAACACGTCATGGGATTGAATTGATATTTTGTACAGCTATTGAGTACAATAAAATACAGGTCAAGTTCAATTTCCAGCATGATCCGAAAAACAGTTTTCGAGATGGGCAACTTTGAAATCAAATTTTATGAACTTTTGATATTATAACGTGGCGGGGTATCATTTAATGTCCCATTACATGCCCTATTTTTACTAATGCTGTGCTTATATAATACTGCATGATAATTTCTTCACATTACTTATATAGCTTTTATGTCATGTCTTAATTAACTATGTGTATTTATTTATGTATGCATGTATTTTTATTGTCGCATGGTCTATTTATAGCTATCTCTAACGTGTTTACGTTCTTGCTCAATTGGATTCCACAGAAACTGCAGAATGCAAGATTATTCGAATTTTATAATATATATGAATGTCTAGTATATAATCAAACAATGTTACTGTAATTTCAACCCTGAAAATCATCTGACAAACAGATTTTGATTTTTTGAGTGCCCTCAGCGAGGATCGAACTCACAACATTTGGGACATCTACGGCGTATGCGCCTAGCTAACAGAACAGAGGTTGTAACCACTACACCATCCTAGGCTCCTCAAAAGAAGAGCTTTCGTTTGGGTAGTGTTACTTTTCCCTGCGAAGTAAAATTACAACTTATTCTGCTAACACAATGTATGAAGCGTCGCAAGGTTTTTAATTACAGAGCTATTAATTTGAAAGCATACATGGATTTATCAGAATTTTGATAAATTCCATAGCCTTGTGATATTTATGCATGGTCTATTTATAGCTATCTGTCTGTGTATATTTGTATGTCCTGTTTTGTAATATGTATAGTTGATTTAAAAGCTCATTAGAGCTTGTGTTATTTTGTCATATATGCATCGACTTTAAATAAAACTTTGATTGATTGATTGATTGCATCATACATTTGTACTTTCACTTTTAAAGTTAGGGCTGATGGATGTGCGTTCTTGATTTTGCGTGAGTTAATTGAGATAAATATTGATCAGATGTAAGCTCTGGACTTTGAACTATTTCTATATTTATGCTTTGTTAAAATAACAGTATTTCTATTGCTTAGTCACTACAAATAAACCTGTAACAAGTGCAAGTCTTCCAGCCAACATCTTCCCCCTAATCTATATTTAGCACCGGAAGTTTATTTTTAGAAAATAATATCCGGGTTGTTGTGATGGACGCCTCCATGAGTTAAACGGAATGAAATATTTGTCATCTTTATTTTAACTTTTGGGGATAAATCTACTGCAAAAATGGTAAGTATATATGTACAGATCGAAATTTCCCTGCCAATATCTCACCCTGCTCTTTTATTTTAAGAATCAACCGTGGCATATGCATGATAGGGGCTTGTTATACTGTAACTGTAATTACTCAAGTCTATACGTTTAAAGAATATATACCAGTATCTTGTAATATCGTGGTATATAGCTACGTAGAAACAGTGACGTCACAGTTGAATATTTGGTTGAAATGAACGTAAAGACCACGATAAAATGGAACCCACGATATAATGAGAACGGAGTATACATGTACAGCGGGGGATTATGGTTATATTTCAGTAGATTTTTTTTAATATGAGGCAGGTAAAACCTGTTGCCCTCCCGAGGTTTCAATTAATTTATTTTTTTTGTTAAAAAATAAAACAAACTAGCTTTTTTTGTGGGTTACGTGAGCGTTTTAAAATGACATCTAAAATTTTCAAAGATAAAAATGTTAAAAAGACGCCGAAAGTTTGGGAAAACAAGCGCCTGCTATACCGGACATTGAAGGAAAATTCAGCTCATAGTACAACTGAAATATTGACATTTCTACCATTATTGCTTCCTTCGGGAGTGTACAGTATAATATGGTGTCGGCTTTAGCCTACAGTACACAAAGAGACATACCTTGACTGAACACCGTGATAGTGGTACACCATTCTTAGAGACATAACCAATATCTTTTTGTGATTGAAGATTTAAAAAAAAAAATCTTTTTATATTTAGAGGAAATGGTTATACAGAACAATTTCCAAAAAGAATTTTTTTTAAATCTCTAACCACAAAAAAGATATTTGTTATGTCTCTAAGAGTGGTGTACCACTATCACGGTGTTCAGTCACAGTATGTCTCTTGGTGTACTGTACAATCGGACCAATTAAAAAAAAATCAAATACATAAAAATAAGATTTGAATAAGGGGACAACCATTTGATTCTGAGGGTGGCCTGGCAGTTTTGGTAGAGACAGATTATTTATTTTCAAAATTTTGCGGGTCAGAATATTTATTTTTCGCAGCTACGCGGCAAGAATATTTATTTTCTGCATAAAATAGCTAAATTGAGCAAGGATCTCGGTTCAGATTATTTATTTTCTTGCAAACATAGCCCAGATTATTTATTTTCAACTTTTTCCAGGCCAAAATATTTTTTTACAAAAACTGCTAGCTATAGCCCCCCCCCCATTCAAAATCAATTGGTTGTCCCCTAATGGCAAATGCCAATGATTTAAAGCCCTTCGTCCCTTCTTTTATTCTAGTCTAAGATTTTAATCACCCCGGACAACCATGGCATTTGCATTCTTGTCAAAGAATACATTGAATCAATAATTATGCTTCCCCAACAACATTAATGCATGTTCGTGGATTGCATGCTATTTTTGGACTTGTTGCCATTCTAACGTGACAGTGTTGAGTTACGAAAACAAGACCTCTTATGTTATAGGAGTATATATTATGTAAATTATGCCAACTTAAAATTGATTTGTGCAAATATCATCCAAATATTTGTGGACAACACAAAGCGGGGATGAATTAACTTCTTCATGACGTTATTTCCCTGTCAGAGAATTTTGCGCTTCAGTAGACAACAAACGAAATGTCAACATTCATCCAGGTTTTGGAGATTTTTCGGTGACACTATTTGATTCTCTGTATTGACATCAGGAGATCGATTTAGAAACCTGGCGGAAAATAACGACATGAAGGTTTTAGGATATCCAGCAGGATTGAAAACTTCCAAGGATACATCTCAGCATGTGAGGAAGGACCCTTTATTTCCATTTTAAATTTTGTTTTGTCATAGGCTGAGATTAGCTACAAATAACAATCCACTGCCTATAATTTCGACATTACCGGGTAATTGAAAATGATTTGAGGATGACTTTAGTTTGCCAGAGACCCTGTATATAAGGTCTCTGAGTTCGCGTTGTTAATTTCTGTTCGGTTGATTTTGTGTTTTTCTGCTGTTTTTGTTCATGTTTACCCGTTTTGTCATTGACCTTTCAGACTTTTGACACTAGAATGCCCATTGGTGCCTCTTTGCTTCCTTGACACAGTGTTCTACTAGGATTCCTATTACCATGATTACCCAATAAGTGAAATTTAACACAGGGTATATTGGATTTAAACAGTTATCTGTATTGATTTGTATCGTGGGTAATGATTTATTTTAGCAATTTTAAATACAGTGATATTTCTTAAAATCCTAGAACGCTGTGATATACTGATAAAAAAAAATAATATGAAGCAAAAGCCCAAATATACATGATATATATACAAGAACATTTTTTTAGCAAGTGAATTGTTTATTTTTCTTTCCATTTCTGGTGTCAGAGCTTTCTCAGCCCCTTTAAAAAAAAATATTTTGATTTTTTGGCAAATATGCTAATTATTGGTCAATTTCTTTTAAAATGGCAGCATATTTCATCATATTGGATAAAAAATGAAAAATACAATTTGCCCGCCCACCCCATATTTTCAAAAATTTTTGATAAGAATCTAGGATATTTTTTATCATGGCCTAGATGGAAGAGTAAATTACAAACAATCATAATTAAGTCAATCCAAAACTAACTCAAGACATGCCTCAGTGCTTTGCTTATTCATTATACTTTAACAAACATGACAAAATTGTTATGTTTCAGGGAACACCAGTAAAAGATGTGACCATTCCTGACAATTCTCCTAAATCTCTTATGCTGCAGAAACACTGTGATTATATTGCTTCATATGGGAACAAGAAAGATGATTATGTAAGAGTTATTGCCCTTGAATAATTCTAACAGTGTTTTAATGGTTGTCTGGTTAGCAGAGCTTTTAATATGTGACTAATTTTCCCTCTAATAAGCTAAACATGTATATGGAAATTATTGACTTAGAAAGGGTTTATACACCTGCTTAAGTTGTCTTGGGCATTTTGTATACCGTAATAAAATTAAAACGCTCCAGGTACAATGTATGCCCAAAGCACACACAGAGCTTACTCTGCCATTAGGCCAAACAAAAAAGTATGTGTGTTTACTGTCACATGCTGCACATGCTGAAAAAAATTAGGGTCGGTAGGTAGGAAATTATTTTTATTTTTAATTTTTTTTTACCTTGAGTCTATGGGAGCAACATTGTGACTTAAACGGTGCTTAGTGGAAAATCTTCATAAAAACTTTAGGGTAGGGGGTAAAATTAGGGATGGTCGGGTGACAGTAAACTGACCTACTTTTTTTTTTGGCCTTAGAATAAATATATCTTCCCTAAACTAAGAGTAATTTTATTCTTTTCAGAAATTGATTTTGAATTTTTATGGTTTGAATAGCTACAAACAGAAAAAAAATTGAGCCTTAGATTTGTCTATTAATCATTATAATTACGGGCATGGTATTGTCAACAAGGAATATGGTTACACAATGATAGGAAGATACCCTAGAGAGAAAATACTTAAATTACACAGAAAAATATCACTAGCATTACTTTTGAATCATTCTCTCAAAAAAATTCCAAATGCAGACTTAATAAATTTCTGATGTTTCACATTATAATTACATTCCTTTTGTTTTGTATTTATAATGGCGATTTTGATAGGTTGATAGTACTTAGATGATGAAGTTTCATTTCTCAATGAAACTCACCAGCATGTGGGACCTTGACAACAACTTACACGGAGTAATCTAAGAAAGAATAAACAATGCATCTTGTGCAAACTTATCAATTAATCTGTGCAAACATTTAAATATATATCCATTGAATGCATTTTATAGTTTTTGTGTAAAAGCATGGGCCTTTCCCCATATTTTTAACATGAAGCGCTACTGTCCTTCTTTTAAAATGTGCTTGGGTCCATGCTTTTACACACCAATAAAACTACAAAATATTGCATTCAATGTATAGATAAGATTTGAAGAAATTTTTTTCATTGTCAGTGTACATGTAACATTGAGGATATATCTGTCCTACGTATACCTTTATCATGTTTTTAGGAATATTGTATCACAGAGTACCTGAGAATGAGTGGTATGTATTGGGGACTCACTGTTATGGACCTTATGGGGCAATTAGATAGAATGAACAAAGAGGAAGTCCTACAGTTTATACAGCAGTGTCAACATGAATGTGGGGGCATCAGTGCAAGTGTCGGACATGATCCACATCTTTTATATACTCTTAGTGCAATACAGGTAGTTGTTAAATAATTAATATTACCAAATATATGCATGCATGTATTATAAATTTTATACCCCCTGAAACTAAGTTTAGGGATATAGGGATATAGGAATCTTCCTGTGTGTCTGTCTACATATCTTGTAAGGGCAACTCCTAAAATGCTTAATAGATTATGATGAAACTTTACATGAGGATTGTGAAAATCTTTCACATTAAATAGTTCTTTACCTATAGTTTCCAATCAGATATGTTTTATTTTGATTTCTTACGCCATTGTTTGAGAATAAAAATAAAGTTACTATCAATTAGGGGTGTAACAATTCACCGGTGCAACGGTGCATCATGATATTTTATCCGGAAATCGATACCGTGTTTGACTTCGCGATTCCAATCCGATCCAAAAAATGTCCTATCGGTCTTTGGCAAGCAGATAAAAAAGCTTGCTTCCGGTGTCAACAATGGCATAAATCATTGCCTGTCAGACTGAAATAAATCCTTTGCTTGAAAATAATTCGGTTTACTGTCTATTTAACACATGAAAATAATATTTCTTTTTTAACTTACCATCGATTAACAATGATATGACAAGCAGGTCTTTTGTAAGTAATGGAAATAAAAGTATCATGATATGGATCGGATCGTGAGCCAGGTATCATGATCTGTATAGAATCGTGAGGAAGTGGAATCGTTACACCCCTACTATCAATCAACAAATGATCAATGTTCAAATACTAAAATAGTTCAAATTTTAGTTTTCTATCTGTAGAATCTTTATCAATTTCTCAATGTGTGTTATAGTAATCTGTTATCTTTGACATGTTTGAAGTCTCAATATAAAGCAAATGAAGCACTAGAATTAAGAATTTAACTGCACATAACAGCTGAGTAAACTTCTATTTATTGTCCATCCACTTAGTTTTACCCTTGTTCATAGGTCCACATGTCGGACCATCCATAACCCTTTGTTAAGATCCATATCTCATGTACTACATTTTTGGCTCAATGATATTTCACCACTAGATGTGTCTTGGGTAGAGCTACATCACCCACTAGACATTTGGTCTATGTGACCTATATTTTACGCATGAATGATTGGTAAAGTTTTGTTCTTGGTTAAGGTGTATATCTCGGCTACTACATGCATATGGAGTCAATTATATTTGAAGAATGGGCAGGCCATATGTGGCTCATAGACACATTTTCTAGTTTAATATCTTATATGTATTATGTAAACTTTATTAAAATTCTTTTGCAGATTTTGACTTTATATGATGCTGTAGATACCATTAATGTAGATAAGGTTGTGGAGTATGTAAAAAACCTTCAACAAGATGATGGAAGTTTTTATGGGGATAAATGGGGTTTGTATCATTATTACAAATGTAGAAGAAATTTAATAAATATCTTTAAAGCTATAAGCTACACATATACAAGATAAAAATGAAATAACTTTTAAAAGACAGGATGCATCTCTATATCATGTATATTGGATTGCTAAATTATCAAAACATACATTGTAACTTATAATGGTAAATTTTTACACAAAATAATCATCTCAGTGATGTTTGCAATAATTTAGGAAAAAGTCTAGAAAGCTATTATTTAGATAATACAAAATTTAAGTCTAACAACAGTAGCTAACATGTAGACCATCATTATACTTAAAAAAATGAAGATTTATAAAAGAGTGTTTCATGTTAACGAATATTGAAAAGTAATATAGAAAATAATGCATTATTCCAGACCGGATGGATGGAATATAGCAATACATAAATCAAAAATTTGGTCAGTATTGTTCAAATATGTTTTTCATATATTACAGGTGAAGTTGATACTAGATTTTCTTTTTGTGCTGTTGCTTGCCTTTCATTGTTGGTAAGAATATTTATTGTCTCCTGTGGCAATGTGGAGTGGTAGAATGGATCTCAGGCATCTATCACACACTTGGAAAGCATTTATTCCAATGTTTTTCGTCAGATTTTCATAAATTCTTAACATACTGCTTGTACCTTAATTAACTTGCAAAAGATGTTAAAAAATTCAGTACCAGTTTTTGAGGGTTTATTTATTTTTTTAAAAGGAAACTGCAATTATTGTCAGGTGCTTGTAAATTTGCAGTGAAGTAAATGGATACGAACAAAAATTTTATTCACTTTTCATTCATATAGTATTGAGGTTTCCCTTAAGATGACATTTCATTGGAATAAGGATGTTTGCACATTATGTTACAGGGAACCAATAAAGAATTAACATTTCAATGAATTCTTATCATGCTTATATTCATGGCCAACTGTCAACTACCAAAACTGCATGAAAATGAAAACTTTACAAATTATAATATTTTGACACAAAGTTTGTGTAACCTTGTACAGACTTTGTCAACATTTCTTTTCCAATTTATTTCAAAATTAAACAAAAATTTTATGACTTTTCAAATCAAAAGAATTTGAATGATTATCTTTTCTATTTTAAACAGAAACGTTTGGATGCAATAGATGTAGAGAGAGCAGTAGAATTTGTGTTAACTTGTATGAACTTTGACGGAGGGTTCGGCTGTCGACCAGGAAGTGAATCACACTCAGGACAGATTTATTGTTGTGTGGGGATGTTAGCCATTGTAGGACAGTTACATCATATTAATGCTGATTTGTTAGGATGGTGGCTGTGTGAACGTCAACTTCCTTCAGGAGGGCTAAATGGTATTTAAAATAACAGTTGTTGTTATAATGATTCCACCAGCATTATAAGCTCTGTAAAATCAAATGCAGTTGGAAAAACATTAATATTTTTAGAAAGATTTGTGTCTTTTTAAGTTTGTTTGTAGATTTGCCACCCTTTTTTCTTCTTTTAAACATTTATTGGAAACTATCAAAATCCAAGTTGAATACTTTTATTTCATTATTATACCCCCCGCAAACAAAGTTTGGGGGGTATATAAGAAACACCCTGTCTGTCCGTCTGTCCATCTGTCCACATAACTCGTAAGCGCTTCTCCTCCTTAACCGCTTGAAGGATTTTGATGAAACTTTACCTAAAGGAAGTACATCATATGTAGATGTGCATGAAGAATTTTCATTGCTCTTGGATATCATTCAGGGGAGATAATTGGACTTAGACTTTTTAAATACATTTTTCAATGGGAGACCTCGTAAACGCAACTCCTCCTAAACCACTGAAAGGATTTTGATGAAACTTTACATGAAGGAAGTACATCATATGTAGCTGGCATGAAGAATTTTCATCGCAATAAGACATCATTCAGGGGAGATAATTGGACTTAGACTTTTAAAATACATTATTCAAAGGGAAACCTAGTTAAATACATTATTCAAAGGGAAACCTAGTAAGCGCAGCTCCTCTTAAAACATTGGATGGATTTTGTTGAAACTTTACATGAAGATAGTGCATCATCTGTACATGTGCATGAGGAATTTGTATTGCTTTCGGTTATCATCGAGGGGAGATAACTGGACTTGAGATTTTTCTTTTACAGTACAGAGTCCAATATGAAGCGCGGGATATCCTTTTGTGAGCTCGCTCACAGTATTTCTTGTTATTTCTGGGGTATCAATCTTCTTGGTATTCGTGGGTGGCCTTAACCCATGAAATTTGATTCCCCATGAATAGGATGTTTAACATTGATATGTATATGCTGCAGACTTCAAAACCATGAATTTAAGAATCCACGAACTAATCCTTTTTCATCAAACCAGGAAAATTGGTACCAAAAAAAATAAAAGAATCCACAGTACATAATCCAGTGGACTCTTATAAACTTATATGATATTAAAGATATTGCTTAATAAAATCAGATCTAACAACCATCTTTATCTGTTAAGATATAAACGATGAAGGACAAAGTTGTTGCCAAGTAGTGTGTGATTGAACCCTGTCGATAGGAAAATAAAATATTTAAAATGTTTGCACTTTCTTCAATTTCTAATAACCATAAGAATTTACACCATCTTTTAGAAGGATACAGCCTCAAGGAAATGATATAAAGCTTCTTTTAAAGAAATATAATACAATTTCAATTTTCCTTTCTTGTAGGAAGACCTGAAAAACTTCCTGATGTATGTTATTCATGGTGGGTGCTGGCATCACTTAAAGTTATAGGAAAAATTCACTGGATTGATAAGGTACTAGTGTATACTTTATAATTTTTTATTGAAACAACAACTTAAGTGTCATCACATATTATAATATACATATACTGTATAAATTTTGAGGAGTTTAAACTAAACTTATTTTGGGTAAATCTCCAGTAATGTAAAAATCATTAACTGGGGGACAATTAAACCCAGGGTGACCTAGGGATGAAAAACATGTTCACTTGGGATAGAATAAGGTTGGGGAAATGTTCCAAGTGTAAACTTTTCTTAGGTTACCCACGTTCTGTTTTATCTTAAATCCAGGTCAAATAATCTAACCAGGGCACCCTAGGAAGGAATGTTGGATGCACCCAAAGTATTAACATTCAATTATTTTTATGCTGAATGTGTTTTTAATCATAAAGTCTTTTCAACAATGTCCTCCTTTTTCATCCCTTGGTGAATTTTGCAAAAATTATAAGCCTGGTTTACATGAAACTTTGTACACAGATGCATGATCATGGCAATACTTAATGAATAGAAAGCAACATAAAAAGGGTGTGTCAATCATTTGCCAAGCAGGACATTCATGTTTAAGATAAAAAACATATTTTCTTCATATAATTTTCATCTAGAATAATAATTCATTTACTTTTTTCCAGGCAAAATTAGTAAGATTTATATTAGCATGTCAAGATGATGAGACTGGAGGATTTGCTGATAGACCTGGTGATATGGTAAGTATTCATAGAGGTTGCCATTATACATTAATAATTGACTTTACCGTCCTTTCGTTTGTTCTTGTTGTCTTTGGTCTAAGGTTCTCTCTAGTGGAATTGAACTTTGATCGATTTGATTTTTATTGTGTGTTTAGTTTTTAGCTCACCTGACATGAAGGGTCATGTGAGCTATTGTCATCGTTAAGCGTCCGTCGTCCGTCCGTCGTCCGTTAACTTTTCTTCAAAGATCTTCTTCTCTGAAACCACTGAAGGGATTGCATTGATACTTGGTATACATGATCTTTAGGATGTCCTCTACCAAGTTTGTGAATTATATACATGTCGACCAACCAACATGGCCGCCGTTGCTAAAGATAGAACAGGGGGGTCAGACCATTGTTTTTGGCTTATAACTCAAAAAGTATAAGAGATAGAGAAAATTCGAAGCAACCTACCTTGTTCAGCATCAAAAGCTCTACAAATCTCTCTATTGAGTCGAAGTTGTGAAACGACTCCTTATAGGAGTTATTGCCCTTTAATCATCAAATTTGACCATTTTTGCAGTTTTTGGACAATATCTTGAAAACTGTTAGAGCTAGAGGAAAAGTTAGCATTGCAGAATTGTTTAGCTCATTGAGACCTACAAAAATGATTTCAGGGTCTAAATTGTCAGATCAGCCGTTTAAGAGTTATTCCCCTTTAACTGTTTTTTCCATTAATTTACACTAATTTTCAAAAATCTTCTTCTCTAAAACTACTGAAGGGATTGCATTGATACTTGGTATACATGATCTTTAGGATGTCCTCTACCAAGTTTGTGAATTATATACATGTCAACCAACCAACATGGCCCCTGTTGCTAAAAATAGAATAGGGGGGTCAGACCATTGTTTTTGGCTTATAACTCCAAAAGTATAAAAGATAGAGGAAAATCCGAAAGCAACCCTCCTTGTTCAGCATCAGCTCTACGAATCTCTCCATTGAGTCGAAGTTGTGAAACGACTCCTCATAGGAGTTATTGCCCTTTAATTATCAAAATTGAACATTTTTGCAGTTTTTGGACAATATCTTGAAAACCGTTAGAGCTAGAGGAAAAGTTAGCATTGCAAAATTGTTTAGCTCATTGAGATCTACAAAAATGATGTAAGGGTCTAAATTGTCAGATCGGCCGTTTTAGAGTTATTTCCCTTTAACTGTTTTTTCCATTAATTTACACTGATTTTCAAAAATCTTCTACTCTAAATCTACTGAAGGGATTGCATTGATACTTGGTATACATGATCTTTAGGATGTCCTCTACCAAGTTTGTGAATTATATACATGTCGACCAACCAACATGGCCGCTGTTGCTAAAAATAGAATAGGGGGGTCAGACCATTGTTTTTGGCTTATAACTCAAAAAGTATAAAAGATAGAGAAAATCCGAAGCAACCCTCCTTGTTCAGCATCAAAAGCTCTACGAATCTCTCCATTGAGTCGAAGTTGTGAAACGACTCCTTCTAGGAGTTATTGCCCTTTAATCATCAAAATTGATCATTTTTGCAGTTTTTAGCTCACCTGACCCGAAGGGTCATGTGAGCTATTGTCATCGTTAAGCGTCCGTCGTCCGTCGTCTGTTAACTTTTCTTCAAAGATCTTCTTCTCTGAAACCACTGAAGGGATTGCATTGATACTTGGTATACATGATCTTTAGGATGTCCTCTACCAAGTTTGTGAATTATATACATGTCGACCAACCAACATGGCCGCCGTTGCTAAAAATAGAACAGGGGGGTCAGACCATTGTTTTTGGCTTATAACTCAAAAAGTATAAGAGATAGAGAAAATCCGAAGCAACCTTCCTTGTTCAGCACCAAAAGCTCTACGAATCTCTCCATTGAGTCGAAGTTGTGAAACGACTCCTTATAGGAGTTATTGCCCTTTAATCATCAAATTTGACCATTTTTGCAGTTTTTGAACAATATCTTGAAAACCATTAGAGCTAGAGGAAAAGTTAGCATTGCAAAATTGTTTAGCTTATTGAGATCTACAAAAATGATTTCAGGGTCTAAATTGTCAGATCAGCCGTTTAAGAGTAATTCCCCTTTAACTGTTTTTTCCATTAATTTACACTAATTTTCAAAAATCTTCTTCTCTAAAACTACTGAAGGGATTGCATTGATACTTGGTATACATGATCTTTAGGATGTCCTCTACCAAGTTTGTGAATTATATACATTTCGACCAACCAACATGGCCGCTGTTGCTAAAAATAGAATAGGGGGGTCAGACCATAGTTTTTGGCTTATAACTCAAAAAGTATAAAAGATAGAGAAAATCCGAAGCAACCTTCCTTGTTCAGCATCAAAAGCTCTACGAATCTCTCCATTGAGTCGAAGTTGTGAAACGACTCCTTATAGGAGTTATTGCCCTTTAATCATCAAATTTGACCATTTTTGCAGTTTTTGAACAATATCTTGAAAACCATTAGAGCTAGAGGAAAAGTTAGCATTGCAAAATTGTTTAGCTTATTGAGATCTACAAAAATGATTTCAGGGTCTAAATTGTCAGATCAGCCATTTAAGAGTTATTCCCCTTTAACTGTTTTTTCCATTAATTTACACTAATTTTCAAAAATCTTCTTCTCTAAAACTACTGAAGGGATTGCATTGATACTTGGTATACATGATCTTTAGGATGTCCTCTACCAAGTTTGTGAATTATATACATGTCGACCAACCAACATGGCCGCTGTTGCTAAAAATAGAATAGGGGGGTCAGACCATAGTTTTTGGCTTATAACTCAAAAAGTATAAAAGATAGAGAAAATCCGAAGCAACCTTCCTTGTTCAGCATCAAAAGCTCTACGAATCTCTCCATTGAGTCGAAGTTGTGAAACGACTCCTTATAGGAGTTATTGCCCTTTAATCATCAAATTTTACCATTTTTGCAGTTTTTGGACTATATCTTGAAAACCGTTAGAGCTAGAGGAAAAGTTAGCATTGCAGAATTGTTTAGCTCATTGAGATCTACAAAAATGATTTCAGGGTCTAAATTGTTAGATCAGCCGTTTAAGAGTTATTCCCCTTTAACTGTTTTTTTCCATTAATTTACACTAATTTTCAAAAATCTTCTTCTCTAAAACTACTGAAGGGATTGCATTGATACTTGGTATACATGATTTTTAGGATGTCCTCTACCAAGTTTGTGAATTATATACATGTGGACCAACCAACATGGCCGCTGTTGCTAAAAATAGAACAGGGGGGTCAGACCATTGTTTTAGGCTTATAACTCAAAAAGTATAAAAGATAGAGAAAATGCGAAGCAACCTTCCTTGTTCAGCATCAAAAGCTCTACGAATCTCTCCATTGAGTCGAAGTTGTGAAACGACTCCTTATAGGAGTTATTGCCCTTTAATCATCAAATTTTACCATTTTTGCAGTTTTTGGACTATATCTTGAAAACCGTTAGAGCTAGAGGAAAAGTTAGCATTGCAGAATTGTTTAGCTCATTGAGATCTACAAAAATGATTTCAGGGTCTAAATTGTTAGATCAGCCGTTTAAGAGTTATTCCCCTTTAACTGTTATTTTCCATTAATTTACACTAATTTTCAAAAATCTTCTTCTCTAAAACTACTGAAGGGATTGCATTGATACTTGGTATACATGATCTTTAGGATGTCCTCTACCAAGTTTGTGAATTATATACATGTCGACCAACCAACATGGCCGCTGTTGCTAAAACTAGAACAAGGGGGTCCAACCATTGTTTTTGGCTTATAACTCAAAAAGTATAAGAGATAGAGAAAATCCGAAGCAACCTTCCTTGTTCAGCATTAAAAGCTCTACGAATCTCTCTGTTGAGTCGAAGTTGTGAAACGACTTCTTATAGGAGTTATTGCCCTTTAATCATCAAAATTGAACATTTTTGCAGTTTTTGGACAATATCTTGAAAACCGTTACAGCTAGAGGAAAAGTTAGCATTGCAGAATTGTTTAGATTATTGAAATCTACAAAAATGATTCAGGGTCTAAATTGTTAGATCAGCCGTTTAAGAGTTATTCCCCTTTAACTGTTTTTTTCCATTAATTTACACTGATTTTCAAAAATCTTCTTCTCTAAAACCACTGAAGGGATTGCATTGATACTTGGTATACATGATCTTTAGGATGTCCTCTACCAAGTTTGTGAATTATATACATGTCGACCAACCAACATGGCTGCTGTTGCTAAAAATAGAACAGGGGGGTCAAACCATAGTTTTTGGCTTATAACTCAAAAAGTAAAAGAGATAAAGAAAATCGGAGGCAAATTTTCTTGTTCAGCATCAAAAGGTCCTTACAGTAGTTATTGCCCTTTAACTGTATTTTCTATTAATTTAAACTGATTTCCAAAAATCTTCTCTGAAACCACTGAAAGGATTGTTTTTTCAACTTTGTATACTTGAAAGGTTGTGAAATTTATTCAAACTTTGGCATAAGAGATCAGGTGAGCGATTCAGGCTCCTGGGAGCCTCTAGTTGTGCTTTGTCAAGGAACATTGATAAAGGGAAGGTTGGACCAAAAAACTAGTTTAACCCTGCCACATTTGATATGTGCCTGTCCTAAGCCAGGAATCTTTGACAAAACTTCTGTTTATACTTAACTTTTTGATGTTTTCTGTTCCTTGTTTAAGAAGGGGGGTCTATCTGTGACTATTTCAGGACTGGATTTGAATTTTATGCATTTTATTTAGACCATGAGCAAATTGCAGGAACGCGAGCAGTGCCTCTGGCCTCATAAAAGGCTGCTGGCAGTTGTCCATTGTGGTTTTTCTGAATTGCTGTTTGTTATGTGGGAATTGTCGTGTACACTTATTCCACATTTCATTATTTTCTATTTACCAGGTTTTATCAACCTGAATAAAATAATATTTCCAAAGCCAACAGCGAAGTAAATATTATGATTTGAGAGTTGATTAAACTTGTATTCACTGATTATCAAAGTCAATGAATGTTTTATTATATACATGTAGCTTCCAAAAGATAAAACAAATGATAAGGAAAAAGACCCCAAAAAATGATGAACCTTAAAAAATGGAATTTACTGAAATGTAAAACATTTATAACAGTTAATAGTTTATAGATGGCCTGAAAATGAAATCTTGTAGAAAATATTTTTAATCATAAACAGAACCAAACTCAAAGGGCATTATTCTGAATCAATGTTATCAAGAAGAACAGATTTTGAAGGACTCTTTTTGATAACTGACGTCATAAGTTCACCCAAAGAAGTACAAAAAAATGTAACAGTCATGATTCAATTTTTAATGACTGAAACGTGATAAATATTCTATTTGTAGCTACTCAAAAGTACAAAACTGTTAATTACTTTATTTTATGCAAATCAAGAGTAAAAAATTAGACATCACTTTTCTTTTAACTACTCGAAATTAACATTCACTGTACACAATTCTTTTCAACATAAACTTTTGTAGGTTGATCCTTTCCACACCCTGTTTGGTATAGCTGGTCTATCTTTATTAGGAGAGGACAAGATCAAGCCTGTAAACCCTGTCTTCTGTATGCCTGAAGAAGTTATAAGAAGAGTAGGAATTAACCTAGAACTCTTATGATAGAAGTCAAAGGTCACCTTAAATTTTTGTGGGAATGTAGAATTGACCTTGAAGTTCAATTTGAATTGTTGTAAAAAAGTCACAATTTAATTCACCTTTTATGCAAAATTTGAACTTTTGGGGGGAAAAAAGAAAAATTCTCTTTGATTTATTTCTGGAAAGTAAGAAAGGTTGTTAAAAAAAGTGATTTAGACCGATTTGAAAAAAAAAGCCTAGATTTGTTGCTCATTCAGACTATAAAAGGGGTTTGTGATTGTTGAAAAGTGATTTTAATATTTTAGGATGTCAGTATACGTATGTGTAAAACTTTCACATTGGAACATTTGAAAATTCTGTTCATCACAAAAATTGGAAAAATGAATGGATGCTTTACATGAAGAACATATGTTATAATGTAGTAAGAGTTGCAATGGTCGGAATAGATTCATGTTGATTATTTGTATGCATAACTTAGTGTAAATGTACATTATGTAAGAAAATGGTGAAATAAGAGTGTAAGAAATGAAAGTTTTTTTAAATGAAATTTTAAGAGTTCTTCATAAATTCATGGCTTCGATATTGTATCAAATTACTTTGTCATATTATCAATACATGTATCACTGTTTCATGTAAATCCTTCAACTACTACACATATAAATGCTTTAAAATTATAGTCGTTTTTAAATTTTGATTTCTAATTTATTGTAGTGCCATTAATGTATGATTAAAAATTATAAAACAACATTCTTTAAATTTTGATTCACAAAGGGCTAGAATTATATGTTTGAATATTATACTCCCCTGTCTGTCTGTCTGTCTGTCTGTTTGCCAACATATCTTGTAAGCACAACTGATCTTTAACCCCTTGATGGATTTTTATAACCTTTACATGAAAGAAGTTGATTACTGGTATATGAAGATGTGCATAAAGAAATTTTGTCTCTCTCAGATATCATTCACTTTCAGGGGAGATAATTGGACTTTAGTTATTGTTGTAATGTAAATAGTTTAATACATTGCGAGGTTCTTGTTGGTTTTTGTAGAGGTTTTCGTTGGTATGTGAATGATGTGTAGCTCCAGTTATTTTATTATGGCATAATTGCTAAGTTACAGTTAAGTCTGTTTGTTGTGTGACAATTTTTAACACAATTTCATGCTAAGGATAGACCATCCTGGCTAAAGTATCGGGATATTTTGAATCTGGAGCCAGTTGCAAGAAGGCAAGCATCAACCACTCACCACATTTAAGACTGCTGGGTGGCTGTTTTCCATTGCAGATTTTTTTTAATTGCTTTTGTTCTGGAGGTTGGGTCATATAAACTTATTTCATATCGATCAAATTATTATATTACACAATCTTAAGCTAGATAAGATAAGAATGTTTATGCCTCGCTTACAAAAATGGAGAGTCATGTAGTATTGGGGTCTAATAATTCTGCTTTCTGTTCATCAGTACCAAATCATGTTTAACTTCAGGTTTTAAGTAATTCCCCCTGAATGAAGTATGTTATCATCGTGAAACAACTCTACTATACAACAGGATATGGAAATCAGAAGCCATCATAAAATTATTCCTATCTCATCACCTTCATGGCTTATTGTTCATAGAAAAGGGGATGTAATTCTTAGGTCCAATAGGATGAAGTTTGTTTTACAAGATGAAAGTATGATATCATCATGAAATTTTATACACATGTACCTGTACATCAGGATATAGACAAACAAATTCAAAAAAATATACCTCTGACATCAAATTCATGGTCCAGTGTCTTCTTGTTGAATGCTTTGCTAATTATGTTCAAATAAGAAAGTTTCAGAATGGTTTTAGAATTTTATTTTGTTTTATGTATTTAAATTTAATTGTTTAACAAATAAATATAATTTAATGACCTTCATTCTTTAAAATTTAAATGACTAAAATAAATATTCAACTTTGACAATATTGTAGATTTTAACATAACAGATGGCTTAACTAGTAAATTACACCAAAACAGTTTTTATTTCAGTTAAAGATATCAAAACTATAAAATATATAACATTTTGTACATGTATACAATAAATATAAATCAGTTTAACAAATTCTTAACAATCTATATGTTTTCTGTAGTTAATTCATCAACACATGTACACCTCAACATCTGTTTCCTTCGCACATCTCCCATCCACAAATTATCCGCCTTTTACAATACATCCACACATCACTCAGACTTTTTTAGGCAGTTGCAATGTTATGCTGCCGACTGAGGAATTCGTCCTTTGATTCCAACAATTTCATCCCAACCTTTCCTGCATGTTCTACGAATCCAATCATCTTCATCATCATCTGAAAAAAGATTGATTGATCAATAAATGTTTAAAAAAAAATTATTACATTTTTGAGTACTGTGAATGTATTTGTGGGTATCAATTTTCATGGATGTTGCAATATTTTCAATTGCATATTTTATGGATTCATGAATTCTTGGTTTTGAAAAAAGATTCTTTATTAAAAGCAATGTTTAACTTTCTGTTCAATGGGAATTTAATTTTGTGGTTTGACTGACCAACACAAACCACAAAAATTGGTACCCCACGAACATAAATATTTTTAAAATAATACATCTTTAGCAATGTTTAGATTCATAGAAACCTTAATTATATTATGGCAGACTTGACTGAAGAATAATTTTAAACCTGCATTTTTCTAAAAGGTTAATAAAAAACTCTAGTTTGCGTAACACTACTTTAAAACTATAATTCTTGTTCACAAAAAGATATCTATGCTTCCTATTGAAAAAAATCCATGAATTATATCCAAGACCAATGATTTTTTTTTTCATGCAAATCTATATATTATGAAATACTTCCATATAAAAGATACAAAAATCCACAAACTGGTTTAGAAAGAGATGCATTTATGACATGTGTTAAGAAATGCACAGACAGATCAAATGATCACTTAATTTCTTTCTAAACCCGCAAACTTTGTTTAGAGAGCCTATAAAAATTGTTAGACGTTTCTCTTATTTTTACTCAAAGTGAATAAGAATATTTACCTGCATTTCTGAGAAATTTATGGTTATAATCTACAACTACTCTGGTTTCTGGGTTATAGAAGCCATCACCACAATCATAACAGCCTTCTGGGATTTCTCTAGGAGGTACTCGGTTCGTTAATTGTGACTGACCTAAAAAAGTAGAATAGATGATAATGAGATGCAGAATGCCAGTACACTTAAGTGACATACCATTTTTTGTCTCGCCTTCGAAGCAGAGCGGGACATAGGTGTAACTTTATGGTGGCAGCCGTGGTGGCGGCGATAGCGGTGTTAACTTTTTGGAAAAGTTTTATGAACACCTCCATACCTCAAGAACTATAGGTCCTGGGTTGATGAAACTTGGTATGCATATGCCCCAGTAGTAACTTAGCACAGCTGCATCCCCATCTTTTGAAATTGACTTTGATTTTCCGGTTGAGTGACTTTGACAATTTTCAATACATATAATAGCAATGAAAAAGTTTTGCGAGCACCTCCATATCTCAAGAACTATAGGTCCTAGGTTGATGAAACTTGGTATGCATATGCTCCAGTAGTAGCTTAGCACAGTTGCATCCCCATCTTTTGAAATTGACCTTGATTTTCCGGTTGAGTGACTTTGACAATTTTCAATACAAAATTATAATAGCAATGGAAAAGTTTTCTGAGCACCTTCATATCTCAAGACCTATAGGTCCAAGGTTGATGAAACTTAGTAAGCATATGCCCCAGTAGTAGCTTAGCACAGTTGCATCCCCATCTTTTGACCTTGACCTTGATTTTCCGGTCGAGTGACTTTGACAATTTTCAATACATATAATAGCAATGGAAAAGTTTTGCGAGCACCTCCATATCTCAAGAACTATAAGTCCTAGGTTGATGAAACTTTGTATGCATATGCCCGTGCAGTAGCTTATCACAGTTACATCCTCATCTTTTGACTTTGATTTTCCGGTTGAGTGACTTTGTTTATTTTAATTGCATATATTTGCAATGTTTACGCATCTTTTGATCTCCGAAACTGAAAATCCATGTAATTTCAAAATAAAGTGGAAGTAAGAAAGAAGATTGTTTCTGATGGTGCCGGCAGGCGAGACATACTTTAGTGTCAACTCTTGTTTTCAAAGAAATTTGAATTCTGGTATTTCATAATTATTAAGTTCTCCTTGGACCCTTAATTATAGCATCCTGCCTGGCAATGTGATGCTTTGTAAGTATTCCTGTGCATTTGAGTTGAACTTTTACATGTATATCTGCACTTAAATATTTTAAAGCTTTTAGACATGTAAAACATACCTGCAGGTTTTAAACCATTACAGATTTCTGTGTAAAATCTTCTATCATATCCATCGCAATACTCCCAGTTCTCTTCTTCATACCTCAAACCATCAGCAAATGTGTATTTACCCTGAAAACAAAATTTAATATAAGTTAAAAATCCTTTAAGAGGAAGACCATTTGATTCTGAAGGGGGGTTGGCAGTTTTTGTAAATAAATAATCTAGCCAAGGAAAAGTTGGGAAAAAAATTGTCTGGTCTCTACCTCAAAGAAAAGAATAAATTATCTGTCCCAAGAATTTTAGTATGGTGTGTTGAAAATAAATATTTTTGTTGCATATAGGGGCAGAAAACAAATCTGACCTGCAAAATTTTTAGAATCAATAATCTGACTCGACCAAAACTGCAACCCCCCTTTCAGAATTAAATAGTGGTCCCCTAGTTACAATCAATGTTTCATTTTTTAATTGGTTTCCTTTGATTGCTTATTTGTTTGGTTTGTGATATAAGAATGTCTAGATTTTATATCTTCTGTTCTTCAAATGTACATGTACCTGTTTGATTAAGTCAAAGTCCAGTAACTTCTAAATGTAGTAACTAACTAGTAACTAACTAAATGTAAGTAAAACCTGTCTGAAGAAAACTTTATCAAATACTGGAATCTATTGTAAAACATGTAAAAACTGGCAGTCAAAGTTTGAGATTTCTGAACTGGAAAAAAAGAATCTAGGGGCCAAAATAATAACAACCTGAAACTAGAATGTGTTTGTTCTTTCTATTGTCCTTGCAGGCTGTTTTTCCATTGTGGATTTTTATATTTCATTTGGAATATGAAGGTGATGTAGTCATGGTAGTAGTGTACACTTATTCCACATCTAATAACAGCAATTCTGTTTAAATACAGAAAACTGTCTTTGCCATTTAAGTGGCTCTGTAACATCAACATCTACATCTATGTGATGCAAAACACTGTCTTGATAGACCATTATGTTTTGGAATAGCTAATATACCCAGAGTTGTGGGCGATTAGAAAAACAAATTTACACTAATAAAGATATGAATTGAAGAAGAATAATATTTGCAAGTTGTCGCCTCTTTTCTGGTTACATTTAAAAGTTTATTAGATTTCTTTTAAGGTATATGTCTACTAAATGTAGGTTGTTTTCAATGAATTTTCAAGCTACATGCATGTCATTTAAGATTTTTACCCAATTAGAGTCAGAGAGTTTCTCTTCAAAGTCTTTACAGTCACAGATTGATATTACCTTCCGACAGCCTCAAAATACATTATAATAGTACAAACCTCAATAGCAATACCATTTTCCCAAGTGGCATCATATTTGCTACCATTTGGGAAAAATAGTGTTCCCTTTCCATGAAACATTCCATCTTTCATCTCCCCTTCATATTTTGTTTCTGTTGGAAACTCATATTTTCCTTTTCCTTCCAACCTGAAAATTCATTATAAATAAATCATAAATACAAATTGACCCATTTTAGGTCTTTGAAATTAAATGAATGATGTATTTATTGAAGTTGTTTTCATCACATCATCACCACCATCATCAGATTTATTTTACATTAGAGGTTTGCACATATATAGTCACCAATTTACAAAAGTTCCAAAGGGCTTTCAATCGACAGCAAGATTAACAACCATTAAGTTTATTTGTAAAATCTGGCGCTAAATTATTCCGGTAGTTTGATTCACCGAAATCCCGATATTTACCGAAATCCTTAGTTTTGTGGAATAATACCCTCAAAATCGAGTATATCAACATAGATTTGCTTTAAAAAAATATTTTTTAAGGAGAGAGAAAGTATTTTGAAGTCTGTATACAAATTTATTTGTGTGATGTGAAAAATTCATTGAAATCCAATATTGCGTCCTATACAGGTGATGGTCTTACTAAAAGGAGTATCAATTGATATTCCGAGAAACATTCTTCATGTAAATTTTTAGCACTCTGTTTTTATCTTATCAAAAAAAAAAAATTAAAAATGTAAAAAATTTTGTTTTTGTTTATGTAAATTGTATATTATTACTAAATTTTATTACCCAGACACTGACATGTGCCTTCTAGTTTCATCAATATATTGATAACCAGAAGTATTATGTAGATGTAGATGTGTAATAAGGCCATTCCATGGACCCCAGGCTTGTGTTTGAGGATTAAAATTTAAAGCCTGATACGCTCCCGAAGGGAGCGATAATGGTAGAAATGTCAATATTCTTGTTGTACTATGGGTTCAATTTTCCTTCAACGTCCAGTAAATCACGCGCCGTTTCCCGGACTTTCTGCGTCTTTTTAATGCTTTTTTCTTTGAAAATTCCTGACGTCATTAAGCGCACAAAGGACCCACAAGAAAAGCTACTTTGTTTCTATTTTCGAATAAGAATTTGTTTCAATTAATTGCCCAATAAACATTTGAAAACTTATTTTAGCTTGTAAAATATTTAAGGATACGTTCAAACTTAGGGAGCGTCACAGGTTTAACCTGCATCATATTATTCCAAGCTGGGAAATCAGGCTAACCAAAGAGCAACGGTCAGTGCCTGGAAACATTGACACATGTGGGAAGTAAAAGTATAAAACTGCTTAAATTTGGGCTTCAAAGTTGAAATGAGACAGTAACTGGATGAAATCAAATAAGATGTTAAGTGATATTTGTTTTTTTTCTGCGTTGGTTCACTTTGAACTGCGAATAGAAACATTCCGGACATTGCCTTTGACTAGAACAATAGCTTTTTCTGATGCTTGCTTCGATATTTACCTCCCGTTCTTGTAATCTCCCTCATAACTGCTACCTGTGTATTCCATTTTTACCAAAATTATTTTTGTTGTCAAGGTAAACGGAAGTGAATAGAACATTGTATTTTGTCATCAATGACGGAAACGTTCGATCGTGTTCCGGCTTTTGAAGAAAAGGACATTTTCCTAAGAAACTTTCAATCATTCATTTCATGAGTCATATGGATTTTTTGCAAATAACACTATTAAAAGTCTAAAGTTAAACTTCGAATGGATCTTAGTTTTAACTTTTCGAAAATTGTTTCATACTGATCACTCTTCATACAAAAATTTTAAAAAAAACCTTCTTTTTTGGAACAAAAAGTAATATTCATACAAGGCTCTCCTTAACAAGATATGCACTGAATATCCACATTTTAACGAGCTTGAATCTACCAATAAACTTTTAGTTTAAATTAGGATATGAATAAATTGCCCATTATCTTTGATTTCATAAAGCAATCTTTAGAGTTGCGAAAGTGAGGTCTTTACTGTTCAAGTAATTTTCATATCATCACTTTTTTTATGTAAGTAAAACCATTTAATTCTAAATATGTTTCCTTGGCCTTCCTTGTTTGTGATTGTTTTGTACTTGCTGAACCCGTTCGGATTTTATGTTTTGCAAATAAGTAAAATAAAGTATTAGAATTTGGGGCCCTGTGAACCCTTTGAAACACACTGTCTTGTTCGGGTTGTTCAGAATGGTAACATGCATTAACTATGTTCTAATGCACACATGGTTTCATTTAGTTTAAATGTTAGTGTGTTGGAACTGATATCAATTACAAAAAATCTTATTTGATTGAGAACCAAGTCATTATAAGCGTATGTGAATCCCTTTCCAACATGCAGTTTGCAAAAAAGTGTTTTCTTTGTTGCGGTCCTTATGGGGCATATTGGTACTCTTACTCTTCAAAGGTTTCTTAAACGTGCCAGCATGGGGTATTGATACCTCCATACTATACGGGACAACCATTTTCCGTATCTCCAGACTGAGGACTTGAATCCACACTCACCCATTGTATCTTTTAAATTAAAATGACAAAGTTCCAGACAATTAGTTCTACGACTGACGCGCGTTACTCATTGGAGGAGCTCTACCAAAAATATTGGAAAAGCTATGTGATTATGAAGAGCAGAGAACAATAAAACCAAAAATACCGAACTAGGAAACCAAATTATAATCAAGATCATCAACCTATGGCTGCCGTAAGAAGAAGCGTAGGGTAGTTAAATTGGTTCATGGAAGGATCGAACAGTCCACGGTACAAGAAGCTCGACGCTTTTTAACTATTACACCACTAGCTCTGAAAAAATTATACGGATTTTTTTAGCTTTCAAAAACTCATGATAATTTTTATCTGCATCAGCCTAGTTATTGCAATATAAGCAATCAAGGAGTCAAATCTAATACACGTTTATAGAGGTAGATCAAGAAACCATTAAGTCACATAATAAAACTATTATATCGAAAATACAATAAGTCTCTGAATAAGGTGACATAAGAATTATATAGTCATAGGACATCAAAAATATATAGAGAGCCGATAATGATTATCCAACTCTTGTTTTATCTGTCTGAAGATATTATCTAAGGAACACCTCTCCGCCGTCAATAATATTTGATGGATCCATCCATAAGTTGATATAGCCTAACGCCACTTACCAATGACTTAGGGATAATTTGACCACATTTAGCAGCGGAAACAAGTCTATCTTCGTCAGGAATAGGGTATGTTGGCCGATCGATGGTTATTGTCTGGGAGAAATTGGCAGATATAATATTTTTCGCCTTATCAGCAGTTTTTTTCTGTGTTTAACATGTAATAGATAAAGAGAAAATCGACATTTAAAGGTGAAAATAGAATATATAGTCATAGTAATAACGATTTCATACAATTGCACGCTAAATTAATTAACAATGAAATAAAACATACAAAGCCGTTTATTCATGAGAAAATGTCATTTTCTTCTTCACTTAAAATTAATTATTAAGACATTGTTAAATAAATGAAACAAGGAATCTGTGAGCTACTGCTCACTCAGTATACCCCCGCTACCCCCAAAATGAACTATGTCGGTAAACATGAAATAGCTATTATACAAACCTAATTTCGATTTGCAATAAAGGACATCATACTGAACTCATTTACTAAATTTCAAGTCACTGTGATATGTAGTTGCTTCGAAGCGGGGGTATTCTATACTGAATAATACATGGCAAAATCTGTATCATATGCTGTATTTACCCGAGACCCCTATATCATACCGAAGGCCAACGGCCCGAGGTATGATATAGGTCGAGGGTTAATACAGCGTGTGATGCAGATTTTGCCATGTAATGTTCATTTTATCATATAGATTAGAATATTGATATTTTGTAGGGGTGCGATATAGGGGGTGTGATGTAGGGAAAGAGGTGCGATTTAGGGTATGCGATAAAGGTAATGTGCTTTGTCCTATAATGCATATTAGAAAAGACTATATTTATACTTAAAATATGATATAACATAATTACCAACAAAAATTTGAGACACAACATCAGTGTGTAACATAGACTCGGTGAAAAATGGATCCCAGCAGCAGGATTAGCGGAATTTAACAATCAAAATATATATGAGACCCACCAACCTCAAAGTGCAAATTTCATTTCATTTGAATTTCAATTATCTGACATTCAATTATATAGTGTTTAGATTTTTTATTCCCTTTTTACACAAAACAGCGGTTTAGGAGTGATGCGTATGAAATGTATAATTATGGACGGAGCCCATCCCCTCGTTTATACACTCCACCGGTCAAGAGGTGTAAATACTATAGTCAGTTTTCTTCAACTTTGGTAGATGCTTAAATAGTACAGAACTTATGTAAATAAAACTAATCAAAATAAGATCTTAACAAGATTGAATAAATTTTCCAATGCAAGATTCTATCTTACACTATTGTACTTGCGGACCAAAACTATAAACGGAACACGTGTCAGGTGCACATTTCTTGTAAGAACTCTTCAATGACAGCAGATCTGGGAAAGGGGGTAATAAGTTAAGAACATATAGAACTTTTAAAGATCAATTTATTTTTGAATCCTATCTAGATTGGGGTGATTATAACAAAAGAAAATGTATCACAAAATTTAGAATTAGCTGTCATAGCTTAGAAATAGAAAAAGGTAGATATAAAAATATCCCTGCTGAGCAGAGGATATGTAAATTATGCAACCAAAATGTCGAAGATGAAATTCACTTTTTGTTGGAATGTAATAAACTTAATTATATTAGAAAACCAATTATTGGTGAGATACTAATAAAGTATCCAAATCTGACACAATTAGATAACAAACAAAAATTTATTTGGCTAATGTCAGCTGAAGATAGATACATTTACAGCCAACTACATTCTCTTTTAGGTAATCTTTCAACAGCAAGAGATGAGTTATTAAATAACATGAAAAAATAATGTATTATTATTATTGTTATTATTTCTAATTATTACTATTCTTACTAATTATACTCTTATCACTATATATATTAACACTATCATGATCATAGTAAGTGCTCTGCTCTGGTAATCATATTATAATTAACTAAGGATCACTGTACTTATTTAAAACTAGAAATATTTTATTTTTATTTTATTTAAAATCATTGTAATCAACTCTAATTAAATGTATATTGTGATTATCAATGTGATTGTTCAGCTCATTCGTGGGCGTCTTGATTGACAATAAAGAATTTGTTGTTGTTGTTGTTGTATGGGCATAAAACTGTATATATATCATGATCATTCACTGCCTTTTTTTTTGTCATTTGTTTTGGGTTTTTTTATTCTGCTTTTTCGGGAACGTGGGGTTGTTTGGTTTTTGTGTGTGTGTGTGTGTTTTTTATTTGATTGTTGTGTGAAAAAGAGACTTTGCTTAGAAATAAAGTTCCTGTACATTGTACCATGGAAGTACGGTCAGATTACTTCCATGGGTATTAAAAACATCTCTTTTTATGCTGAATATTGCATATTTAAAGGAGTAACCTATTTATCTGCTAATTTAAATCGTTTTTATTTTATCATTATTCGGAAAAAAGAACAAGAACTACTCGTTTGTTTAGTTTAAGATTGCTGGTTGTTTAATTTTAACACAAGTCAACTTTAACAGAAATAGACGAAGCTAAAGTGGACTTGAGTGTGGAACGGTGAAAAAGTGGACTTTAGCTGCATGATAAACTGGACTTGATCATGGCATGATTCGGTACTAGAAATCCAGTTAATAGTTTGAACTGTATTTGGAAGCAAGTTTAATGCGTCTATAAATCCCTCTCCAGTTTGCAGTTTGCGAGTGTTGCCTTTGTAGCGGCCCCAAGTGAGCCTACTCTTATCGAACTCTACAAAGGGGTGTTTAACGTGCACAAGGCATTGCTCTCTCAATGCACGGGACAACCTTTTTTGTCCATTCCGAAGGACTATAGCTAGCCGCGTTTCTTGAGACCATCCTCTAACAAATGGTGTAAAGAGAGAGTCGAAAATCGGATAATGAAATTCCCCCCCCCCCCCCAAGACGATGATCGAACCACGAATCCAGCTCATATCTGTTCGAGGTACACTTATTCCACATCCGTATATACATGTATACAGCATGTTCTATGTTAATTTTGATGAAATATGAAGTACTTTATTTTGTCTCGTCATCTGTCTTTTTCAAGAAAAGTTCATGAGAAAATAATTTTAAAATAACATAAATTTTAAGGACATTAAAGAATTGAGTCTATCAACAGCCTTTTTCAAAAAAACCTATGATGAGAAAAAAGTCGAATTACATAAATAAGGACACCAAAGCGAACACATTTGCCCTTTCTTCTTACAAAAAACTTGAAGATAAAGTTGTAACTTTGACATGTATTTAACATACACGCTACACACTTTTACAACAACTTACACCCAGAAGGTCTTTAAAGATACATATTCAATCCATCATCTCGATATAGGAGACAAAAGATTAAGTTCTGCGGTCCATGCAACCTCGGGGCCGATTGATCCAATTTTACTGTAAACTCCCATCCCTCTTGACCTCGTCACAGTGACAGCTGCCTAAGGATGTTGTCTGTATAATACAATTGCATCTTGATAACGGCTTTGTCTTCTTATCCCTGTACTACCAAAGGGTGGTATTTGAATATATTATTTCCCGTCTGCATCTTTATAAAGATGATACAACCTTTGGCTTACTTCATATATATTATTATGATACTAGAGTTTATATATAGTGACTATGCAGATATAAGATTAATTGCAAGGTTTTCAACCCGGTTTTCAAGAAGACCATGTTTTCAGAACAAAACTAAACCAACTAAGGACAGTGTTGCTTTAAAGCTTAACCTGAAAACTATGAACCATAAGCTCACAAATAAACACATACTTCAACAAAAGAAACACAAGGCAAAAAAAAAAAAAAACGAAAACAAAAAGCACAAAAGACCCCCCTCCCCCAAGACAAAAAATAAATAAAAAATAAGTATATAAAGATTGTCTTATAAATTTATATTTTTGAATCAATCTGTATGGTACATATTCACAGAATGATCTTATTCAGAATCAGCAATTAAAGATTTGTCTCAGAAACAGAAAGATAAAAAAAAACGTTTAAAAATACAGAAGAGATTAAGTTACAAAAAAAGTTGAACTATACAATTGTATGTTTATAGACAGACTAAAAAGTCAATGTACGCGGACTTAATTTCTTTTTTATTAATAATTTTTTACTACTTGGGGCAAAGAAACAAACAAATATAAAACTGTAACAGTAATAATACAGTTAACAATACAGTTATGTCAAGAAGTTGTACTTAAAGGAAAAAAGCAATGAAAAGGTTTTTTTCTTGTGCAAAGGTGCATTTAGAACTGGCGTGCCTGGCCCGCGCACTCCCGTTTGACAGGAAAATTTGGTTAGGAACTGTATGAAACAAGAAGTCCGAGAAGATTTCTTTTTTAATAGCGCATCCTACCATTGGAAAATTTTTGGATCCGCCACAGTTGCATGCATAGTAACAAATCAAAAGTCTCATTGCTGATGAAATACGCTGAGGTTTACCAACTCTTTCTAGAATGAATTTAAGCCACCTCCCTTTTACTCATGTGAAAAAATCGCCGTAAATTAACGCCACTTTAATGATGATCTTGGGATTATATCTAACTTATCACTTTCTTCATCAACCCTGCAGCGGAGTCTGTCCATTGTCAATGAATCAAGCACGCCCCTGGGTAAAAATTTACAAGGACCGTTCACCTTGTAAAACTGATCTTTGGTTTGTGTGTTAACTTCAAAGGCTTTTATAAGGGATGATGCAGACATCAAAACTTCGAGTCACTCTTATATGCATTTCATTATACTTTAGATGTTTACAATTTTTATACTTTAATAGTCGTTTTTTTTTTTAAATAATAAATGGGGATTATATAAAAAAAATGAGTAATACATACATACAAAACATATATATAACATTTTTATATGAGAAAGAAATTAAATTATTAGTTAAACATAATAACCTCAAAGGTACTATAACAATTTTTAAACAAAGGTGGATATGTTTGTTCGAACAATTAGGTGGGGGAGGGTAAGGGTTTGGAAATTTCCGATATTTCATGTTTCTGCATCTGCATTTACATCTTTAGTTGGAGCATCTTTAGTTCACATTATTTTGGTGCTTTGATGACGTCTATGTATCCTATTTCAGAGCACATTTGTTCTATATACTTTTCATTATATTTGTTTTATTGCTTCTGTGATAGCAGTGGAGGATTTAAGGGCAGGATTCATACCATAAGCTTATCTCGCTTTCAAACATTGCGAATACAAAACGATGCGTTTAATTCAGAATTCCATATACTCAACTCGTTGTTTCTGTCTGCAAAGTTTAACTAGCCTTATTGAATTATAATATGGATTTATAATATAAAAAAAAATCGTCTTTCGTGGGTCTACTTTGAAAATTTTGCTAAAATATGCCTAAATTGAGAAGCGATTTGTTCATTTGACTATTTTGACAAGTGTTATATATAGAATTGTGTATTTATATACAAAACAAAAAACGTTTATAAGAATATGTTTTACAGCCTAAGGAACAACATGCAATACAAACAATACTAAATATTGTTAATTGAATGATTAATTGATATAAATATTAATAACAAAATTCTGTCACTTCACACGCCAAAGGTATCAATTTTACTAGTCCATATACTTACTACTTGTTGTTTATCAAAAGTTTGTACACTTTAGCAAGGCCCTGACTTCGTCAAGCTATAAGAAAACAACATGACAGTAAATGCTGCAAGGAGCATTTCACTAGAAATGGTTATCGACGTTTATTCGAGTAACTGTTTATTTACGATCCGTCTAGTCGCCCCAGCTGAAAAAGCGCTATCAGCGTTTACATATTAAGCAAGATCTACAAGCTTACAGTTTTTTCCCTTTTTTCAGGGTGGATTTCAAATTTGGGAAAGGGTCACTAAAGTCAACAATAATTGTCAAAGGGATATTGGTTTCCTCAGTTCATGCAGTTCGTTGCTAAGTAACCACTGAACTCCCACATTAAATCTTAGTGTAGTCTTCACCATAATACTTTGAGTTGAGTGTGGATTTGGGTAGAGGTGGCGATTTTTAAAAGAAAGTAAAGATATTCTAAATTTTCAAGTTTCTGCGTTAAAAAGATCACATGGCATACTTATAACAAAATCTCATCAGTAGTATCTAGTTCAATCCTTATACTGTGTAAATTCATGTTTCAACTCATTGAGCAAACAAGTTACTGAATGTGAATTGGGATAATTGTACACGTATATAGTATATATTAAAGATTATGATACTAAAAATACTGTAAATTTGATAAATGGGCATTCTTTCCTTCAATACGACGAACTTGAGATATTTGCCCTGGAAGCCTTTACAAACTGACAATCTTTTGACCAGGGCAATAAATCTGATGACTGGTTTCCCCCTTAACACCTGACTAACAACGACAAGCATGCACATAATCTGTTTACAACCTAACACAAGGTACGTAGTAAAGTGATGCTGTATATTGAGTCATATTAGTGACTATATGGTCCAGAATGATCTAGTCCAGAAAGATCGTGTCGTGATGTGAAAAAAGTGTATAACAATAATTACTAATTTATCAGTATAGTACTGATTTTGTTATGCATTGTTGTTGTCCACAATATACTTACCAACCGGGGAGGTGTTTCCACACCGATGATACGTAATAAAGTGATGCTAGTAATGAAAATATACAAAAAGCCCAGAAGAACTATTAAATACAATAGGGATGTCCAAACATTTTACAAGAAATATTATTCATCGGGTCTCTCGTAAGTATAACAATCTCCGAACCCACCAGCAAAACATTACCCATGATGTACGCCTAAGATACATTTTGTAATTTATATATAAGCAATACCTATTTTCAAAGCGCTAAAAATCAAATATTATCAAACAAAAGACATTCAGAGCATACAAATGCGTGATAAGGTCGGTTAAAACAGCAAAAAAATTATGCAGATAAATAAACTTCCAGGAAATTCCGTCATCATTCGGTAATTTCGTTGTAATTAACTTTTAAATATTCAAGAAATTATGATTTGACACGCAGGTTCCTTAATGGGCCTGTTAACTCTAGATAGATATATAAGCCACGCTGTTACTCATTGCTCGTTTGTCCCAATGAAATAAAATGACCATTTCTTGCTTTCAAATTTTACTTATAGAATCTTTCTTAAAATGTCGTATAATGTCGTGTACCAGGGACAGAAAGGGTAAGAATGGCAGAGGGGAACACTATATAGGGAAAAAAAACAGTAAAGACATCCAAATGATATACATGTCTCACTTAAAAATTTCAAATGCTGACCATCTTGCAGTTTTCATTTGAATTACCTGAATGGTCAGTGGTCACTTTAAATATTTTAGGTACAATAAGATATTTTCAGAGTTACCAAAAGACTCTGCTAAAAATAAAACAATAGCATTTGCATGACTAGAAGAAACATCGGCTGGGACAAACTACCCGGCTTTGATCAAACTATAAAATGAATTCTAAGGAAGAATTAATCATAAAAAGAAAACTGTCTGGAAAAGGCCTTCAATAGTTACACATTGCTCGACAACTTTACAAGCACATGTGATAAAAGACGTACTTCAGACATGGATCTATAGCATTATTTTGGTTAATTCATTCAACTCATTGATTCTCCATAAAGTTTACGTTTCAGCAACCCATAAATTAGGTAGACAATACCTTTTGGTATTAATAGCAACCATAACGGTTAAATTATATAATATTTGGTGAAAAATAGCGGTTATGTCATAATTTATACATACACTGTAACTATATCATTTCGTTTTCTCTGCTTTTAATATTTTTATGGTATAAATGGTTCTAGCTATTCCCTAAATTAATAGGTTAGACACATTTATGGCTTCTTTGGGTATAACATTGCAATTTCATACATTACCCTTTTAAGTTAGAAAGTTAGTGCCAACTAATAATTAAGACTGTGATTGACATGATTGACCTGGCAAACACACGTTATGGACAACTAACCAGAGAACATGTCGGTCGGGGACAATTTCGCCTAGTGTTTGGGACAAATATGTTCACTTTAGGACAAGTCCGTATGTAAATTATTATGCATACATAGAACTGTCATCACTTCAGAAATGAAAATTTCATATTTTTCATTCTATATAGCTTCTTAAATAATATCCACAAATACACATATTCAAAATTGCAAAACGCGTACAATTATTAGTTGTTTAACCACCTATGACTTTCTCGAAGAACGAGATAAAAAAAAACCTCATAAACCATAGAACTTACATCAAACAACAAAAAGACGCGAGTAAAAAACAAAAAAAAAAAGAATTCAGCAATAGGAATTTAAAGCAACAAGCGCTTTTGCAGAAGCATCTGAACATTAAAAATTCGACAACTATAGCATAAGGAATGTTTTCAGAAAAGCACCATGCAGCAACATGAAATCAAAAGCAACAACATTTTTCATGATCAATTAACCATTTAAAAGAACTAGCATTCCTTTTAAAAAGGTCATATATCAACAGTTACCTTTAAGATTTTTTCTGCACTTAAAGCAATCAATGCAACCTTGTAGATATTAAATCTCTCATCATGATATTGTTTTTTTTCTGCCCAGACACATTAATATCCTATAAAGACCTACAATATTGCACGACAAAGACCTTATAACACCGGACAGACAAAAACTGCATGTACTTGAAGAATAAAGTGACTTGAAATTTATTTAAATTGCCCATATATGTATTGCTGCTGGAAGATAATATGTGAGTTAAAACAAAGAGTACCTGAGGTATATATATATATATATATATATGTAGGGTGGTAAATGCTGAGTCGAAAGAACTGACCAATATGCCTATAAAAAACAATTTACATTAGAAGTAAACAATTAAGAGCGACTTATTGGCAAAGCAATTTTTATTCCACAATTACAGCTACATTTAAACTTTCTATTGCACATATGCAATCAACACAACCTTGCTTGTAAAAAAAGTCCGAAACAATCATGTCTCATCACGATAGTATCTTCCTGCTCAGACACATCAATTTATCAAAGATATGATTATTTCATTGCATGCCAAAGACCCTATAAGACCGGGTACACGGTGAATGTTTTGCGTTCTAAGTCTTTTCTTATCCTTGTAGAATAGCGACTTGAATATGGTTCATAACTGTGTAAGGCGGTCATTTTTTAATGCCAAGAAACTTGTCAGAAATGAATGTCTTGAGAAAACCACCGAACTTAGCCAGGAAAGTAGGGCGACGTGTATAATCATGATAATATTCCATTTTCAGCCGCACGTACGGCTAAATTCTTATAAAGCTGCCTTATGCACTACAAACTATTAATGAAACCATAGGTCTTATAGAACATCCCACTTAAGCATTTTTTTTCCTGTCCAGACACATTAATCTCTCAAAGACCTATAATTGCATACCAAAGACCTTATAAAACCGGAAAGACAGGAACTACATTCTGTTTGTTGGTCCGTCCGAGTAAACATGTGACTGTGACATATAATTAAAACCTATATATTAAGTTACTGTACTGGGAACACACAAAAGGTAGTGACCTTGGGTAGGAATAAATTACGACTTAAAAATAAAGCTCCTTGACTATTGTATTTTAATTACACCGTGAATGATATGTGAACTGCTATTAAAGTGTATTGTTTTATTATGTAATGGTATTCTTTATATTTTTTGTTCGTATTGTTTCAATTCATTATGTAACATTTTATGTACTTGGGTGTCTTTAAGTTATTGGGATCTTTGCGGTTTAGGTGCATTTTGGGTCATCTAGACATTAGCTTATTTATTTTAAACTTAAACTGACTGAAAGTCTAAGCAGACGAGAGCTGATATTTTTTGAGTCATTAGCACTGCTGGTGGAGTTTTAATTCCCCGAGGTTAGCCCGCTCCGGCACCAACACTTTTGAGTTGGAGAAAACATCAAAGCTTTAAATTATCCGTCTAAATTTCAAAATTGTCTAAATCCTAAGGTTCTTCCTACCCAAGACATAGGTTGATTATCTTAGTAATAATTTGGTTCCCCAGTTTGGTATTTTTGGTTTTACTGTTCTATGCTCTTCATATTCATAAAGTGTTTGGCATTTTCAATATTTTTGGTAGAGCGCCTCTGATGAGTCTTGAATAGACGAAACGCGCGTCAGGGTTATTGTCTGGAACTTTGTTGTCATTTGTACTTCAGTATAGAAAGTTTTAAAATAATTTTAAAAATCATGTAGACCCCCATAAACTTTTAAGTAAGTAATCAGTGGCAATAGATGAAAAGTCGGTTTCAGGAAAAGCAATAAAAAACAATGTATTATCACTGAGTCAAAATTCATCTTTTTTGCTGGCTGTAAAGTTAAAACTCCTTGTTTTGGAAGCCAGTTTCAAATAATAATCATTGACCCTAAAAAGCCTTTGCATGATATGCTTTTTAAATACAACAAATAGTATGTTATTAGATGCATATAATGTACAATGTTATGAAAGTCATCGTGTTTGATGTAAATTTCATGCACCACTCGTTATTGAAGTAAACTATCGTTAAATAACCATCGGTATAAAAAGATATAAGGAAAATTTTGAAGTTTGAAGAGGAAATCCTTAAGAAGGCGTCCTACTATTAAAAATGAAAATAGAGGTAAGATTTAAATTTGAAAAATATTTCACTAAGATTAAAAGTAGTAAACCACATATACACGATCAATAAGCGTCCTTTTCCTAATGGCTGGATGAACATAGCATTTTTACCTGTACATTTATGACAAGATTTTCAACCTTATATTTAAATTTTATTTGATAAGATTTTAAGTTGCTATGATCAAATCTTGCTGAAGCTCCGGGGGCAGGAGTTGGTCCTTCTGAAGCAATTTTGTGTATAACAAAAGTTCAGACTCAGCAGACGTTATTTTTAGAATTGGAAAAATCTGTCGGCTGCCTTGGATCAATACCATAAAAACATTAATGAATATTCATTCGTGGGAGTAGCCGTTGTTTAAAATGAACAGTGGATTTTAACACTAATATTGCAAATTAAGGAATTAATTGCTGTTGAATCATAAGTTTATCTGTTTAGTCCATGTTTTACAAATGTTTTCAGGCATGGGAGTAAAATGAACACGTGACATACTTGAAACCAATCCTGCATCGCTTGATGAATGACAACAGACGCTGAACATAATATATATATGGAGGTAAACGTTTTACATTGATGTCGAATGACAACGTCTTATGAGGTAGCAACAACCGCCAGAAGGTTCTTCCCATCGATATAAAAAGAAACTGAACTTGGCTACGAATCCTTTTTACATCTCAACTGGTCGCTTAAACGTCTGTGCAATTTTAAGCTTCAAACATGTCGAAGTCGAGTGAACGTATTACAGAGAAACGGACTGTTATTACATCTAGTTCTAATTACGATGATGGAGATGATTCCAGCATCTATTACAAATCTGGAATAGGTCCTCGCCAATCTACTGTGGTCAACCGTTCTTCCGTTTCCTCCGGTGGACTACGATCAAGCATGGGTGGGGGCGGTGGAGGCACCGTCTACAAGAGAACGGTCGAATATGGAATTGGTCGTTCAGGACTTGGAAACTTAAGTCCTGGAAGTTACGAAAAAGTTTCTAACACTGGTGTCATGACCGTAAAGAGCTCACGAGAAAAGGAAAAGAAGGACATGCAAGATTTGAACGAAAGATTTGCAAACTATATTGAAAAGGTACGATTTTTAGAGGCACAGAATAGAAAATTAGCTGGGGAGTTAGAACACCTGAAGACAAAATGGGGAAAGGAAACCAGTGCCATCAAGGCTATGTTCGAACAGGAATTGGCTGAAGCCAGGAAACTAATTGACGATTTAACCAGAGACAAAAATAAACTAGAAATCCAAAACAGTAGTCTACAAGATGAAATGAATAACATGCGAAGACAGTAAGTATATGTTAGTTATAATTTTGCATGCAGCTGACATTTTTGAGTGTTCTTTCTGCAAACCATCTTCACTAGTTTGTATAGAATAAGTAAAGATGTCTTTTGAACCATTCTTTGAACCATTTTTAAAATCATGCGTTCTTTCAAATGCATGTACATCTACAGCATGCTATATTTAACGAAAATAATGTGACTTATATTTATATAGTTCAACAAAATATTTCTTTTATCTAGCTTTCAACTTTCATAGTCTATTGGTTTACAAAGAAAATCCCTGATGTCCAAAAACTGGTCATAAAAGGCCGATTTTAAACCATATAATTACTTTTTCTCTTCGTTTATAGCTTTGCTCCATAACCTATTCATTAGTTCACCATTTAATAACATTTCACTATACATCCAGCAACACCCTACTGAGAACAATAAAAAGTCTCTAATACCTATTAACTTTCCAATAATACTAGGGGCTAGTGATAGATAAGCTATTATACCACAGAAACGTAAGCCGTCCCACAAATTCTGTCCAGAACGAAGCAATAGTAAAAATTCCAAGCAATAGGTTTTGGATGTGTCTATCAAACTTGTTCTAAACCAGAGAGATTAAAACGACTGAGCATTTTATTTGTCCTATTAAAATCACAAGTAGCATTCGAGGTAACATTTGGTCAAATTTTGATTAAAGAGCTACTGATGAGTCTTTGATTTGGAAGTACGTTGTGCTTTATAACGATATAAGTTTCTAGTTTTTTTTATAATAAAAGTATTTGATTTAAGGTTAATTGATTTTTTCATTGATTTGACAAAGATGCTGAGTAAGCAAAATATTTCAACTCTAAGATGTATCACATTCTAAAAGGATTTTGTTAAGAGATATAGATTTTTTTTTAAATGAAACTTTACTATAAAATTTTGATTATACTTATTCTTCATACACCCCATTCATAGCTTGCATGATGTTGTTGGTATAACCTCATCACTCTTGTCTTGGTATTAAACAAAATTACAAGATTTATGAATACTTACTATATGCCCCATTAAATTTATATAGAATAGGCATTCGCTTTGTTAAGCATTCAACATGATTTGGATCAAACCCTGTTTTGTAAATTTATGAATACTTCACACTTGTTTGAAATTATTTCATGAATAATTTTACCCTAGGTCGCTTACTTTTTTCACTTAAAATCATTAGCACTATATGTATTGGGCTTAAAAGATTAAACTGTGCCCATTTGCTTAGCGAAGGGGATTCGTTTAGAGATTGTAACTCAAAATTAACATATTCTTTACTAAATTAGAATCAACTATAGAAAAAACTTGAGGAAAACATACTTGATCATACTTGAGAAAAAGCTGTTAAGAATTCTTTTAAAAGGAAAAAAATAATTTATTAGAATATACTTTCGAAAAAAAACTCCAGAAAAAGAGGATTGAACTTTACCAAAATTAAGGAAATACAAATGTAAAAATTGTGCATGATGAATAAAATTATAAAGTTTTCATTGATTTGATTTGAACATGCCTTTAAGGACTATGTTTTGAAGAAAATACATGCATATACCTTGTAATTACCAATTGTAAACTAGACACATTATCTGACAAATCCGTTGTTAAATAAAGTATTATATCAACCTCCCTTTAGCCTCGGGCAAATAGAGATAATCGGAGAAGCGACGTACGTATCTACGTATCGTTAAGTTGCCCTAAGAAGTCTAAAAAACGACGTAATCATTACCTCCCTTATGCCAGGTGTCTTAATTGATCCGCACTAGATTTGAACATGTATAATAATCATAGATGTATAACCCATATATATACACCTATGGTATAATGCATATGAACTCTCGTTTATCGTTGTTTATTCATTATTTATTTCATATATAATCATAAATTTGTATATTTTAATAAATTCATGTTTTAATTCTTTATTTTTATTATTATAATATTTTATTATTATTATCATTTGGTGTGTGTGTGGGGGGGGGGGATACAGATATGTAAAATAAAAAAAATTAAAAATACATCTTATAATTTAGCGACTCCTCCGTTGAAACTTTTGTTTTAAAAAATATTCACCCAGGCTTCCCATCTTTCATTTTGGAGTATTTTTATTAATTTTTTTTTAAAAATCCACTGTTTTAATGAATAAATTTTATTGCAGAGTAACCTACTTTGTTGCGGATTGTGCGTTCATCAGCTAGTTTGTCAAACATATATTTATTACCTTTTTGTTGGAATTTGGTATCAAAAACCCCACGTATAGTAAACTGGATTGTCTACTAGACTATCCAAATAACCTCTTCCTATGTATCACAGTGGAATTTGAATAACATCTGGTATGAATTTAATAAAATCTTAAGCACCTATTCGTACATTTAAGAGAGCGATCATTCGATTTTTATGTGGCTAATGGGGTTATTGATATGTTTTTCATCCAACCTATTTATTATCTGAAATCGAACAATCAAAGCCTAGATGTTTTGCAAACTATCTTGAAAATCAAATAAAAATTTTACAACAAAAAAGACCATACTGCCCTTTTTAATATCAAAACGTTGTCCTGCATTTCTATTTTCTGATTGTTTGTTGTTGGCATACTGCTTTTTTATCTCAAATTTTACAATAGACCCCACCTCCATAACAAACCAAATGATCGCTCCCTAAGTTACATGTGGTTTATTTTTACCTCGGGCACATTTTTGACTCATCTTATACAAATTTCTAATTTTGTATTCAATTTGGCATTATGCCCCGCTTCGAAGAACAGGAGGGTATACTGTTTTAACCATTATTCCTAGATTGCTGATATTTGGAAACAAGCTTGTTACGGCATGATGTATTGCGTAATACGTTTTTGGATTTATTGGACAGTTAATTCCTGTTTATCGAAGACTTTATTTTTTTTCCGTCACACAAAATTAATTCTGTCCAGCTTTTCATTTGCATATAACTTTGCTTGGCAACTATTATTTCTAGGTTGCTGATATTTGGAAACAAGCTTGATATGGATATGATGTATTGTGGGATACTTTTTGATCCATCGGACTTCTTAATTAATTGCAGTTGGAGTCGACATATGTGTTGTAGTGTCATGTTCATTTACTCCATATCCTTTCATCAATTATTCTACTTCCTGTTAACCGAAAACTAAAACAAAAAACTGTCGCACATTTCATTCACTTACATGAAAACTCAGCAACTCCTAGGTTGCTGATAATTGGTGACAAGCTTGGTATTGACATGATGTATTGATACATTTTTGGATCCATCGAACATTTACTTCCTGTTTGTTGTAAACTTGATACTAAACGCATTGCATACTAGTAGTAGTTGTGAAAGCGGGAGTATTACTGGTGAGCATTGGGTCACAGATTTCTTGTTTCTTTTGTTTCATCGTTGTTCTATGTTCTTTATACATGTATATAGTCCTTTTTAGAAAGTATTTTCCGGACGTGCAGACCTGAGAAATATTTTACTTATGCACTACAGGTTAACGACTTCCGGGTAGGCCTCTCCATTGAAAATCTGTTGAAATTAACTAAATTCGTCAACTTGTTAAAACATTTTAAATCTGATTGCCAAAGTCTAAAATTACTAAAAAATGCGTTAACATCCAAGACTTCACTCCAAACCAGTTTATTTGAACCGGGAATGGGAAATAACGCCAAAATCGGATAGGGATAAATTGATGTTTTTCCTTCGCTCAACGTTGTTTACACCATGAGGCCGACCCACAAAGGGAAACTACTCTTGCAAAAATGAAAACAAAAGAATCGGAATCGGAATTCCGGGTGACTTTTTGAAAAGGGCTATAGTGTTTGGGTTTTTTTTATTTTTGGTTACAGCGGAAATGATGAGACAAACCTAGCGTCAGTCGTAACAAATGTTTTAGTTTGTATGTTTCCTGCAACTTTCATTCATTGTATGTACCATCTGCTTTAGATATATTAATGGATTCACCACTGAACAAAACTCAGGCAAAAACGGAAGTTTGAACAAATACAAGTTTATATGACCACAGCAAAAGTTTTTAAATCTGTTACGAAATCATGCTGAAATTGGTTTCCAACAACTGTGCGAATCGTTTAGGTCCCCCTTCCTCTTAATTTCATCTATAAAAATATAGAAATGTTGGGTATCATTTATTTTTTTTATCCCCGAGCCCAACGGAGTTGGGGAGGGGATATAGCGTTTGGTTTGTTCGTTCATACGTTCGTTCGTTCGTTCATACGTTCGTACGTTCGTTCGTACGTATGTACGTAATGGCATTTCTTTGGTCAATAACTTGGGAACTAAACATCATAGAGGGATTATATTTGGTTAGTGGGTACATCTTTAGTTGTAGTCAGAATCAGTACCATATTAAGTGGCATTGACTTTTATTTCCACATGAATGACTCCGGTTAAAGTTTTGGTTAAGGTCCATATCCCAGCAACTGCAAGTGGTAGAGAAATTATGTTGGGTCAGTGTGAACATCTTAATTGGAAAGTAACCAACATCCGTAACCAAATTAGGTCACTCACCTTGACCTACATTTTTCAGATGAATGCTTCAGGTTAAAGTTTTGAATTCCAATAAGAAGAGGAATGATATTTGGAAAGTGGGTATATCTTGGATAGTAATTGACATCTGTTCCACTTACATTTTAATGTAACGGGTGAGGGGATTAGCTGTCGTGTGCGACTGCTCCGTTTCTTTATTAGAATTAAACCATTCATTGTCTGATAGTTGTAAGTTAGAATATATCCAAAGACATGTCGACCCTTTTCGCCCCGTATCATCGCACCATGTGCCTTATTCTGCGATCTTCATGAACTTGTATAATAAAGTTTTTTTCTCAGGCGTATAATATTTTGGTTTTTCATTTCATCATAAATCTGTCTCTATATATAGTAGTATGCAAATATAAATAAAGTTTCATGATAATTTATTATTATACATGCATTATTGAAAATAACTTTAACCTTAAGGTTATTATGAACGGACGGACACGAACACAAAATTCCGCACTCTGCTACAATAAACAATGGAGAATTCAGACAGTAAGGAGGTTGAGATAAAATACAACTGTAGTGGGAAGTCATAGGAACCCTTTCAAAAGGTTTAAATGTGGACATGTAAGACATTGGAATATATAGATCTACATGTAACTCGAAAACTTGCATGCATGGGTTGTCGCAATTTTTAACCAAAAAATTGTAATTTGAGTCTAGTTGCTTGCAAATGAAAATCTCGATGAGATATTTTTTGGTATTTTATGTTAGAATCCGTGTGTTTATCTGCTTTTCGACCTTTAAGTATATGCAGAAGAGCAATTCATCCAAAACAAAACATACTGGAAGTTCATACTTATTATTTAAAATCGACCCCTATTTTTTTCAGTTGGTGATCATTTATTATGAGCACAAATTAAAATTATCAAATCTGAAGCGGGAGTTAGTAAAACCATTAATTAGCTGAAGCTGACTATGTAAATGCATATTTGAGGTACATATATTAAAAATAAACTTAAGTTTCTTTCTAAAAGAAAGTAAAAAATTCTTTGAGTGTCAAAAAACCCTGATGACGTACATTTGTACACACCAAAGCAATGAAATTAGAATTATCCGTTAAAATTCAAAATTCTCTGATGTTATTGGCCGATCTTGGGTCAAAATTGGGTTTTTAAAATCTTTGCTTTTCATGTTCGTATTTAGTGCATGTTTGGTATTATCAATCTCTCCGGCATCAATACTTAGAATTGTTAACAAACACATCAAAGCGATGAAATTCTCCGTTTGAATTTCAAAATTGTCAAAATGCTAAGGTTCTTACTACCCGAAAGATTTTTTTTAAAATATTTTTTTACGGCATCGCGACAGAATTTTTTCTTCTTCAATATTTGCATTATTTTATGTAGCTGAAATCCTTCTTCAGAATATTTTTTCTTATTTCTTACCCTCTGCTGCCAAAATATTTTTCTATCAAAATTAATTTCCAAAATATTTTTGGGGGAAAAACGAAGCCCACCCTTTCAAGTTAAATGGTCGGTTGTTTTTTTTTAATATTCCAAGTGCGGCATATATTTTTATTGGGGTAGCCTTGATTTACATGATTGGTATTGTCAATCTTTTGGATAAATCGCATCTAATGAATCTTTGATAGATGGATAAAGGTAATAGCAAAATTACCGAGCTTGGAGGATCAATCTCATTGTCCAAAAGAAAAGACGAAACAAGGTAAAAATACCATAGAAATTGAAGATTGCAATGGTCCTGACTTGGTACATGAATTTTGAAAGGGGTCCGCCTATTGTCTACTTAAGAGGGTTCTTCCAGGCCATTTTTGCCTAAAATCTGCACGAAAATATTACAAAATTTTCAAAGGATAGGGTGTGTTTCGACCCCCCCCCCGGAACATTCTGTCTCTGGATCTGTCACAGAAGAAACTTTAAATATATTTTAAATGTATCTGAATAAAATTTTTGACATGAAATTATGATTTGAATTGAATTTTTATTTGAACGTGTAAAATAGGGATACAAAACATCGACGGAATTCGGATTAGATGCTTTACAAAAAGCTGATCGACGAAAAATTGCTTTTGTAAGATTTTTACTTGTAGGTAATAAAATGATGAATCTTCGAGGGCAAACAATATGATTTGTTTTTGTACTGCACATCATTACCCCACACCCTATTTAACAGATAGGGTCGGAGATGTTAACGACTGATCAAGTTTTGATCAACAATTTGAAAAAGTCCAATGTTCTTGGAAAACTCCGAAATTACTAAAAGTATAAACCGAAGACAAAATATTTGCTTGGGCCCTCCCCCTTTTTTCTTCCTTCAATGATACATTGATTCAAGTTTGAAAAATAAATCTTTTCGTGAGCAGTGTTCACAGTTTAGCCATATAAGGTATTATAATAAAAAGGGAGATAACAAGAATTTATGCCCGACTAATTGACATTAGAACGTAACAGGTAAACGGCTTTATGTCAACATTACTCACGATACGGCTCTTGTCCAATAATCTCTACTAGGCGTCTTTCATGTTGTCGAGTATATTAAAAAAAAACGGTAGATTTTCTGATTCATGAAAATACAGAATACATGTAGTTCATTTGCCTAATTTAACTTTTTTCATTTTATTATATAAATGTTTTATATACATTTTTAATGAAACTTGATCAATTGCCTGGATTCAATGAAAGTTTGTACAAACATCGAAACTGTTATAAAGATCAAAAGTCTAAATTTTTAATATTGAAAAAATGTGAATATTGTAAACGTCTTAAGTTTATCTACTCGAGGTATACTCATGGTTATAAATCAAAGGCCACTTTTCCTGTTTTCAGATCTTATTTGCTTTTACTACAATAAAACTTAAATAAATTGTTAACGGTTCAACTAAAGATTAATATCGAACACAAAGTTTTGTTTGAATAAGGTTACGTACCTAAGTCTTAACCAAAAATAATCGTACATTTAAGTACATTTAAAAGTCTGCCTTGTTTAGGTTCATTAAGAATTTTCTTGACCTCTATATACTAGACTACAAGTCAGAAAAAAGACAGGAAGAATTTTCTACAACTTCACAATGGACATTGCTCTTTTACAATCATTTCCGTTCGGTAGATTTTGTGTTTTGTGTCTCTTCGTGCTGTTCTTGTTCGTGTTTACAGGTTTCGTCGTTGCCCTTTCGGACTATTGAAGTTCGAATGCCCCATTGGTGCCTCTTGGCTTGCTTCATTCTAATCTTTGACAAAAGTATGACGATAACAAAATATAACTTCAAAGATTTTTTAAAACACCTTTCATTCAAGCAGGTATTCACGCCTACGCTTTATAACGTGTGCAAGTACAAACATCAATGCCAATGGGGGGATTGCGGCTTTCAAAAGTACACAAGCGCATTCTTTTAAAAGACAGTCAATGACTTCAATTGCATCGGGACAAATATTACCTATGTTAATTTCAATGGTGCAACAAATATGCCATATTCACTTATAAATGCAAATTTTTGATAGACTTTTATGACCATTTATGCTGAATCAGCATTAATTCCACTGAGGAACTAAGCCGTGACTTGGTAACTGCTTAGTTTCCGGGGTTCTTTCCACGACTTTTATGTCAAGATAGTCTTAAAATGTTAATAACAAACGTAAAAATATTTACTAAGTAAAAGTTTTCAATTGTTGCAATATAATTCAAATAAAAACTTTTCTTTGCCTTATTCGAGATATAGGATTTTATCTATGTAATGACTGTATTACTATGCTGAATAATAAACTCCTCATGGGAAGCTATATAAAACTTGCGATACTACATTAAACCCCAACTTAAGTATATCAGTTTATGTTCCATCAAATTTTAATCCCCAAACGAGCAAGGCTCTAAACGGTCACCGTATAAGGTGATTTTAATATTCCTGCACCTTTTTGCCAAGTTTTACGTTTGTTGCTTTCTTTTCAAAGAACATCTAAATTTTCTATCAGAAATTAACAAATTCTATAACAAAATAGCCATTTATGCACATCCATATTTGAGACACTTAAACACATTCTTTCCTATGTTCTGGTGGGTCCTGAAAAGGTGGTGGGTGGGTCTTGGAATCGAACTTCCCTCAATTTTCTTCAGAAATTATGTTATTTGTGGGTGAGATTTCGACAGAAATGACATAGAAACGCCCTTTTCCCTTGGACTTTGCTAGAAACCCTTCCCATTCATTCGAAAAGTTCTAGTGCAGCCCTGTTAGATGTTTCTATACTCCCTGTAAATTGACCACAACATAATTTTATCTTGCTTCATTTCAAACTAGACAATGCTAATCAGTCTTGATTCTAATTCTGTAAGTCTAAGTCTTTGATTGATATTGGCATTGTCTAATAACAGATGATATAAGTAAGAAAACTTAGAAACAAAAGATTGATTAGAAAGAAGTGCCTGAGTTTATTGACCAAACACAATGTGTACTTTGAGATCATGTAATGCAGTTCTGAAACAAATTATCTTCCCGTTGTTTGTTTGATTGATTGATTGCTTGTTAAGGTTAGACACATTCCTAATGCATACCCCAGGGAAGGGGAGTTTTATGGGGGTAATTTTGCGGGGGGAGGCGAATCCGGAGGCCATGCTTGATACTACCAACCTTGGGTACCTTATAATTCTTGTTTCCAAAAAAAAAATCACATTTAAGCAGAAGGCAAAAAATGACTCGTATTAATTATTTTTCCAAGATAGAGTTTTGTTGTTTGAAATAAATTATTACGGACACACTAGTCTTTTAATAATTGTTCGTAATTTCTGCGATAAGCAAAGTCTGTTTCTGGTCAAATGGACAAGGATATTAAAACAACAAATCATATAAGGCCAGAATAATAATATGAAACACACAGTAAATTGTTGTATAATGCCTTGCGCTTTAATTTCTTATTTTGATCGATTAGAGATCAGAACATTGATAAAGTAGTATAGACTTATTTATTTAACCAGAAATAATTCTTTAATAGAGAGGCGAGAGGCCAAACATGGGATATTTGTTATTGCAGAAATCTCAAACGCAAATTTGGCTTTATGAAGAATATGACCATCAAATGATAAAATGAACATAAAGTGATAAAATGAACACGAAATGATGATGACGCGAGAATTGGGAAGACAACTTTCAAAATTTAACAAATGGGCCCTTTACCACTTTCAAACGGTTAGGTTGAAAATGGGAGAACTGTTTTACAAGTATCAGAAATATGACTATATAATCATATACAAATGCAATTCTTTTATTTCAATCGTCCTTGATCCCCGAAGTCCTTGGTATCTAGTGCATATGGTGGGCGATATATGCTAACAATAATCCTACAGGATTGATAGCTATTCAACACCTTAACGCACACACAACTATAAAATTTTATCATAGATCGACATTGTATTTGAAAACAAGTTTTAAATTCATTGCCTCATTTAATCTGTAATTCATAAAATAACAAATCTTTGTAGAAATATGGTCTGCTAGCTTGAACTAATACGCTCACTCATCTGAGAAGTTTAAAATACTTGATAACCAAGTACGCTAACTTCAAATGTTTCATTCATAGTTAAAACGATCTACCGAAAACGTTTAATACTGATTATATGTATAGTAATTACTCTAAATCGTCTATATAACTTCTAAAGGAAAGGTTAAAACGCTAACACCTTTTCTACCGGAAAATAATCCGTAAAATTTGGTCCTTCAATTTGTGAGGTAGAATTCTTAACATTGCCAAGTCTATGCCGTAGAAACAATTGTATATGAGCCCCTCAAAGCTTCGTAATTTGCCAGCAAATGTTTTTTTTTTTGTATCGTTATCGTTTTAACCATGTTCTACAAAATCTGTTCATTTCCATGGATATAGAGATCCATGTACTAAATACAATACAAAACGTTTCATTGCCCCACCCATTGCCTTGCTTCTACATTTTGGCCCGATGTTGAATTGTATTTTTTGCAGAATTGCAAACTAAATTCTTATTCGTCTCAATCTTTTACTCTGTAATTAAAATTGACACATTACATACGATGCTTAGTCCAAAGATTGTAATCGTATGCTTCACGAAAAATACAGAGTATTACCTTCTTAGCATTGTGCATCTGCCCATATGTTGAAAACTGGCCCTACTGTAGCATTATTTTACATTGGTGCAATTTCCAGTTCTGCAAGTTTGTTTTACAGTCCCTGTAACGTATAAGTTAACAAACGATGCGATATACGCACGATGCGCGCACGATGTGCGCACGTTGTACGCACGATGTGTGCACGATGTACGCACGATGTACGCACGATGCACGCACGATACGATGCACGATCTACCATACGATAAACGCTGTGAGAACTGCTTCTCCAGCGTGCATCGTTTCGTGTAGCGTACATCGTTTATCGTGCATCGTGTAACGTGCATCGTGTAGCGTGCATCGTTTCGAACATCGTGCATCGTGTAGCGTACATCGTGCATCGTGCAGCGTGCATCTTATCGTACATCGTGCATCGTTTTGTCTAGCGTACATCGTGTCAGGTTTGCACATATCGTAATTTCATTTAATTCTATTTTTTATTTCATTTTATTTTATTTATTTTATTTTGTTTTATTTTATTTTATTTTATTATATTTTATTTTATTTTGTTTTATTTGTTTTATTTATTTATTTTATTTTATTTTTTATTCAATATTAATTTTATTTTTTTTAATTTAATTTAATTTAATTTTATTTTATTTTATTTTATTTTATTTTATTTTATTTTCTATTTTTATCTCATTTTCCTATTTATTATTATATTTTATTTCTTTCTATAATTTTTTAAATTTTATTCTACTTTTACTTTTTGATTTTGGTTTTTTAAATATAGAATATAGCCTTTTTTCTTATTTCATTGCTAAGTTTGTTTTCTGTTGTTGTTTTTTTTTTAGTTGTTGTTTCATTCTGATTTTCTTTGTTACAAAATGCATTCATGTAATTGAGAGGTGTCATCCGAGGGTCATAAAATGCAATCGTTTATTGTTCTGACTAGCTGAGGACGACGGACAGTCCTCTGCGGACATCCCAAGGTTTCTAGCATATTATGTCTTATGTATATATTTGATGGTCTACAATCACCGAGTTTTCAATGTCGTTTTAAATTTAGAATCTATAAACGTCATCCTAATAAATAGATTATACCATCATTTATATCAAAAGAATGACTCCATCCAGCATGAAAAAGGTAATAAGTTCAGTTCTTTTTTTCCTTTGTCCCCACCGCAACGCAGAGCGGGTCCATACACATGCCGGGCGTACGTTCGTCCGTCACACTTGTTTCGTAACAAATTTCTCAGCTACTATTTATCCTAGACTTTTGATATCTGGTATGCAGTTTCAGATGGGGGACTCATACGGTGACCGATGCGTTTCCAGATCCGTCGCTTTCCATTTCCTGTTTTACATTTTGCCGGGAATTCTGTTCTTGTTTATGACTAATGCAATGTATGAACTTTGTGGTCAATACAAGTGACAAAATAAAACACATCACTCGAATAATAAAACTCATGAATTTGTAAACCCCGCAGAGAAGATGCAGACGTTCAAATTTTTTTATCTTTTTCACGTTCGTTCGTACGTCCGTCAACAAAACACTATACTAAAGAACTATTGAAAACGCACACTGTTTGAAAATTTGTAGAGTAAGGACAAGGACTTATACATATTTAATAGAACTCAGTGAGATATTTTTGGAGCTTAAAAAACTTTTCATAGTGCAAGTGCAAAAAACAGTCAATAATTTTAGCACAAAACAGGTTTACATGCATCTAAAGTTTTGATGAGTTACCGAAGTATTTGTCATCGTGAAATTTAATACAAAGAATGACATGCACAGGTCTGTTTGGCCTTCTGGTTTGTTCCATGTTTCGTGCATGCTGTGTTTGATTTAACGAAACTAAGCTACAATATTATTCACCCAAGGAAACAATGAAACAGAACATTTTTTTCATCTTTTACAATTCAAAATATCAATTATTCCAATCAAGTTTTTTATTCTTCTGATTTGTAATGAATACCTTGACCGTGGAGTTATTAGTTTAAAAATATGCACTTTTTCTATGGCAGAGTGAGGTTGGTAATTGTTGGTGATCATTAATCTGCTTAACTTTTCATATAAAGGTTGTTTATTTATATATATTTATTAAAATGCAACAAAAGATAAAATACAATTAAATTGGCTTAAGACCACCCTAATTACTATCCTATCATATCATTTGCTTTGTATTTCTCTTTAAAGTGGCAAGGTGTCCCCCTTTTCCTCTAAACAAAATCATGTAGATTTCGGGACCTCCAATCATCCCCCTTTTGTCCATGAAGAACTGTATGCATGTGGGACCCCCGTTCGAAAGTTCTGGATCCGTCCCTGGTCTTGTACAGATTTTTAATGGTCTATGTTGGCACAGTATATTTATTGCAAATTATTGTATACTTTCTTGTTTGCAATATAAATTCGTGCTTTCTCCGTTCATTCAAAAAGCAGTTCCCCAGAGTAGATCGCTTGAACATAACTTCATGAAATCAAGGAATAATTATAAAGAATTCCTTGATGAAATGGTTCTTATATTTAACAACATTTCCTCACCAGAACAGACATGCATAATTTGCAAATTCTACACTTGCGAATTTGAAATATGTATTCACCCTTCCCAAATTTGACTGAGATTATAAAAGAATAAAATTGAATAATGAATAAATAAGTGTTATAATTGCTCATTACTTAAAATTAAAAATCCGTAAAATTATATATTTTATTTGAGATAATTAAATTGGTTTTAATTTTCTCAGATTTTTTAAAAAGATTTTTTTTAATTGAATAATATATATGTTTTTTGATTTTTAAAAATTAATCATTACCCAGAGCCAGAGTCTATGTGTACCTCAGAGCTTAAAAATACTGGTAAAATATATGTGGTTATCAGAATAAAATTTCTAAAAAGTAAATTTTAACTGCCATACTTAAGGTTTTATGAAAGAAATAGAATTAAAAAAATAATTATATTTTTCAATCATTTCTCATAAACATGATATAATTCATATCATATCATCAGAGTCATACCATAATTATTTTATCATTGGAAAAATAAATAGTTTATGAAAATCATCTTTGCCGAGTCTTGCGGAGCTATCAATAAATAGGCCATGGAAGGTGTCCCGCAGGGAGTGACCACAACGCGCGAGCTCCAGACAGGATGTTAATTGCGTTTCGTGTATATTATCCAATATACATGTACCTGTCTCGATAGTGGTTAATTAGTTAGTTACGTGCGCTAAAAAATTGTCATTTGAATTTTCACACCTTTGATAATACGGCAAATGTGAACGAGAGGAGAAAAAGAGATATTACTATCAAAAACACACTTTAAAAGATTGATTGCAAGGGTTCTGATTTTGATGAATGCTCGGTTTGGTGCTCGAAGGCCTTTTTCGGCTATCCGGACTAAGAGATTGCTAAACAGTCTCCTACACCAAAACATTATTTTTATATGTGTGTCAATTTTTCCAAATGTACAAATGTATAAACTAATGAAGAAAAATTAGTTAATTTAGGAAGTTCCTTTTTTTATGAGAAACCCCAGTTTCGTATACAAAATATATACAATACAGCTCTTCGATGAATTATTTCTGATCCCGAATTTTTATTCATCTGCATAAATTATACCCAATGCAGCAGTTGCTTTTAAAATTTCTGGATAACCTTAAAAAGTAACAAATTTGTATATTTTGTTATTTTGTTATTTTGAGTTAGTAAATTTCCCCTCATTTCATATATTAACTTAATTAGCGCGTTTTTACCTAATTACACATTTTGTGATCAACTGTTGTATAGACTAAATGCATTTAAACTTCTGCTCAGTTCATTTCTTTAAATAAAGTATATCATTTAAGGCATATTAGCTGTAGTTACAGTTAACCGGCAGTCAAAAACATGATTGTGCAATTTTAGGACAAAAAGAGAAGATTAGAATGCTCTCTTCTATTTTCACCAATTTCCTTTATCTGTAAAAAGTTATACTTTGGTATTTTTTGGACTGTCGTAAGTTTGCCAGTGTAAACGATAGTTGGTAACTATACCCTATGAATTACTTTCATCAACTAATTCCATAAAACATTTACCTTTAACACATATTGTTTGTAAATCTAAGAAAATGTATTTTTATGTCATAAGATAATTTTACCATTTACAAAATGTATTTCCTGACTGGCATAATTATAGTTTTGTCAGAATAAAAAATATGAATTCTTAGCCGAGAAACGTCTAAAAGCTGCAGTACGACCTGCTAAGACGCTCCTTGGGAAGTTCCTAAGATCTGTCATATAGTAAAAATCATAAATTCGACCTGACAGATCTCCTAAATCAATAACTGAGACGTACTTCGGGAAATTTTAGGAAAAGTTAATAAATTATACAAATATTTTCTATTTAAACGACTCTTTATTGCGAGCAGAAACCTGTTTTATTAATGCTTAATTTAGACCAAAGGATCAGGACATATCTTCAATTTAGTCTTCCTTGAATCTTTGATAAATCTAACAAATGACATGATCGCAAAGAACAACCAATCACCAATTAAAACGATGCACGCTACACGATGCACGCTATACGATGCACGCTAAACGATGTACGCTACACGATACGATGAACGCTACACGATGTACGCTGCACGATACGATGTACGCTATACGATACACCATGCACGATACACGATGCACGATACACGATGCACGATATACGATGCACGCACGATGTACGCACGATGCATGCACGATGTACGCACGATGTGCGCACGATGTACGCACGATATACGCACGCTTAATTTGTTAACTTATACGTTACAGGGACTGTAATACTAGTTGCGTTTTGAGTTGAAGGCCATGAACTTCTTGTAAATGAAAATTACAACCTTTTTGACATTGTGGATCTGCCCATACGTTGAAAACTGACTCTTTTAGCCTTATCTTGCATCGGGGCAAACTAGACACTTCTAATCAGTCTTGATTCTAATTCTGTAAGTCTTTGATTGAAATTGGCACTCAACAGCAGACGGTTCAAATCAGGAACCAAGCATTGATTTTCCGGAAACTCCAGATTGATCCGTTGCCGATAAGACAGAATTACGTAATAATTCTCCCATCGATCATCATCGCGAACGTCTTAATCAGGGTACCGTTTCACACGGCAAACGTTAGCTAAGGTTTTAAATCATTGCAATAGTGTGCAAGGTTACAATGCAGGTTTTTCAATGTCAACTTGCACGCAGGTCGTCAATGATCATGTACCTATCTTTCATCTTTCATGTCTTGGAATAAAGGTTCAATCACGTAGAAACTACATGTACATAAAAAGTCCGAGTTTTCAAGTACCCATTCTCTTCTTTCCATGAAAAGGCCCAAATAAATAAGACATTTTAGTAGGTATTTTGCAAAACGCTACTATATGTTGTAAGCAACAATAAGTTGACGTCGCATTTCATAACTTTCTAACAAACTTGACTCCTATGAAAACAAGCTTTATTTAACAACGACAAGTAGTTTCAGTTGGTCGGTGACTAAAAGAAACCAACAAACCTTTTCAAAATGTCTTTTTGTAAAATAAGTATGAATTTTTGTCCAGTCAATTTATCTCTTGATCACAAAACAATATGGCTTTATTGACAGAATGGAAGATTTGAAGAAGTATCACTCTCTAGACCAAGAACAAATCAACAAACTAAACCAACAACTGTCTGATTATGAAAGCGAGATTAACATGCTGAGAAGAACTATTAGTTCCCTCGAAACCGAGAGAGGACGTGATAAGGACAGGATCAACAAACTCCAAGAGGAAGTTGACAGATTGAGAATCGTAAGTATATAGAATCTATGGAAATTGCCTTAAAAGATATGAGATGTACGAAAAAATAACTCCAAAGCACAAATAATGATAAAGTGACCAGCGGAAAACAAATGTAGGCCCAAAAAAATACTATGAAAGACCACGATATATTGCTGCATGCCATTCTAAATTTAAGCCGAGACATAACATAAAAGCTTAAATCATCAAATATTAGAATAAATGATCTGCACAATATAAAGTACCTTGCAGCAATACACGTTTTTTGCTGCATCAACATAATTCGCTTTATGTTATTGGCAATTTTCCATACATCTGAACTTAAGCGGACTTTATAGAAACCCCTCGAGTCCGAAGTGGATAAATATTCATTACTGATATTCAGACAACATCATTTGCCAATACCGCATGTGCTTATGACGTAAAATGATTTTGGGAAACCGAGAAATTCAATTAGCTTTAACCACTGAAGTACCATACATAATTTACCAATTATCCTTAAAAATGGGAATATAATACACAGGAAGCAGGAATGCGATGCACGCCAACTGCAGCAAAGTCAAATTAAACTTATAGGCCTCTAGTCTATTTGTCAAGTCTTAAAATATCTTTTTGAGATTGTTTTAATAAGATACTTATACTATATTATATGGGCAAATTGCAGAACAGCTAACAGCGCCTACTTGCCTCGTTGAAGGCTGCTGGCAGTTGTCCACTGCGTTCTTTTTCTGAATTAATGCTTGTTACATGTATGTGAGCTGTGTCGCGTACACTTATTCCCCACCTCATTATTTCTATATAAGTCATGTGAAGACATATTATTCCTTGGCATTACAATGAACTAAACTACTCCTATAATAAATGCGTTATTATGACAACAAGGTACAAAATACCATGTCATCACACGCATGTCATACAAAAACCGGAATACTTGAGATTTTCTCCAAAACTAATAAGTACTTCTCATTTATTCATATAACTGCTAGACGCGAACTCTTGTTGAGACTAACCAGTAATAGACAACAATAATTGTGTACAATAAAACCGAAAAAATAACAGTTTCCAAAACCATTTATTTCTTAGACAATTCAATTACATTCTAGACAACCCATCGACTCCAAAATTCGAATCTTCAGCTCTAACCAATTACCAAAGCCGACATTTTTATATAAGAACGTACCCAATTATTATGGACTTCACGCAATTTTTCTCAAAGTTTCTCTATTTTGTAACAAATTATGCCTAAGGAAGGCGAAAGAAATCTATTTATTACAAGCTATTCCAAAAAACAGGAAAATCCATCATTGAGATAATACAATTTTAAGTACCATTTCCACTCATAGGAAGTGGATGTTCGCATGGTTTAGGCTATGGTTACGTAACGTTGGCAAATTTGATTATTTTGTATTCGTCTGTTCTTTGTTAGCCTTTTGTATTAATGTAATTCAAATTATTCGAGAAGAATGTGATGTAATTTCCGATTCTGCAAGCAGAATATAAATTGGAACCCAGAATTTTAAATTCCAGTTAACAAGTTGAAATATAGTTTTTTTTTCTTTGCCTTTCCGGCTTTAAATTTTGATTTAGAACTTGATGAAAAAATCTTTGAATAGAATGCACTTTTCAAAACAAAGAGCTAGTACTTACTTTAGATGAGCACAACAGAAGGAGGTATCAAGTGGGCATTAGAATGTCACAAGGACCAAGTAAAAACAGTTGGCACAAACGATAGCACAAACCACCTCACAACATTATCACAAACGTAAATCAACTAAACATCAATCAGCAACGCAAACTCATGTCGGAATTCAATTGTCTTTTTTTTGGCAAGAACAGTTTTGTTAAATGAACACTTATTTGTTTTAGGACTTGAACAACGAGACATTGAACCATCTGGATGCTGAGAACAGACGACAGACATTGGAAGAGGAGATGGAATTCCTGAAGAAGGTCCATGAACAGGTTAGTGATTAAAAATAGTATAAAGTCTTCAAATGTGCACGTCTTTGATATGTTTTGTACAACAAGCATGGAAAGCTTTTCCAACTCACATTTGTTCCTGATTCCAGCTTTTGACAGAGATCTGGGGAGAGACGAATAAGGTTACAAACATAACGTAATAGGAATGAGCAATATCTTTGAAAAGTAGCATCCACAATTGTTATGTAAAGAATTTTCTTAACCTATGACAATAGCTACGTTGTACAACAGTCACCATAGTCCGTTCTTGATGACACAATTGAATGACATGTATGCTTAAATGCCCTTCTATATTATAAGAACTACCTTTACGTGCTACTTAAGTACATTTCAAGCATAATCTTTATTCTGAAAAAGGAATAAAAAAGACTATAGCATTCCCCCAATTCTTAGAACGGAATAAGGGTTATCCTACAGTCTTTTCTATTCCGTTATGGGAATGGGGGTTTTGCTAAAGTCTTTTCGCCCACAAACAGACAAACAATTATAGACATAATCTTGAATAACTTAACAGTGGTTTTATTAAGAATTTCTATAAGAAGCCTTTGCATTCATTTGCTGAACCAGAAACAGTTAGCATTCAATTCCTTCCATAAACAGACATGCTTGGAATATTCATTAGAAGTCGAGACAAAGAAATATTGGTAACATAAAAACATATAAACAAGTTATAGCATATAGAGACATAAACCTTACAATTGGCGGATCGAACCACATGGGATCTCTGGCTCTTTATGTACCGTTATATTGCAATAGGTTTCGTCAGGTCAGCAGAATCAGAAATCAATAGCAAAATAAATATTCTATTAACCAATTGTCTGCCAAGTAATAAAGAGGCATTTGGACGATATATTTTTTTAGTCTTAATCTGTTTGCAACAATATAAAATGACATTTTGATTGTGTAACTCATATGAAAATGTAATATTACATTATTTTCCTAAGTATAGACTGTGAATTTATACACCGTAGTTTATTTATTGTTTTTCTTTGAATAGTTCTAACAGTTTGAGCGCATTGTTGCGGAAGTTTAGTTTATATGCTTTATGCCAGGAACAGTATTAAGAATTTGGCATTGGCGTGAAACATTTAGAACATGGATAGCCTTATTGGTTAACTTTGGCCAATAAGCCATCACACGTTCATGAGAATGAAATGGCAAACCAAAATGTTGTTAAAAGACTAATTTAATCTTCTACAGAATTTCAAATGTCAAAAATAAGCAATTTGATCAGATAAAAGCAAGTCTATTTTAATCTTGCCCTGCAAAATGTCTCAGAGTTAATCTAATTTCACCTTGCTTTACAAGATTTAAGGCGAAGTTTAAACTTAATAAAAGTCTTAGTAATTTTAAAGTAGGTACTGTCAATGAATTATCGTATGCAACAATGAAATCTGATAAAATTAATTCGCAAAACCTCATTTACACAAAAGTACAAGACAAACTTTGAACAAGAATTGTCTCATTGAGTTTATCACTCCTAATGATATCTTAAATTTGTTAGTTTTTTTAATCAAATAAAGTCATATAAACAAATGTATCAAATGCGTAATGCAATTACATCATTTAACACATATCTTGAAATCTGTAAAGAAATTCACGGCGGATATCCTCTTTTAGGTTTAAGCATATAAACTTACTTCTTGAAAACAATGCTCTCTGTGAATATGCTTTAAAACTATTGCTGATTTCCTTTTGAACCGCTTCAGCATTGATTAAAAACATGCCAACGTTTTTACCATTAAAGGAACTGAAGGAGTTAGCCGCCCTTGCTTACAGAGATACCACCGAAGAGAACCGAGAATTCTGGAAGAGCGAATTATCCCAAGCCATCCGTGACATCCAGAGTGAATACGATAACAAAGTTGACCAGATCAGAGGTGATATGGAAAGCTACTACAATCTCAAGGTAAGAAACACTAGCTTTAGCAAAAAAGTGTGGGGACAAAATTGAAAAAAGGAATTGAAAGAGTAAATATTCAATTGAATTTGAGAATCAGATGTCGTGCTCATATATTTGGCATTGAATTTAGATTTTAAAAGTCTCAAATTTGCTTTTAATTATATTTTGAACATTTATGTATCAAAAAAAATATTTAGGTGATTCGTAAGTTCATTTATATTTGACTCACACTAGTCTTGTCTGTTTTGATCTATTAGGCTTAGCAAGTATGCTTCAAAATGATTGGTCTTATTCACATTCTTATTTTTTCCAGGTCCAAGAATTCCGAACAGGTGCCACCAAACAGAACATGGAGGTTACCCACGTCAAGGAAGAAAATAAGAAGCTTGTAAAGAGCATTTCCGACCTGAAGGGAAGACTTGCTGACTTAGAAGCTAGAGTAAGTTTGATTCTACTAGACAGGGTTTTTCATTTGGAAGGTTCCTACACGTGTTAAAAATCATTCATTGAAATGACTTGAAGCGATAAACTGAGATGAATTAATCGTAATAAACAACATTACCAAAGAAATACTGAAAGAAAATAAAAATCATAATTGAAAAAAAAAATAATTCATTCTATGACATTGATGGTTGTTGCAATTTGATAAAATTGCAGTCTTATGCCAGATATGAGCACTCTATATTCTGAATTTTGCACATTTTGTTACAGAATGCACAACTTGAATCCCAATATAACAGTCTTTTAAGAGAATACGAGAGCATGCAGAGTGAGCATACCATGGAAACAGTCAAACTGAAGGAAGAAATCACCAACCTGAGAGCCGAAATGGAAGCTATCTTGGTAGAGTTACAGTCACTTATGGATGCCAAACTGTCCCTGGAGCTTGAGATTGCAGCATACAGGAAGTTGCTGGAAAGTGAGGAAAGCAGGTCGGTAGATTAAATATGATACACTACAGTTTTATGTTTCATATCTTAATGTTGTGATTGTGAATTTAAAGTTAGTTGATGACCCAATACGTGCCCATTGTTGGTCATATCTGCATTTTACTGTCATCTTTAAGAAAGTGTTTAACCAGTTTCAGTTTATTTGGGAACCATTACAGTTCTAATTTGAAATGGAATAGAAATGAAATGTTTTATATTATTTTCAAAGTGAAGTTGATTATACTATCCAATTGTTTGATCTTATTTTGAATAAAAGAAAGAACAGATTTTTTATTTAACTTGAATTATTTTTTTTTACTCGTCTTAAGCAATAATTTCTTTAGAAGCACATATACATTTCAGCGATGTATTTAGGTAATCACATTTAGCACTGCACTTCCTAACAATCTGATTTAATCCAGAATCTACTGTTTGACTAAATGATATATAATGAAATGATGGCATTCACATATCCAAGATACATGTGACCATATTAGACTATACCTTCTTACTGATAACGACTTTTTAGAAAATTCGAACGAAACAATAAAGATAAGCCATCTCATAAACTGAATTACAGAAGTATAGTATTACTGTATGTAACCAAATGTTTATTTGAATCTTTGTCACTTGATTCTTGTCTGGGAATATGGATGCCATCTAATGAAAATAATACAAAACATATTAGAAGAAACTAGTACTTAACAAAACATGTCTATTCCTTTCATTGACATTTTTGTTTGTTTGTTTATTTATTTGCAATAATAATTATAATAATTTCGAAATGCAATCTTTAGAACTCGTTTCCTTTATATTTAAGATCTAACAAGTGAATTGTGTATTTGTAATTTGATTTGAAACGAGTTGAAAAGTTCTATCAAAGAAAATGTTGTATTTGATTCAATCTTTTCAGAAAGACAGAAGTGGTACATTACTTCATGATGCCAAGGCATTATTACATAATTCTAAAATCTTAAAAGGCTTTTGCCATTGATATGAATAATGAATTTGTTTTTATTAACCCTTTTCTTAAAACATAAGAAGTTAAACTGACAATTTACATGAGCTTGCTATCATTTAAAGATAAAAATGTAAAAATTTTCAGTTCAAGCGAAATGTTTTACTTGTTTTATAACAGTTTTGCATATATCTTTAATTTTCTGCTGCTTATATGGATTTTCCGAAACAGAGTAGATAGGCTCCGACGACTTGGAATCAACGTCTTGAATCTCAGAGGTTCCTTTAGGGGTACTTCCGCGGACACAAAACAGGACTCTGAATATAGCCCCGAATTTACACTTGACGATGAAAAGACAGAAAGGGACATAACTCCTGATGATGATCAGCAGGATATAATTGTTACTGAGACACAAGATTTTCAATTAGAGGAAGTAACGCCACAAAAATCAAAAGTTGTAGAGAGTAGAGTGAGAGAGGAGCCGCAAAAAGATATTGCAGACGACAAAGAAGCATTCCCAGTTGAAACCGGAGATGATGAAAATGACAATAAAGATAATAAGCAGACCAATCAAACCAGTTATGATGAAGAAAATCCAGATAAAGGGGTAGATGGGGGTGATTCTAAGGATAGTTTGTCTGATATACAACAGGGGAAAGTTGGAGAGATTGTCCACCAGATAGAATCATTACACACTGAAACTGAACCACCCATTACACAGAATAAGGCATCTTCCGACAAGCCTGTGGACGAAATTGTCCATCAGGAAGAATCATCACATACCGAAACTGATCCACCTGTCACTCACAAAACATCGACTGACGAATCAGTAGAAAACAATGTTCATCAAAAAGAATCATCACCACTTGAAACTGATCAGAAAACACCGACTGACGAAACGGTAGAAGAAAGTGTTCATCAGAAAAAATCGTCACCCCTTGAAACTGTACAACCTGTCATTCAGAAGACACCAACTGACAAATTGGTAGAGGAAAGTGTTCATCAGAAAGAATCATCACAACTTGAAACTGAACCACCTGTCATACAGAAAACACCGACTGACGAATCGGTAGAAGAAATTATTCATCAGAAAGAATCGTCACAACTTGAAACTGAACCACCTGTCATACAGAAAACACCGACTGACGAATCGGTAGAAGAAATTATTCATCAAACAGAATCGTCACCACTTAAAACTGAACCAACTGTTACTGAGAATAAAATACCGATTGATTCCATCGAAGATATTCCAACGGTTGACAAAGACATTGATGAGGGTCAGCATGACGTTATCAGAGAGGAAATCATTAAAGACCAAGAAAACCCGACTGAAAGGCTGATAAGTGACGAAGCTGTAATAGATGACACTATTGCTGAGAGTCAAGATAAAGAAGTAGTAGGTGAAGAACAATCTAGTGACAAAACTGTAACTGATGAAGGTGCGGCTACTACTAGAGATGATGGATCACCTATTCGTGAAGAAGAACCAAATATTGCACAAAAAGATGAAACATCTCCTGGGGTCGATGAAAAAGTTGAAAAAGATTTAAGAATCAGAGAAAGGCAACCGAATGACGACGATATGAAGGAATTTGGGAAAGTTGCAACACCTGATAGAGATGAAGCTGATGCAACTAAAAAAGATGACTCCCCCGAAGGCCAAGAATTGAAAGATAAGGAAGAATCAAACAATATTTCTTCAGAACAAGACTCTGCAGCTGGTGACCCGGCGTCTAAACATGATGATGAAAAACTAAGAGACCAGGAGCAATCAATCGATCATTCACATAAGGAAGATGAAGAACTTAATGTGTCGGATAAAACTGTTGATAATTTACCTTCTACAGACTCCGGAAAGCAAACTATTGGAGAAATCTCTGCTACTGATATTTTAACTACTGAGGCCAAGGGCGATGAAACGAAAGATTCGTCACTCGATGAGAGTAAAGATCAAACATTTGGAACAACTGAAACCAAAGATGAGCACATATCAAATCAAACTGAATTAGGGAAAGACGACCAGCCAGCTGATTCTGTGATAATAGAGAACATATCAAAAGAAATTATTGTTGAAAGCGAAAGTGACAATCAAACAAAGGAGTTACAAAGTAGCACATTAGAAGACAAATCTACAGAAGAACATTTAGTGTCCGAAAACCAAAGTAAAGAAACACAATCTGTTTCATCAAAGGTTGACGAGCAAGATACAAACATATCGGACATCCATAGTCAAACAAAAGTAGAAGATGCTCCAACAGTAGTCGAAATAGGTAGCATTACAACCGAAGCCCAAAAAGAAGAGCAAGACACAAGGACAACCGATATCGATATAAAAAAGCAAGATAAAAGCGAGTCTGAAAATCAAATCGAAAAGCAAGGTACACGTGAAGTTGAAAACCAAAGCAAGGGTGATTATGTCAGTCTTACGGACAGTCAACCCAAAGAACAAACAGATATTCTGCCAGAAACCGAAAAAAACTTACAAGATTCCATCTTGTCAACCTCAGAGCAAACAGAACAGAAAACATCTACTGTATCAGATACAGAAATCATTGAGAATGAAATCAATAAACCAGAGACCAAACCGAAAGAGGAACATCAGGAAACAGGACCATCGGCTAGCGAAAGCAAGAAGGAAAATCAAGGCATATCAGAAAATGAAGACAAAGAGCAAAATGCTTCAAAAGAAGATGAAGTTTCACAAGGAAACGATAACAAAACACTTGAAAGCAATATCAAGGAAAAAAATTCTAAAGTTGATGAAAAACCACAAAGCCCTACCATCGAATCTCCACCTAAAGATACAGAAATCACTGAGCATGAAAATGACGAAAGGTCTGAAAAACAAACCATGATAGCTGCTGAGATGTCATCAAGCAAAGAAGAGAAACACGATAGTGCTGACCAAAAAGATCAGAAAGATACAGGGGTAGACGAAGCAAGCATATCCAATGATACTGTAAATGAAAAAGATATCGATACTAAATCAAAAGATGTCACTGTTGACGACACAGCTAAAGCCAATATACGGACAAAGAAAGAAATCGGTAAAGAAGAAATAACCGAGGATGAAACACACGACAGCACAAGGACTGAATACGGCGAGCTAGTGCAATTAATTGACCGGAGAGTAAGTGAGATGGAAAATGTGAATCAAGAGCAAGTTATAGAGAGTAGTAGTAGTACAAAACAAATGTCTGAATTCCAGAGCAGCGAATTACAACAGATTAAACAGACGGATAAGAACTATGAATTCGAATCAAGTGCTAAAATAGAATCAAAAGAACAAAGTCATGAAATTAATGAAAGTATAAAAACCGAAATAAGTGATGAACATAAAAAGCTTGAGGTCGAAGAGAGAGTATCAAGCAAAAGCATACACCAAAGCCATGAGTCGGAGGTTAAGGTATCAGTTAGGCAAAATGAAGGTTCTATCAAGGAGATAACACAGACTGTAATGAACGGGAAATTGGAGGCAGATAAGAAAATTACTGTAAATGGTGTGAGTACAGAACAACTGGTTGATGGAAGCGGAGATGAACCAACTCTGAACGGAAGTGACGATGAAGGTTAAATTTTGCTTTATGTCTGCTCACTGCAATTTGTTCACCAGCAACCGTGTGACATTGTCGATGCTGCATGATTTGTTTTGATATTGTTTGTGTTTAGTTTATTTCACTGTCTCATAAAAATATCATTATTTCTAGTTCATTCTCCTCCCTATAACAGGTCTCATATCATAGAACGAATAAGAGGAGCTGGGTTTTATAGACGAAACAACGAAGACAGTTATCCTATTGATATGATAGATACTGTTGAGGTTGAAATACCCCATGATTCCGTCCAACCGGAAACAGGTGATCCGGACGAACCACCTGACCTTGATTCTAAACCGGAAGGTATTTTTCAATCACATGGTGAATGTTGTTCCTTTTATTTAGTTCAGTTTATATTTTTTGTTTCTGCAGAGTTGGCATGAGAAATGTGATTGAACAATCCATGAATACCCAAAGTCGTGGAGCAGCCCAATTATCCGAAATGATTACAGAGTATGAATCTAAGGGCGGTTCGTAATTTTTTGTTTTTGTAGGAGAGTGGTGACTAACAAATTCTCGTAGAATGCTACTAAATCTCTAGTATATATATAACATTTTGACTAACTCAGTGAAGTAGTTTGCAAAAAATTGATTCTAACTTTTCACAAGTATTCTTGTCAAGGGTTATTTGAATTATCTGTGCATTTGAGAGAAAACTAATGTAGTTTGTTATAATCTATTAATAACAAAAACAACCTTTTGGGAAATTAAAAAAAATATAGAGACGTTAAATTAGGGTATTAAAATATTATCGTATTTCAAAAGACCCAACACCATTTTGGTCCTAACAGTTGAAAAATATTTTTGTTTTTGTGGAAATATTGCGTTCCTATAAAAATTTTCAATTGTTTAAGATTCGAAAGATATTTTTAAATATTTGATTTAAATCAAGCATTGAAGAACTCTCTTTTTATAAACATATTTTGTGCTTCATGTACTGAAAGCTCCTTTATATCCGGGGAAATGAAGGGTGCAATCAATATCATCATACCTATACGGAGGTCCACTTTATAGTCATCTTAACATCTCATATCACCATCATTATTTATTTCTGTACCTGTATGCTTAAGCTTAATTTCTTTATATTCATTTAGTATACAAATTAGTTCTTAGTGTTAAATGCTTAAGTTTATATATTTATTTATTGAGCGTGCTTCTACATAAATCAGCAAAATGTACATGAAATGTTTTTGTTTCGCAATCGTTATTAAACACTGCATTTTAATTATAATAAAGTTTATTTTATCATTTTCATTTGCAGTTTTTTTTGGCAAAAGCGTTAACCTTAATTATATTTGTTAAATAATTTTTTTCTCACTTTGTTCATTTGCATGATGGTGTGCTGGTACTTGACTTTTCTCTTTAATATGTATTTTCATAATTGTTGGTTTATTCTAATCGTATAACTATCAAATAATGATGTTAAGTAAAGAATTTTATGTACTAATATCCAAGATATTTTACAATTAACAATGTTTTATCAATTTATTTTTTTTACCTTTTAATAAATACTGCTCTTAATAATAAACGTTTCAATTACATCTAGGAAACAAGTTGTTTCCCTTTTACCTCTCCGATAAAACATAATCAAAATAGAGTTGTCTCTCTTTGACCTTTCATTGTTTTGTTTTCCAACAGATACTCATTCTTCAATGAAAATGATGAGAGGTGAGGTATCTGCTAAAACAACTTACCAGAAAACATCTACAGGGCCTGTGTCCATTGCTGAAGTCAGTCCCGAGGGAAAATTTATCACACTTGAAAACACCAGTTCACAAAGAAGGGTATGTCATCGATCATTCCCCCCTATAATTCTTTTGGGTTATTTCGTATTCACTTGCTATCCTTCAAAATATAAAGAAATATTTTTGTAAGACAAAAAAAATGTCTTTGCTTAATAAGTTATTGAAGAAATTCTTTGAAGAACCATTATCTATTTTTTTATTTAATTGATAAATGACGTTTATTCTAAGTTTTACTAGTCGCAGGACAGACAAACACAAGGAAGTATTGAAACATATTCAAATAACGTTTCAGATAGACTCAGAACTTTTTCCTTCATTTGGTAAAAAAATCTTCTTGAAAATACCAAATAGCAATTTGTGTAAGGCAATATTAAATGCTTTTCCCTATATTTTTTTCCCTAATTTGTCATACATCTTTATCTTAAAGGAAGTAAATCTTGATGGATGGAAAATCAAACGTGAACTTGATGGACAGAGAGAAATAGTATATACCTTTAGAAATTTCACATTGAAACCACACAAGTCTGTCAAGGTATGATTCAACCAAAGTTTATATATGTGTCACACTCACACAAAAGCAGCGAATCCACTGTAAACATACAAGCACAGGGGGTTTCATTTACTGAAAAAAAGAATTGTAAAAAAAAAACAGAATAAACACAGAAGCCCCTATGTCGGAATATAACCAAATGTAATGCATTGTTGACAATGAGGTTCCAGAAAATCAAATTTAAAGGTTGCATATTCCTGAATACAATTTACAGGAATAACTAATTGATGACGACAGAAGCTTGAAATTAAACCTTTTTATTGGTTTAAAGTCTTCTCACTCTTAAATTTTCAAACTATGTTTTATAACTTTGTTGAAATTTAGTTTTAAAGCAGTATATAATAGCTATTTTCATATCAAGGCCATTGTAACAGTATTACCTGTTTTTATGAATAGTTTATTATTCCTCCAGTATTTACCTATACAGAAATCATTGACTTTTAACTTTTCAACTTTTCCTATAATTTTACTTCAGATTTACGCAAGAGGATCAGCATCCGAAGCTGGAATAAACGATCTAGTGTTCAGAGATGAGGACACCTGGGGTGTTGGCTCTCAAGTTTCGACAACTCTCGTCAACGAAAAAGCAGAGGTATGTAAACAAAATAATACAGGCAAAGCTTATTATGTGGCACTTGTGCTTAGGTTCAGAAAAGAATATTAAAGACTTTGGTTATCTGATAGAGTCAAGTTTCAATATATTTCAAACCCTGTTAAATTGTCAATAGATTTCGATGGCCAGTCATGTATACACTTTTCGTGAGATTAATTTCTTTTAATTTCTACAAACATGGCAAAGTTTAATGATAATTGAATAAATACCGTTTCCAGTTTATGCTTTATTCTTTTATGTGTTTTTGTCAAAGGATTATCTAAAATCTTTTTCGTTTATTCTTTTGCAGGAAAAAGCTACACACAAACAGAGGACAGCATATAATTAAGAAGTCATAAAATAAAGAGGTCACAAAATAATAAAGCTTATATAATAGGCTAACATTGTATTGCTTACAGAACTTTGCAGACATTTTTTCTTAAATTATTGTACATTTATATTGTGTATTCAGCAGGTAGTAATTAGCTAAAGGGATTTTAGCTTAATTTTATGGTGTTGTAGATGCTTAAAAATTGAATTGTCAAAGAGATTGTGATATGGGTGTTCCCCTTGTTGTAAACCTGTTATATGATATGTATCAAGGTTATTTTAGAGATTTTTACATTTATATACATTGCCTTTTATTTTTAATATAATTTTATGCAATAATTACGTCTTTCCGTCAATGTTTTTCTCAACTTTTTTGCTTATTAAACTTCTTTTCAGACATTTAAGAAATTATTGCATTGTGGGAAAATATGAAATGCATTATTGGTGGAAACGCGTGGTTTTTTATCAAATGACCTTACATATTTTAGACCAATTGAAACATGATGAAGACGTGATTTTTCCCAGAATGCAATATTTTTTCTTAAATTTAGGTCAATGAAGTTTTTCTGGTGTCAGTTGATGTTTTTAAAATGTTACATTTTTATTGAGAAGACTTTTCAAGCTTGTTAGTGCAGGCGGATTAAGACACAAATGTAATGTCAAGGTCATTGCTATCACCAATTGTCTTGCCTTTTAATAAATTATCACAAAAATTGTGCTGTTGTTACTTACTTTTACATTTCCATAAAGGAGGCGGCAGAGAAGTACCAATGGGGCACTCGAATGTCAAAATTCCGAAAGGGTGAAGTTATAATCACTTAACATAAACCCAGAACAGCACGGAAAAAACACCAGAAAATATAAAAACACACAAAAAACGACTGAATAACAATTAAAAAAAGCGAACTCGAGAGCTCTTGTCACACTTCTTAAAATACAGATTATAACTAAACTACCTACTGGGATGATCAATCCAATTTGGACACGAAAAAAGACAAAACAATGATAAACACACCAGAGAAATTAAAGATCGCAATGGTCCTGACTTTGTACAGTAATTCAAAAGAATTGATGGGTTTAACCAAGTCAATGGCGCCAAACTTTTCTCTTCAAATTAAAAGGCACACAATTTTAGACACTCAATAAACACTTATCTTGTCTGCTATTATTTTTTAAGACTAATCAAAAAAGCTTATTGAATCAAAGATTAAACTTTATGCAATAAGTAAGGAAGGATGCATATGTTGCCTGAAATAAAAGTATTTGGTAAACAGGCTGCAGATAGACAGAAGCAATGAAGTAACAATAGAGCATTCGAATGTCAAAAGTCCAAAAGGGACAAGACCAAACCAGTAAACACGAACGAGAACAGCACAAAGAAATACAAAAAAAAAAATAAAAACACAAAAACAACTTAATAGCGATCAACAACGCGAACTCATAACAAGAGTGAATTCAGGTAGCAGTTCCTGCTTGCTAAAGCATATCCGTCGCGCTGCTAACTTTTTATTGATGTAACCTCAGAATATTTGTGACTCACATTTCATTGGTAAGAGTCGAACAAAGCGGGTGTAATAAGAGTTATCACAAGATTAGTATTATATCGTTTTTATTAGGTAGGGCTGCTTTAGACATATGGTATAGTCGTTAATGTTTTTTTATCAAGATAAAAGCTGTCAAGAGTAGATTCAAACAAATATTCAAAAGGACAATATTATATGCCGTAAGGGACCGACCATTTAACTTGAAGGGGGGGGCTTGGTTTTTTCCTAAAAAAATATTCTGAAAATTATTTTTGATTAAAAAGCAGCAGAGGGCAAGAAAAAAAAATATTCTGCAGAAGGATTTCTGCCATATAAAATAATGATAATCATGAAAGAAAATATTCTGTTGCGATGCTCTGCGCGGAAAAAAATTTCTGATAAAAACAAAAAACCAAGGTCCCTCGTCAAGTTCAATGGTCCGTCCCTAATGAGAAAGAAGAATGAAACAAATAAATATGCATAAACCAGTAAAAAGCTAGTCAGTGATTTATTTACCTATCAATCAAACTTTAAGGAGACCATGCTTTTGACTATTGTCAAATCTAATTAAAAATATTTTATTGTGAATAGAAACAAAATAAAAGCGAAGAAAAAATAGGTTTGCTTTTTAGCTCACCTGACCCGAAGGTGAGCTATTGTCATCGTTAAGCGTCCGTCGTCCGTCCGTCCGTCGTCAGTTAACTTTTCTTCAAAGATCTTCTTCTTTCTGAAACCACTGAAGGGATTGCATTGAAACTTGGTATACTTGATTTTTAGGATGTCCTCTACCAAGTTTGTGAATTTAATACATGTTGACCAACCAACATGGCCGCCGTTGCTAAAAATAGAACAAGGGAGTCAGACCATATTTTTGGGATTATAACTCGGAAAGTATAAGAGATAGAGAAAATCCGAAGCAACCCTCCTTGTTCAGCATCAAAAGCTCTACAAATCTCTCCATTGAGTTGAAGTTGTGAAACGACTCCTTATAGGAGTTATTGCCCTTTAATCGTCAAAATTCACCATTTTTGCAATTTCTGGACTATATCTTGAAAACCGTAAGAGCTAGAGGAAAAGTTAGCATTGCAGAATTGTTAAGCTCATTGAGATCTACAAAAATGATATCAGGGTCGAAATTGTCACAGATCAGCCATTTAAGAATAATTCCCCTTTAACTGTTTTTTTTTCCATTAATTTTAACTGATTTGCAAAAATCTTCTTCTCTGAAACCACTGAAGGGATTGCTTTGAAACTTAATACACTTGATCTTTAGGATGTCCTTTACCACGTTTGTGAATTATATACATGTTGACCAACCAACATGACCGCCATTGATAAAAAACAACAGGGGTGTGAGACCATTGTTTTTGGCTTATAACTCAAAAGTATAAGAAAATCCGAAGCAACTTTTCTTGTTCAGCATCAAAAGGTCCTTACAGGAGTTATTGCCCTTTAACTTTTTTTTCTATTAATTTAAACGGATTTCCAAAAATCTTCTCTGAAACCACTGAAGGAGGATTGTTTTGCAACTTTGTATACTCGAAAGCTTGTTAAATTTATTCAAACTTTAGCATACGAGATCAGGTGAGCGATTCAGGCTCCTGGAAGCCTCTAGTTTTAAATCCTATTCGTTTACAATATCAATTCAAAGACTTTTTAAAACTTTATTTCATAACTAAATCCCCCCATATATCTCTGCTCAGGTGGGGCCTTCACTTCTAAGATTGCACTGTGGCCGTGGCTGCGAATACAGAACTCTTCATCTGAAATGTAAAAAAGGATTTGATTCGAATAAAACAAAAATGGGCGAACATATATTTAAAAAAATTACATTTACTTTTACTATATTTGTTCCTTTTTCAAATGAAGATACATTGTTGGATAGGGATTTACTAATCTTTTGAATCCCCAAAGATATACTCTTGCCTTCCAACTATTTTGTTCCGACTTCTGCTTTCGGCAGGTTACATCTGGAAGGAACTGACACTCGCTTTGGTAGTTTCTTATATCATTGAAGTAACATAGACAATTAATTAAGCGTAAGCAACATCCCGTCCGCTCTAGCTTATGGAGTTTATGAATTACTCCAGAGCTTGCATAAATAACATCGATTTCCTTGGCATAGCGTCACGTCTGACATGAAAATTGCTAACACAAGGTCATGTTGCTCCAGTTGTTGTCCGCACTCAAAACATTTTATGGAAGATATCATGCGCTCATAGACTTATAATGCTATTTCTAATATGAGTGCATATGTTAGTTTGTCGTAGGGTTTTGTTTGTCTTCCTTAATCGGATTTGACACGCTGAAGCAACCATTAGCAGAGCGACGGATGTGCTATAGCAATCAGGAACTGCTTATTCTTCCGGGGCACCTGAATTCACTCTTGTTACGTAACTCGAGTTTGTGTTGTTGATTTCTATCCAGTTGTTTTGTGTTTTTATGGTTTGTGTTTCTTCGTTCTGTTTTCGTTCGTGTTAACTGCTCTTTCGGACTTTTGGCACTGGAATACCCCATAGGTACCTCTTTGCTTCTTCCATGGTTATTAAGTAAAAAAATACCACTTAGTATGTAAAACACTGTTTGTAATTGGTTTGTGATTATATCATGTTTTTGGTTGTTTTTTTTTCAAAATTCTTAACTCTATAGAATACCTGTTAGAGTTTTCAGCTGTATCATCTTTCCAAACGAGTTGTCAAATATGGTAAAGGCATCGCCACCGACCCAGTTAGTTAAACAAAGCTGGAATTCTTTGCGTTGGTTATAGTGGATCTCCAAGGACCCTCTTGGATAGTTCCAATCTATAACCCCATTCAGACATGAAGGGGTTGGGATTACTTGCTCTGTCTCGTTGGCGGGAATAAATCTTAACAAAAATGAAAGCACGTTGAAGATTTATGTTTTGCATGTGTTAATTGATAATTATGGATATTAAAACAACGTTGACCAATGAAAAAGGAGCAAACATGTTTTCATTCTTTTTAAGTAGCAAAGCTTAAATAAAAAAAAAAAAGATTTTTAACACAGATGTTACTAGTTTTTAGACCAAAAAGAAAATAAAATCGTATGCACTTTTTTTTTTATCTTGGGCAAATTGCACCCCGATGAGCAACGACCAGTGGTCACATTGAAGGCTGCTGGCTGCAGTCTGATTAAAATCAACCCTCTCACTTGCTCCCGTTTATTGATATGTCGCGTGGGAGCTCCCACGCGACATAACAACAAACGGGAGCAAGTGAGAAGGCTGATTTTACGCGACATATCAATAAACGGGAGCAAGTGAGAGGGCTGATTTTAATCAGACTGGCTGGCTGTTTCTTAAATTATCGTTAAATAATATAAAAGTTGTGTCGCGTACACTTATTCTTATTCCACATCTTCTTACTTTCTAAAATAATATCATAACGTTACTGTTAAGAATATAATATAAACTAGAAAAAATGTGAGCAGCTGCTCGCTAATAAATATCACCGCCCGTCCCCATAAAAATCAATCAGGTCAAATTTTAAAATAGGATAGTGCATCTACATTAAGACACAAAGATTGGATGAAAGTTTCATGGAAATCCATTTAGTGGTTTTGGAGGAATTGCGGATAAGAGATCGGTACCCTGAGATGTAACAGACGGACGGACACCTCTACCACTATATGACCCCACTTTAAAACGGGGTTATAAATTATAAATATCGTAAGAAGTTATAATTGATTTGTCTTGAAAAACCGTAAATACCTTTTATGCTTACCCTTTGGGATAGAACGTGCAAGGATCCATGAATCCCCATACTTTTGAAAACAATGTACACAGGAAAATAACCACTAAACGTCTTAAAGTCATCGTGGCTTGTTTTTCAGAACAATACCTGACCTTATCTTATGGTTACATATACGTCATGTAGGTACAATAAAATCCAGTTTTAGAGTTCAAGATCTTAATTTTACTGTTCACAGTCAAGGTTAATTTAAGAACAATGTTGCTCTCCGGTTTTGAAGTTTTGAGTGCCACAAGGTTACGTTGCTCCCCGGTTCTTGTTGTCACTCAAGAAATTTAACGGAACACACAATGTGCCTGTAGACATATATGGGGATTTCTATTTCTCAGATGAGCGCAGGAATTGGTTGGGCATAGATGCTTAGTATTGTCGTCCTTTACCGGAATTTATTTGACCCACAATAAATCGATCGACGGCAACATGGCGGGTGCGCTATAGCAAGCAGGAACTGCTTACTCTTCCGGAGCAGCTGAGTTCACTCTCGTTTTGACTTGTGTTCACGTTGCTAATTGCGGTTTGGTTGGTTGTATATTTGTTTTTGTTTGTTTTGTGTTTTTTGTCTCGCCTGCGACGAATATACATGTAGGTATTACTTAGGCGAGACATACATGTAGGTATTACTTTCCGGCGGCGACGGCGACGTTGACGGTGGCGGCGGGGTGATTTTTTTTGCAAAACTTTTGTGGACAATGAATTGCTTAAAAAGTATAATAGCTTGGCTTCTGATATTGGGTACACAGACAGTTCAAGCTATGGTCTACGCAACTATAATAATTACCATGCCGTGTGACCCTGACCCCATTTTCATGCTCCAGTGACTCTGTTAACCATGAACTTTTTTCAGGCCTTAAACTATTTTGTAAGACTTTTGTGGACAGTAAATTGCTTAAAAGGTATTATAGCTAGGCATCTGATTTTGGGTATACTGACAGTTGAGGTTATGGTCTACGCAACTGTCACCTTGCCGTGTGACCCTGACACCATTTTCACGCTCCAGTGACTCTGTAAACTTAGGTCTTTTTTCAGACAGAAACACTTTTTGTAATACTTTTGTGGAAAATGAATTGCTTGAAAATATAAAAGCATGACATCTGATATTAGATATACAGACACTTTCTGTGTATATCAAGAAATGAAAGCTTAGGTAGTAGATTTTAGTGACGGTGCCGACAGGCCGAAACATACTTTTCGTGGCCACACTTGTGAATATGATCTAGACTACATATTATAAATGGATGAGTGTTTATAATAATTTGCCAGGAAACTTGTTGTAAATTTGATTTTAACAAATTGTAAAACAGTGCACGATGTTTCAAAATCGTCATCAAAGGGTTAACATTTGTGTTTAATTTTATTTATCTAATGCATACATGTCTTATATAAAAAGGCATTGTCTACGGGCAACTAATCTCATCTCAATGAGCACTATGTACAACTCGATCAAAGAGAAACTATCTCTCCCTCTAGATACAACAATAAGCTACGTCATAGGCGATGTCAGTCATTATGTTACATGTAACGCAATTTTCCAATTACTTAATAATGTCAATTACAACGTGAGAGAAGCAAAAAGGGCAAAAGGGCACTATAATCAGGCACTCGAATGTCAAAAGTCTACAAGGGCAACACAAAACCTGTAAGCCACGAACGAGAACAGCAAGAAAAAACGGACAACATTAAAGCACGCAAAAACAACTGAGTATAAGCAATCAACAACGTGAACTGAAGTCGTAAAGAGAGTGAAACTATATGCTCCTGTACAAAAAGCAGTCCGGGCTAGCTATAGCATACCCGTAGCTTGCGAATGATAAATCCAGCGTGTCAAATCTGGTAAAGGAGAGCGATACAAAACTTTTGAACTTTCTTTTTAATGATTTTAATCAAACATTACACAATGATATTATACCCTATGGGTTGTGGATCCGGAGTAAAATTCAGGTGTAAGGGTGTCCAGGGGAAGAGCATGCAGGCCCCTCCAACCAATATTTTTGCAATAGCTCAATATTGGTTTACATCTCTTCATATATACCATATATATTATTACTCCTTATGATAAGACAAATCATTTGGTACCAAGGGGGATCCCTGATGGTCATGCACACCCTACCGCCCTCAAAAAAGAAAACCACCGAGTATCTCTAAAACCCTATGACCATATATATTGTAATGACTTTTGCTATGTCTTTCCCCCTTTTCTGTATACCTTTACACTTCAGGATATTTCATCATGTGTAATTTTGTTTAGCTAATAGTGGTTTCATGCTGTGTTCTACCAGCATTTCATTTCTTTAAGTCTTTTACTGGGTCAACCATAAGTGTCCATAAACTAGGTCGATCATCAGGTTACATCCAAGGGTCCTTGAGTCCTTTTACTATTTATAAGGTCCTGCTTTAGGTACCTACATGTAGGATTTTATTTATATTTTATTGAAAAATTCAACAGATTATGTTTATCTGAAAGATGTCAATTACAGAAACATGGTATTGTTATGGACTGCTGTATATTGGCTTGCGGATTCTGCTAATATTCATGTATTGTGGAGATGTCTTTCTTTTTCCGTTTTTAATCATCTTGTTTAAATGATTTCTTGTTAAGGCTAAGTTTTATGGTTTGTTTCAGTTTCTGCTTCAGTTGAAGGGCTTACTGTATATTGTGGAGGATTTGTTGACATGTAAGAAACTGCATTTGGATTAGGTCCAAGTGTATTCAAATTTGCATACGTTGCCCCCGATGAATTGTTCGGTTGATATGCTGTGAATAAAAAATATTAGTCATACAACTGCATGGGAGATATGATTGGGGGAAAGTGTGTGACAAATTTTTATATAGAAATGTGTATAGAAAATTAGTTTTTCTTACATATCCAGAAAAAGAAGGTCCATTACCCTAACTTTTTTTCATGTTTTTTTTTCAAAAGATATTATATATGGCTTCTCACAGTACACCATTTGTGAAATATAACTAAAATCTTATGGGTTTCCACCTCACAATGATGCTAAATAATTCTTTTCCCTTTATAATCTGGTATAATCTATTGAAAAACAATACTTCAGGACAACAACTTCACAATGTCATTTATCTGTAGAAAGGTCCGTGACCCCAAATTGTTTTTTTTTCATTTTTCAATGTTCATTGATGAAATTTCAATTCTTTAAAATATAGAAAAATCTGATGGATTTTGTTTATATCCCCGAACAACCGTTATAAGGTCTTATATATCTTTTGATTTTGTCTTGATCTTTTCGAGTTTATGGCATTCGAATGCCATATTGGTACTGATCGGTACTGTACTCATTTGATCCTCGGCAGTATGCCTTATGTGTTATAACGAGCAGATACTGCTTACCCGTCCGAAGCACTTGAGTTCACTCTCGTTTCGACTTAAGGTTAGTGAGGACACCTGACCCCAAAAATAATGTCGAATTTAAAATTTCCAATTTTTTGATACATTAGTATTAGGTATATACTTTATCTTGTGTAAAAATATTTGACCCCCTTTCCAGGCTTGTTTTCCCAAAAATTAGACTCAAAGTTTTCCAAAATTACTATAGATTATATAGGAAAGGCCAAATAATTAGCATAAAATCTTGTCGCAGAAAAAATCCACGAATTAAAATTTCAATTTTATTTGATAAAAATCAATGAAATACAATATATTTTGAAATAAAACAATAAAAACTGGGGGTCACCAGCTGACTTTCCGTCTACAATACAAATCTTTGTAATTTTTTGGTCATTTTTGAAGTGGATTATCTCCCTTGTTTTTAAAAAAAAATTATTTATGAAGGAATTGTTGTTTTATTTGTAATAAAATTAATTAATTTTGATTAAGTTTTATTAAATGAAACTATTTATAACAAGTTTGAAGGTATTTGTGAAATTTGCACTTGTTTTTTGCATTTTAAGCTGTTTTTGGTCACATGACAGGTGGCCTCAAACGTTGCTGGTTATAATGTATTTGTATGTTTAGAAAGATCTTATTATATGCCCTTTAAAAAAAACCCTAATATGTTGTCTTTTTATTTTCGTAATAACGGCATTAGAATGCCCCATTGGTACTGAACTTCTTTGATCCTTCTTAGTGTGACGTCATAACAAGCACAAACTGCTACCCTTCCGGGACACTCTGATACTTTTTCATACTTTTACAATTTTACTTACGGTTTTCACTATCTTTTTGCACCACTGAAACGCTTGTAGCAGGATGTACAACTTCGCTTTTTTGACCTGCCGATTTAGTGTACAAGACACATATTCCAACAATAACGGCTATGATAATTGCTAATCCAGCCACACATCCAATGATTAATCCAATGAACTCCCCTTGTCGCTGTAACAAATATAAATTATAATAACAACTGAATTTTTAAAAGTTTGAGTCTAAAAAATGAACGCGGACACCTACACTTAATGCTTCACTCTATTACTAGTCTCCTGTGAGAAATTATACGGCATACATGAAACATTCCTTCTCGTATGTAATGTTTATGCGTTCAATGCTCAACCGTAAAGTACAAGGTACATCAAGAAATCATAATTTAAGCATTCAACTGACTAATATTGAGTATTGCTGACAGTGCAAAAGAATTTCTAGCAAATGTCTAAACAATATTTATATAAATGCGAATTTGTTTTATTCATAGTTTATAGGAGGCAATCCCAGCGCCTCTCATCTGCAATGATTTGGTCGGCAGATACCCTTTTTACCTCAGCTTCACAATTCTAGACAATTTATGGGTACGTTATGTCTGAAGTTGGAACAAGGCTAGCATTCGTAGAAAGTTGTTAAATAGTTCAGGCTATTACTTTATTCAATTTTCCAACCAACAACCCAATCTCAGTGTGCACTAATGAAGGGCTATCTTATTGGGATTCCCCATTTATCTTTATTATGTTCTAAATTATTCGCCTGAAATTTGAGCTGCCCGAGCAGTAATGCTGGACAATCATACAACTTATCCAGTTGGACATAAGTGTCGGAGTCAGTTTATATGTGATTTGACGTTTTTTCGAGAGATTGTTGTACCAGCTGAGCTCAGGTAGTAATCTGTTATAGATAAAGTTATACTGGGCATAGTTATCGCTCAAAAATTTAAGTTTCAATTCAAATTTTCCTCATTACGCTTTGACTCACAAAATGCAACGGTTTGCTCCAATGCCTTATCAACCCGGAGTTCTGTTTAGTATGTAGTCTGGTCTGTAATCTTCCTTAGCAATTAATATCGGGGATAAGGAACATGCATATATACGTAAACACTCTGTTCAGCGACAGATGCCCTGATTTTGCGAATCTAAGGATTACTGACGGTGTACCATCCTCGGAAACCCAGGGCTTCTTCTCTCGCTTACTCATTCATCACCCCTGGGACACAACGCACAAAATACTTCGTTTTCGATAGTTTTGTATCGAGCTTTCTGATTGGTCGCTTCAGATTTATCTAATGCGATTTAAACATGATTCTATATACAAATTATATTAAGTTCAAGATCAGATCCTGAACTCAAAACGAAGAATTTCATACCAAATGTCCCAGGGGTGATGAATGAGTAAGCGAGAGAAGAAACCCTGGGTTTCCGAGGATGACGGTGTACTAGTACTGTCCTTTGTTCTTTTTTTTATTTAGTGAGATATCATCAAACTTACAACGGTCCAATGTAGTAGTAAAAGGTGGCACTCGCGTAAGCAATATTGTCAATATTACAATACTCGTTTCCATAGCTTCCACTACAGTACCCATTGCAATAAGATGACCCAGTTGAAGAGTGGTAGCATGTGTCTGTATTCACAAATCCTGAAATAGTAATAACAAATAAATTTTAAAATGATTGCAATACGAATTCGTTTCGTACAAAATGTATAGAGATTTTAGCCTTTTGTCGTTTTGGTCATGTCTTATGATAGTCTTCACAAGTTAAGCTTTTATAAAAAGCTAGCCTTCTCACAACTGCTTTACCATTTTGTTGAGCTCAAATGCAGGTTCAGAAAAAAATTATAATTGTTAAACGACTCGAGATCGTTGCTTCATTGTACGGTCTTTCGGCGGTCATCCAACAAGAAAATGTAGTCTACAGCCAAAATCCGAAACATGCATTGTTCTACTCATTTGGGATGCAATCACAATAGCAATATGGTTAATGTAGCACTTGTCAAAAAAAACTTGTTTCTGTAAAATGTTATTCAAACATAAACAGCCAATACATGTACATGCTGAGCATCCCTTGATTTGTGTTTTTTTTTTCGTTAAAAGGTAAACTAAAAGTCTGTATGCAATCCCTATTCAATCAAAGACTTTATCGAAAAAAGCAGCACACGTTTCAGTGTGATCCTGATTTATAGGGCGAAACCATCCAATCAAGTAGCAGGTAGCCGTTTACTTCGTAGACGGTTCAATTCCGGAGATGATGCATAGAATCATATAAACGTTTTAATCAGGCCATTTTTTTCATGCAAACAAAAAACTTCTCGATGATCAAAACAGGATATCCTCTTTATGTTCATTGAAAATGTTCCCCAAATCATGTTGTAAAAACTTTGGCAGTTACTTTAGCCATAATTCAAAAGTAAAATCTTCAGTAAGTTTTGAAGAAAAATAAAAGACATAATTAAGTATTAGATACGCCCAAATGTGTATACCCCCTAATCTTACCAAGTAATAGTTTCACAGAAAATGTTCCCAAGGATAGATCATACATTTTTAACTAGCTCCACTTTTTAGTGAATATTATATTCTGATCAAAAACAAACTATGTATGAAAATTGCAATGCATTGCATCTTAAATATAGGAAGATTGAAAATTTAGGGTCCTCTTTAATGCGCAGATTTTATCAAACTGCGTTTCAAATAAACATTATCATTCAAAAATATTTCGATTTTTAAATGTCCATATTACAAATACCAAAACACGGGTATAAACAGTTAATTCGGATATGCTATAAATCGATATTTCAAGGAGTAACCTGAATCAGTAGCATTTAAATCAAAACATTGGAAGGTCAAATTCCATAACTATTAAAAACGAAAAGTACTCAAAACCAAAACGTTCGAACAAGGAAGCCAAATCCAGCACCGAAGATATCGACCATGTGCATTACAAGGAAAGAAACCTGGTGATTTTAACAATTTTGAATTTAAAAATCGGAAATTTTAGCGAAAAAATATTAAAAACTTTATGGTTTATCGTGTCAGACAAGTATAACGACCAAGCTATATTCAAATACATTGATATAGGTATATATTCAACATTTAAGCTTTCAAATTTATCAAAAATGTTACTTACATCGATTTCCTTAGCAGAGCGACACGTCTGACGCAAAAATTGCTCACACAGGGTTATGTTGCTCCTCGGTTGCTGTCTTCACTCAAGAAATTTTACGGAAGACATCATGCACTAATCTTGTAGACAAATATGGGATTTCGATCTTCAAATTAGTGCAGATGTTGGTTTGTCATAGGGTTTTGTTTTGTCTTCCTTTCCCGGATTTGACACGCTGAATGGACTATTGGCAACGCGACGGGTGTGCTATAGCAAGCAGGAACTGCTTACTCTTCCGGAGCACCTGAGTTCACTCTTGATTCGACTGGAGTTTGCTTTGTTGACAGATATTCAGTATTTTGTGTTTCCATGTTTTACATGTTGTCTGTTTTTGTCCCGTTCGTGTTGGTGTTTACTGGTTTTGTCTCTGCCCTTTCGGACTTTTGACATTCGGATACCCCATTAATACCTCTGCTTCTTACACCCCAGCTACTTTGTTCTAACAGGGGTGATCTGAGCCGGATCATTCCTCGGAATATCTGAGCCGGACCATTCCTCGGAATATCTGAGCCGGATCATTCCTCGGAATATCTGAGCCGGATCATTCCTCGGAAAAACCTGTCATACCTGCTCTACCTTACAACTCTATTGTTCCTTTTCTGTAATACTTATTACACGAGGACGCAGTGTGTCAGTAAAAGGCCGAAGGGGGTGATCTTACTGACACACAAAGTCCGAATGTAATAACAATTTTACATCCCAACCTTCAAAATATGTCATGTAAGATTTAAATACAAACATGGCTTAGTGGATATCAAGGTCGACTTTGAATAGCGAGAACCCTCGATCAAAACTTAGTTGTTGATTTTATAATTTTTTATGTTCAACTTAGTGAACATTTCTAAAACAAAAACGTGCTTTGAAAAACAAAAAGAAAGGAACAATAGAGTTGAAAAAGTAGAACAGTGTATTCCGAGGGATGACCCGGCTCAGATCACCCCTGTTAGAACAAAGGAACTGGGATGTAATTTGTTTTCGAAAGCACGTTTTTCAGCAATGTTCACTAAGTTGAACACAGAAAAATTATAAAATCAACAACAAAGTTTTTTGAAGACTGAAAGATAAAATAGCTCAACGAGGCCTAGGGTTGTCACCATTTCAAATACACCTTCATATCCACTAGACC